>OW818033.2:6146128-7396128 GCA_942486065.2 Calliphora vomitoria
TGCTGTAAAACATTTATACAGCTCGAACTCTTTGAGTCTGCTCAGATCAGATGGTCTACTTTGACTAACTGCACGTTATCGAAGCTTACGTGGCCCGTCTAAGACCATCAAAGGTCAATGTCTTTGACGGAAAGAGATTAAACATTCCTTACAACGGACTTCTGTAGAACTTGTCATGATGAGGATGTGGAATAAACTGTTTGACATCTTCATTGCCTTTGTCTGCTTTATTAGGGACTCGGACTCGGACTGCGACAATGGGTGGTAGTCCTTTTCTACATGGTCTAGCGGATCTATCGAGTGTGGATATTATGAAGATATACTCGTTTATTTGTCTATCGGTTTGTTTTGGCACCGAACCCTATCTGTTCTGAGGACCCCAACATGATCCTTTAGAGTATCACAAAGGTATCAACTCAAAGACCCAAGTTAGCTGGTGTAACTGGCTGCCTTTTAACCTAACCTAAGCGGGAATGTAGCGGATATATTGAAGAATCAGTAATGAATGTATGTTATATGGGCGCTTTGGAAAGTTGATGTCAACAGACAGATGATTTCAATTACAAACGAAATGACAAACTTATATATAACCTCACCACTCATGCTCCAGAGTATCAAAAGAGGATTCTATTAAATTATTATTATGTAAATTTCCAAATTGTGGCAAAAAGTAACAAATAATATTCAGTTTTTTAAAAAACATAGCAATCTTGTTTGTTTTAGTTCCGTGAAATTTCACTTTGTGTTAAAAAGGTGTCAATTTACCCCCTTCTAGTTCAAAATCATGCATAGTCCCTTTCATATAATGTATTAGAACTAGAACTCGTATGCGTGATCGTCTATATATTTTTAACTTGGCATTTGTGGTTAACAAAGTTCCGTTTGACTCGGGTTATCTCTAGCTTATCCTTTGTATCCTGGTGGCTGAGCATTGCCAAGGCATTGGTCATGATATTGCTAATCCTTACCAGAAACATTGCAGGAATCTTAACAAGGAAAAACTCTTAATTTACTTACTGTCCAATTCAAAATGACTCGAGTTTTAAACTCTCAGCCATAGTAGTGGAGAGATATTTCAACATTTTCCCAAAGCATTGATCATGATATCGCTCATCACAACCAGAAACTTTCCAGGAAGCACCAATACAACATCATTCGCCTAAGCAACAGTTCTAATTCCCTAATTGTCCAATTCACCATGAATCGAGTTTACATCAATCAGCCATAGTAGTGAATAGATCTTCTAACCTTTGCATATTCCACGTTTAACTAGTTTTGGCCTCCTTAGACTTGCAGTTTAAGTGTAAATATCAGGCAATCTCAGTGAAACTGTGTAAGAAGACAAGTTTATCAAATAAACTTCCTGATCCTGTGTTAGTTTTCGTATTTGAACCGACAGCTTCGACTCAGATCTCGACGATTTAGAGGATAGATTTGGCGTCCCAGTCCCTTGTAGGTATTCTTATCCTAATGATACAATCAATGTTCGGTGTACGCTGTAAAAATCCTGTCAAATGCGCCAAGACTGATGATTAACAAAGCCATTAAGCTAAAAATGTACTTCATAGTTAGATGGTAAGGTCAGCTAGTTGCTGGATTTCGGTTGATACTACTAGGACACCGCGCCTTTTGGTACTCATACTCTCACCTACGTAGTATTGCTTGTTAAACGAAATCAATAAGTCTAGCTATCATAAGATCTAATATGAATCTTCAACTTTTGGAAATGTTAGATAACTCAACATGATCATTAACTAGCTGCTGTTGTACATCTCAACATCCTTTAGAGGCCCTGAACTACGACAGTTTTAACGTTGTTCCCAAAGCATTGATCATGATCACATCTAGATTCTTTCCAGGAACCATCAATGCCACAACATCTGCAAAAGGAATAGATCTAATTTCCTTATTGTCAAATTCAAAATGAATCAGTGTAATAGTGAAGAGATCTTTAAACCTTTGGGTGTTTCACGTCTAACTTGTTTCAAAACTTCCAATGATAATTGTCGATTGCAATACAAATTTCCCACTATACAGCTGCTGATGTATATCTAAACATCTACATCATTTATAAAGCTTAATTTGCAATAATTGTTACGTTGTTGAAGGTCCCTCCTATCGTTTAAATTCAAGTGATCTCATTTGATCGAGAGTTTATAAAGACTTGTAGGACCCTCTAGATTTTGTTGTTGACGATGAGTCTTTCCAAGGTTATTAACAGGAAAGCTGGTAGGGTTATGGGGCGGAAGTATTTCGCTTTCTCGTAACTTCTTTTTTATATAATTTTGGGAAATACAAGTAATATTTACCGTACTCCAACTAAACGGAACATAGTTGAGAGAGCCAGATAATGTTAAATCTCTTTGGACTCGCCGAATAACAATAAACATCTCTCATATTGAAATGGACTTAAGTGGTTAATGATTAGTTTGATTATGTATCGTGTACCAAATATAAATATCATTATACACACGCTACAACAATTCTAAAATAAATTACACGCCATCTATCAATTTGGAAAGAATTTTAAAAAGGAATACCAAAATAAGATAAAAACTAAAGAAAGATTTAAATTATAATTAATCATAATGAGTGCTAAAGACAACATTGAACAAACATGACAACATTGAAACCCTTTTAAAACTCAACACATTGTCTACTTTCACAACACACACACACACTCTGAAAAATCAAAGTATTTCTAAAACAAATTAAATAATTACATAATTAACAAACACGCATGCATATCTACTTTATAAGAATAAGATAAAAACAAAAACTCCCAAACTCTAGAAGAAACCAAAATTATTGTTTATTTATTTCCTGCTCAAATTAACAGTTTACATTCTTTTCCTGTTGAGATTTTGTCGACACGAATACAGCAACATCAATAATTTACCGGGGGCTTTTTTTTTACTCGTTCCACTCACTCATTCACTCTCTTGTGTGTAAACACTTCGATCACTTTGCACTTCACAGTTTTATCACATAAACAACACTCAGTGGCGCCCACTTAATCTGAATTAAATAAAAAGAGAAGGGGGAATTTTTTAAAATAAAGATTTCCTAACGATAACACACAAATGTAAAGAAAAACTTCTAACTAATCATTAGAATGATTCCATAAAGGTTTGTTTTGTTTTGCTTTGCTTGATTTGAAATGAAATACGAGCAACTCGTGCTAAAAGCCACCAAATGTTTGTTTTATTTTTTATTTTTGGGTGGGGGAAAAGTATCTTTTAAATGTGTGTCATAAAGTTGTTAATTTATGTTGCAACGTTTTGCTTTGCTTTGATGTGTTTGTATGTCCGTCTGCCTGTTGCATTTATTTAATATCCATGTACAGATTTGACAGATTTGACAGATTTAAGCATTTTATTTTGTTTGTTCTTTTCGTTATTGAATGGTTTGGGTGGGGGGAAAATGGATTTTATTTTTAAGTTGTTGGAAAGTTTTTTTTGTGTAGAAAAATTTTTGGATTTTACACTCATGATGATTATTATTTTAATTCGATTCTTAACACAATTCAACAAGTGTTTTTTTAAAGAAATTTTTAAATTATTGAATTTGGTTTTAAAAAAATTTCACTAACAGCATAATAACTTTCTGAGTGTTAATACTTTTTTGAGTTTAATGTCAGAATGAGTCAATTCAGCCATCTGTTGCACAGTGTGATCGATAATAAAATTTATTAAAACCCAGCTGGAAATTACGACTCTTGTCAATATTCTATATCTTAACAATGCTGAATTTATATAATAAGAACGTTTCCCAAAATGTTGTATCACTACAACATTGTGAAAACAAAAGTACAATAACACAACAATACACGAGAAAGTAATAGACAACACAATGTTCGTTTCCAAATATAACATACCACCACAATATAAAAAATACAAAAGCTCGACTGTACGGTGACGACAAACTAATTGCAGTATTTTTATACCCTTCACCATGAGTGGCAAGGGTATATAGAAGTTTGTCATACCGTTTGTAATTTCTACATTTTTCATTTGCGACCCCACAAAGTATATATATTCTGGAACGTTATAGATAGCGAAGTCAATATAGCCATGACCGTCTGCCCGTCTGTATGTTGAAATCAACTTTCCGTAGCCCCCAAATAACTTACATACTTGATTCATACATCAATATATCGGGAGTTCTTCCGGCTTGGTTGCTTTTTAAAATCGAGAAAATCGGCTGAGATATAAGGAAAAAACCGGAACAACCTCGATTTTCGTCCTATTTTTTATCTATATCTGGATTACTCAGTCATTAATATAGACAATATGTATATCTACTGATAGATATTTCAAAGTCTATAGTAATTTGGACCTACAATGGCTCAAAATTGGAAAAATATTTTTTAACTCGAATTTTTTTTTTACCAAAAAATTTTTTTGTCAAACATTTATTTTACTAATAAATTTAAAAAAAATAAAAAATTTTTTAAAAATTAAAAAAAAAGTTTCGAAATTTTTTTTAAATTTTGATAATTTTTTTTTTTACCAAAAAAATTTTTTTTTCATAAATTTTTTTTTTTTACTAATAAATTAAAGTTTCGAAATTTTTTTTAAATTTTGAAAAAAATTATTTTTTTAATTTTGAAAAACCATTTGAAAAATAAAAAATTTAATTTTGTTTACCTAAGAATATTTAAAATGTTTATTTTAAAGTATAATTTAGTGAAGGGTATATAAGATTCGGCACAGCCAAATATAGCTCTCTTACTTGTTGATGTTACATTATTGCAATAACATTGAAAATAAAAGTCGATTATTGCTCGCCGAGAAAAAACATGGTTGTGGTACACATAATCTAAGAGCAACATATTATGATAAGTTTTATGATTGTAGTCCAAACATATTATAATCATTATTAGTATCATAAAATATCATATTATGATCAAATATTGTCGTAATATCTTAATCATACATAATCATAATATGTTCTAAAATAATCGATTTGTACAATATAAATTTATTCAAAGTATTGGACATTATTAGCTATGACCTTTTTTCCATCTTTCTGGCAACATATGGATTCCGCGCCAAAAGAACTGCTCATCTTTTTAAGCCAAGAACGAATCAAGCCAATATCGGTTACTCTGTTCCAAAGTGAAGCGTATCCCAGAGAGAGCTTTCTGCATAGATCGAAACAAATAGTAGTTGAACGGGGCAAGGTCTCGAGTATAACGCGGGAGGCAAAACTTCGCAACTACTTCATTCTAAATACTTTTTAACAGGCATTTCAACATGTGGCCTTAATATTTCATGATGGAATATTCAGAGTTCCTATCTGACCGCATATTCTGGGCGTTTTTTGGCCGATGCTCACATAAAATGAATCAATTGTGTTAGGTACAGGCAGCCCATGATAGATAGGACCCTTTTGCTTTGGTGTCGATTCGGCTGGTTGGCCTGGACTGTCTTACACTTCGGGTTATCGTAATGGATCCATTTTTCATCGCAAGTAATGATCCGGTGTATAAATGATTTCCTTTTTTAGCGTTGAAGCAGCATTTCGGACATGCACAATTGTCTTTCAAGGTCTCTCAGCTTCAATTCGTATGGTACCCGATTTCCCTGCTTTTGGATGAATACTAATGCTAGCAAACGTTTTGAAATTGCTGCTTGAGTAGCTGCCTATAATTTTTCAAGCTTTTGTCGAGTGCGACAACAATCTTCATGGAGTAATGCCTCCAATTCTTTGACTTCATACATTTTTAAACCATCATATAATAATTTTTTCTCGAAATTGTTTTCAAAAAATTTTTTTTTTCAAAATAATTTTTTTTAAATTTTTTTTCCAAAATTTTTTTCAAAATTTTTTTAAAAATAATCCTAAATTTTTTTAAATTGTTTTAATTTTTTTTTCTTTTGAATTTACTAGTGAAAAAGAAATTTATGAAAATAAAATTTTTTGCTAAAAAAAACTTGGGTTAAAAAATATTTTTCTCGATTTTGACCCAGTGTAGGCCCAAATTACTATTGCCTTATATAGATATCCATATTGTCTATATTAATGACTTAATAATCCAGATATAGATCAAAAATAGGCCAAAAATCGAGGTTGGTCCGGTTTTTTCCTTATATCTCGGCCATATGTGGGCCAATTTTCTAGATTTTAAATAGCAACCGTGTCGGAAGTATTCCCTATATATTGATGTATGAATCAAGTTTGTAAGTTGTTTGGGGTCTTCAGAAAATTGATTTCAACAGACGGACAGACAGACATGGCTATATTGACTTCGCTATCTATAACGATCCAGAATATGTATACTTTATAGGGTCTGAAAATTATATTGTGGAAATTACAAACGGAATGAAAAACTTATATATACTTTTCTCACGAAGGTGAAGGGTATAAAACTACTGTGGCCCTCCGCATCTTATTTGCTCAAAGTGCCTTGGCATTCAATGTGTTAAAAACTAAATACGCGTTCAAAAGATACGCTATCTATTGCAAATGCCGCATTTTTTAGTCATACACTTAATAATTTGAACAAATTTGTTACCAAAATTCCACAAAATCCAAAAAGCTATTCAGCATCGATGAAATCTAAGTGATTATGGTCACTGCAATCATATTTTTTTATAAGTTTTTGCCTTTTTCGATTAAATTTTTAGATTCGCAAAGGAAGCAAGAACTTTTTTCCAGGTGATTCAAAAGAGTTTTTCTTTGTTATTAACATTTTTACTAGGATGTGCAGGTAGGTGTCTAATATATGTATATGAAGCCACCCATTACCAAGCTATTTACAAGTAATCCAAACGGTGTATAGTAGTCTCAACAATAATGTTAATCTGTATAGTTAAGTCCTAAAAATAAACTTATTTTTGTATGCATATTCCTTTATTTATAAATATAGTTTAATATAAAACAAATTAACTATTTTTACTAATAAATTTCTTTGTTTTCTCTTTGCAGGTCTTTAGTATTACGCTCACAAAGAGCCTTTTCTGAAAGCAATGGTAAGTTGTTACTCCCCGCCAATTACTAATACGTGTATATATGAATTTCTAAATAGCCATATGTTTGTTAAACCTTAACCATTTAATAACAAATATAAATATTTATTTATTAAATGTGATATAATAAATTAAACAAATAATTAACCATATCGTTTGGCAAAGTGGGTAGTTGTTTTCTTGTATTATATTTTTTTGTTTATTTATTTTCTTACCTTTAAAATGACCCTGGCCCTGAGATTTTATTATTATTTATTTTAAATTCGTACAGTTAAACGTTAATAAATCATAACACATACAATAATGTAATTAATTAAAACTGTTTTTATAGTATTGTGTTTTTAATAAAGGTATGTTTGAAAAAAATAAGTAAAAAAGAAAACTAAGCGTTTAACTAAATAAGGTTGAAATACTTGTATATTTAACTATTTAGTATTTGAATTGATGATAATGTTCATCATCATAATGTTATTTGTAATTATGTACGTGGGTGTTCATTAAAAAGTACATAGTTGTGTTATTTTTAACAATATTTTTCTTGTTTTGTTGTGTTGCTGTCTGTTTGGACAGGTTTTTTGCCTGCTCAGACATCCATTCGCATTCATTCGCATTCAGACTTCATTCATTCATCGATTTTGCTGGACAACAAACAGTCAGTTGGCCAACAACTTTTTCTTGGACTTATTTGTTTAAAAAAAAGAAGAAAAAAATGTGTTTTTTTACAGAAAAACAAACATTTTCAGTTGATTTTATTTATATGGTCTTTGGGTATTTAAAAACAAGAGAAATTCGTAATAGTTTTTATTGCAAATAAATGCAGTTTCGTTCATTAATGAAATGAAAAGTGAAAGAAAATATGTATTTATTTATTAAATGTATGAGAAAATCAGAAAATGAAACTTTATTATGAAAATGGTAATATCAAGGTTACATGGCAATAGAGAAAATATACAAATGAAATCATGTAATCTTTTAAAATGGAATGGAAACTTATATTAAAGTCTCCACAAAAGAGAAAAACTTTCTGATAAACTAATAATTTTAAAGGTCAAATTTGGTACCTAAGCCATTTCATTCAAATAAATTGACAATTAACTTTTAGAAAAGCTTACACCCATAAATCATTTCTCTTTACACAAGCCATAAATCATATTAAAACTAATACCAGCAAAACCCCTCAAATCTTTATAAAATCATGTAATAAAATGTTTTAATTATCTAAGCTGCTGCTTGCCAAAAAAATAAAAAATAACAGCAAATTCCGGTCTTTTAACATAAATTTCAAACACAAATCTGTCAACTTAAGTGTTCAAGCGAAAATTAAAATAAAATAAAAATTGTTTATAAATAATGTGTTTCAATATTAAATACCAGATTTAAGCGTTTATTAAAACCGCCCACAAGACAACACCCATATCCGTTCAATTATCAGCAAAATAAGCTGTATTTTTTTGACTCGTTTATTTTTTTCTTTCCAACTAAGACAAGTTGTGTTGGCCAAAAGTTAGTTAAATTTATCAAGCTAAAATTACGGTTAATTAAACAAAATATATATGAAAGAAATAATTTATTTAACTAAAGTTGACTGAACGCCCCAAAATGAAGTTTACTACATACTTTTAAAACTCTATGAAAATGGAGATGAAATTGTCAAAAGAGAAAAATGAAGTGGTAAAATCTTAAGATAATTTGTTAGTATAAATTGATAAAACCATTTAGATTTTTGTAGTGAAACCAGTGTCTTTATACTAAAGACCATTGTCTTCATACTAAAGACCATTGTCTTTATACTAAAGACCAGTGTCATTATACTAAAGACCAGTGTCTTTATACTAAAGACAGTGTCTTTATACTAAAGACAGTGTCTTTATACTAAAGACAGTGTCTTTATACTAAAGACAGTGTCTTTATACTAAAGACCATTGTCTTTATACTAAAGACCAGTGTCTTTATACTAAAGACAGTGTCTTTATACAATTGGAGGTCTTCGTAGAGTCTAACATTTGTTTCAATCGTCAGTCTTCTTAGAGTCTAAGATTGGTTTCAATCGTCAGTCTTTCTAGAGTCTTAGATTAGCTTCAACAGCAGGTCTTCTTAGAGTCTTATATTAGCTTCAATTGTAGGTCTTCATAGAGTCTTAGATTAGCTTCAATTGGAGGTTTTCTAAGAATCTTAGATTAGTTTCAATTGGAGGTCTTCTAAGGGTCTTAGATTAGCTTTAATTGGAGGTCTTCTTAGGGTCTTACATTAGCTTTAATTGGAGGTCTTTTTAGAGTCATAGAGTAGCTTCAATTGGAGGTCTTCTAAGAGTATTAAATTAGCTTCAATTGTAGGTGTTCTTAGAGTCTTAGATTAGCTTCAATTGTAGGTCTTCTTAGAGTCTTAGATTAGCTTCAATTGTAGATCTTCTTAGAGTATTAGATTAGCATCAATTAGAGATCTTCTAAGAGTCTTAGATTAGCTTCAATTGGAGGTCTTCTTAGGGTCTTATATTAGCTTTAATTAAAAACTTAGGGCCGTTTTCTCATTAGGTGATTATCTTTTTTCCCAACGAAAAACTGCAGATTAAAGAAATTTGGTTTTCTCAATGTCTCATTTGCTTCTATTCTATCGTAAAGCTAACCCGACCTCATCTGCCAATTATTTATTTATCGTACAGATAAATAAATAACAGCTGACTGCTGTTCATAGTTTTTATGTGTTTGTGTTTTTGTAAACGAAATTAAATAGTTTTTATAAAAAGAGTTTAATAACATTAATTTGATGGAGGATGAACTCAAATAACATGAGTTCCAAGTGAATGCTGAAAGAGTTTATCATGCCAGGCCTAACTACCTGGTAGAAATGGAGGATAATGCACTTTTCAAAAGATTCCGGCTGTCGATGGCCACATTAAACAGCTGATTTATGTAAACATGTTGTCACTTGAAGGCAGGGTTCCCACCTTTCACATCTATTTTGAGAGTTATTGCCAACAGAAAATAATGTTTTTTGTCGGCATATTGAGAAAACCAAAATTGTTAACGGAGAGTTTACCGGCCTAATAAATTTATGTCGACATTTAGTAACAGGCAGTTTGTCGATACATTGAGAAAACGGGCCTTAGAGTCTTAGATTAGCTTCAATTTATACTATAGACATACTAAAGAACAGTGTCTTTATACTAAAGACCAGTGTCTTTATACTAAAGACCAGTGTCTTTATATTAAAGACCAGTGTCTTTATACTAAAGACCAGTGTCTTTATACTAAAGACCAGTGTCTTTATACTAGAAACCAGTGTCTTTATACTAAAGACCAGTGTCTTTATACTAAAGACCAGTGTCTTTATACTAAAGACCAGTGTCTTTATACTAAAGACCAGTGTCTTTATACTAGAAACCAGTGTCTTTATACTAAAGACCAGTGTCTTTATACTAAAGACCAGTGTCTTTATACTAAAGACCAGTGTCTTTATACTAAAGACCAGTGTCTTTATACTAAAGACCAGTGTCTTTATACTAAAGACCAGTGTCTTTATACTAAAGACTAGTGTCTTTATACAAAGACCAGTTGTCTAAGGAATCTGTGAAGTACCCAAATCTACTATAACAATACCATTTGTAATCAATACACATTTTCCAAAATTTAATTAATTTCCCAAAATTCCTTAATATTAATCATGTTCCTAAGAACATTTTCACATACCAATGTTTAATTGTCGCAATTGGCTTCATTTTTCTTGTTTTCCCTATAAAGAGTGTAAACAAAATATTGACATAAATAAATGTCTGTGGCAATGTGGGTGTCAACTAAACTCGTTTCAATTCAATATAAAAAAGTTACATGTCTTGCAAAAAAATATATATATTTCTGGTTATTCTAAGACTCAACAACTAACTGTCAGTAGCTTTCTTATAGACTGCCGCTGTCTATACGTCTGTCTGTCTGTCTTGGCAATAATGTGGGAGTGTTGAAAATAACAACGTGTTACATTTGACCTACTTTTTGTGTTCATTTTTCTTACTTCAACTTAAATCCAAAGCAATATCACTTACTACTTTTAGATCAGAAATCATAAATTAAATAAAATGTAGGATTTTTCTTTTAGCATTTAAGTGTAACATTACACATAATCTCAGCTAACTTGTGTTCTTTTTTTTAAAAACGTTTAATTTATTATTTTAGTACATGTAAGTTGGGGAAAAAAAAACCTGAAATTTCCTCTTTAGCTTAAATGTTTAAAACAAATTTGTAATTATTAATTCATTTATGTCCATCATAATTTAATCACTTTGACTGCAATGTAAAACATGTACCAAATTGAGACGACAACTGACTACTAAATAAAAATTAACAGTAGTTATGGGTATTATTATAAGTGAGTGTTCAAAACGAACTGTGAGTGGCCCTATTGTATGAAAAACTTAGAGGACCTATATGATTATTAACAAATGTGTTAAGTCAGAAATTAGACTCAACGCTGGGATAAAACAGTCGTCTATAAGTTGCGCGAGTCCATGACTGTTTTTCAAAGTAAATTTGGATAATTTGGTAGCATTGTTCTACCGTCAATCTATTCATGATGACTTGCCAGAAGATACTGATCATATGACAGGTAGTTTGACAGGATGTAATTTTAGCATATTGATAAAAAAACTTAATAGAATGATATTAAAATATGTTACAGTAACTGGAGCTGTGTCCAGCAATGTCATGTCGAGCATATTTTAGGAACACAGCATAACACGACCATGTTTGGTGTGACATAGTCGCTATTCTAAATTTTTAATTTCAACATTAAAAGTCTCAATTTCCAAATCTGAAACTTGTTACAAATCCTCTAACACATTCAACATACTTCTCTTTTACCTTTAGGCAGGAATCTCCATTAAACGTTTCGTACTCTTAAAATTATGATTGTGTAGGCGTCATCGAATGCATTACAACATTTTGAAAACAAACACAGCAACAACATCACCAAAGTAGTGGGCGCATGCGTGTCTGGCGTTATGGATTGAATCAAGTAAAAAAAAACCGAAAATAAAATAAAAATTAACACATTTAATGTATTCTCTACTGTAAAAGCAGCTGGAATTCAGTTTTTTTTTTTGTCAACTGTTTCCAAAAAGCCATAATGTCAATCATAAATACATACATACATATATTTAATGTATTTTTTATTTCTTTCGAAAACTTTTTTTTTTACCAATGAACCAAAACACGCACACAGCTAAAATGCATTAAAACACATGTAAACGGCCACTAAATTATATTCACCTTTATTGGCAGTTTATTTAATAAACGTCACTAATGAAGCTAAAAATTTTGTCTAAAATTGTAACTTAAATCAAACTCATACACAAACATTAGTCCCCCTCCAAAACAAAACAAAATAAAACAAAAAAGTACTAAAATGCATAAAAGTACTGACTGACTGCTGTGCAGCTAAAAAGCACTCCGACTGTTTGTCTGATGATTGCATTAAGTCGTTTTGTATGATCATTAAAATTCATAACACGACTTCAGTTTTACACAGAACGTTTGTTTGAGGTTTTAAATTTTTGTAGCGATATCTGAAGTTTTTTTTTTGTCTTTTTTAATTTTATGTTTTCTTAAGACATGTGATCAGCTTTAAAAGCCCACAAGAGGTGCGTTGTAGAGGGAGGTTTATTATTTTTTTGATTGTGAACATTATTTAATGTTGCAATTTGCTTTGGGCGATAGGATGGATGGCAGACAAAAAAAGTGTTTTATATGACAAAATTGTTTGCGTGACATATAACAACATGAAAAATACGAAAATGAAATTAATTTATTAATTTGCTTTTTGGCAAAAAAACAGCAAATGTTTGAATGTGCCATAAAGGGAGCTGAGAGTGAGTGCTCATATCGGGTTAATTAAGTTTTAAATGCAGGATCTAAAAACAGTATTTGTTACTACATTCAATGTGTTGCATTTTTCTAAAATTACAAACAATCAATCAATTGTGTGTTGATTTCTTAATCGAACGAAGTTTTGTGGGTTTGAAAAATGGTTGAAATGTATTGAGTTCAAAAAGTTATGTTTCCAGGGTGTGTGAGTAGTTATTTGGGTGTGAGGTTAAAATGTGGAAGATATATAGTAAAGAGTTATACCGTGGAGCTAAAGGTGCCGAATGATCGGTTATTTGCACGTGAATTCTTTGTTCATGAAAATTATGAAATAGGAAACAAAAATAACTATAGCCAAAATACAACAGAAAAAGGAAGTGGAATGTTATTAGAGTCTTGGTTCAGCCTCAATCTTAGGTTTATATAATCTTCATTTGTCTTAAATCATAAGTTTTCTAGGAGTTCTAATACAGGTTTGATCAATTCAACAGCAAGAGAGTCTTAGTTCAACTTCAATCTTGGAGTCTTAGATTATATTCAATGGTAGGTCTTCTTAGAGTCTTAGATTAGGTTCAATAAAGGGTTGTTTTAGAGTCTTAGATTAGTTTCAATCGTATGTCTTTTTAGATTCTTAGATTAACTTCAATTGTAGGTCTTGTTAGATTCTTAGATTAGCCTCAATAGTAGCTCTTTTTAGAGCCTTAGATTAGCTTCAATCGCAGGTCTTCTTAGAGTCTTTGATTAGCCTTAATAGTAGGTCATCTTAGACTGTTAGATTAGCTTCAATTGGAGGGTTCTTAGAGTCTTAGATTTGTTTCAATCGTAGGTCTTCTTAGAGTCTTAAATTTGCTTCAATCGTAGGTCTTCTTAGAGTCTTAGATTAGCTTAAATTGGAAGTCTTCTTAGAGTCTTAGATTACCTTCAATAGTAGGTCTTCTTAGAGTCTTAGATTAGCTTGGATTGGAAGTTTTCTTAGAGTCTTAGATTAGCTTTAATTAGAGGTCTTCTTAGAGTCTTAGATTAGCTTCAATTGGAGGTCTTCTGAGAGTCTTAGATTAGCTTCAATTGAAGGTATTCTTAGAGTCTAAGATTAGCTTTAATAGTTGGTCTTCTTAGGGTCTTATATTGGCTTTAATTGGAGGTCTTCTTAGAGTCTTAGATTAGCTTGGATTGGAGGTTTTCTTAGGGTCTTAGATTAGCTTCAATTGCAGGTCTTCTTAGAGTCTTAGATTAGGTTCAATTGGAGGTCCTTTTAGAGTCTTAGATTAGCTTCAATTGGAGGTCTTCTTAGAGTCTAACATTAGCTTCAATTGGAGGTCTTCTTAGAGTCTTAGATTAGCTTAAATCGTAGGTCTTCTTAGAGTCTTAGATTAGCTTTAATTAGAGGTCTTCTTAGAGTCCAACATTTGCCTTAATCGTCAGTCTTCTTAGAGTCTTAGATTAGCTTTAATTGGAGGTCTTCTTAGAGTCTAAGATTTGTTTCAATCGTCAGTCTTTTTAGAGTCTTAGATTAGCTTCAATAATAGGTCTTCTTAGATTATTAGATTAGCTTCAATTTGAGGTCTTCTTAGAGTCTAAGATTTGTTTCAATCATCAGTCTTCCTATAGTTTTAGATTAGCTGTAATCGTAGGTCTTCTTAGATTGGAGTCAATAGTAGGTCTTCTTAGAGTCTTAGATTAGCTTCAATTGGAGGTCTTCTTAGAGTCTTAGATTAGCTTCAATAGTAGGTCTTCTTAGAGTCTTAGATTAGCTTCAATCATAGGTCTTTTTAGAGTATTAGATTAGCTTCAATTGGAAGTCTTCTTAGAGTCTTAGATTATACTCAATAGTAGGTCTTCTTAGAGCCTAAAAATTGTTTCAATCGTCAGTCTTCCTAGAGTCTTAGATTCGTTTCAATTGTAGGTCTTCTTAGAGTCTTAGATTAGCTTGGATTGGAGGTTCTCTTAGGGTCTTAGATTAGATTCAATTGCAGGTCTTCTTAGAGTCTTAGATTAGCTTCAATTGGAGGTCCTTTTAGAGTCTTAGATTAGCTTCAATTGGAGGTCTCCTTAGGGTCTTAGATTAGCTTCAATTGGAGGTCTTCTTAGAGTCTAACATTAGCTTCAATTGGAGGTCTTCTTAGAGTCTTAGATTAGCTTAAATTGGAAGTCTTCTTAGATTCTTAGATTAGTTTCAGTTAGAGGTCTTCTTAGAGTCTTAGATTAGCTTCAATCGTAGGTCTTTTTAGAGTATTAGATTAGCTTCAATTGGAAGTCTTCTTAGAGTCTTAGATTATACTCAATAGTAGGTCTTCTTAGAGTCTAAAAATTGTTTCAATCGTGTCTTCCTAGAGTCTTAGATTAGCTTCAATTGGAGGTCTTCTTAGAGTCTAACATTTGCCTTAATCGTCAGTCTTCTTAGAGTCTTAGATTAGCTTTAATTGGAGGTCTTCTTAGAGTCTTAGATTAGCTTCAATCGTAGGTCTTCTTAGAGTCTTAGATTAGCTTTAATTAGAGGTCTTCTTAGAGTCTAACATTTGCCTTAATCGTCAGTCTTCTTAGAGTCTTAGATTAGCTTTAATTGGAGGTCTTCTTAGAGTCTAAGATTTGTTTCAATCGTCAGTCTTTTTAGGGTCTTAGATTAGCTTCAATAATAGGTCTTCTTAGATTCTTAGATTAGCTTCAATTTGAGGTCTTCTTAGAGTCTATGATTTGTTTCAATCATCAGTCTTCCTATAGTTTTAGATTAGCTGTAATCGTAGGTCTTCTTAGATTGGACTCAATAGTAGGACTTCTTAGAGTCTTAGATTAGCTTCAATCGTAGGTCTTCTTAGAGTTTTAGATTAGCTTCAATTGGAGGTCTTCTTAGAGTCTTAGATTAGCTTCAATTGGAGGTCTTCTTAGAGTCTTAGATTAGCTTCAATTGGAGGTTTTAGATTAGCTTCAATAGTAGATTAGCTTCAATAGTAGGTCTTCTTAGAGTCTTAGATTGGCTTCAATTGGAGGTCTTCTTAGAGCCTTAGATTAGCTTCAATTGGAGGTCTTAGATTAGCTTCAATAGTAGATTAGCTTCAATAGTAGGTCTTCTTAGAGTCTTAGATTGGCTTCAATTGGAGGTCTTCTTAGAGTCTTAGATTAGCTTCAATTGGAGGTCTTCTTAGATTCTTAGACTAGCTCCAACTGGAGGTCTCTTTAGAGTCTAAGATTAGCTTTAACTGGAGGTCTTCTTAGAGTCTGAGATGTGTTTCAATCATCAGTCTTCCTAGAGTCTTAGATTAGCTTCAATTGGAGGTCTTTTTAGATTCTAAGATTTGTTTCAATCGTCGGTCTTTTTAGAGTCTTAGAGAAGCTTCTTAGAGTCTTAGACTAGCTCCAATTGGAGGTCTCCTTAGAGTCTAAGATTAGCTTCAACTGGAGGTCTTCTTAGAGTCTGAGATGTGTTTCAATCATCAGTCTTCCTAGAGTCTGAGATTAGCTTCAATTGGAGGTATTCTTCGAGTCTAACATTTGTTTCGATCGTCAGTCTTCTTAGAGTCTTAGGTTAGCTTCAATTTGAGGTCTTCTTAGAGTCTAGGATTTGTTTCAATCATCAGTCTTCCTATAGTCTTAGATTAGCTTCAATCGTAGGTCTTCTTAGAGTCTTAGACTAGCTCCAACTGGAGGTCTCCTTAGAGTCTGAGATGTGTTTCAATCATTGGTCTTCCTAGAGTCTTAGATTAGCTTCAATTAGAGGTCTTCTTAGAGTCTAAGATTTGTTTTAATCGTCAGTCTTCATAGAGTCTTAAATTAGCTTCAATTGGAGGTCTACTTAGAGCCTAAGATTTGTTTCAATCGTCTGTCTTCTTAGAGTCTTAGATTAGCTTCAATAGAAGGTCTTCATAGAGTCTTAGATTGGCTTCAATTGAAGGTCTTCTAAGATTCTTAGTTTAGCTTCAATTGTAGGACTTCTTTGAGTCTAAGATTTGTTTCAATTGAAGGTCTTCTAAGATTCTTAGATTAGCTTCAATAGTAGGTCTTCCTAGAGTCTTAGATTGATTTCAATAGAAGGTCCTCTTATAGTTTTAAATTAGTTTCAATAGTAGGTATTTGTAGAATCTTGCATTCAATCGTACGTCTGCCTAGATTCTTATGTTCTGTCGTAGGTCTTCTTAGACTCTTATGCCCGTAATTTCAACAAACAGATATCTATCAAGGCCTAGTTACTTATGGAGTAAAAATATTTGGTAATTCTTACCCGTAGATATTGATTGGAAATTAATGTGAAGTTACCTTCTAGGTAAATTTATATGCTAGCTATTTTACACCGTAGATATCTATTTGTTGAAGTTACGGGCATTAGATTAGCTTCTATAAGCGGTCTTCTTAGAGTATGAGTTTAACTTTAACCTTATGCCTTTTTAAACTCTTTGTTTAGCCTCAAACGAAGGTCTTCTTAGATTCATAGCTCAGCTTCAATCATTAGTCCTCTTCGAATCTTAGATTAGTTTCAATGTTTTCAGGATCTCTTAATGCCGACCACTGCTCTAGAGGGAGAAGAACCAAGACAGAACTAGTGCCTTGTGTGTTTCCTAGTTGTAAAACTTTGTATGAAAACGGGCTTTCAATGTATCATTGAGTTGGCTGCTTTTAGACACTCTGTGACTGGCCATGAAACAAACTCTAATGAACCTTGTTTACTTTATGATACTATCAAATTTGTTTAAAACTACTTTTTGCCACAATTGGTTCATTTAAAACAATTCCCATATACATATTTCCTACAGGGAACTTGAAACCTTTTTTAAAAGTCTTGCTGAAAAAAGTCCACATAATTAAGCAAAATTTCCCTTTTAGGTACTTCTTGGTGCCATATTTTAAATATACCGTAAAACTACCTTTATTTACCTTCAAATTCAAATTACAAAGCTTAAAGCTTCTTGCAGCTTTTCCAAGACGAAAGCTTTCTTTGTCATTTGTTTTTTTTTTTGTTTTTGTTTACTTCCAACGGCATTAATACCATTTGTAGACCTCCTCATTAAGATAAAAAAAGTAACACCTTATCAAAGCGATTTGTTATTTTATATTTTTTTTACGAAATACTGAGTTATTTTAATTGTCTCTATTTCAGTTACCTTTTAAATTTCATACCTCAAGTATAAACAATTAGATTAGAGACACAAGAATTTCATATTTATTTGATTTTTCAAACATTACTCAATCCAAAGAAATCAAGCAATTAAAATGAGACAAAATTGAGATAAGAGAATTTAAATAAATAAAATTATTTAGAAAAAAAATTAATAAAGACAAAATTTAAATTTAGTCTGAAAATGTATACGAAATGGGGAAAAAGTAAAAGTGTATAATAACAAAAGAAAAATGAATCAGATAGTGTTTAAAATTTAATTAAAGAACTATTAAATCATAATTTGGCAAATAATTTTATTTATAAATAATTAACAACATGGTTTTGGACTTGTTTCTGTTCCTTATAATATTTTTGTGGTATTTAAACAAATTTAAAAGGAAAACTCAAGAGGAAAAGCATAACAAAAAGCCTGTGGGCCTAAAACTATTGGAATTAAGAGAAATACCGGAAATATTTAGTAAGTATTTTTCTTAAAGAAAACTAAAGCATTACTAGTTATGTGACTAGTTCCTTTGTCGGGTTGAAGTTCTAACACTTTAAATAATAAACATGGCGCTGAACTAGTAGAGTGCAAATTGTCAACTTTAAGTCAATCTGTGATTTGCCCTAATTTTTATATAAATTTTTTATTTGTTTTCATATTTTTATTAAAACTTATGTGTTAACAAGATTTTTTTGTATTTTTGCCAAAATTATGTTTTTAGCATTTATATATCGCACTTCAAACACAGGTGTGGCCATAAGTAGTCGTCCAGTTTATATATTTTTTGGTTTTCTGTCTTAACATACTTAAGTCATGTTCTAGCCAAAGGCTAAAAGTGAATTGAATGAAAATATTGTGAAACGATTTAAATATTAATTTTATCTTAAAGAAACATGTTAAAAACAAAACAAAAGAAATTGAACTCGAATGCAAGATTAAATAAATTTAGATTGACCTTCAATGTTGGCATGTTTCAATACGTGATTTTGAAAAACAACAAATTATAGTATAGGTCAACTATAATCCTACAAGAAGTGAATAAAATCTCATAAAAAATTATATTGTTGACCGTAATGTCCACATTTCCATGTACTCATGTACTTACGTTTATCGAATGTCTCACTTTACCTTTCATGCTGTGTACTTGCCAGAATTTGACCTTCTACAGGGTTTTTCAACAGGAGGTGTTATTTTGGTATTCAAAGAGAAATGTCAGTTTATTTCATAATAAAGAGGAAGGTATGCCGTTAATAATGAAACACAACATCAGCCAAATGGCCACCACGATCACGCTTACAGGATCATATCCTTTTCATTAAATTTTCCATAACCAAATCGCAAAGTGGCTGCCCTATGTCCTCGATACCCGCACGAATTCTATCTTCTATCTTTTCTCAAAGGAAGAAGTCGCAATTTGTTAAATCACAAGATCTCGGTGGCCAATTGTAATCACCTCTTCGAGAGATATTGCGGTCCGGAAACTTTTCCCGTAAAAGAGCAATGGTTTCGTTGCTTGTGTGGCACGTAGCGCCATCTTGTTGAAAGTAAACGTTAACCAGATCAATATCATCCAACTCCGACCAAAATACGGTGTAATGACATTTGTGGAATGCCCAATTCCAAAGAACGACGAGGAATGGACAAACCTGGGTTTTCTTCAACATTTTGGGCTACAGCAGCAATATTCTCAATTGTTCTTGCACGGCTTTTATGCTTCACATCACTAACTTGTCCCAACAGCTCGAATTTTTGCAACAATTTCTGTATTGCGGTCCGACAAGGTGCTTCACGACGACCCGAAATTGCTTTTGTTTTGGGACTACAAGATTTTCACCATTTTTGTAGTGAATTTTTAATTTCAATGCGTTATTGAAGCGTGTATCGTTCCATTTTTAGTAATGACGTAGTTTGTCAAATGTCAAAGAATAAAAGTTTCAAAAGTGACAGCTACCGAAATACCGGGTGATTCAAAATAACAACCCTTTACTATTATATTGTATCTGAAACAGTTAGTTGTTCTTTCAGTGGCTGATATCTAAGCATAAATATTACTCCCACACGTACATTATAAAGGACCACCTTATCCCAAACCCCTGAATGTGGATAGCTACCTTTTCTAACTCCCCCATCATATAACCATTCTTATAAACGTATAGACTCTATGTAGCAGAGGAGAAACCTTCCACCAATCTCATATCATTCGAGCTTGAGAAATTGGAGAATGACTTTGAAGTAAGTGTATTGATCATGGTATCTAGAAGGGTTTATGTAATCGGAATATGTTTTCTGACCAATAACCACACAAGTAGTTTTTGTAGTGGATGTATGACATAAAAACGCCGGAGTTTTTTAAAATTTTTAACTCAAAGTATTGAGCATTGTTAGTTATGACCTTTTCCCATCTTTCCGGCAACATATAGATATCGAGCCAAAAGAACTGCTCATCTTTTGAGGCCAAGAACGAATCAAGCCAATTTCGGATACTCTGTTCTGAAGTGAAGCGTATTCCAGAGAGAGCGTTCTGCATCGATCGAAACAAATAGTAGTGGGATGGGACAAGGTCTGGAATATAAGGAGGGTGAGGCAAAACAAACACAACAAGCCAACCACTTCATTATAAATAGGTTTTCACACTTATTGCAACATGTGGCCGAGTGTTGTCATGATGGAATATTACGGTTTCATGTCTTCATACTCTGTGCGTTTTTCGGCCAATGCTCACTTCAACCGAATCAGTTGCATTTGGTATAGGTGATGGTCTGGTCAGATTTCAACAGCTCATAAGGTTATGCTCCCACTGAGCATAACCTTAGCGCCATGGGTATTTGGCTTTGGTGTCGATTCGGCTAGATGGCCTGGGCTTCATATACGATCTCTTACGCTTCGGGTTATCGTAATGGATTAATTTTTCATCGCGAGCTATGATTTGGTGCAAAAATGATTTTCTTTTATAGCGTTGAAGCAGCATTCCAGACATATAAAATCGTCTTTCAAGGTCTCTCATCCTCAATTCATATGGTACCTCATTTCCCTGCTTTCGGATGAATCCTGCTGCTTGCAAACGTTTTGAAATTGCTGGTTGACTAGCTCCCAATGATTTTGCAAGCTCTTGTTGAGTTTGACAACAATCTTCATGGATTAATGACTCCAATTCTTGGTATTCGAACTTAATTGGCTGGCCTGGGCGATCTTTGTCTTCCCTGTCAAAATCAACACTTCTAAACCAAACAATTCTTCTCTCGCACGTTAAAAATACAAACATAAACCGCATCTGAGCTGGATTAAAGAGATCCATCCTAAAAGATGGATCATTGCGTTTGTAACACATCGAAATATTCAACGCAGACCCCCAAAAGTATACACGCCGAGGAAAAATATAGTTGTGCATGTTTACAGTAACCATTTCCACATTTTTAAACGTTTTTTAACAATATTACAGTTACAGTAACTATTTACATGATTGTGGTAATCATAATATGGTTAACTTGCGATTCACATGATTGTATCAATCATATATATATGGTTACAGTAAACAAGTATGTATATGTTTGTGATAATCATTTATATAATGAAGGTTTTACCATATTATGTTGCTCTCGGCTAATTGTTCTGAGAACAACATATTATTCTATAAAGATTTACCATAATCTTCATGTGTGCTTCAGTGGCGCTTTTTAAAATGACATATAAGTTATAAACAATAAAAACCGTATTTTAAAGATACGCCATATATTGCAAGCTCTTGTTAAGTTTGACAACAATCTTCATGGAGTTGTGCTTCCAACTCTTAGTCTTCATATTTTGTTGGTTGGCTGGCCTGGGCGATCTTTATCTTTCGTATCAAAATCACCACTTCTTAACCGCACAAATCATCTCTCGCACGTTGAAACACATTCACCATAAGCTTCAGCGAGCAATCGCTGTGCTTCAGCGGCACTTTTTTTCAAATTAAAGAAGTAAAGCAAAACTTCCCGCATATGACGCTTTGTTGGCACAAAATTCAAAGCAAAAAATAACTATGTTGTTTACACTATAATGTTCATTAACTAAGTGAGAATAAATGACAGATATGTACCCTTCAAAATGACATATAAGTTATTAAAAATAAAAACCATGTTTAAAAGATACGCCATATATTGTAAATCCCTAATTTTTAAGTCATACACCCAATAATTTGTATCCTAAATCGCCATATCTTTCAGTTCCAGCTTCTGCCTATTATAAATACTAGTTGATGAATGCGTTTGCCACATAAAGCCACTGCAAGGCTTATGAATGTTAAATTTAACACAGGTATAACAATACGAGAGTGTTGATCAATATAAATATTACTAGTGAAATGACTAGAGAAAGGTGGACGCTCGGTAGTGAGTGGAGCTCAGCATTTAACCTCCACAAATTGCTTATATTTAATATTGCGATATTTGTTTCTATTATTTGTCTTCATTGTCAACCACTTAATGTAGATACCGCACTAGCCATTCTGTTGGTGAAAGGTAATGTAGAGAGAACCAACTAATATTTGTATAAGAGAAAAATAGAGGAAACAGATTTATTGTGGAATGATTTTTGTAGGTTATACCAGCAAAATATCAGTTTCTGACAAGTAAGAGAGCTAATTCTTCTGTGCCGCATCTTATATATCCTTCACCAAAGTATACTTTAAAATAATTATTGAAAATATTTTTTGTTAAAAAAAATTTAAAAAAATATTAAATTTTTTTTTTAATCAAAAAGAAAAAAAATTTTTTTTTTTTTTTGCTGTACAAATTTTCTTAGTGAAAAATGTTAGGTCTGAATTACTATGACGTTGTATACATCGTTGGAAAGGTCTTTGAAATATCTATCATTTGATATCCTTGTCAATATGTATGACTTAGTAATCCAGATGTAGATACAAAATTTAGGTAGTCGTGGTTTTTTGCTTATATCTCAGTCATTTGTGGGCCAATTTACTACATTTTTAATAGTATATGAACCGGGACTATAGCGGATCTATTGAAGTATGTGTCATGTATGTAAGTTTTTTGGGGGCTACGGAAAGTTGATTTCAACATACAGACGGACAGATGGACTGACGTATGATTCGGAATATATATATTTTATAGGGTCGCCAATGATTGAAAGTTCGTCAATTAAGACTTAGTCATTCGATAGGCAATATATTCGATTGCCTTAATGAAACTGTTGCTTAATATATTTGGGGTCTTTGAAGAAAAATATTGATCATGAGAATGTATCATTTGTTGGGAAACACATTCGATTGTTTCTATTGATTCGTAAGATATTTGGGGGTCTTCAAAAACTAGCTTTCTACCGACATAACATGTCAGTTAAAACGATTTCATTATCAATTACCTTGTCTAACAAAACGGCATTAAATACCAAGTATTGCAAACCTCCTCCAAAACTTATAGTATTGTAAAATAGCTACTAAACAATGTGGCATAAATACCACAATAAATATTTTAACAAACCAAAAAAAAAAAAAAAAAAACTCTTGCTTATTTATGTACAAAACTTAAAAAATTATTCTTATTTATGTTTCGTTATTTGTTTATTTTTTTCTTTCAACTCTGCTGTAGGTAATTTACCACAATATGCCAATGTACGCAGCTGTAATTGTTGTCCTTATGGCTATCACATCGATTTGGATTTTGTACGCTATTGTGAATCGCTGGCCAATGCCAAGCCATCCGAAGAAGAATTACAGCGGCGCTGCAGACGACGATCACGAAAATCAATGGAATTTATGTTGGGCTTGGATTCAATATTCGATCAATGGGATAACAGCGATAGACAGCAAACTTTAACAGAGGTAAGAGTGTGATTGCTTGGATGGTTGGTTGGTTGGTTAGTTGGTTGGTTGGTTGGTTGGTTAGTTAGTTGGTTGCCACAATGAGGCTGGCTGTTTAATATTATTATTTTGTATAGTTTTTTTGGTTGAATCTTAAAATGTGCGCTCAAGTGTAGGTTGAAATATACAAAATCAAATAATTTATGCCGCCTATTGCAAAAAAAAAAAAACAAAGAAGAAAAATCATACATTAAAATTTGTCTTGTAGGATTGAAGTTGAATTATGAAGGTATTATTTGCAAAATTTTATTATTTTGCTTATTTTGGGGACTATTTTTTGTTAGGAAGATTATAAGCGGGCGTTATAAAATGAACTATAAGTATATTTTGATTAATCAAAAGCTGTCTATTTTATGTTTTAGATGTGTCTTAAGGAAACTAAGATACCAGCTTTATTATTATGACTTTTTTAATTAAAAATTTTTAGTTTCTGTTAAGTGGCCATCAAAATTTCAATTACACTCACTTGATTAGCTAAATTGGCAATACAATATTTCTAGCATTTTATATTCCTGGCGGTTCAATTTTAAAAAATCATAAAATTTTCATTAGTTCATAAAAATTTTCAACACTTTGAGTAAAGCATATACAAAAAAATACTAACAAAAAAACCCACAAGAAATATTGTGATTAAAGCCAACTAAAAAAAAACAAATTCGCTGGCTGCCAACTTCAGCCAGGAGTTTTGAGGCCATAAAAAGACTTTGATCTGCCAGCAAAATAAACTACTCACTCTAACAGCCACACAGGCGATAAAGTCAACACTGGCTGACTGGCAGTTTGGTTGGCAATTTGAAAAGTGTGACAAAATGTATTAACTACACAGTAAACTGTAGCAAATTTCAACACGTGTTGGCAACATCAAAGCAGCCCATAAAAACACAAACAAACAACAAAGCATTAAATATCAAAATTATGAACAGCTTTCACTCATCACTGTAATCAAATGTAATTGAAATTATGGCAAAACGTATTAATTAAATTGTTTTCTTCTGCTTCCTAGTTGCCTCAGGAAAATGAACTGGACTCACCCTATCACAGTCTGCAGCGTACACCCTCATTCACCTCTACCCCCTATCAGTATCAGCCTTTACGCCAGAGATCTTCCTCGGTGCCGCGATTTACTTATGGCTCACAAAATTCCCATTATCCTCGCTCAGAGTCACCTTTTGGCACGGCCTCATCCACCTGCTCCTCTTATCGTGGAGCCGAAAGTGATGTACCCTATCCCATGCGTAAGCCCGCTGTAAGTCCTCCGGAAACTAAAGCTTTTCTACACGATGCCTTAGATGAAGTGTGCAGTGATTTTGAGAGAACCCTGGAGAGAGCTTCTATGAAGCGTAAAAAGGCGGGTCAAAGAGAAGATGCCGGGGGTGGTGACATGGGTGGTAGAATTATAAAACCAGGTCTAAATAACTACCACAGTATGGATCGTAATAACAACTATCCCAAGGCCATGAGTTATAGTTACCAGGAGAGGCCTCGTAATGGTGGTTGGAACTGGGATTCAGCTAGTTATATTACCAGAGGTAAGTTTCTGTCTTATTATGTATTTCTAAAACAAACGCTAGACGCTTTAATTGTATTTTTACTTCAATACTTCCTCAATTTTCTTAGTCATTTGCTGTGTTGTGTTTTATTTTGAAACCTTGCACAAAATAACAAAAAAAAAAAACTAACTCTTTGATTACTTTATATCAAATCGGATTTTCTATAGTTGTTTTTTATGTTTTGTTTTGTTTGTTTGCAGTTTATGCAAATTTAGCATTTTGTATGCTATTTTTTGTATGTTTTATTTAAACTGTATAAAAAAAAACATTGTGAAGATCACGTTCATTTCACATCAAATGTGTCGTTGCAAAATCTTTTTATGCTAAAATTTTATACGCTTTTATGTTGTTTTGTTTTGAAAACTTTAACAAGCTAATTTTAGATTTAAGAGAATTTTAAGTAACTTAAAAGTGAAGTATTTTTAAAAACATGTAAAAAATTTTGAAAAATTTAAAAAAAAATTTCAAAACTAAATTAAGACTATGGAGTTAGGGTTTTGGAAAAGAGACTTAAATTATGATAAAATGCTAATGCTTTACTCCAAATTTCTTTTGCTATATAAAATGTTTAATTTTTAAAGTGGAATAAAAAAATTGAACTGGCTACTTTATAGATTACTTAGGAACAGTAAAGTGACAATTGTATCTACGCTTGAATTTATATATTTTTGTATCATTTGACTTGAATTGTAAAGCAAAACAAAGTCCATTAGCTACGTTATCAAGTAATCTAACGTAAAGTCAGTTGTCATATACAAGGTGGCTCAAAAGTAATCCTCCTATCAGAAAATGCTATAAATTTTGCTATTGGCCCCTAATGTCAGTTCTGTTTTGACATTTGTGTAGTAAACACATGCGAAATACACGTTAATAAACAATGTTACGCTACACTGCTCCAGAACGCGGAATATTGCTGACTATTTATTTGACCAATAATCGGCAAAATTTATAGCATGTATTTAGAGTCCTTTAGTAATCTAGACTGTAGCTAGTTTAAAATTTTGTTTAGTTCAGTTTTGTATTTCATTTTCTCATCAATTGTAAGGTTAGTAAGCCAAGTATAACTTAGTAACCAACTCTGCTTTTGGTGAGAAAAATAAATACTTCCTAAAGTTCCCTGCAGGAAATGTCAATAGTGAAACTGTACTGACTTACTATTGACACAGTCACCAGTACTAGTGACTTTTAATACCCCTGACAATGCTATTTGCTATAGATATTTAATATATGCGTGTCATTGGATGTCTACTACTGATGATAGAAATATTAACTAGGTACATCTTGTGGGACCATATGTAGACATTGGAACCAGAAACTCACTAGTTCACTTTAGTAATTCTAGTCTACACTCTTGGCACTTTTGTTAGCATTAAATTAAAAAACAAAAAGGTACGAATTTATTACAGCTAGAAGCGTCCGCTTCAAATTCATGTTTTTCTTTTTTTTTCATCTATGACAAATATAAAATCAAAACAAGTTTGAACTGACTACTGGTTAGATTACTTAGGGACACTCAAATGACAATTGTTTCTACACTTGAATGCCTGGACCCCAATTTATACTCGAATTGAAATGCAAAACGAAGTCAATTTATTACATTACCTAGGAATCTAGCGTAAGGTCAATTGTCACTTTAGTGTCCCTAAGTAATCCAGACAGTAGCCAGTTTGAAATTTTATATAGTTCACTTTAGAAAGTATTTATTTTTCTCACCAATTGTCAGGCTAATAACAAACTACTTCCTAAAGTGAACTATAAAACATTTAAAACTGACTACGCTCTAGATTACTTAGGGACACTAAAGTGGCATCTGTTTCAACGCTTGCTTGCTTGGACTTAAGTTTATATATTTTTGTTTCATCTGCCACTTTAGTGTCCCTAAGTAATCTAGAGCGTAGTCAGTTTTAAATCTTTTATAGTTCACTTTAGAAAGTATTTATTTTTCTCACCAATTGTCAGGCTAATAACAAACTACTTCCTAAAGTGAACTATAAAACATTTGAAACTGACTACGCTCTAGTTTACCTAGGGACACTAAAGTGGCATCTGTTTCAACGCTTGCTTGCTTGGACTTCAGTTTATATATTTTTGTTTTATCTGTGTCATTTGTAAGGCAAAGTTAAGTCAGTTGATTATTTTACACATCCCATGTAATCTAGCTTAAAGCCAATTGTCACTTTAGCCTCCATAAGTAATCAAGAGTGTTTCTACACTTTTATCCCTGGACCCCAATTTATATATTTGTGTATCATTTGACTTAAATTGCAATGCAAAACGAAGTCAATTTGTTTCATCACCCAGTAATCTAGCGTAAAGTCAATTGTCGCTTTAGTATCCCTAAGTAATCCAGACAGTAGTCAGTTTAAAATTTTGTATAGATCAGTTTAGACAGTATTTCTTTTACTCACCAATTGTCAGGCTAATAACAAACTCTGCTTTCGATGAGAAAAATAAATACTTCCTAAAATTAACAATAAAACATTTCAAACTGACTACGCTCTAGTTTACCTAGGAACACTAAAGTGGCATCTGTTACAACGCTTGCTAGCTTGGACTTCAGTTTATATATTTTTGTTTCATTTGTGTCTTTTGCAATGCAAAGTTAAGTCAGTTCATTATTTTATACATCTCACTTAATCTAGCTCTAAGTCAATTGTCACTTTAGTCTCCATATGTAATCAAGAGTGTAGTCAGTTTAAGAGTTTTTGATATTTCAATTTAGCTTATCGACTTCTTCTTAAAAACTAGCTAAACAGACTAGCTACTCAGTGCATTTCTTCTTCTAACTAAAATTAAATATTATACAAGGTGAAGTATTAAATAGATTACACTCTAGATTACTTAGGTACACTAAAGTGACAATTGTTATTACGCTCGCTTGGACTTCAATTTACATATTATATTTCTTTTGTAATACAAAGTCTCTGGATTACTTTACACATCACAGATAAAGCAGCTTAAAGAAAGTAGTCGCTTTAGTCTCCCTAAGTAATCAAGAGTCAGCTTAAAATTGTTTGATATTTTAATTTCGCTTCTTGACTTATTTTTAAGAACTATTTGATCAAACTACCCTGCATATTTCAAAAGTATTAAACAGATTACACTCTAGATTACTTAGAGCCACGAAAGTGACTTTAATTCGAAACTTCGCTCGATTACCTGGACTTAATTTTTTTAATATTTGTGTAATGCAAAGTGAAGCAAATTGCTTACATTACACATCCCAGGCAATGAAGCGTCAATTGTCACTTTAGTGTTGCACCAGAAGCATAGGTAGTTACTAACCTGGTTCTATAGTCGTTTGACTGTCCCTTAGTATACCAAGATGTAGGTAGTGCAGAAGTTTAACTGTATTTCTTTTTAAGAACTATTTAATCAAACTATACTCCGGACTGTGTCGTTTGGAATACCCAGATAAGTTGATTGTTTACTTTACATATCCCAGGTAATCTAGTGTGGAGTAAAGTGCCACTTTATTGTCCCTAAGTAATGTGTAATGTAGTCAGTTTACACTTTATATACCCTACACCACCATAGTAGAGAGAATATGTTGAACTTATACTGATGTTTGTAACGCCCAATAAATAAAAACATTTGGAATAACTGTACTGCGTTATTCATAAATTTATTTTCACTTTTATCAATTTTCTTTTCAACACTTTTTAAAACAAATACATTTTTCTTCATTCTTATTCTAAAATAACAAATTTATGCCATCATTTATATAATCTTTTCCACTTTCAAATAAATACCATTCTTGGCTGACAAAAGCACCGAACTCTTATCCAAAACTAAAGGAATTTCGGTTTTCTCACAAATCGTAAACTTAAAATGAAGCAAAAGATATGCCAATGCCACTCTGGTTTGCATGAGACCAAAACGTAAACCAATACAGTTACGGGGACCCTCACCAAATGCCAGCCAGGGCTGACTACTTTTAGAGTCGTCTAATTTAGATGCAAATCTTTCAGGCTTAAATTTTTGTGGTTGAGGATAAAATTCAGCATCATGATGTACTGCATAGATGGGTATAAAGACAGGCATGCCCTTTTTAATCACATATTTTGAAGTGCCCGGGACCAAATAGTCATTTAAAGCTACACGGGTTATAAGCGGTATAATGGGGTATTTGCGTAGAGTTTCTAAAATAAATCAATCGTTAAATAACAAGTAAGAGAGTCATATTCGGCTGGTACGAAACTTGAAATTGATTACCTGATATAACTTGACCCATATATTTCAGTTGGTGTAGCGTTTCATATTCAATATTATTGTTATCTCTACAATAAGCCTTTTTGATTTCCTGCCTTAATTGCTCCTGTATTTCCTGCTCTAAAGCCAATTCATATAAAGCAAAACCCAATGTCGACGAGGAGGTTTCAAAACCTCCTAAAAAGAACACAAAAGCCTGAGCTGCCATTTGTTCTATGCTCAATTTAACTCCAGATTCCTGCTTCATACTTGTTAGTATACCCAAAAAATCACAAGCTTTAACATTATTTTGCTCACGATATTTGATCACTTCTTTGACAATGCTCATAAAGAAATTTGTTATATCATCTGGCATAGAACGCATGTGTAGTTTTCGAGCCAAATCGGGAAAACCTTGCATGAAACCCGATATAATAGCGCCATGTCTACGTTCTTTTAGGGAACGTAAACCCATTACTCGAAATTCTGCCTGAGGATCTCTTAAGATATACAAATGTTATAAGAATTGTTATGATGGTTAGTAAAATAAGAGTTATAGACATTCTGTTTAATTGATTTTTTATTAAATATTTTGAATTATAGATTATTGTTTGCCCAGAGTATGTTTAAAACTGAAGGTGTTTTCGTATAAATTGATTATTATATTGTTGTGATAAGAAAATCAGTGATAGAGAGAGAGAGACCCAAATAGATAAGATTTGTGTAAATTTTCTGGGAAATAAAACGATTTCACCATTTAAGAGAAAATATGATCATAAAGAAAATTTGAAAATTTTCATGTTATTATGCACTCTGTCTTTAGTATAAAGACACTGGTCTTTAGTATAAAGACACTCGTCTTTAGTATAAAGACACTGGTCTTTAGTATAAAGACACTGTCTTTAGTATAAAGACACTCGTCTTTAGTATAAAGACACTGGTCTTTAGTATAAAGACACTGTCTTTAGTATAAAGACACTGGTCTTTAGTATAAAGACACTGTCTTTAGTATAAAGACACTGGTATTTAGTATAAAGACACTGGTATTTAGTATAAAGACACTGGTCTTTAGTATAAACACACTGGTATTTAGTATAAAGACACTGGTCTTTAGTATAAAGACACTGGTCTTTAGTATAAAGACATTGGTCTTTAGTATAAAGACACTGGTCTTTAGTATAAAGACACTGGTCTTTAGTATAAAGACTCTAGACTTTAGTATAAAGACACTGGTCTTTAGTATAAAGACACTGGTCTTTAGTATAAAGACACTGGTATTTAGTATAAAGACACTGGTCTTTAGTATAAAGACACTGGTCTTTAGTATAAAGACACTGCTCTTTAGTATAAAGACACTGGTCTTTAGTATAAAGACACTGGTCTTTAGTATAAAGACACTGGTATTTAGTATAAAGACACTGGTCTTTAGTATAAAGACACTGGTATTTAGTATAAAGACACTGGTCTTTAGTATAAAGACACTGGTCTTTAGTATAAAGACATTGGTCTTTAGTATAAAGACACTGGTCTTTAGTATAAAGACACTGGTCTTTAGTATAAAGACACTCGTCTTTAGTATAAAGACACTGGTCTTTAGTATAAAGACACTGTCTTTAGTATAAAGACACTGTCTTTAGTATAAAGACACTGGTCTTTAGTATAAAGACACTGGTCTTTAGTATAAAGACACTGTCTTTAGTATAAAGACGCTGTCTTTAGTATAAAGACACTAGTATTTAGTATAAAGACACTGGTCTTTAGTATAAACACACTGGTATTTAGTATAAAGACACTGGTCTTTAGTATAAAGACATTGGTCTTTAGTATAAAGACACTGGTCTTTAGTATAAAGACACTGGTCTTTAGTATAAAGACTCTAGACTTTAGTATAAAGACACTGGTCTTTAGTATAAAGACACTGATCTTTAGTATAAAGACTTTGTCTTTAGTATAAAGACACTGGTCTTTATTATAAAGACTCTGTCTTTATTATAAGGACTCTGTCTTTAGTATAAAGACACTGGTCTTTAGTATAAAGACACTGGTCTTTAGTATAAAGACACTGGTCTTTAGTATAAAGACTCTGTCTTTAGTATAAAGACACTGGTATTTAGTATAAAGACGTTGTCTTTAGTATAAAGACGTTGTCTTTAGTATAAAGACACTGGTCTTTAGTATAATGACTCTGTCTTTAGTATAAAGACTCTGTCTTTAGTATAAAGACTCTGTCTTTAGTATAAAGACACTGGTATTTAGTATAAAGACTTTGTCTTTAGTATAAAGACGTTGTCTTTAGTATAAAGACGTCTTTAGTATAAAGACGTTGTCTTTATTATAAAGACTCTGTCTTTAGTATAAAGACACTGGTCTTTAGTATAAAGACTTTGTCTTTAGTATAAAGACACTGGTCTTTAGTATAAAGACACTGGTCTTTAGTATAATGACCCTGTATTTAGTATAAAGACTCTGTCTTTAGTATAAAGACTCTGTCTTTAGTATAAAGACTCTGTCTTTAGTATAAATACTCTGTCTTTAGTATAAATACTCTGTCTTTAGTATAAATACTCTGTCTTTAGTATAAAGACGTTGTCTTTAGTATAAAGAAGTTGTCTTTAGTATAAAGACGTTGTCTTTAGTATAAAGACGTTGTCTTTGGTATAAAGACGTTGTCTTTAGTATAAAGACACTGGTCTTTAGTATAATGACTCTGTCTTTAGTATAAAGACTCTGTCTTTAGTATAAAGACACTGGTCTTTAGTATAAAGACACTGGTCCTTAGTGTAAAGACACTTTCCTGTAAAGCTGTCCCAACATTTTCAATAATTTGTCTGGCTTTTAAGGCTTTACTGTTTTTATTTCTAAAAACACATTTAGAATATTTTTTTAACATTTTAAAATGTAAGCGTCACTATTAATGAAATTAACATAACAAAACAAAACAAAACAACAGCAATTGCCCAATACATACTGCTTTGGAAATAAAAATAAATAATTCAGTATTTTACTCCATTGACAAATCTAAAACAAAATTTGCATTTTAAAAACTACATTAAATCTTTACCAAAATATTATGCAAAGAAAAAACTAAATTTGCAAAAAGTAAAGCTCTAACAAAATAAATTAAAATGCAGACAGAAAAAACATTAAACCGTAAAATAAACCACATTGCAAGTAACAAATGTGTTTGTTTTTTATTTTTATTTTTATTAATATTACGGGTATTTTGTTTTTTTTGTTTGAAAATTTAAATTTTTTTCAATTGAATTTGCTGATTTTGGTAAGTGAGGAATTTTAAAAGCAACTGCATATAAACATTTATTTTAAATGCATATTTTGTTGATTGAAAGAAAAAAAAAACAAAACATCAAAATAGCATTTTAAAACTTACAACATATTGCAAAAATAGTGGGTTGCATAAATTATGGTGTTTGAGTAAAATAAAATTCAATTGAACAAACAAATTTTCCAAATTGACAAATATGGTGGGCCATAATTTTTTGTCATACATACTCGTATAAATGAAAAATAAAAATATTAAACAGCTGCCTTGTGTTTGTTTTTTTGTTAATTTAACAATTGACAAAATACTTGTAAATATTAAATAAACATTAATTGCCTGATTATTTTTTTTTGTTCTTATTGGTTTTTTCAAATAAAGTATTTTATATATTTATAGTTTTTTATTTGTTTTGAGAGCATTTGATGTTGTTTCTTTTAGTCATATAAAACAGTTGCGTGAGTCTATGAATCACTCCACACACAACTCGTGCAAAATTTAGAAAAAACTTTTTTTCTATAGCAAACACTCAAACACCCATTATTTCATCTAATGGTGCTTTTTTCTATTTTAGATCATTTTCCCACGTCATACAAACAAAAACAAAATATATACACGAGTTTTATCTATATAAAAAATATATATTAATGCGTCACATGTTACAGATTTTCTGAGTTTAATGTGATGGTTTTTCAAATAAAAAAAATTAATTTTAGTTTTCTGTAATATTTTGTCTATACATCTTGTCTAGAGATGTTGAATTTGTTTACAGAGTATTTTTTATTGAAACTATTATCGGTTATGTCAGTGAAAGTTGAGGGACGACAGCCATTATGTGTTAAATGTGTAAATTGTATTTCTTTTTCACTTCCTTGGAAGTTGTTTTTTTACTGGATATAAAGATTACTCTCTAGGTTCTTATAAGGTGAAATTATTCTATAACTTGATTAGCGATTTATTGTCATTGAGCAATCAAGGAAAGCTGACTTGTGTCCAGCATTAGGACACATTGCAATACCTTAAGCTAATGGTCACCATCTATCCATCGTATATAACTAAGGAAGAGTCTTATCAGTGGGCGTTTTGGTGACCGACAAGTTTCAATCTAAAGACGCTAAAGGCTGAGATGTAGAAGAAAAGGAGTTTCGTTCTCTTCCTCGTTGTTATAGATTATGTGTTGCAAGAGACTAGTGGCCAGTTAACATCACTAATTAGTTCCGTAAATGAAGTATCGACAGATTACTTAATCACAGATTTGTCTAGTTTCAATGAAGAAGTTTCGTTAGCCCAACTTTTATTTTCCATTTGCATAGCTGTTCTGTACCTTTAAGAGTTTATTATCATGGAGAAAAAAAATCTATGTGGCAGCTGTTCTCAATGCGATTCAGTATCCAAATGAGGATGACCGATGAATGTCTCGATAACTCATCCAGAGACTCCCTTAAATTCTCATGGCTTGTTTTGACAGACTTCCTATCAGTAAAGATGAGGATATTCGTTTGATAAACGTTGAATTATAAACGTTGAATTATACTTTACTGATCCGGTATTTTAACAGACAGTCTCAAATTCAACTGGGCTGAGTAAAAGCCTCATTCAACTCTACCCTGTGATCTAGAGCTGTCAGCAAAAATTTGATGGTTTTCTCTGTAAAGTGTACACCATATTTAATTTAGTTAAAAATTGTATATCCCTGACTGTATCCCTCGATATTGAATATGTTGTGTGGCTGTCGGTATATATACGTTACTTTAGCCTTAATTATACCTCAAATTGAATAAAGTTGGCTGAGTAAATGTTACATCCATCTCTTCCCTATGATCTTAAGCCGTCACAAAGAATTAGATATCATATTACAGGCATTTGTCTTCAATGTAATCCCAAGAGATACCCGGAATTTGATGTGATACGCACATCGTCTAGGGATTTAATGGCCGTCTTACTTTCATTATAGAGGAAGACATCCCTTCCTGTTATCTCGCGATACTGAACAGAGATCCTCTTTAGGGATAGTCCTAATTTCAACTGGGCTAAGTAAGTACCACATCAAACTCTAACTAATGGAATTCTCCATAATGTATAAAGCCAGACAATTACCTTCAAATAGAATTATATCTCATAATTCAAGTTGGCAGAGTAAATGCCAAAATCATAGAGAAAATATACATAGAGCGGAAACTTTAAAAAAACTCAAACAAAAAATTACTCAAAAAAGTTACACATAGGTTTTTTGACAACTGAGTTAGGTTTTTGACAGGAGAGTTTCCTGTCCTGATGGCCAGAACCATCTCCACTCTATAAGTACTCGGAAACAATTATATTCAATGTTCCCATGTTCGAGTATGCAGATGACTGATTAATGTATCTGAATCTCCTCGCCCTTAATTATACTACAGTGGTCGTAAAGTTTTTTTTTTTTAATAAAAACACACAATGCGCGAGGCGTTTTGCTTGTCTGCAGATACACCCAGAGTCTCTGGCGGGAATCGAACCCGCAACCCCCAGATTGATAGTCCAGCACACTATTGTGTAGTCTATCGTGGCACCCAAAGTCACATTGATCGTCTCAAATTCAATTGGGATGAGTAAAAGCCACATCCAGCTCCATGCTGTGATCTATAGCCGTCGGTAAACATTTGAATTTTCTCCCTAATGTGTATGTCTTCAGCTCATTTCGATATATTCGGAATGTTTCAGATACCCATCCTCAAACTGTACTTGTCCACCTGGTACCTGTTGTGACTACCTCGAGTCATATTACCCTTGGAACTTTGCAGTCCATTTTTATCCTTCAGAAATGGTTGTTGACATCCATACACTTCATAGATATTTCTCTATAATAGTGATAGATCGGAGGTTCTTCCATATCTCCCTAATCTCCAAGACAAACGCTGTCTTGCAAGTTTGTTCGCAATCATATTTCCCTGTAAGTTACACTGCCCCTGTACCCAGCCCATCCAAACGTTATACAGACTCAATTGCCGATATAGAACTCTCATCTTAAAATGAACTTTTCAAATCGTCCTTTTAGTGACATCTACTCTTTTAGTGAATTACGTAGTTATCAATTAAGAGACTTCGTCTTGGAAGATACTGCATTAGTCGGGTAGTCTTTGAGATATTCGAATATCAGTCTCCTCTATCAAGACACCAGCTCCTGTTAATGAATACTGCACTCATTTTCTCATCTACCAGATCAATGCCAGTCTTACCGTTCCAGGAATGCAATTGGAAAGAAGCTATATTCTCCAGCAAGTCTATATGATATACGAGTATCAGTCTCCTCTATGAAGACTGTAGCACCTGAGCCTATTTCCATCTTTGATACGTTTGTGAATTCAGCACACCCTTCAAACGGTCTATTGGATCCGAGTCAGTCATCCCATTTTCACGAATTATATTGGAGGTTTATCCCGAAATCGATTAACGAGACCATGTAGTCCATGATTCCCGGAAGACTAAGGTCAATTCCAGTCCCTAGGGGAAAAGGAACTAACACAAAGTTTGTCAAGTGACTAGTTTCAAAGTGAAATGCTTTATATGAAGAGGACCTGTCACTTTATCAGGGCGATGTCTTAGGAGGAGATAAATTAACGCCTTTAAGACACTCTATATTGGAATTAACCAAAAGCATTTGTTTTGTTTTTGATATTATACTACTGGTCATAGAATTTTATTAACACTCAGTGATAAATTGTTAGCTTTCTGCCACATACAGAATACAGATTCGTGATAGCCACCGAATTTGTTGCCAATCGAATGATTCTACCTATGTGACCGATTTTTACAGTGGTTTTTTCAATTGAAATTCTTCTATATCAACTGACTTTCTGTTGATTGAACCGAAAAATTCTATGTTTACAACTATGAATCTGTTTTCTCTGTGCACAATTGTACAAGTCAAGTGAGATGTCCTCTTTTCACACGAAAAGAGTGAGAGAGAGAGCTTCCCACAGTTAAGCCACACGATATGGTGCCTAGTATGGAGGGCCATTGGATTCACTTAAGCCAACTCATTCCCCCCCTCTCGTTCTGTAAGTCAAGAGATTTAAAAAATGAGCAATTTTCAAAAATAAGTTTTGGAAAAATTTTTCAAATCACGGCTTTTGATTTCGTTGAAAATTTGTTATAGAATTTAAATAGAATTTTCCAACAATACCGAATGTCGTGATTTGCCCCCAGATTGGTTTACTCGATTGTAAAACAAGTGAATCATGTGGATTTGATATACAGAACTCCAATATACATACATACATGGATTAGTTTTAAAACGAAAACTCGAAATCGGTTTACAAAACGGTAGATATAGAGATATCTCCTTGTTGCTTATACTGGATATATTCAAAGCTGCCTGAGTTGTGCTTCTATTTAGAGAACTCCAAGACATGTGAATTCGTTTTAAAACGAAAACGTTACTCAAAATCGGTTTACAGAACAGGAGAGATAGAGAAATCTCCTTGCTGTATATACTGGAGACATTCAAACCCGCCTGTGTTGGGCGCCTCTTATAATATCTCATAGCCTTCATATGTAAGTATAGTTCTGACAACCGATTCCTAATGGCTTAGTAAGCGTTGTGTTTATCCTTTAGTCTTTCCTGGCTGCGACTCTTCCAAGATTATTTACTATTATGTGGTAGTAACAATAAATTTCTCTATAACCAGTATCACAATGTCGGTCGTGTGGAAAAACTTAAGAATCGCAATATTATTTCACAGAAAGAAATGTAGAATTGGTTGCGAAAACGTTACTCGAAATCGATTTACAGAACAGGAGATATAGAGAAGTCTCCCTGTTGCTTATACTGGAGATATTCAAAGCTGCCTAAGTTGTTCTTCTATTTAGAGAACTCCATGACATGTGAAATCGTTTTAAAACGAAAACGTTACTCAAAATCGGTTTACAAAACGGGAGATATAGAGAAATCTCCTTGTTGCTTATACTGGAGATATTCAAACCTTACCGAGTTGTGCTCCTCCTATAATGTTTAATGTCATAGTCTTCATATGAAAGTATAGTTCTGACAACCGATTCCTGCTGGCTTAGTATGCGTTGTGTCCTTCCTTTAGTCTTTTCTGGATGCTACTCTTCCAAGATTATTTACTATTATGTGGTAGTAGCAATAAATTTAACCAGTATCACAACGTCAGCCGTGTAGAAAAACTTAAGAATTGCAATATTATTTCACAGAAATTTGTGTAGAATTGGTTGCGAAAACTTTACTCGAAATCGGTTTAAAAAACGGGAGAGATAGAGAAATCTCCTTGCTGCATATACTGGAGACATTCAAAGCTGCTTGAGTTGTGCTTCTATTTAGAGAACTCTAAGATATATGAATTCTTTTTAAAACGAAAAAATTACTCTAAATCGGTTTACAGATAAGGAGAGATAGGGAAATCTTCTTGTTGCTTATGCTGGAGATATTCAAAGCTGACTGAGTTGTGCACCTCCTATAATGTTAAATCTCATAGCCTTCATATGTAAATAAAGTTCTGACAACCGATTCCTGCTGACTTAGTAAGCATTGAGTCCTTCCTTTAGTCTTTCCTAGATGCTACTCTTCCAATATTATTTAGTATCACAATGTTATACGTGTAGATAAACTTAAGAATCGCAATATTATTTCACAGAAAAAAATGTAGAATTGGTTGCGTTATATCTACTAAATATTGATATCGTGATTGTTGGTAAACTCCTAAAAGCAGTCTTTCATGACAAACTGAAAATATACCACTTTCAATATGCGCCTAAAAGCATGCTCTAGTAAATAAATAAGCATAGAAGACCTTAAAGGGTTAATCAACCTTAACAGCAACTTAAGGTAATTATTATTATTTTGTTTGTTTTCATTAAATTATGTTGTAAAAAAGAGAAACAATTTAATTGTTTTCAAAGAGCACAAAAAGAAACAAAGTAAAAAATACTCTTTGGTATTTTTTTTGTGAATAAAATTCGTTACAGTTGAAAGGGAAAATTAAAATTGGTGTAAAAGAAAACAAAAAGAAAAACTAGTTAAGACAATACAACAAAAACTTAATCACACCATTAAGACTGTAATTAAAAAAAAAACTATATAAAACTAAACCAGATTGTTAATAACAAAAGCAGAAAAAAAAATAACAAAATTGTTGGAAAAAAATTAGCAAAAAAAAAAAAAAACATAAAGTATACTGAGATTTTGATGTAGTATTTTATATATTTCTTATCTTGAAAATATTATACAGATAGAAATAGGAATATTTAATTGTTTTATTTGTTTAGTAAAGCTCTAGTTTTTTTTTTTTTTTTTTTTTTAAAGAGAAAACCATAACTTTATCATGAATTGTTAATAATATTATACATTTTTACTTTGATTTTCTGAAAAATAGAGTAACATTTTATAGAGAGCTTTTTATTTTTTTAATTTTTCTTATATGAGATTTTGTTTGTTTTTATAATTTTCGGTTTTTTTTTGAACACAATTATAGATTAAAGGAAAAAGAAGACTTTTTAACAAAATTTAAATATGTATATTTGTTAATTTTGTTTTTTTATGATTTTCTTCTCATCAATATTTTGTGAGTCTTCTATATGTTGTTGCTGTATTTTTTATATATATATTTTTTGGTTTGTTAGACTCTTCAGCAGATTTTTTTGCGCTAGAGATAATTTAGTTTGTAGAAAACTTTCGAAACGAACACGTTAAAATTATGGCAAAATAACAAGAAAATTTATTTTTTTTTGTGCTAAAATAAATAAAATTAATTTAAACGAAATACATATTTTTATAATAATTGGTTTTGTTATTGTTTTTTTAAAATTAATTAGTTTAAGTGCAAATTAAAAAAAAGCTAAATTTCGAAATACAAAAATAATAATAAAAAAAGTAAAGCAAATATTTTATAATCAATAAAAATTATAAAAAAATATTAGAAATATAAAACAAAGGGTTACAGAAAAAAAATCAAAAAATAATAAAATAAAAAATTAAATGAAAATATTAAAATATATTACAAGCTCGACACTAAACAAAACCAAAATAAAAATGAATAGAAATTTGCATTAAAATCTATACAAAATAATGAAAAGTTAAAAATATAAAATAAGAAATTATATAAAATCTCATTAAAATTAAACAAAATCGATCGGAAATATTAAAAAAGTAAAAATAAAAATAACTGAAAGTAGCTAAATTCAAAATTCTGAAATATATTTGATTACAATACTCATTAAAAGGAAAATAATAACAATAAGTTTTAAATAAACCCGATTAAAATCACCCAAAACCGATCGAAAACAACGAAGACAAAATATTTTACATATAATTTGAATTAAGGATTAAAAATCAATTACTACAAATCTCTTGAAAAATCTTAATTATTTTAAAATCGATCGAAAATAACTGAATGTTTGAAAAATAAAATTTCTGAAACATAACCGATTAGAGTAAACAAAATCGATCGAAAATATTAAACAGAAATTTCATAATAATGAATTAAAATTACTGAAAGTGAAATATTACAATTTCTTAAACAAAACCGAAAGAAATTACTCAAAATCGAGTGAAAAAATTAGACGTAAAATAAAAACAAAATTAAGAAATGGTCTTAAACAGCATCTTTATTAAATATAAAGCGGAAATTTTTAAAGACACGTAAAAGTATATATATTAAAGAAAATTCTGCAACATCTATCGAATATTTTAAAACCAAAGATACCAAAAAAAAAAAACTCAACATTTACCTAAAAATTATGAATACTCAACAATTAATGCAAATTCAAAATATTGTAAAACAAAATTTTCAAAAAAACCCCAAATTATCTCAAATCGAAAGAAATTGAATTGGAAAATCGTTAAGCTAAAAAAATAAATTGTGAAACAAGAAAATCAAATTATTGGAAATTAAAAGAATCTCAATATTGAACAAAAAAACAAAATGCAATATAAATTGCTAATAAATGAAATGAAATAATAAATGAAACAATAAGTTGGATAAAACTTAAACACACATGTTATCTACTAAAACAATAATTAAAAAATAAAAATATATACAAAAAAACCAAGTAAGAGTTCCTCCTGCTGTCTTAAATTAAACCGAATTTTCTAAACCCTCCACCACAAAATATGTCAGGCAAATTTTAAAGAACAATATCAAAATCAGATTTAAGCGAAACATGATTCTTAGACATTTTTATTAAAACTTAAGAAAAAACAAGTAAGAGAGATATATTCGGCTGTGCCGAATTTTATATAACCTTCACCAAATTATACTTTAAACAAATTTGAAATATTTTTAGTAAACAAATTAAATTAAATTTTTTTAATTTTTCTTTAAATTTATTAGTGAAAAAATAGTTTTTAAAAATTTTTGAAACTTTTTTTTTAAATTGTTTTTCAAAATTTTTCAAATTGTTTTTTAATATAAAATTTTTTTTTTTTTTAATTTATTAGTGAAAAAAGTGTTTGGTACAAAAAAAAAATCTGGTTAAAAAATATTTTTTAAAACTTTGTTTTTTAAATTGTTTTTCAAAATTTTTTAATTTTTTTCCATATATATTTTTTTAATTTTTTTTCTTTAAATTTATTAGTGAAAAAATAGTTTTTCAAAATTTTTTAATTTTTTTTTTCAAATTATTTTTCAAAATTTTTTAATATTTTTTCCCAATATTTTTTTTCAAATTGTTTTTTAATTTTTTTTTTTTTTTTTTTTTAATTTATATAAATTTTTATATAAAACTGTTTGGTACAAAAAAAAAAACTGTTTAAAAAATATTTTTCGTGATTTTGACCCATTGCACAGTGGTTTAGAAACTTTTTTTTTTGGAAATAATTCGGTATCTCGGGAACTATTGGAGATATTATTACAAAATTTCACATGGTTAGAGCTGAGGTGTTTTTGAGTTGAATTACATTTGTTCAGCTTCCTAGGGGTAATACGGGCCAGTTTGTGCCCCCTCAAAGTTGGTCACCTCGGGTCTCAAAATTTTTTAAAAAATCCCCAAAAATTCATTTATGATCCGAATGAGCTGAAATTTAAAATATAAATAGTCCTTGAGAAGATCTACAAAAAATACGCTTACATGTGTAGGTTATCTCCTTCAGTTGAAGAGATATTTAGGTTTATTTATTTATTTTTTTTTAATTTTGCTCGATTTTTTTTTTGTTTTTTAGATATGGCGGCCCTACGGAGGGTCGAATTTTTTTTCAAAATATCAGCTATATTGGCAATAAAATTCTAAATAAAATAAAAAAAACTTGGTAACAGTTATCTCGTCCGTGTAAAAAGTTACACGCATCCAAAGTTGGAACATGTAAAATGGGCCTAATTTTTTACGATTTTTCCTAAAAAAGTCCCTATATTTTTTCTTTTGTAGAAACAAATTTTCTTTGGGACTATATACAATTTTTATATGTTCCGGAAAGAAAACTTAATGCAAAAGCATGTAAAGTAAAATTGGGCTCACTTAAGCGGACACAGTATCCCCCAGACCTATCCAAACTTGGACAATTTTAAAAAAAATATTTAGGTTTCAGTAAAAAATTCTAAAAAGGCAAAGCACCGATCCTCGAAAAAGTTCCGAATTTGTATAACCCTATATGTTGTTTAAATACTTAGAAAGTTGTTTTACTATCACACGGTAAATAGCGTCACAGTAGGCACTTTTCTAAAAAAACTCAGTTTTTGGAACACATTTTCCCCGTTTTAGGAATTTCGGTATTTGAAAATAAAAAATGTCAAAAATTATAATGTCATTAATTTGAGAACATTTGGATCTAAATTAGTTCCCAATTTTGTTATGATATCTTTAACCGTTAAAATTTTACATTAAATCAAATTTTATATTTTTCTTCATGGAAAATCACCATATTATAATTTTTTTAGTTTTTAAGGTAAATGACGTTCAAAAAATTAATTAAATTCTTTAATTTTATTAAAATATGAATCTACAAGTCCTAAGGTTTTTACCAATATCAAATACTTATATAAAAAGCATATATCTACTACTCAGAAGCTCCACAAACCTTGCCGCCTTTGAAAAATTTGAACGTTTTTTCATATATTGCATGCAAAATCTGTTACACCAAACTTTCTGTTAAGTCACTGTATGTTTGAATTCAGAATTTGTATTTGATATGTTAGTAACATTTTGCATGAAATATATGAAAAAATGTACAAATTTTCCGAAGGGAGTAAGGTTTGTGGAACTTCTGAGGAGTAAATAAAGGCTTTTTATATAAGTATTTGATACTGTTGAAAACCTTAGGACTTGAAGATTGATATTTTAGAAAAATTAAGTAATTTTATAAATTTTTGAAACCTCATTTACCTTAAAAACTAAAAAAATTATAATATGGTGATTTTCCATGAAGAAAAATATAAAATTTGATTTAATGTAAAATTTTAACGGTTAAAGATATCATAACAAAATTGGGAACTAATTTAGATCCAAATGTTCTCAAATTAATGACATTATAATTTTTGACAGTTTTTATTTTCAAATACCGAAATTCCTAAAACGGGGAAAATGTGTTCCAAAAACTGAGTTTTTTTAGAAAAGTGCCTACTGTGACGCTATTTACCGTGTGATAGTAAAACAACTTTCTAAGTATTTAAACAACATATAGGGTTATACAAATTCGGAACTTTTTCGAGGATCGGTGCTTTGCCTTTTTAGAATTTTTTACTGAAACCTAAATATTTTTTTTAAAATTGTCCAAGTTTGGATAGGTCTGGGGGATACTGTGTCCGCTTAAGTGAGCCCAATTTTACTTTACATGCTTTTGCATTAAGTTTTCTTTCCGGAACATATAAAAATTGTATATAGTCCCAAAGAAAATTTGTTTCTACAAAAGAAAAAATATAGGGACTTTTTTAGGAAAAATCGTAAAAAATTAGGCCCATTTTACATGTTCCAACTTTGGATGCGTGTAACTTTTTACACGGACGAGATAACTATTACCAAGTTTTTTTTATTTTATTTAGAATTTTATTGCCAATATAGCTGATATTTTGAAAAAAAAATTCGACCCTCCGTAGGGCCGCCATATCTAAAAAACAAAAAAAAAATCGAGCAAAATTAAAAAAAAATAAATAAATAAACCTAAATATCTCTTCAACTGAAGGAGATAACCTACACATGTAAGCGTATTTTTTGTAGATCTTCTCAAGGACTATTTATATTTTAAATTTCAGCTCATTCGGATCATAAATGAATTTTTGGGGATTTTTTAAAAAATTTTGAGACCCGAGGTGACCAACTTTGAGGGGGCACAAACTGGCCCGTATTACCCCTAGGAAGCTGAACAATATCTCCAATAGTTCCCGAGATACCGAATTATTTCCAAAAAAAAAAAGTTTCTAAACCACTGTGCATTGTAGGTCCAAATTACTATAGACTTTGAAATATTTATCATTAGATGTCCATATTGTCTATATTAATGACTGAGTAATCCAGATATAGATAAAAAATTGGCCAACAATCGAGGCTGTCTCAGTTTTGTCCTTATATCTCGGCCATTTGTGGGCCGATTGTAAATAGCAACCGATCAAGAAGAATTCCCGATATATTGATGTATCAATCAATCTATAGCGATCCAGAGTATATATACTTTGTGGGGTCGCAAATGAAAAATGTAGAAATTACAAACGGAATGGAAAACCTTTTATATACCCTTGACACTCATGGTGGAGGGTATAAAAGTAAAAGTGATTTCTTAGGAAAATATATGACAATACTGGAAAGAATTGTTTGGCGTAGAGGCCCTTAATTATACCCTTAACCATGAGAAATTTGTCATTCCGTTTGTAATTATTTCATTTTTCATTTGCGACCCCATAAAGTAAATATATATTCTAGATCGTTATAGATAACGGAGTCGATACATGTAGCCATTTCCATCTGTATATTGAAATCAACTTTCCGCAGTCCTCAGATAACTTACATACATGAATATATCCGCTATTGACCAGGTTTGGTTGCTATTTAAAATCAAGAAAAAACCAGGACAACCTAGATTTTTCGCCTATTTTTCATCTGTATCTGTCATAAATATAGACAATGTGGATATTTAATGATAGATATTTCAAAGTCATTTGCAACGACGTATATAAGGCCATAGTAAGTAAGTTAGACCTGTAATTGGTCAAAATCGGGCAAAATATTTTTTAAACCGAATTTTTTTTCAACAAAAAAATTTTTTTTTGTCGATCATTTTTTTTGTACTAATAAACTAAAAAAAAAATTTAAAAATTAATTTTTTTTTTTTAATTTTTTTTACCTAAATTTTTTTTACCTAAAGTATAATTTGGTGAAGGGTATATAAGAGTAGGCACAGCCGAATATAGCTCTCTTAATTGTTTTTCTTTGAAATTAAATCACTACCGTTTTGCTACCCTATTTTGAATTCTTAGAGAAATCGGAGTCGATTAAGCGGTGTCCGCTAGATCGTGTGTTTTTTGAAATATCGATGAATAATTTACGGATCATGTATAACGCAACTTGTTTGAATCTACCAAATCAAATATTCTGGAACACTTTTTAAAGGAAATCTAAAAATCTTGTTTCAAATTAAGTATTTTCTTTATAGGACTAGAAAATGATATGTAATAGATTTTTAAATGAATTCAGCTGCCTTTACATTAGTCTTCTGTTAGAGAAATTCATGTAAAAGTATTATTCCGTGAAATGTAAGAACTGGAGGAACAGGAAAATCAAAAAGGTTAGCATGATAAGCTTAATGGATTTGTAATATGAGTTGGTTAGGATAGCACGCTATAGGGACGATTTTATAATATATTGAAGAGTGACTTATGGCGTTTTCTTTTCTGGCATAAATGATGCCTTTATTTTGCCTTTTACCCTTCTTTGTGTTCTTTTCTGAAACAAATGTAGTTTGGTAAGTGCTTAAAACGTGTTCTTTTAAAATAATGTTGCCCTAAAACCCCGAAAATATGCTACATGTTGCACCCTCAATTTTATCACAAGGATTAGAAAGGCACCAATCTTTAAACAGCTTTTCTTGTTATTGTTTTTGATGTACGTTGGTGTTAATGAAATGGTTTTTGTATTTTTTTATTAAAAGTGTTAAAATGGAAGCAAAAAGTATAGTTTACTCGTTAAAAGCTATTCAGTTTTTTCATGTAATGTCCTCAGAATGAGCACTCTGGACAAGTAACCTCATTATGAGGAAAAATTTAGGAGTTATGATTAGGTAATTTAGTTATGGCGAATGGAGGAAAAACTCCTTTGGAAGATCTTAACTAAGGTGGAGGGTATAAGAAATATTTGTGTATTATTTAACTTCGAAATAAAACTAAAAATTGTGATTAATTCTTTAGAAATCAAAACGAATAAGCCAATCAATATGAAATGATAAAACAAAGATATAATAACGAATAATTAAAAACAAAATAAATGAAATCTTAAATTGAAACACCTAAAACGACTTATAAAACCAAAGAACCTTACAATACTCATATTATATATAAACAAATTAAAAACGAATTTATTTAAATTATAATTAATAAAACACAAAAACACAAAATGTTATTATCAATATTGAAAAAAATTAAAAACGAATTGATTTATAGTGAGTTTTCTTGACATTACAAAATAATAATTTGCTTATAAAACTGCAGCTGCTGTTCAGATTCTAATCATTAACAAAAACTAAAATGACCTTTATTAAAAAAACTAAAAATACAAATCGCAAATCTCTTTTAAAATTAATATTATTTAATATTTCTATATTTGATTGTTTTTGATATTTCTTTTAAAGTGTCTTTTCTTACGTGTTCGCTTTGAAATTGAAATTAATTAATTTAGAAAAAGATATGAAATAAATAAATAATAACAATGACTCTTAAATAAATAAATAATATAGAAATAAATGATAACAATAGATAACTTTTTTGCAAGGTTTTATCAGCTAAATAGAAAAAAAAGGAAAAAACTAAATTGACAAAAATAATTTTTTATAAATAAATAATAGAAATAATAATAATAATAATAGTGCTCAACAACAATACTACAATGCTTAAAGCTTTTAATATTTCTATATGTTTTTTGCACTTTACTAATTTGTTGTTATTTTGCTTGTATATTATTAATATAAATAAAGAAATTTAAAAAAAATTTCACGCGCAACTAAAACAGAAAAACTATGTTCGCTTCAACAAATTCTGTAAAAAGACGTCAGAAGAAAACTTCTCCAACACGAGCAGCAAAAGCGGAAACATCCGGCTCTAGTACGGCCAGAAAGGCACGGGCTTTGCTACATCGGCATTGGTGGAAGGATTGTAGGTTATTGATTTGGTTTTAGATTTATTCAAAGATAAATAAGTTATAAACATTAGTAAGGAAATAGTAGAATATATTGTAATAGTTAAAAATTGTATTTATATTGTTTTATTGTAAAAAGGGTTAAAGGTCAGCTATGAGCAGATATTTGAGAAGCACTTTCACTCTTTTTCCAATAACTGTGGAAGTTCTAGATTTGAGAGGCATTTCATATCTAAAAGTTTATGTGTTAGGTTATTACAATTAAAAGCTTTCATAATTTCAGAACTAAAGGGTGTTCTTTTAAGCTCGATAGAACTAAAATCGATAGGACTTGTAACAAAATAACACAAAGAATTAAATTTTAAACTAAAAAACATTTTTTATTCGAGAGATCAATACATGGCATTAACATTTGGAAATGATTTTGGGCATATGGCCAACGCAGCAGTTCTTGACATAGCGCTTACTGGGCCTCTTTTTCAAGCATTGCTGGCCGTATGTTACGAATAACACGGACAATGTTTGGCTCCAATGCGATTGTTGCTCGTTTATCAAAATAAACCACTGACTTCACATGAAATAATTCAGAGGTGTCAAATCGCACGACCTTGGTGGCTAAGTTGTACGTTTTATTCGTGACATACGGCCAGCAATACTTGAAAAAGTGGCCCAAAATTGCACGTCCATTGATAGCTGGATTTCACAAAATTAAGTTATCGTCAAATTGTTTAATAAATCGATGATTGCTGTCGCCGTATGGCACGTAGCGCCTTCCTCTTGGAACCACAGCTCTCCGGGATCAATGTCATCCATATTTCATGGTGTGTTAACGATCTCCATTGACCGCAATGCGAGCTTCGGCTTCATTTTAGAAGAAATAAGGTCCGATAATGCTTCCAGCATATAAACAGCACCAAATGGAATATTTTTCTAGATGTATTGGAGTGATTTCACTGCATATACGGCAAATTTTGTTTATTAACAAACCCGTTAAACCAAATCTGAGCCTCAATGACTCAATACAATTGTTCGATGAAACATCGTTTTAGTTTAGTTTCCAACTGCTCTAGAGAACAATCGATGAAAGTACGACCCATATAATGGTGTCCTAGCTTTAATTCCTGCACCAGCTGGATCTTATACGGCTGTAGGCCAAGATAGTACTCGTACTGGACGGACAGAGACCCAATTCCTGAGACCGACTACGAATTAATAAATTTGGATCTTTTTGCACACTTTCGTTTACAGCGGCGATATTCTCTTCAGTACGCATATTCCTTCGACGTGTTGGTGTTATTGCATCATTTAGAGAGTATGTGGTAAGAAATCTACCCACACTTCGACAGATGGCTTGTTCAGATGGATGATTATGTCTATAAGATGCCCGAATCGATGACTGATTTTCCAAGTAAATTTGGATAATGTTCAAGAGTCAATCTATTCATGCCAATTTGCCAGAGTATACTGATCATAAATATCAAAAAAGTGAGCGCAGTATGACAATTAACCCTTTCAAAACACACTTTTGAGTTTAAAAAGCCATTAATAACGATTTTTTTGTATAAAGGGTCAAAGGTCATCTGTGATAAGATAATTTCTGAGGCACTGCCGGCCTTTTTATGATAACCAGGGCAAGTTTTTCAAGCTAGAAAAGTAAGCATTGCATATTTCACCTCGCATAAATATGCATATTTCTCACTTATATAGTATAATTTCTTTAACAAAAATATTACTTTGCCGGTTTATATCCAACTATCCACTACACAGCGAATATTGGTTAAAGATCCCACAACTTATACATATATATTTTGGGTCGTTGTGAAACTTAAGACCATCTAGCTATGTCCTTCGGTTTGGCTGTCTGTGGAAAGCAAAAACTTGTTTGTCATATTTTTTTTTTATGCATTTTTATAACGTTCACCATGAGTGGCAAGGGTATATATAAGTTTGTCATTCCGTTTGTAATTTCTACATTTTTCATTTGCGATTCCACAAACTATATATTTTCTGGATCGTTATATATAGCGAAGTCGATATAGCTATGTCCGTCTGTCCGTCTGTATGTTGAAATCAACTTTCCGTAACCCCCAAGTAATTTACATACATGATTGATACATCAATATATCGGTAATTCTTCCGGCTCGTTTGCTATTTAAAATCGAGAAAATCGGACCACAAATTGCTGAGATATAAATAAAAAACCAGGACAACCTCGATTTTTTTACCTATTTTTGATCTACATCTGGATTACTATGTCATTAATAATAATTAATATATGTCCATTGCAACGAAGGCTATAGTAATTTGGATCACCAATGTGTCAAAATCGGGAAAAATATTTTTTAACCCGAATTTTTTTTTTATCAAAATCTTTTTTTTGTCATAATTTTTTTCAGTAATAAATTTAAAAAATAATGAAAAAAAAATTTCAAAAAAAAATGTTGAACAAATTTAAAAAAAAAATTTGAAAAAAAAATAAATTTTTTTTTTTAAAATTTTGAAAAAAAAATTTTTTTTTTTTAAACATTTTGAAAAACAAAAATTTTAAAACACATTTCTTCTTTGGAGTTTTTTAATAGCTTTTATAATTTCCGAATTAAATGAACATGGCTAATGTCCCCCATAATACTTATTTTGCTATATTTTCCTTTCTTTTGAATATTGAATATACAATTATTTTCTAAATAATAATATTTTGCTATACTTTCTCGCTTTTTTTATTGCTCAAAATTTATAGATTTTTCTGGACGGGAACTTGGACCACACATAGTCTCTTTATTTTTATACAGTTTCTAATGTGTTTGTTACTCTCCCTCTCCCTCTCACCTTGTATTCTTATATTATTTTGTTAAATATTTATTATTAAAAGTTCCAATGTTCACATTATGCTTATGTTTATTGACCCGGTAAAATATGACTAAAACAAACACCCAGTAGGAAATTTATGTTATTTTGTCTTTTAACTTTCAAACAAAAATCTTTAGTATTTTTTTTAAAATTTGAGCAAAATTTTGAAAGGAAATAAATACTATGTAATGTAGTATAATTTGCAGAATAAAAAGTACAATTTTTAAAAGATATTTTGAAATTTGAAATGTTCCTTTCCTAATTAGAGGGGACATTCTAGTTACATAATTGGTTACTTAGGGATAAGGAAAGGTTCCATTTTAAATACTTTCTATGTGAAAGTGTACTGCCTCTTTAACATTATGAGAGTAGCTTTAGATCAAAGAGCTAATTAAGTTTTGGTTGCTAAAATAGAACTCACACAATATTTGTATTACTTACTTATATTATATATATCTTTATAAATTAGTATAAAATTCAAGGATAATTCGTCGAAATGTTAACCAATACCTGCTAGTAAAGAGATATTTCCCCTTTTCATAAGGCACAAGACATATTTTTCCAAAAAAAAAAAAAAAAAAACTTTTTTTTTACCATTATTATTTTTTAAATTTATTAAACAGTTTTTTTTAACAAATTTGTTTCCCAGCTTTTTTCACCCAAAAATTTTTTTAAGAACATTTTTTTTTCACAAGTCGTTTTCTTCAACAATTTTTGTTTTACAAAATTTTTTTCACCAAAATTAGTTTTTAATATTTATCTTAAAATATACTTTGGTAAAGTTATATAAGACTCCGCACATCCGTTTATAGCACTCTCACTTGGTTAAGTTGTGGCTCTAAAACAGGGATGTCCAAAGCTAAAACTTTATTTGTGTTAGTGAGCGAAAGAGAGCTCCACTGAAAGAAAACTTTAGTGAAATAGATAAAAGATTTTTAAAACTTTACTTGTTAACAATTTTCAAGTCAACAATCTTAATCAAATTGTCTGCGACATATTACCGTAGCTTATTAATTGAGAGTTCAATATGTAAACCATTTATTTGCTGATTTAAAATTACGCTGTTGTCTTGATTAAAATCATTTCAAATATGAAAAAAATTGTTCACAAAAGTAAATTGGGGGAAAAAACCAGACAACACTTCAATGATTTTTTTAAGTTCGAAATATATTAAACAATCCAAATATTTCTTCAGTGATCATGAAAAATAAATTAAAAAAAAAATAGCAATACATTCGCTTAGCGTGTGCATTCGTCGCTGTCTCAATGACAACTAAACAAATGAGAATAAGAATGTGTGTTGTTAGCAGTGCTGTTAGGCTTTTTTTTGGAAAAAATCGTTAAAATTAAGAAAATAAATCGTCAAATTCATAATAAAAATTTTAAAAAATCGTCTTGAAATCGTCACGACTAAAAATCATGTATTAAGAGGGAAATAAACAACTCAGCAGCCTTTAATAAATAAAACACTAACAGTATTTGTGTAAGTACATTAGTATAAGTTAATAAAGTGTTTCTGTACGAAACTTTTAATATTATTCACATTAAAGCAATCTGAAGAATTATTTTTGACAAAAAGTCTTGCAAATAAAACTTCTTCAAGGGGTTTTGTCTCAAAGAATTTCTTTTCTTAGCTTCATTTATATATATTTGGCTAAAAATACGTTCAATTTAAGTTACATAAAAATAAGTCAACTTAAAGTTAACTTTTAAATAACTAACTTTAAGTTACATAAAAATAAGCTAACTTTAAGTTAACTTTTAAATAACTAACTTTAAGTTAGCTATAAATAAGTCAACTTTAAGTTGACTTTTAAATGACTAACTTTAAGTTAACTTTTAAATAACTAACTTTAAGTTAGCTAAAAATAAGTCAACTTTAAGTTAACTTTTAAATGACTAACTTTAAGTTACATAAAAATAAGTCAACTTAAAGTTAACTTTTAAATAACTAACTTTATGTTACATAAAAATTAGCCAACTTTAAGTTAACTTTTAAATAACTAACTTTAAGTTAGCTAAAAATAAGTCAACTTAAAGTTAAATTTAAATAACTAACTTTAAGTTAACTTTTAAATAACTGAATTAAGCAAACATTGAATTAATACGAAGCTGTGCTTTATAAGCCAGTAGCTTAGTTGAATATCATCTGATTTTTAGTTTCTCAGCAGATTTTGAAAGAAGAAACTTAGACATATCAAATGGTATATATGAATGTATGCTATATAAGTAACCTTGAGAAATCTGGGTGTATTTCTCAAGCAAACACATTTTTTTTTTTGTACTCGAAAACACCTACCAGGAAAGGTAGGTGTATTTCTACTTCATTCTTATTTGTATCACTCTATTATGTACAACAAATTGATACATTGAAAAATTTTGTATTTCACATAAATTTCAAGAAAAACTTTCTCTCTTTTTTTATATATTTATTTTAATTTCTACAATACAATAAAATTTAAGTGGAAAAAATCGTCGGCATTTTAGCGAATTTACAAAAGAAATCGTCAAACGTCAAAAAAACTGAATTTACTCTAAAAAATCGTTACACCTAACACCACTGGTTGTTAGTCAGCGCGAAAGCTCAATGAAATGGACACCATTGCTCTAATATGGCTTTAAGAAATCCCTCAAGTCAATTCCGGTTTGATAGATTTGAGTATATTATTATTTGCAGCAATCAAGCAATTACTACATTTCATTTTGGATCTTATTTTCATATTTTGGCGTTATCTGCTGTTATCATATAGAAGAATATCGTATAGAAAAAACTAATAATCGAGTTATATAGAGAAAATTCATACCTCTGCGTTGATATAATTCTGTTTTTCCAAAACCGCGTTTTTAATTTTAAAACTTCCGGCAATCTTTTCCATATAGCTGTCATATCGTGCAATATGAGTTATATTATCACAAAGAACCTGAAGAATGCTGATGAAGGCCGTAGTGGCCTAGAAAACTAATGTTGGGTCGGGCTATGTAGAGTAAAATGTTACTTTTCCGTTGATATAATTCTTTTTTATTAAATCGCATTTTTAATTTTTGTCATTCTTCTCCACATTGCTGCCCCAACTTGCAATGTGGCTTAAATAACTGATGATCATAATGAACGTGAAAAATGCTGGTGAATGCCGTAGTAGGCCTGGAAATGCCTCCATATAGCCATGTCCGTCTGTCTGTCCGTCTGTATGCTGAAATCAACATTCCGTAGCCCCCAAATAACTAACAAACATAATTGAAGAAAACCTGAGTTTTCTTCAACACATTTGGCTACAGCAGCAATATTCTCAGTTGTTCTTGAGCGACGTGCACGGGTTTTATTCTTGTCCCAACAGCTCGAATTTCTCCATCAATTTTTGTATTGCACTCCGACAAGGTGCTTCACGCAACCCAAAAATGCTTTAGTTTTTCGAACTGTGACTGGGAGATTTTCACCATTTATATAGCGAAGTCGATATAGCCATGTCCGTCTGTATGTTGAAATTAACTTTCCGTAGTTCCGAAATAACTTACAAACATAATTGATACATCAATATATTATTTCGGCTCTGTCGCTATTTAAAATCGAGAAATTCGGCCCACAAATGGCTGAGATATAAAGAAAAAAACGGGACAACCTCGATTTTTGGCCTATTTTTGATCTATATCTGGATTACTAAGTTATTATTATAGAGAATATGGATATCCAATGATAGATATTTGAAAGTCCATTACAACGATTTATATAAGGCTACAGTAATTTGGACCTACAATGAGTCAAAATCGGGAAAATTATTTTTTAAGCCGAATTTTTTTCCACAAACAAATTTTTTTTTTTTTTCACTAAAAATTTAAAAAAAATTTAAAAAAAAAATTTTTTTAAAAAATTTTTAAAAAAAATTAAAAAAAAAATTTTAAAAAAAAATTTAAAAAAAAAAATTGGAAAAAATTGTTTTTTAGTAGAACTGAATTGTATGTTAAAAAAACTTTTTTTGGTGAAAAATATTCGGATTAAAAAATATTTTTTACCGATTTTGGCCCATTGTAGGTCCGACTTACTATGGCGTTATATACGTCATTGTAAAGGTCTTTGAAATATCTATCATCAGATACCCATATGTTTATATTAATGACTTAGTAATGCAGATATAGATCAAAAATTGATAAAAAAGGTTGTCCTGGTTTTTTCCTTATATCTCAGCCATTTGTGAGCCTATTCTCTCGATTTTAAGTAGCAACCGAACCGGGTCTATAGCGAATATATTGATGTATGCATGTAAGTTATTTGGGGGCTACGGAAAGTTGATTTCAACATACAGACGGACATGGATATAGCGGATCGCAAATGAAAAATGTAAAAATTACAAAGGGAATAACAAACTAATGCAACTTATTCGCATTTATAATTTTAACAAAATTTTAAATATTTATTTTTTTAACTTTGCTAAATTTCCTCTTGGGTCTTTTTCTTATAACTTGACTATATTCAGTTTTTGTGCTATTTTATGTTGAGGTTATTTTTAAATCTTAATTTTTTTATTTATTCATTTTCAGCAGCACTGTCAACCTAGACACTGTATGTTAAATATTTGTTGTTGTTGTGTCAAGTCATAAAAATAATTTTTAAACATTTAATAGTTTTTGTTTTAAAAAAAATTCAATGTTTTGTTTTTAGGTTTGTTTTGTTGGTAGCAACAGTCGTTTAGTAAAATGATTAATATTTAAAATATATCTTATTTTTTAGTTGTCAGTTATTAGCAAAAAATAACTTATTTAATGTTTCGTTTTTTAATATATGTTTTTGCTAACTAAAAATCTAGACAATTAGGTAGCAAAAGATAATTTATAGTTATAGTTTTAAAATCTTTGATGTTTAATTGTTTGTTTGAAAATGCCAAATTGATAGAAATTGATTTAAAATAGAGTGGAAGTTATATATTGATGGTCATTTGTTAATGCCTCGATAACAAACAACATTAAAATGATAGAGGAAGAGATTAGCATCATTATATTGGGAAAAATTGTTAGTTATAACCCAACTGTGATCATCGCTATATCAACTAAGTACCACCTTTGGACATCTTGTAACTGATTATTTTTAACATTATAGCATCAATATAACAATATATGCCTTCTTTCCAGTTTATATTAATTGCTGTCTATCTAACAGCATTATAACAAAATCCATGAGCAATAGTAAAATTTAAAACTACAAAAAAAACCTACATAAATAACTAAAACTGTTTCTTTACTCTTGCCCTAACACAACCTTTGTAACAGCAACTAAAAGCAATGAAAGCCCTCTTTTAATACAGAAATTTTTTCTCTCTGTGTATGTTTAAAAAGCTCTAGATTTTTCTTCTCCATGTAGGTACTAAAAAGCTTTAGCAAATGAATCTGTTTAACTTAGCACATTGTTAATAATTTAATTAAATTATTTTGAGTCATATACTATACAAAGTTCGCATTAATAAATAAATGAATATTAAACTTTATCTCTCTAGAGATTTAAATTTAAACATTATTGACACTTTGATTCAAATTAATTACCACTTCAATGAACTCGCTACTTTTTAATCTTTGTTGCTGTAAAATTCCTCTTGAAGTGATAATGAAACATTTAAATTCACATAAATATTTAGTAATAAAGAAAAACCAAACAAACAGAAGTTAATGTAACAAAAATTGATTATATTAAATAAGATTAAAGAACAATTACTGATATCTATTGACTGAAAGCTTTTGCAAAACGTAAATCTCTAACGTCAGTTCCATTTAGCAGCTTATCAGTTTTGCGAAAGCTTAGCATAACAATAACATAGAAACGCGTAAAATAATAAACAAATAAAAGCTTTTTTTTGACAATTTTGTTTTCAACTAAGATAAAATAACAAATTAGTTTGTGTTTTTTCCAAAAAAAAGAAGAAAGAAATAAATAAAAAACAAAACTGACACACATTCATTTATTTATTGAATCAACAAAAGTCTCAATACCAGTCTACACCCCAGTCAAGTCAAGCAACTTTAACAGCACAAACTCATAAAATTGAAATATTTAAATCTAAACTGCAAAAAAAATAACAATAGCTTAGATTCAAGATATAAATTAAAAATGCAAAAATTAAAAAAAAACCCTGCTAAATTTTAACTAAAACTATATCTTGTATTAAAAATGCATTTACAGCCGAAATAGTTTTGCTCCAAACGCGTTAATGGAAAGACTTAATATCAAAATTGTTTTAGTTAAACACTGTCAAACTAATAATGATGAAGAAAATTGTAAAGTTTTATAAGAAACAAGCTTGATTTAGCTAAAAGAACTTGGCAAAAAATTAATGAAATTTTTATAATTTATTCTACCTTTAGATTCCTGTGTGACGGGCAATAAATCTCCCCGAGCTTCCAGCATTTACTCGAAAACATTGCCATTTCAACAGAAACTGTCACCGGCTGAACAACAATATGAGTCTTATGTTAAGGCCACTGTGGCGGCCAATGCTAAATCACCGGTGGAGGAATTATTATCGCCACCCACACCACCACCACGACGTCATACTCTGACGGCCAAGTTGTCTTTGACTAGTCCACCCACTGCCATTACCACCACAGATAGCGGCGCTCAATCACCTGGTTCGGTGCAGGCTTTAACCAGTAGCTTAGTTTCGCCCAGTAAAGAGTCAGCAGCCGCTGCTGCTACTGCGGCTGATGCTCAAACTTTGTTTAATATACGCCAACAAATGGCCTTGAGTTTGAAGCGAATGAAGGATTTAGAGGAGCAAGTTAAGGCCATACCGGATTTGCAGGTAAGCTTTTTAATATAAAGTAAAGCTTTAAAAGTTATTGAACATAAACTGGCAGTCAAGAAATGTTAAATATAAACCTAGTTTAGCTAAAAGCTTTTAGTGAAATATTAATTATTGAAAAACTATAAAAAAGCTAAAAGTTTTTTAATTTTGTAAGGATTTTACTATTTTAAAATGCAATAAATTCCTTAAAAGCTTTTTAGTTTGCAATATTTAACTGATAATTATTTTTTATTATAAAGTAAAGTAACTGAAACTTTAACAAAAATTTTTAAATTCAACCATTATATTGCTTAAAGCTCTTAGATATATTAATGAAAAAAAAAGCTGGCAAAAAACCTAAAAGCTCTGTAATTTTTTAATGATTTTCAATATAAAGTAAAGCTTTAAAAGTTGTTGAACAGAAACTGGCAGTCAAGAAATGTTAACTATAAACCTAGTTTAGCTAAAAGCTCTTAGTGAAATATTAATTATTGAAAAACTTTAAAAAAAGCTAAAAGCTCTTTCATTTTGTAATGATTTTACTAGCTTTAAATGCAATAAATTCCATAAAAGCTTTTTAGGTTGCAATATTTAACTGATAATTATGTTGTATTATAAAGTAAAGTAAATGAAACTTAAAGCTTAAAGCTCTTAGATATAATAATGATGAAACAGCTGCCAGAAACATAAATCTCTATAATTTTTTAATGATTTTTAATATGAAAAATTGAATTGTTATTGAATTGCTATAAACAAGTATGAAAGCTTTTTAATTTTGTATTAAAAGCTTAAAATCCAAAAAAATCGATAACAGCTTTTTAATTTGTAAAATTTAGTTTTTGGAATCATTACAGCTCTTGAATTTTGTAAATATTTCAATAGCTTAAAGCTAAAGCTCTTTAATTTTGTAATGAAAGTTTAAAATCGATAACAGCTTTTTAATTTGTAAAATGTAAATGCTTATTATTGAAATCATTACAGCACTTGAATTGTGTAGATATTTGAATAGCTTAAAGCTTATTATATTGTATTATAATGTAAAGCTATTAGGGTAATCGAACTGAATCTTTGAAACATAAGTTTAATAAAAGCATTTAGTGAATTATAAGTTATTGAAAAGCTGGAACAAAACCCAAAAGCTTTTTAATTATACCACCATAGTGGGGAAGGTATATTGAGTTATTGGTGATGTTTGTAACGTGCAATCTGCTCAGGATCACTTTCTGAGCGATGTCCGTCCGTCTGTCCGTCCTTCCATGTAAACCCTTTAATTAAACTACAGGCCACAATTTAAATGATAATTCAACTAAATTTGGTACATTTGCCCCAATAACGAAATTTATTGAATTTGGTTAGAATCGGACCATTATTTCTCTTAGCCACCATACGCTTGCTCTATCTGAAAATAGTTAAACTCTCATAAATATCTTAGTTATATAGATATTCAAACCAAATTCAGCAAAAATAAGTTTTATATAAGCCGAACTCCATAATTAGTCATAGTAGCCATATTCCGAAAATCACTTTAACTAGCATAAATCTCTTAAAAACGTTGGCATTCCAATAAAATTCAATACAAATAATTTATATATATACAAAAGTCAGGTCACTAATTTGTATAACGATCCGGTCCTTAATTAGTCATAGCTCCCATATAATGTCCACTTCCGAAAATCATTTTAATTTCTTATAAATGTTGGTATTCAAATTCAACACAAATAGGTTTCATATATACAGAAGTCATGACACCTAATTTTATGCCGATTGGTCCATAATTAGATTGGTGTAGGGAATCATATGCTCGGGCTTGACAGACTATACTTTCTTACTCGTTTTTTTATTGATTTTACTAGCTTAATATTCAATAAACTCAAAAGCTTTTTAATTTATAAAAGTTTATTAATTTAACAACGTTTTTTGTTTCAAAGATTTGTAAACATATTAAGATTCTCTTTCTAATAAGAATAATGTTGAAACAAGTAAGATAGCTTACTCTTATACCCTTTACCAAAGTATACTTTGAAATTGTAAGCTTTCTCTGCAAAAGCTTTTAAAAGCATTATACAAAATTTTTCGCACTTTTCCAAATTACTAATTCTATCTCTTCCCTTTACAGAGTGAGCTTTCCCAGCTGCGTGAAGAGAAACAACGCCTACAACAGACTGTCAAAAACAAAGAGGAAGAACTGCTAAAAGCTAAAGAAGCCACACGTTTCTCTTCCTCACCTAGTCCAGTACTTACACCCAAAATAACCTCACCCGTACAATTCCAGCCCCAACGAGTAAGTCCCATTTCATTGGAAAGCATGGGTGCCAGAATGCAAAGCTCTAACAACAAATCGCCCATACTCAAACGGGATGTGGCCACCATGTGCAGCAAACAGACTACCCGAGACATAGCTGTAGGCAGTCCCATACCGGCCAACAAAACCCAGAGAGATGTAGGCTGTAATGCTGCGCTAACGAAAAATATCACGGAAAATTTGTACACCAAAACCGATGTAGAGGAACGCATTAAATTATCCATACGGCAGCATGAAGAACAAAAGAAATTGGCGCGGTTAAAAGATCTAATATCAGTGGGCACACAAATGTATGTGGCTAAAAAAGATACTAAAGATAGTGTGTCTCAAACCAAACCCGAGCAGAGGGTGCAAAAGCACAATGTCAGCGTTATGGCTCAGCCAACAACACGTGAAAGTTACACCAACTGCAAGCCAGACGTACGATCGGTGGGCAGCTCTAATGATCGCGTGTCAGATGTTTTGTGTGAGAAATGTTTAGTCACGAAACGTTCTGTAGCATGTGCTACCGAAGATGAAGCTAAAGGGGAGACAGCCAAAACAGTATCTCTCAAGTTGTTAGACATGCCGGCTCGTAGCAATACTTTCAGTTTAGGCGATAATGAAAAATTGAATATTGCCAAAAAGTCTACAGGTACCCAATATACACCTATAGTCCAGCACTCGGCAGGATCACAAACTTTAGCTGTGGTACAACACACCGTGGGAGTGCAGTTTAAGCCTCAACAGCAAAATAATAGCACACAATTTGAGCTGTATACCATAGCCCGCCAAACAGATACTAAGGATTTGATTAGACTAAGCTCTTCACAAACTAATACCGAGGAAATTTCTGCTCCTACACCGGTGAAAGAACAGAAACCCGAACCTGTTAAACCTATTTTACATACAAAAGGCTGTAATACTGAGTTGAAGAATTATACAGATCATGGCGTTAATACTTTGCCACCGGTCACAACCAGCTCTACCTCCTGCAATACGGAGGAGATACACAAACGTGATATAGCCTGTGGTGATATTGTCAAGCCTCACATCTCCATAGCCTGTGCCGACAATTACTGTGATTCTTGCAAAGATGCCATTAAAAATTTAGCTAAAGACTTCTCGAAAGTATTGGCCAGCCCGTTGCCTTTAAGAGCGGCCGAATCTAAAATACCCAGACCCAAAAATCTACCCAGTCCTAGTCCGGTAAGAAGACAATTATCAAGACAAAATACCTATACCGTAACACCGTCACCAACAACTAGTCCCGTGGCGGAAAAGAAAAATATGGCAAGGTAAGTTTAGGCACTTTAGTGCAGTAGTGTTTAGTAGAGACATTAACCTGTGGAAGTTTTGTGTGTAAATGTGAATGGTGAATTGTGGTGGTGAGTATTACAATTACTCACTGACCTAGTCTACACTAAATAAATAAATATGTTTGTAATTGTTGGTTGCGGTTGGTTAGATATGAAGAGAGAGTAAGCTAGTTGTGGGTTTTTGGAATTTTGTAGGGGATTTAGAAATTGTCCAAAATATCTAGGAATCTAAAGGATATTTATTGAGGCCATTTCAAATACCAATTAGTTTGGAATAGGATATTCAAACGTTTCTTAAAAAATATTTAATAAATCTGTGATTTCCCACCATATAGTCCGAGTTTAATGAAACCTTGCATGACTTATAGGTTTTACCTTATGTTGCAATTTTTAGATTTTCGTGGCTTCCCAGATCTTAAATTGTTCTTCGTCATCTAAAGACCAAATATTGAAAATTTGAGAAAAAAATCGGACATTTTATTTAAAATTTTGAGTTTTTAATCAAAATAAAAACTCAATTAGCCTAAGGTTTAGAAGGTTTGTAGCAACATCCCCTTTTTTACAAAAAAAAAAACCCAAATCCCTGGCAACAATTTGCACTGCGCAGCTGCAGTACAAAGCTCCATTCCCGTAAACAGCATGTATCCCAACAAAAGCAAAACAACAGCAATGACCTTCGCAGTAAAGTTTTTGTTGGCGTTCGAAAAAGCTTTGGCTGTTTGGTGCTAATATTTTGTCTCAAAATCATAATATTTTCATAACATTTTTGCAACAATTACATCTAGATTTTAAACCAAAAAAAAAAAAAAAAAATATAAAAAAACCCTAAAATAATTTGCAAAAGGAGCTCTAATGTTTTGGAGTCTCAGCAGTTTTACTTGCTATCCCTTGATAGTAAGTGGCTGCTCAGCCTTGGTATTCACGTAAATAAAATTATCAAATAAGTAGTTTTACTTAATTTTAATAAAATTTTGTTTGCTTTGTTACAGTTCCTTGCAAGAAAAATCCTCCTCGTCATTTCATCAATTGGAATCTTCAGGTGAATCTCAAAGTTTTATAAACGAGCCAGTAACTTTAAGTGCTATAACCACACAAAATCCAAAATCAACAACAGCCACAACCACAATAGAGGAAAAATTGCCCTCATCAAATACATCCCCAGAGGGTTCACCACAACGCAAATCCCTGTATGACCTCAGCCAATTGGGTGATAATGAGCTCATTGTTAGAGAAGAGAAACGCGTAAGCATTAGCTGGTCTAGAGACAACTCACCAGCACCCACACCCACACCAGCTGCAGCTACAGCTACCACTAGCTGTAGTCAACCCTCTACCGAGGAAGACAAGCTAAAGGCACTAGCAGAACCAACAGCTAGTGCCAAAGAAATATCACAAGGAGCTCGCAAGAAGACATTGCCCTCACCCTTGAAATCTAGTCATGAAGGTAAATCAAAGCCAGAAACTGCACAAGAAGAGGACGTACCCCAGAAACCTTTACCTTCCAAAGCTTTGTTACAAAAAATCGCCATGAAAGAAACAGAGCCCAGGAAAAAGTAAGTTTTTTAAAAATAAAATTAAATAAAACTGATATTTAATATTTTATTTTTATTTCAGAATCTCTCCCCCTAAAGACATGTTGACCGCTTTGAAAACCATCAACAATTCCTTGTTGAAAAAATTGGGCTCCAAGCCCTTATCATCATTGAGTTTGAAAAACTCTAAGGAAACCATACAAACAGAATGGTTCCGCTTATCCAGCTCCGAGAATGCCGATCCCCATGAAGTCGAAGATTATTTGGATTGTTTTGAAGAACTATCGGTGCCATTATTAGAATACTGTGTTAATATGGTGGATGCCAATGTAAGTAGATTTGCTTAAGAATAATTTTAAGGGGAAAGGAAATGAATAAAAGAAAAAAGATTTTCTTATTCCACAAAAGTATTAAAAAAGTCCTAAAAATGGTAAGTTTTATATTTATGACCACTGCATTTGCTACAAGTCTGGAAGGGTTCACAATTTCACGGACTTTTTAAAAAAATCTGTTCATTCCCGGGAATTTAAAATTCAATAATCTATGTATATACTTTTAAGTAGTCCGACTAATTTATATCTGAAAAAAAAAAACATAATTCGTTTCGAAGAGAACTTCAGATTGCATATAAACAAGTTTAAACCAATATTGAGTCATTTCTTTAAATATAAATATCCTTAAAAGTTTTAATGTTAAGCATCTCAATAATTGAGTGTATGACTTAAAAATGAAATTATTATTACAATTTACAGAAAAAAAATATTTTGATAGTTCTAATCACTAGTGATGAAATGTTGAACCTTTTTCGGAAACCCTTCCATTAACGTTTTTATAGTGCTTTCTGTCACTTTGCTCGAACAGGTAGTCCATCTCCGTTTTAAATCTACCACACTTTTAGAAACCTTTTTTGTGCTCAATTTCTCTTTTAACAAGAGCCCAATATCTCTCCACTGGCCTTAGCTCCGGGCAGTTTGGAGGATTTGCCTCTCTTGGTACCACATTACTGTTCTTGTACCACTCAAGACCTTGCTTACCATAGTGACAGGATGCCAAGTCAAGCCAAAAATAAGTGGACACATTTTGAAGTCATATGAATGGAAGCATCCTTTTTTGGATGTAAACTTCGGTATTTAAAAAGTCCTTTGTAACAAATGCTTGGTTTTTTTGCCGCAACTGCATATATTTAGTTTGCAATACCAAGAACTTTTTAGGAAATTTTGTCTGCTTTTGGGTCCTAAACTTTTCTTCAACATTCCCTCGAGCATCTACAATATAAAAAAATTTACCCAGGAGTTGCGAAAAATTTTCCATACGTATATTTTGTCATCCATTATGCAGCAGGTATATTTTTTTGTATACAATTTTAATTCAATTTCCGTGCTCAGTCTTTGGCATCTAAATTTTTAGCAGAGGTCCTGTCACGAACTTTTTGAGCCTTGTATGTTTTTAAACCTGCATTGGCTTTAACTTTTCGTACCAAATAGTTCGAATACTGAGCTAACCGGACTTCTTTCCTTCCGGATGTTTTGGGAGCTCTTTTGAAAATGCTTTCTATTTATTGGCTATAGAATCATCACGTGAACCATTACTTATACATGAACCAGTTTTTTTTTTATCAACGGAAATGTTCTCCCGATACTGTTTAATAACATTGGTATCTGTTTGACGGCAGACTATTGATTGTTTGACCAACTTTTTGAAGGACCAAGTTTGTCGATGTCAGTCCTTAAGTCACAGCGAAACTATTTTGTCTGTATAGTAGAAATATTATAAGGAAATTCCCGAAATTTCCAGTGATTTTTTAAAATTAATAAGTTAAATTCGTAATTTCGACATAAAATGCAGTACATTTGAAAGGACCTGTGAAGAACTCATGTTCAAAAACATTATAGTGTAAACAACATCGTTATTTTTTTTTTGCTTAGAAAATGTCGAATTTTGTGCCAACAAATCGTCATATGCGGGAAGTTTTGCTTTACTGCTTTAATTTGAAAAAAAAAAAAAAATGCCTCTGAAACACACCGATTGCTCACCAAGCTTATGGTGAATGTGTTCCATCGGTTTCAATGTGGTTTGTTCGGTTCAGAAGTGGTGATTTTGATACGCAAAGCACAGATTGCCCAGCCAGCCAAACAAATTTTTAAAACCAAGAATTGGAGGCATTACTCCATGAAGATTGTTGTAAAACTCAACAAGAGCTTGTAAAATCATTGGCAGCTACTCAAGCAGCAATTTCAAAATGTTTGTGAGCAGCAGGATTCATCTAAAAGCATGGAAAGAGATACCTTGTAAGACAATTTTGATTGTACGAAATGATGTTTGAACGCTATAAAAGAAAATTATTTTTGCACCTAATCATTACTTGCGATGAAAAATGTATTCATTACAAAAACCCGATGCGTAGGAGATCGTATGTGAAGCACATTCAACCAGCCAAATCGACACCAAAGCCAAATATTCATGGCGCTAAGGTGTTATCTGTATTTAATGGGAGCAGAAGGCTCATATCCCTTATGAGCTGTTGAAATTTGACCAGAACATCACAGGGAATCTGTACCGAACACAACTGATTCGTTTGAAGTGAGAACTAGCCGACAAACGCCCAGAATATGCGGTCAGATAGGAATACTATTCAATCATGACAACACTCGGCCACATGTTGCAATACCTGTTAAAAACTATTTAGAAAGAAGTGGTTGGGAAGTTTTGCTTCATCCGTTTGCTTCGATCAATGCATAATGCTCTCTCTGGGATACGCTTCACTTTTGAACAGAGTATCCGATATTGGCTTGATTAGTTCGTGGCCTCAAAAAATGAGGGGTTCATTTCGCTCGGAATCCATATGTTGGCAGAAATATGGGAAAAGGTCTTAGCTAACAATGGCTAATATTTTGGATAAATTTATAGTGTACAAATGTTTCAACATAAAAGCTAAAAATTTAAAAAAAATTTCGCATTTTTAAGTCATACACCCAATAGAATATAATATAAGATCATTACTATAATGTTTAACATTGTTTGCTCCTAAAAAAGTCATATAGGAGCAAATAAATATTTGTTGAAAATAGTGGTTTAGTTTAGTTTCAAAAAAAATGTAAAATCATTATAAATTCCTTAAGAAACTTTTGTTCTAGGAAGCAAAAAACAATAGTGGATTGTCGGCTATAAAATAGGAAAATTCAACATTTTCCCAATTTTCAAATTCAAAATCGATTATTTTTGGACTCGTAATAGATATTTAGCATATGATTTTTTTTATTTATTGTTTAACTAAAAGAAAATATTTTAACCGTTTGACGGCCACGGGGACACCGGTGTCCCAACACAAAAATATTGAATAACTAAAACAAAAAAATAATGGGTTCCATTTTAATTAGTTCGAAAGCCTGTCTCTTATTAAAGTGTTTAGATTAAAACATATTCGGCTACAGCACTTACTTTCTATTGTCTTTGAAAATTGACAGTTTTATTGGTACTGTGTTCAAGAATTATTAAAAAATTAGTCTTATGGTCGTGAAAGGGTTAATGAAATCGGTCATAAATTGTGTAAGATATTGTGAGAAACCCGGATTTAAGAATGGTGAAATTTTGAAATTTCAAGTGCTTATAACTCTCTAACTGTAAGAGATAAATAGTACATGCAACTATGGTTTTATAGATCTAATAAAGGAATATATTAAAATCTTTGATTTTAGACAAACTTCAAAAAATTTGCAAGCGTTTAGCATATCTGACACAGCGCCGCTCCTGATCCAACGTTAATAAATAAACTCGAATACTCCTCTGCTAAGCCTTTGTGAAATTTCATGCCAATCGGATTAGTCAGTTAAAAATGTTAGATTAATATCCAAAATATTTTTTTCTGTTCCTTACCAAAAAAAACGTTAAAAACTTCCAGAGAAGTCGAGCTTTGTGAGTCTACTTAAGGTTAGATGTAAGCATTATGTACAAGTATTTGGCATTTTTGAAGTCTTTAGAATTTGAGGATTAACATTATGAGGAAAAAAGGTTTGTGATCAATTTTCAGAATAACATTTTCCATAAAAACTTTAAATTTCAAAATGTAATGATTTTTCGTAAAGAAAAATTTTAAATTCGAATTGGTATAAAATTGAAACCGATTAAGATATCTTAATAAAATTTGGAATTTATATAGTTCGAAATGTCTTTTAATCAATGGATAGACAACTTTTGCCATAGTCTTCAGTTAAATACCGAAATTCCTAAAAAAGGGAAAATGTGTTCCAAAAATTTAGTTTTTTGTATTTATTAACTTTTAGTGTATTTAAACTACACACAGCCATAAAGGAATACACATAGATCGTAAACTAGATAAAAAACTCAAACACAAAAATTATTCAACATAATTACACATACGAGTGTTGTTTTTGTTTTCACATAGTTTTTTCTACTAATACATTATCACCACTTGGGTTTTTGAGAACTGAGTTAGGTCTTTGACAGGAGAATTTCCGCTCTATGTATATTTCTTTATAAACATAGCCTTAAAAGTGAGTAAACACCAGAGAATTATTTGATTTTTGTTTAACCTTTATGTGCTCGGGATTTTAAACTTACGTTAGCGGTCGGAAGTCTAGCAAATATGTATTTATATGGAAAACTATGTCAGCATATGAAAAACTAGCACTAGTACGCAGAGTGTTTCACTTGAATGCATACTTATTAAGAAATATATGATTTTTAGATACAAATTTAAGGTGAAAATGTTTAAATTTCATTCATGGTACAGCATTTACCCAAAGTATATGTAATGACTAGGGGGCGGATTTTCATGCATTTATTATTGGAAAATATGCGCCTAAAATATGCTTCAAAAAAATCAAAATATGACCTAAAAATTTAAAAAATATGCACTTATAAAATAATAAATATGGATCGCGCAATGTCAAATAAATACACAAAGTGTTCCCAGCAGTTACGATTCTTTAAGTAGTACCAGGAATTAAATTGTTAAAGTTTAATAAAGTATAATTGTTCTTCTGGAAAACAGATGGATTTATTAATTATAATATCTTGGTATGAATACTTGTTAAAAGCCATAATCATATATCATGCGACATGCCTTTTAAAACCATCAATATTTTGATCGTGATGTAAAGTACGGGGCAACACCAACAACATGATAGTTTTGACATTTAGTTTTTTGAAGTATTCGTAGCAGATACATTGGTTATTATTACAATGAATTCAATTTCGTTCGAAAATCGGATTAAAATAATTAAAATCCACTATGAAAATTGTGGTTCTGTTAAAGTTACATTTCGTAAAATTTGTGTTATATTCGGACAACATAATCGTCCTTCTGAGACCGATATTAAGAATTTGGTCGTTAAATTTGAGTCGACAGGCTCGATACAAAATGTGCCGACACCAACGCGTGTTCTTAATAGCGTTATTACTACTTGTATCCTTTATAGACAGTAATTGCCACTAATGCCTGATCAATTGGCTGACTCCAATTTATATATTTTGGTCAATTGACACGTATGTGTTATTTGTAATGCAGAGAGAAGTCTATTGGTTACTTTATACACTCCATGTAATTAAGCATAAAGATAATTGTCACTTAAGTGCCTCTATGTAATCTATAGTGTAGTCACTTTAAACGTTAATTACATATGTACTTCATTTGACTAAAAGTTATACAAAAGGGTCATGCACGCGTTAAAATAACTAGTCACGTAGCTAGTTATGTAACTAGTTGTCACCCTAAATGATAGGTAAGTTCACTAGTTCAGAACAGTCTCCTAAAACTACTGGGAAATGACTGTCAGGAGCGATAACTGTGTATGTGAAGTTACAAAATTTTTCGACAACAAAATCTCTTATAAATCGAAACTGCAAAGAAAACAAATATGAATGTTTTCGATACATTTAATGAATTTTTGATACTTTGTTTTGAAGCAAAATATTTTTAAATCATAATTTGCAATTGCTGATAGAGAAATGAAGAACTTAGTGCCAGTTTCTCGATGTTGAAATAAGTTAGTCGATAACATCTAACAAATTCGACTAAAAGCTTTTTGTCCATACAATATGTTGCTCATTGAGGACAAAAAATTATATTTTTATTAAAAACTTGGATAATATGCATATAAATATGCATTTTGAAGTAAAATATAACAAAATATGCATTACCAATAAAATATGCAAAAATATGCACTAACAAATCGATGCCATTTTACAGCAAAATTTGCGATTCGGATACATAATTAGTCTACATTGTATTTGGACGTTCGAGAAAAAACATGCATTTGCATATAAATCCGCCCCCTAGTAATGACACATACAGGTTTTTTACACCAACTGAAAATCTTGCGTGTAGTTTTCCGCTTTCCAACTTCATAATATAGACAAAGAACAAGGTGTATGGGGTGTATGTCGTTAGAAATAGTATCAGGGAAGTGGTTCATACTAGCGTCAGAAACAGGAGAACTACAGAGTGCCATTTCAATAGCCAGGCGTAATACCTTTGGATATTCAGAGCGCTGTTCAATTGCTGGCATGAAGAGCTGTTTTGCAAGGCTTCGCAGGAACTTTCGTCGTTATATCTAGCATGTTAAAAAATATTGTCAAAGGCCGGGGCAAAGTTTTGCGTTTAGTTGAATATGGAGAAAGCATTTTGTCCATCGCATCGACGCCTCCTTCGGTTGCTTTGTAGTCAAGAATATATTCTGGTTTGCTTTTCTTCTCAGGTACAATAGAATTTCTCAAAGGCGTACTGGAAAGTAGCACAACTGCTTTCCCCCTTTTGAGACGTAGGGCACCAACGAAAACTTTGATTCGAGAAAACCAAAAACTATAAACTCTTCTGCTCGTTTGTGGTCTGCTTTCAATTCATTTGACATTTGTGTTGACGATAAGTATCAAGAAGAGCGAGATTTTTGGACATCAAATGCCTACCCAGATTCAATGATATGAAAAAATTGTCAAGATTATGGTTCTTCCGGTGTTTTCCCAAGGGTTTGCACTACACTCTCTCCTACATTGGTTGCACGACTTGCATTTGAGCCCTTTCCTGTATAAATCTCACTGTTGAGAGGATAAAATTACTTTGCATCGCATGCGAACCAGACTATTATGCCATACTTTGAAAGTTCAGGTCATACGAAATATTCATCGTAGACACACAAAAGTATATGTATTCTGGATCCTCATAAGATTCTAAGACGATCTAGCTATGTCCGTCCGTCTGTCTGTCTGTTGAAAACACGAGCTTGCTGGCTGAAATTTCCCACAAATACTCTCTGTTGATAATGATTGTATGGTATTGAAAATGTCCCCTCGTAATACTGGTTTTCAATGATGTTTACTCATATATAGGGGGTAATCTGAAATTTTTCTTCAAAATTTTCTTAATTTGGAAAAATCTGAGGGGTGGTATGCTCCCTAAAATGACTCAATCTTTATTTTACACACATTAAACAAATGTTTTAATTAAGTTAATGTTTTATAAATTTGCTACTTTTCCTTAGGGCAACACCGCTATGCATTATGCTGTATCCCATGGTAATTTTGACGTCGTATCCATATTGTTGGATTCAAAGGTTTGCAATGTAAACCAAATGAATAATGCAGGATACACATGCGTCATGCTCGTTTCATTGGCAAAATTGAAAAATCCAGAACATCGTACCGTCGTCGAACGACTGTTTCAGATGGCTGATGTCAATATACGAGCTAAAAAGGTAGGTAATCCCATAGAAATCTAACACAAAACCATAACTAATAAAAAATATTGAAATATTCTAAACAGCATTGCCAAACAGCATTAATGTTGGCTGTGTCGCATGGTAACCTGGAAATGGTACAATTATTGTTGGCCGCTGGAGCTGATATAAATATACAAGATGAAGATGGCAGTACGGCGCTGATGTGCGCCGCCGAACATGGTCGCAGTGATATTGTGAAACATTTACTAACTCATACCGATTGTGATTCATTAATACAAGATGTGGTATGGACATATTTTATTTGAATTAAGGTTAAAACATAAATATTAATCAATTGCTTTGCTTTTAGGATGGCAGTACTGCTTTTAAAATCGCCTGGCAAGCGGGCCATCGTGATATTGGCATATTTTTGTATGTTCATGAGCAAATGTTGCGCAGCAAAATGCCAAATAGGGGAGAAAACCTGGCCACAAAACGCAGTCCACCCGCCACCTCGCCCCGTTATCCCCACAAAAGGCAGCCCTCTAAATAGGTTATTTTTTTTAGGTTATAATTCAAACACACAGCACAGAAAGAATTACATACACATTTAGTTAAAAGCCAGTGTTAAGTTAGTTAAACAAACGAACAAAGTTTTTAGTTTTTAATTTATTTAAAACAAATTTAAGCATTTAAAATGCCACATTTAATTAAATTTTTAAGTTTTTTTTTTTAAATAAATAAAACAAAATCTAACTTAAACGAATATAAAATAAAATCACAGAAACACCTTTAATTTAAAAAAGAATTTACATTCCACCAATCCATTAAAAAGAAAGAAAAAAACCAACAACTAGTTCTAAAGCTTTAAGAACTATGGACAACGAATCAAGCAATCAAACGAAAAAAGGTGTTTTCTAAAAATTTTATAAAACTAAATTTTTCAAAAAAAAGAAGCACAATTTAAACATAATATTAACAGCAATTTTTTGAAATAAAGGCACAATTTTTAACTACAAATTTGATAAATATTTCAAATACAACACAAATCCCTCCATAAAATGTTTTTAAAAACATTAAAGAATAAAATCGGGTTCTCAATTTAATTATTAATATTTACAAACTTCAAAATTAAAGAAAATTTCCAAAAAAATAAGAAAAAAATATTAAAATCTTTAAAAATTTAACAACATTTAGTTTTAACCAGGCATTTGTTATATATTTTGTTTACTAACCCCCATTTAAAACGAAGTCTGGTTATATGTTAACTAATAGTTAAAATTACAGTTTTCATACAAAAATAATTTTAACTGACGATACAATTATTAGTTAACACTTAAACAAACTTCGTGTTAAAATATTAAATTAAACCCGTTAAATTTTAATTTAATTTTTAGTTTAGTTTTTTAATTAAAATAATTAGTTTAATTTAATTAATTAATTCAGTTTCTAAGTTTTAATATAATCTTTACAAATAAATAAAACCCAACAAAATCTTGTTACCCAAATCATATCAAAACAATGACAAATCTATCAAAAAAACAAAGAAAAGAAAAAAATTTATTCGGAAAAAGTGTTCATCCTGTAGTTTATTATTGTTCAAAATTTTACTTAAGTAGTTGTGGATGCAACACATTTTCTCTTTATACATTATAAAAACAAATTACAAATTTTTAAATAAAAATATATTCTGTAGTTTTAAAAAAACAACAATTGTTACAAAAATAAAAATTTTACTATAAAAAAAGGTTGTAGTATTTTATTTGTAGTCTTAAATATTTAAAAAATTAAACTGTGTTGGATTTTTTATTATAAATGTTTGTTTATAAGAAACACGAGCGTTTAACTATAGAGAACTATCCTGAACTAGTGATTTTACTAGTTACATAACTAACTACCATTTGGATTACAATGAGACTGTCAAATAGCTCGCCCAAAGTAGTCAACTCATTTGATCCACATACCGGTTGCATAGAGTTAGTTATCTTACCAGGTACCTAACTGGTTACTTAATTAGCTACATAAGTAGTAATATTACTAAAGATTTCATAAAGCTTGCATTTTCATTGAGAAAAATTTTTTTTTTTTACTCAAGCTAGAAAATAAACAATTAAATAGATATTTACAAAACAACTTCCCCGCCAATTGTGTTGTCAAATATTCCAAAATGCATGTTTTGGATTCTAGTTGAATGATTTAAAAATTTTTTGCTGACAACAAATATTATGGTTTATAGCTATAATTTAATAAAATAAAAATAATAATTTTTTTTAATTTAAAAATTAAAAAAAAAATTTAAAATTTAAATCCAAAAAAAAAAAAAACAAAAAAAATTTTTTTTTTTTATAGTATTACTAAAGATTTTATAAAGCTTTCATTTTCATTGAGAAATTATTTTTTTTTTACTCAAGCTAGAGAATAAACAATTAAACAGATATTTACAAAACAACTTCCCCGCCAATTGCGCAAGTCAAATATTCAAAAATCCATATTTTAGATTCTAATTGATAGATTTCAATATTTCTTGATGACAACAAATATTATAGTTTAGAGCTATAATTTAAAAAAATAAAAATAAATATTTTTTTTATTAAAAAAAATTAAAAAAAAAAAAATTAAAATTATAATAAAAAAAAAAAAAATTAATTTTTTGTTTATAATTTTACTAAAGATTTCATAAGGCTTGCATTTTCATTGAGAAAAAAAATAGTTTTTACTCAAGCTTGGGAATAAACAATTAAATAAATATTTACAAAACAACTTCCCCGCCAATTGTGTTGTCAAATATTCAAAAATGCATATTTTGGATACTAGTTGAAAGATTTCATAATATCTTGTTGACAACAAATTTTATAGTTTAGAGCTATAATTTAAACAAATAAAAACATATATTTTTTTAAGTAAAAAATTATAAAAAAAAAAATTTAAAAATTAAAATCCAAAAAAAAAAAATGTTAATTTTTTGTTAATAATATTACTAAAGAATTCATGAAGCTTTCATTTTCATTAAGAACATTTTTTTGGTTTACTCAAGCTAGAGAATAAACAATTAAATAAATATTTTCAAAACAACTTCCCCGCCAATTGCATTTGTCAAATATTCAAAAATCCGTATTTTGGATTCTAGTTGAAAGATTAAAAATTTTTTTGCTGACAACAAATATTATAGTTTAGAGCTATAATTTAAAAAAATAAAAATAAATATTTTTTTTAATTAAAAAAAATTTAAAATTTAAATCCAAAAAAAAAAAATTTTTTTTATAATATTACTAAAGATTTTATAAAGCTTTCATTTTCATTGAGAAATTTTTTTTTTTACTCAAGCTAGAGAATAAACAATTAAACAGATATTTACAAAACAACTTCCCCGCCAATTGCGTAAGTCAAATATTCAAAAATCCATATTTTGGATTCTAGTTGAAAGATTTCAATATTTCTTGCTGACAACAAATATTATAGTTTAGAGCTATAATTTAAAAAAATAAAAATAAATATTTTTTTTATTAAAAAAAATTTAAAAAAAAAATATTAAAATTATAATAAAAAAAAAAAAATAATTTTTTGTTTATAATTTTACTAAAGATTTCATAAGGCTTGCATTTTCATTGAGAAAAAAATTGTTTTTACTCAATCTTGGGAATAAACAATTAAATAAATATTTACAAAACAACTTCCCCGCCAATTGTGTTGTAAAATATTCAAAAATGCATATTTTGGATACTAGTTGAAAGATTTCATAATTTCTTGTTGACAACAAATTTTATGATTTAGAGCTATAATTTAAAAAAATAAAAATAAAAATTTAAAAAAAATATTAAAATCCCCAAAAAAAAAAAAAAAAATGTTAATTTTTGTTTATAATATTACTAAAGATTTCATAAGGTTCCATTTTCATTGAGAAAAATTTTTTTTTTTACTCAAACTAGAAAATAAACAATTAAGTAGATATTTTTAAAACAACTTCCCCGCCAATTGCATTTGTCAAATATTCAAAAATCCATATTTTGGATTCTAGTTGAAAGATTTCAAAACAAAACAACTTCCCCGCCAATTGTGTTGTAAAATATTCAAACATGCATATTTTGGATACTAGTTGAAAGATTTCATAATTTCTTGTTGACAACAAATTTTATGATTTAGAGCTATAATTTAAAAAAATAAAAATAAAAATTTAAAAAAAATATTAAAATCCCCAAAAAAAAAAAAAATGTTAATTTTTGTTTATAATATTACTAAAGATTACATAAGGTTCCATTTTCATTGAGAAAAATTTTTTTTTTTACTCAAGCTAGAGAATAAACAATTAAATAGATATTTACAAAACAACTTCCCCGCCAATTGCATTTGTCAAATATTCAAAAATCCATATTTTGGATTCTAGTTGAAAGATTAAACAATTTTTTGCTGACAACAAATATTATAGTTTAGAGCTATAATTTAAAAAAATAAAAATAAATATTTTTTTTAATTAAAAAATTAAAAAAAAAAAATTTATTTTTAAAACTTAAATCCAAAAAAAAAAAAATTAAAATTTTTGTTTATAATATTATTTCATAAAGCTTTTATTTGCATTAAGAACACTTTTTTGTTTACTCAAGCTAGAGAATAAACAATTAAATAGATATTTTCAAAACAACTTCCCCGCCAATTGTGTTGTCAAATATTCAAAAATCCATATTTTGGATTCTAGTTGAAAGATTTAAATATTTCTTGCTGACAACAAATATTATAGTTTAGAGCTATAATTTAAAAAAATAAAAACAGATATTTTTTTTAAGTAAAAAATTATAAAAAAAAATTTAAAAATTAAAATCCAAAAAAAAAAATGTTAATTTTTTGTTAATAATATTACTAAAGATTTCATGAAGCTTTCATTTTCATTGAGAAATTTTTTTGTTTACTCAAGCTAGAGAATAAACAATTAAACAGATATTTTCAAAACAACTTCCCCGCCAATTGTGTTGTCAAATATTCAAAAATCCATATTTTGGATTCTAGTTGAAAGATTTAAATATTTCTTGCTGACAACAAATATTATAGTTTAAAGCTATAATTTAAAAAAATAAAAACAGATATTTTTTTTAAGTAAAAAATTATAAAAAAAATTTTAAAAATTAAAATCCAAAAAAAAAATTTTAATTTTTTGTTAATAATATTACTAAAGATTTCATGAAGCTTTCATTTTCATTGAGAAATTTTTTTTTTTTTACTCAAGCTAGAGAATAAACAATTAAATAGATATTTACAAAACAACTTCCCCGCCAATTGCGTATGTTAAATATTCAAAAATCGATATTTTGGATTCTAGTTGAAAGATTTCAATATTTCTTGCTGACAACAAATATTATAGTTTAGAGCTATAATTTAAAAAAAATAAAAATAAATATTTTTTTTAATTAAAAAATTAAAAAAATAAAAATTTTGTTTAAATAATAAAATCCAAAAAAAAAAAAAAAAAAAAATGTTTTAATTTTTTGTTTATAATATTACTAAACTTTTCATAAAGACTCTTTTCTATAGAAAATTGTCATATAAATACACTTTTCTATAGAAAATTGTCTTATAAACCCACTTTTCTATAGAAAATTGTCTTATAAAGACACTATTCTATAGAAAATTGTCTTAAAAATGTCTTTATAATACAATTTTGAATAGAAAAGTGTCTTTATAAGACAATTTTCAACAGGAAATATGTTTTTATAAGACAATTTTCAATAGGAAAAGTGTCTTCTTTAAACAACTTTCTATGGAAATCTGTCATTATAAGACAAGAACTTCTACTAACTCTCATTCACAACTATATATAAAATTAGGTAGAAAAATGTAATTGGTTAAAAAATATTTTCAGTTTTAACCAGTTTGGCTAATGAGGCTTACATATGTGAATAAATACTATTATTTATTAAATTTCTATTAAATATCCAATATTTTTATTATATTTATAACGAACATGAACGGGTGCAAGCGGAATTTAATTGACCTCAAATAAGGACTGAAATCGAAAAATTCTTAACACACGTTTTTCATTTTTTTTTTGGTCAAATTACCTTTGTAAAACATATGTTTAATGTCAATTATGTTCATTTGTTTCTAATCTGATTAAAATTATTAAATATTTTCAACAAAATCCAACATGGTCCTACAAAAAGTTGGTCAAACAATCAAAGGTCTGCCGCCAAACTGTTTCCAATATTATTAAACAGTACCGGGAGAAGCATTTTCAAAAGAGCTCCCAATACATCCGGTTAGCTCAGTGCTCAGGACTATTTGGTGTGAAATGTTAAAGCCAATGCAGGTTTAAAAACATACACGGCTCAAAATGTTCCTGACAGGAACTCTGCTAAAAATTTAGAGGTCAAAGACAGAGCACGGAAATTGTATGTTAAGAATTTTTTGATCTCAGTCCTTAGTCACTAAAAAAGACATCTTGTAGACAGTCCAATGCAAACAAACCTTCCTCCGACAACTCGCTTCTGGTGGGTAAAAGAACTACTTTCTAAAGTGCAGTGCAAAATAAACGTTTAAAGTGACTACACTCTTAGTTACTTTGAGACACTAGTGTGGCAATTGACTTCACGCTAGGTCAGTATAATTAAGCAAACAGTAAATAAACTATAAGAATTATATCAACACAATTTTCATAAAACCAGTTAGTACGAATTACTCACAAAAAGGTGCAATACACAATAAACGTTTAAAATGACTACACTCTAGTTTACTTGGAGACACTTAAGTAACAACTAGTCTTCACACTAGATTATCTGGGATGTATAAAGTAACTTATTGACTTTTTCTGCATAAAAGAAGCTCATATGTCTCAAATGACCCAAAATACGTATGGTACCCAATTTCCCTGCTTTTGGATGAATCCTGCTGCTGGCAAACATTTTGAAATTATTGCTTGAGTAGCTCCTAATGATTTTGCATGCTCTTGTTGAGTTTTACAACAATCTTCACGGAGTAATGCCTGCGATTCTTGGTCTTCAAACTCTTTTGGCCGGCCTGGGCGATTTTTGTCAAAATCACCACTTCTGAACCGCACAAATCACGCACGTTAAAATGGATGGAATACATTCACCATAAGCTTTGGTAAGCCATCGGTGTGCTTCAGCGGCACCGCATATGAACCTTTGTTGGTACGAAATTCTAAAGTTTTGAAGAAAAAAAAAACTTTGTTGTTCACACTATAATGTTTAATAATGCATCCGTTTTCTGATGCATTCTTTAGGAAATTAAAATTCTCTTTCCGTATCGTTACACTAACCAACAAAATTATTTATTTACACTCCAAAAGAAAAATACTCATATTCATAAATACATTAACAATAAATAACAAGAAAAAAAAAAAATCTTTAAAAATAAATACTGTTTACAAGCAAGTTCTATAACAAGAAGATCTAAAAAAAACTTTTTTAGATTACCACAGCCGATTCTCTACCCTCATACTCCACATATTCAAATCTCTCATGGAGAGGTTTTACTCTCAATGCCACGCCCTCCTGACAACACACCACCAAGTGTTGAGTGTCCAATGTAAATTCATATTTTTGCAATAGATGCGCCAACATCGATCGCATTTGCAGTTGGGCAAAGTGTAGACCCAGACAATTGCGGGGACCTTCACCGAAACCCAGCCACAGGCAAGATTGTCGTTTTTTATTGTCTTGCGTGGAGAAACGATCGGGATTGAAGGTGTGCGGTTGGGTGTAGAGAGCTGGATCATTGTGTATGGCATGGGTGGGTATGATGACGTACATGTCTTTGCGTATCAGATATTCGGGATGATCGGTGCACTGGTAGTTGTTGAGAGCGCGACGCATAATGTAGGGTGTGACAGGATGTAGGCGTAGTGTTTCTGGAAGGAGAAAGTAGAGAAGGAGATATGTTATTTTTGGTTTATGATAACTCTATAAATTTAAAGGGTTTCAAATTTTAAAGTTAGGTTTTTTAAATACTCGACTGACTTTCTGAATTGACAGTGTTCACTGACTGCCATACTAAACACAAGTATTCCCTGTCAATAGCAGATAATCTTATTTCTAATTTTATTTGGATACCAAAATTTGTATGAGATTTATGCTCCTTAAATTATTTTCGGAAGTAGGCAATATATGGGAGCTATGATGATGAAATCGATTCTGAATCGATCGATATACTTTAATGTGGGTGTTAGACTAATATTTTTGGACGTAACAAACACAGAGCACCTCACCACTTGGTGATATAGGGCATAAAAACCGAACCAAGGTATGGTGAAATTTTGAAATATAAATTTTGAAATGCGTGTCACTTTCGTTAACTATGAAATAAAAATATTATACACATTATTTATAGGCCTAATCGTGATATTTATTTAATGTTTAATAGTCGAAATTTTAATGAAAACGGTCACAAATTGTGTTCGATATTTTGAAAAATCCGTGCCAAAGTATTGTGAAATTTTGAGTTTTTAAAGTGCTATAACTCGGTAACGAAAAGATATATATAGCATTTGTAAGCGCTTTACTTTATTGGCATAATCGAGGGCTTTAATATATTAAAAGCTTTGATTTTAAAGAAACGCAACAAATTATGTAATCTCGATCCATTTTTATGCTCTGTTCTAAGAAACAGATGCTGTGGTTTCTTCTGATGGATCTGTGTTATTAAAAATTAATTCCGAATACTCATCTGCTTCGCCTACATTATAATTGATGTCAAGCGAATTAGAAGGTTTGTAGTGGCAGATTTATTAGAGCAAATAAGTTGCTCTACAGATGGTATCATTGGATTCAAACCAGTTTCAAATAAACAGACTCAAACTGAAAACTACATGATGACTGATCTTTTTAATTTAAAGGGTTTTCCAACAAGAGGTGTTATTTTGAATCAGCAGGTATTTCGGTAGCTGTCACTTTTGTAGCTTTTATTCTTTGACATTTGACAAGTAGAAACTTCGCCATTACTAAAAGTAAGAGTGCTATATTCGGCTGTGCCGAATCTTATATACCCTTCACCAAGTTATACGTTAAAATAAAAATTTTAAATATTTTTAGGTGAACAAAATTAAATTTTTTTTTTTACATTTTTTCCAAATTTAAAAAAAAAAAAATTTTTTTCAAAAAGTTTTCAATTTTTTTTCGAAATTTTTTTTAAATTTTTTCCAATTTTTTTTTAATTTTTTTTTAAATTTATTAGTGAAAATAAATTTATTAAAAAAAAAATGTTTGTGGTAAAAAAAAATATTCGGGTTAAAAAATAATTTTCCCGATTATGACCCATTGTAGGTCCAAATTACTATAGCCTTATAAATCGTTGCAATGGACTTTGAAATATCTATCATTAGATATCCATATTGTCTATATTAATGAGTGAGTAATCCAGATATAGATCAAAAATAGGCCAAAAATCGAGGTTGTCCCGGTTTTTTTTTATATCTCAGCCATTTGGGGCCCGATTTTCTCGATTTTTAATAACGACCGAGCCGAAAGAATTCCCGATATATTGATGTATCAATTATGTCTGGAAGTTATTTGGGGGCTACGGAAAGTTGATTTCAACATGCAGACGGACATGACTATATAGACTTCGCTATATATAACGATCCAGAATATATATACTTTGTGGGGTCGCAAATGAAAAATGTAGGAATTACAAACGAAGTGAAAAACTTATATATACCCTTGCCACTCATGTTGAAAGGTATAAAAATGGAACGATACACGCTTCAACAAAACATTTCAACATTGAAATTATTAAAATTCACTAGAAAAAATGGTAAAAATCTTGCTGTCACAGTTCTCAAAACTGGGTCGTTGTGAAGCACCTTGTCGGTCCGCAATACAGAAATTGGTGGAAAAATTCGAGCTGTTGGGACAAGTTAGTGATGTGAAGAATAAAACCCGAGCACGTCGCCCAAGAACAACTGAGAATATTGCTGCTGTAGCCAAATGTGTTGAAGAAAACCCGGGTTTGGCCATTCCTCGTCGTTCTTTGAAATAGGGCATTCCACAAACGTCTTTACACCGTATCTTATGGTCGCAGTTGGATGATATTGCTCTGGACAATGTTTACTTTTAACATGACGGCTTTACGTGCCACACAAGCAACGAAGCCATTGCTTTTTTACGGGAAACGTTTCCGGACCGTGTTATCTCTCGAAGAGATGATCACAATTGGCCACCAAGATCATGTGATTTAACACCTAGTGACTTCTTCCTTTAGGGCCACGTAAAAGATAAGGTCTACGCCAACAACCCAGCGTCGATTCAAGACCTCAAAGCTAAAATTCGTGAGGCTATCGAGGACATAGGGCAGCCACTTTTTTTATTGAAAATTTTATGAAGAGTGTGGTCCTGTAAGTGTGGTCTTGGTGGCCATTTGGCTGATGTTGTTTTTCATTATTAACGATATACTATCCTCTTTATTATGAAATAAACAACCGATCATTTATCTCAAAAAATTTAAATTTTCTTTGAATACTAAAATAACACCTATTGTTGGAAAAACCCGTATTTACATATTTTTTTAAACCAATGCTAAATTACTTATAATTAAATCATTCCCTTACCCGAAATAATTTGTCCCACAAATTTCAACGAATGTATGCACTCATAAGTAAATCTCTCATCATTCTGCTCATAGGCATTCACCACCTCTTCTCTGACCCGCTGCTGCAACACCGGATCTCTGGCCAATTCATACAAGGCATAAGTTAAAGTTTTCGCTGTGGGATCTAGGCCGGCCCTTAGAAATGTAAAAGCATGAGCAGCCAATTCCCCCACCAAATGCTCCCTTAAATCTTTGGGATCTGTATGAGCCTCCGTTTCATGGGTGCTCATTTCTTGGGTCATGATATTGATGAGTAATTGTAGATAGTCATCTTTGTAGTCACCACATTTATCGCGATGGTTAATGACATCATTGAGTAAGGCTAGAAAGTAAGTTTGCACCTTTTTCTTGGTGGTGGAGTAGTTAAAAGAACGAAAGAAATTGGGATAACGTTGCATGATGGTGGTGAGAAAAGTGCCATGTTTGTGGGTATGCATAGCAAACTGGGTCATGGCATCGAATTCATCTAAGGGATATTTCTGTTGCATGGAATTGGTTAAACCAAATACCATTTTGGCTATATTGCCTAAAATAAAACGATGCATTAAAGGTTGCACATCCAAGACCACTTCTCTGTGGCCACAACGCTGGCTCTCTTCTTGCATTTTTAGCTCAAACAGTAAGAGAGTTTTTTCACACTCTTCCCGTATGCTCTCTTGAAAAGCTTTCATATAAGCTTTTTGAAAAACTGGCTCCAATTTTAAACGCATCTCTTTCCACTGCTCACCACTTAAACTATACAAATCCGCCGATAGGGGATCTTTTTTCATATTATGATAACAGCCACGATCATTAAAATTGGAAAAGTTCTTTACCAATATCTGCTGCATTAGCTCTTGATCCAACACCAAAACACGAGGTTCCAGCAAATGATAAAAACCACAATAAGGGCCCGAGCCCTTGAATCTTTTGTAGAGTTTTTGAAAATATTCATGCTGTTCCATCAGCTGTTTACAGGTGCCATACTTGCTCAAGGTCTTGATAATATCCAACAAAGGTTTGGGTTGATCATGAGGCACTCCCAGGAAATGCCAATAGTCACGTATGTATTTTAAGCCAATGGCGCACAGGGTAATCAATAGAAAGATGATTAAACCCAATATTAAAAAAATTGCCCACATTTTGAACTTTGTTTTAAATTACAATTTTCTCACTATTTTTTTTTTTCACTCGTTCATTTAGTTAATTTTCCATTTTATTTGTTTAATTATTTATGTACATTACAATTTCTTATTGTTATATGGATTTTAATTGTTATTTAGTTGGAAAAAACTAAACATTTTATTTAAATTAAGTATATGTTCGTTCGTTCGTACTATTTACTTAACTGCTCTATAAACTCTGAGCAGAGTGAACTCATCGCGGTCGTAGGTACGTTTCAAAACAAAAAAAAAAAAAAAACTTTTCATAGAATTTTGTCTTTTTTGGTTATCAATTGCTTTTAAAGCGATATTTGAGAGTTTTTGGTTTTGTATCGTTTTATTGTTGTCGTTATCAATCCATAAAAAGCGTTTAACTCTTTTACAAATTTTTTTTTTTTTGGACAATTCCAATGTGTGTGGAAGGGGGTAGTTTGAATTTAGTTCGAGTATTTGGGTAAATAAACAAACGAATAAAAAAATAAGTAAATAAATATTTACTTCGTCATCTCTCAGATACTCAGTCAGATACTATATGTAATATGTATGACTGTGTGTTTTACTGGGAGTATATTAACACTGAGAGAAATTAATTGTTTGCGAAATAATTATATGTTAATTTAGAGTAGAAAATGAGAAGAGCAGTATAAATATTTACTCTTGTTTGTTTAATATTAACAATGGTTGTATGATTAATCTTGTTAGCAGGGAATAAAGTGTAAAGTTCTTATTAAGATCACTAGTAGTTTACACTGTATAGTAGTTGTAGATTTATTTATGTTAAAGACTCAATTTTGATCATCTTGAAATTATAACTAAAAAATGCAATTTTTTTTGAAATTTTCCTAATACAACCAATTATTTTGAAACAATGGGAATAATTTGTTTATAGAAATTTTTCGAAATTTTGGAAATTATTCGAAAATTTCCATATTTTCTAAGTTCAAAAAATATTTGGTTCAGAATTTAGAAAATTTGTAAATGTAAATAATTTGTATATAAAATCGAATTTACAATAAAGCAAGTTGTTTTATTTTTGTATTTTCTTCACAAACTACAGTTAGAGTCGGCACAAAACAAATCTATTGTAGTCGGGTATGTAAGAAAAGTTAAAATCACTGCTTGTTGATGGTGTTTTGTTTAAGCTTGGATGTTTTAACAGATAAAGCTTGAGTCTCTGTAATCATCATGAACAGATTGATGCTTGAACAACTCTACCATATTATCCCAATTTACTTTGAAAATCAGATATCGATTCTCGCAACTTATACAGGGTTTTTTTCCAACAAGTGTTATTGTGGTATTCAAAGAAAGTGTAATTTTCTGAGATAAATGATCGGAAGTTTATTTCAAAATAAAGAGGAAGTAATGCCGTTGATAATGAAAAACAACATCAGCCAAATGGCCACCACAACCACGCTTACAGGATCATATCCTTTTCATAAAATTTTCCATAACCAAATCGCAAAGTGGCTGCCCTATGTCCTCGATAGGCTCACGAATTTTATCTTTGAGGTCTTGAATCGACGCTGGGCTGTTGGCGAAGACCTTATATTTCACGTGGCCCAAAAGGAAGTAGTTGCAAGGTGTTAAATCACAACATCTTGGTGGCCAATTGTGATCACCTCTTCGAGAGATAACACGGTTCGGAAACTTTTCCCATTAAAGAGCAAAGACACGACGTTGTTGATGGCCGGCTTGAGTTCTTGTGTTAACTGAACTTTATAAGTCTTAAGACATTTTTTGTGGAATGCCCAATTCCCAAGAACGACGAGAAATTGACAAACCTGGGTTTTTTTCTACACGTTGGGCTACAGCAGCAATAGTCTCAGTTGTTCTTGAGCGACGTGCACGGGTTTTATTCTTCACATCACTAACTTCTAACAAGAGCTCGAATTTTTCCACCAATTTCTGTATTGCGGTCCGACAAGGTGCTTTACGACGACCCAAAAATGCAAGATTTTCCCCATTTTTGTACTGAATTTTAATAATTTCAATGCATTGTTGAAGCATATATCGTTTTATTTTTAGTAATGGCGTAGTTTCTACTTGTCAAATGTAAAAGAATAAAAGCTTCAAAAGTGACAGCTACCGAAATACCGGGTGATTCAAAATAACACCTCTATCTGAGCAAGCCATCTGTTGAACTGTGGCTGGATTTCATACCACATACTCTCTAAATGATGCAATAACACCAACACGTCGAAGGAATGTGCGTACTGAAGAGAATATTGCCGCTGTAATCGAAAGTGTACAAGAATTTCCAAATTTATCGATTCATCGACGGTCGCAGAAATTGGAGCTCAGTCCGTCTAGTACATGGAAAATTTTGCACAAAGATCTTGGCCTATATCCGTATAAGATGCAGCTGGTGCAGGAATTAAAGCCACTAGACCATCATATGCGTCGTTCTTTCTGGATCTGTTGGAAACTTACCCGATGTTTTATCACAAAATTGTGTTCAGCGAAGATGCAAAATTTTCGCATATAGAGTGAGATCAATCCACAACAAACCCTAAAGACTCCACTACAGCCAGAACAAGTAAGATTGTTATATTTGTTTAGAGACAAATGTAGCCTGGTTTTCACCATAATTTAGACAAAAATGTAGCCATAGTTTAGAGACAAATGTTGCCCGATTTTTCGTATATTTTCAGAGAACTTATAACTAATTTGTGCTAAATTTTAACAGGACAAATTAGGATTTTAACAGGACAAACAGGATTTAAACAGGGGGGACATTTGTATGGGGGCTAGGTGAAATCATGAACCGATATTGCCCATTTTCAATAACAAACCTTACCAACACTAAGTCGTGGAATATTTTAGCCAGCTTGCTCGTTTGTGTTTTTTCAACAGACAGACGGACGGACATATCTAGATCGTTTTAGAATTTCATAAGGACCCGCAGTATGTATAATTTTGTGGGTCTGCAATAAATATTTCGTTGTGTTAGAAACGAAATGACAAAATCAAAAGTCTGTGTGTCCGTCTGTCTGTCTGTTGAAATCAATTTTCTGAAGACCCCAGATATCTTCGGGATCCAAATCTTCAATAATTCTGTCAGACATGCTTTCGAGAAGTTTTCTATTCCATAAATAACGGAGATATGAGCAAAAATCCGAAAATCTCATAAAAAAGACAAATTATTGCATGCTTTGATAAAAAGGCAACAAAACGTATGATTGGATGTGTAAACACCACACACACCTAACAACAACATTCTAGAATGTGGAATGAGATGAATAAGAATTATAAATCAAACACAGGCATGCGTAATTTGTATGTATTTGAGTGCGTTTCGATTATTTTAATTTTTGTTGTTGTTTGTTTTTATTTTTCCAAAATACAATTGTGCAAAATAATTGTTGTGTTTATTTGGTTAGTTATAGATGAGCACTCAATGTGTGAATATGATTATCGGATGTTTTGCAATTGCATCTGATATGATATTATGATTTTTTCTTGTTGTTGTTGCTATATGAAGAGTTTTGCATGGGTAAAGGCAATGTACGTAAATATGTATACTTTGGTGAAGGGTATATAAGATTCGGTACGAAATATGAGTGATCACAGATCGATCTCCATTTCTCGATTAAACGCTTGTTTGCAATATAATTAACAATTTTAGATTTTTGAAGTCGATTTTGGTCAGAAATATAAGTAATTACAGATAAAGATCCTTTTCTCGATTAAACACTTATTTACAGAGTTACTAAGGATTTTAGATTTTTGGGTTTTTTCATATGAAAAATTGATTTTTGTCAGAAATATAAGTGATCTACGATCGAGCTCTCTTTCTTAATTAAACGATTATTTACAAAGTTATTAAGGACTTTAGATTTTTGAATTTTTTTAAATGAAAAATTGTAAAAAAAAAATTTATTGACACAGCATTAAATATTGTTCTTTTGACATCGTGAAACTGGTAGTAACTTTTCGTCATTTCTATATCAGCAATTGAAAGTAAATCTCATGATATTAGAATTAACATATCCATCGTTTATTTACAAAGTTACTAAGGATGTTAGTTATTTGAGTTTTCATATGAAAAGTCAATTTTGGTCAGAAATATGAGTGATTACAGATTAAGATCCTTTTCTCGATTAAACACTTGTTTTCACAGTCCCTAAGGATTTTAGATTTTTAGGGTTCTTTTTTACATGAAAAATCTATTTTTGTCAGAAATATGAGTGATCACAAATAGAGCTTCTTTTCTCCATTAAACGCTTATTTACAAAGTTATTAAGGATTTTAGATATTTTACATTTTTATATATGAAAAATTTCATATCTGTTGGTCTGAATCTGACAACTATTGTGTAATTTTTGGACAATAATCGATCCATAGTTTATTATTTCATGTTTCTGCACAAAAATATAAGAGCATCTTTTTTAAATTACAAGGTCATACACATTTATAACGAACATAATTCGCTTATAATTTGGAAGTAATCGGAACAATTCATTGTTAAACAACTTAAGAGTTTTGATTAGGGAATCAATTTTACTAAAATCGAATACTTCAAAAAATACTTACACGCATACCTAAATTGGAGCGTAAGGCGTTTTTTACTTGTCAAAAATTCTCATGCCCATACAATTTGTATGCAGCATACCGAAATAACGCGACGGCAACGCTTTGCAATTGGAAAATCCGATTTTGACAGCGCGTTTAATAGTGAAGTTAGTTGCAAAACACAACAAATGTAAACACATACATACAAAAGGAGAAACATATATACAAGAAACACATTTTTTAAACTTTAATATTTAGTTTCTTTGATAAAATTTTAGTTTACAAATCACGAAACAAAAATCAGAAACACCAATTCTGCAATGTACTTTATTGTTTAAATAATCCGGGTTGTTATATTAATTTTTTTGATAACCTTGTTTTTATTGTTTGACGTAGCGTTGGCGCTTTTATTTAGGTATGACATTTCAGCGTTAAAGCTAAGCGTAAAGGAACGTTCCGCCTTACGCTTTTATTTAGGTAGGCCAGTTAGAGTGCTAAATTGAGATAAAGCAAACGAAAGAGTACCATAATGTTGTCTAACAACAAAGGAGAGAATAATATACTTAAACAATGAACTAAAGTTTAGTTCATTGTTTAAGTATACAATACAAAGAGGCCTTATTATTCTCTCCTAAAGACATTATTTATTCATCCAGTGTAATTTGCAACCATAAGAGTAATTCTGCTCCAAATCCCCTATCCCTCCTCCTATTAATGCATACGCAGTATTTTTCTGTTTTTTAAAATTTTTAAATCATTTAAACAATACTCTTACAGATTAGTATTATAAACTTCTTCAGACAACACACAACAAGCTGCATTTTATACCCAAATACGTCATTATGGAAATATTTGTAGGAATTTTATTCTTATTAATCTCAATAATCTATATATGGTTTAAAAACAAACATAGCTATTGGAAAAGACAGCAAGTGGAAACCACTAGTTTAAAGGAGTTTTATAGCACAAAGAGAAGACATATCGCCTTTATCATACAAGATATCTATAATAAAATGAAAGTGGAAGATAAATCATATATAGGAGTTTATAACCTCGTTACACCAGCTTTAGTAATCAAAGATCTTGATTTAATTAAAACTATATTCATAACTGATTTTGAAGCATTTCCCGATAGAGGTTTATATTCTAATCCTCATCATGATCCATTGTCTACAAATTTAGTACGTTTACAAGGTGATTTGTGGAGGAAAATGAGGCAAAAATTAACACCCACTTTCAGTTCAGGCAAAATGAAAATCATGTTTCCCACAGTTGCTGCTATTGGAGAACGTTTCATAGAAGTCATAAATGAGGAAATAAGGAATAAAAACTCGCTAGTAGAAGTACGAGAACTGTGTGCCCGCTTTACCACCGATGTTATAGGCAGTGTGGCCTTTGGCTTAGACTGCAATAGCTTAAGAGATCCTCAGGCAGAGTTTCGTGTTAAGGGCGATAAAGCTTTCTATACCATACATCCGCTCATGGAAGCTTTGGCCTCTGCATATCCCAAGTTTTTCCATAAAATGGGCTATAAAGTTTTTACCAAAGAACTAATACAGTTTTATACTCGAATTGTGCGTCAAAATGTGGAAATGCGTGAGAAGTACAATATAAAACGTAATGATTTTCTGGACATATTAATTGATTTGAAGAATAATAAGGAGGGCTCCGAAGATTTTTATTTACAAATGGAGGATGTGATAGCTCAGGCTTATGTATTTTTCATAGGAGGCTTTGAGACCAGCTCCAGTACCATGTCATTTGCTCTCTATGAATTGGCTTTGAATGCCGAAGTTCAGCACAAGGCTAGAGAGAATGTAAGAGAGATATTGGAGAAATATGAGGGTGAATTAAGCTATGAGAGTTTAAATGAAATGCTGTATATTAAACAGGTGGTGCAAGGTAAGTTTTACTTAGTAATAAAATATATTAAGAGTTTTTACTGATTAGGTGCTGTTAATCCTTCTAGAAACCCTACGTAAACATCCCGTAGCCCCCACTGGCCGAAGAGTATGTCGCTCATCATACTGCTTAGACGGCCCTGAACCTTTGAATATACAGCCGGGTGTACAAATCATTATACCCGTTTATGCCATACATCATGATCCAGATTATTATCCGGAACCAGAAAAATTCCAACCGGAAAGATTTTCTGCTGCATTTAAGCATGAACGTCATGCCATGTCTTATTTACCGTTTGGTGCCGGACCTCGTACTTGTATTGCTGAACGTTTTGCTTTCATGCAAGCAATGATTGGTGTGGCCTTACTTTTAAGGGATTTTAAGTTCTCAATTTGTGAAAGAACTCCCAAGAAATTGAACTTTGATCCGTTTAATGTAAGAGTATTTAGTTTGAAGGGTGGCATTTATTTGAAAGTTGAAAATGTTTAATGCGTGCATATGTTTGTATATTATATTATTTTGTAATATAATAAATATCATTCTAAAATATTTGAAAATGTTTTCAACATTTGCGAAAATACTGTGTTTTAATTTTGAGCAAAAATAAAATTTTTGTAAAAAAAAAATTAAGTTTTCATGGTATTTATGGGAAAATATTGAGTTTTTAAAAACTGGGTTCTCTGTGGAAAAAAGTGGATTTGTATCAAAAACAGTGCTCTTATGAATAACTGGGACTTTGCGAAAAAACTGCTTTAATATGAGACGTCATAATTTCATTAATTGTTTTTAAAATGTATTTTTTCTATTATCGTTTCAAGGATTTTGAAACACCCTCCAAATTTTGAGTTATTTTGAAAAAAACTGTTTTAGGGTAGGTCGTATTACTTTAATTCCACTAACTCACACATTTTTAGACCGATTTCAAAATGTTAAACAATTATAGCTAGGCAAAGAATTGAGCTTTCATAAAATATATGAATATAAAATATATTCCAAGTAAGTGTGTAAGTTTTTTTTTTAAAAAGTTTCGAATTATTTTTAATTTTTTTTCGTAATTTTTCAAATTTAACAATAGTTATATTAATTTTTTTCTATGATACCCTATTTTTTTTTGCACAGTGTTTTAAAGATAATTTTATATAGACAAATAAGAGATATCACTTGTTAAAATCGGTTTATAGTTGCAAAATTTATTAAACTTTTTCGAAAAAAGTTCGAAAAAATTTACTTTGTAAACTAAAATTTAAAAAGGTGTTCATGAAAATTTGAATAACTTTTACAATTTTGATTCGATTTGAAAAATTAAAATCATATTTTGTTAAGAACTAAATTTACTTTATACATTGGTATTAATTTGTGGAAGCTTTCATATCAAAATAAGCAATGAAAAGCGACTGAAATCAAAAAAGTTGATGAATTTTGTGTTTTTTTTTTTTTTTTAGATATTTTTAACAAAAACGACTAAAATCAAAAAAGTTGATAAATTTTGATTTTTGTTTAAGATATTCTTAACAAAAATAATACGTATCAGTTTTCTTTCCAAGCCCATTAAAAAAATTAAAGTCGGACAAAAACTGAATGAGTTACAGGTCGATAAGTTGACGAACATCACTGAAAACGGGTTTTTTTCAGAATAACTTCTGAATTTGAGGGTGTTTATGACATTTTAACACAAAATTTCTAATGTACTCAGCAAGACCTATAACCAAATGTCTGTAAACCGGCTGAGCCGAGCCGCCGATAAATTTGCCGCCGCTGAATTTTTTTTCGGCTTAAGCCGCCGTTTTTGATAAAAGTTCCTTATTAATTTCATAAAATTTTTAGAATTTCACTTTTCAAATTTCACTTTAGCCGCCGCCGCCGATCTTTTTTGGAGTCAGCCGCCGTCGTGAATTTTAGTCGGCGCAGGTCTCTGCCTATAACCCACGCTAGGTCGTTTTCTCAGTTTTTTTTTCATCGTAGCACCGTGTTATTTTTGAATCCTGATCAGGAACATCGGGCGATAACTTCTCGAACTTTTGGCGGATTTTTTTTTTTGTTGAGAGCTTCCAAAGTCTCTGGTTTATTCATATAAATACGAGTATTTTTAGAAAATCCTAAATAAAGCAATGTAGAGTAAAATGCAATAAAATTAATCATCCAAGGAGATTTTTCTGAAATACATTGTATGTTGAAAGATCCAAATAAATGGTAACACTTCTAAAGTTTTCATTAAAAGCTTTTTTTTTTTAAACTTAAAAATTTGTTCAATCAATTAATCTCAACAAGTAAGAGAGCTATATTCGGCTGTGACGAATCTCATATACCCTTCACCAAATTATATTTTAAAATAAAAATTTAAAAATTTTTAGGTAAATAACATTTTTTTTAATTTTTTTTTTTCAATATTTATGGCAATTTTTTTTTTTAATTTTTGAAAAAAAAAAAATTTTAACTTATTTTTTTAAATTTATTATTGAACAAAATCGTATGAAAAAAATTTAGTTTGTGAAAAAAAAACTCGTGTTTAAAAATATTTTTCCCGATTTTGACCCACAGTGCAGCCTATAGAACAAGTAAAGTTGCAAAACTCAAAAATTTCATGTGCCCCTAATAAATATTAAATAAACCCTTTTTACAGGAAATTGTCCAACGATTTCAAATATGCTACTCTTATTACAATCAGGTATTTGGTTCAGAAGATACAGCCCTTCAAAGTTGACTGAGTTTCAGTGTTCAAAAAAACATACCATTTTTAGGTAATTTGGTCAGCTTTCATATACAATATCTCGAAAACTAGGTAACGGATCGTCATTCTTTTTAATTCTATTGATAGATCTATTTATTAAAAAAATAATGGAAATAAATTGTACTGTTTGCTTTGTGTTTGTCCATGCAAATCGATATTTATCAACTATCCATTTTATCAATATTTCTCTACTTTTTAAAATTTAAAATAAAAAAAAAAAAAAACTATAAATTTCTATATTTGCCATATTTATACCCTTCACCTCCGTGAGAAGCGTTTATATAAGTTTGCCTGTCTGTCTGTTGAAATCAATTTTTGAAGACCCCAGATATCTTCGAAATCCAAATCTTCAATAATTCTGACAGATATGCTTTCGAGATGTTTCCTATTTAAAATCAGCAAAATCCGTCCATAAATAACGGAGATATGAGCAAAAATCCGAGACAACCTCTATTTTTGATCTATATCTCGTTTACTCGTAAAAAAAATTGTTTTTAATTTTATTCTAAAGTGTAATTTGGTGAAGGGTATATTAGATTCGGCACATCCGAATATAGCTCTCTTACTTGTTATAAAATAAGTTCTTTCATTGTTTCTTTACCTACTGCAAAAATTTCCAGCCCGTCCTTGTCCCATTTTTTGCTAGAGGTAAAATTTTTAAAAAATACACGGTTCCAAAAATATGTCGCATGTATTTTTGGTCAATTTATGTCATATAACCGTGAAAACCCATTAGATATATCTTCTTTAACGGATTGTGAGCAATATTTTACAAAAAATTAAAAATAGATTAAAACATTTTTTTTGTTTAAATCATTTTTGGAATTTAAAAAAAAAAATTTTAAAATAAATAAAAAAAAATTTAAATCTTATCTGGAATAATTTTAAATCATAAAATGAAACTTAAAACTAAATTTTAAAAATATTTTAGTTTATTTGATTCTTCCACAAATTTCAACTTTGCTAACCCATTAGTAGGCACGTAAAAGACGTAGAACCCTTTTAAAACACTTATTTCATAGGTTGATCAATTATCTATCAAATGCCTTTTAAATTATTTGATTATCTCATTTGGTTAAAAAGTTATGATTTTTGCAACGAAAAAATTCAAATAGCGCCACTGTGCGTCATAGAAAGGTCTTTGAAATATCTATCATTAGACATCAATATTATCTTAGTAATCCTGATATATATTAAAACAAGTAAGAAAGTATGGTCGGTCAAGCCCGACCATATAATACCCTACACTAAGAAATGAGCAAAAACATTTTTCATTCAAAATTTCAATAATTTATATTCGTGAGCGATTTTCGGAAGTGAGCCTTATATGCGAGCTATGACCAATTATGGACCGATCAGCATGAAATTAGGTAGTGTGATTAATGTCTATATGAAAGTTATTTATGTTGCATTTTATGTGTATACCAACATTTTTAGGAGATTTTTGATCGTTAAAGTGATTATCGGAAGCAGACCTTATATGGGAGCTATGACTAATTATGGACCGATCATCATAAAATTTGGTGACATGAATTTCGTATATATAAAACTTATTTGGAGAAAAACTTGTGTAGATACCTATATAAATTAAACATTCATGACCGATAAAGTCCAATTTCGGGAGGACATTTGTATGGGGGCTAGGTGAAATAATAGACCGATTTCAGCCAGTTTCAACAGGCTTGGTCCTTGGGCAGAAAAAATGATATGTACTAAATTTTATCGAAATATCTTCAAGATTGCGACCTGTACTCTGCGCACAAGGTTTACATGGACAACCAGCTAGCCAGCCAGCCAGCCAGCCAGCCAGACGGACGGACATCGTTTAATCGACTCAGAAAGTGATTCTGAGTCGATCGGTATACTTTAAGGTGGGTGTTAGACTAATATTTTTGGGCGTTACAAACATCTGCACAAATCCAATATACCCTCCCCACTATGGTGGTGTAGGGTATAAAAATAGGACAAAAAAAGGTAGTCGTGGTTTTTTGCTTATATCTCAGCCATTTGTGGGTAAATTTTTTCGATTTTAAATAGAAACCGATTCTGGATTATAGCGGATATATTGTTCTATGAATCATGTATGTAAGTTATTTGGCGGCTACAGAAAGTTGATTTCAACACACAGACGGACATGACTATATAGAATATATTTCCTTTATTGAAAAATGTAGAAAAGGTATAATAATGATCGGAGTATGTCTAAAATAACAAATAATACAACAGAGAAGTCTGAGGAACTTTTCAGCAAAATTTTCAAATATTTTTTTTAATGTTATATATTTAACTAACAATGTTTTTTTTCTGTGTTAATATTTTTTTAATACATTCAAGACATACTGTTATGTCATACATTGTTAAAATTAATTTGATAAAATAGTTAATGGCACGCTTCTAATGCTAATTACTTGTTAAAGGTACTGATTTTTCACAACATTTACTATCTACTTTGATTTATCTTTTTATAAATAATGGTTTTATTTATCATATTGAGGCATTCCTCTCCAACATGATTCAGTCTTTTTTTTTTTCATTGTTTACCTATCATTAAGTGTTCAAATTGATAACTCTACTTAGGCGGTATTTATTTCCAGCAAAAATTCCATATTTTGCGATGTAGGTTTGCAATAGGTTTGGTTAATTGCAGGAGAATGAAATTTATCTAGGTACTATTTTGAAAAGGTGTGCAAGGTGACATCTCAAGAGACCTTCATCATATATAATAAATTAATGAATTCGCCTTAATTTATGACAAGGTCAAGGAGAATTAACAAGGTCGCGGCAACAAATGCAACGATGCAAAAACAACACGCGTTTTGTTTTTGTTCAAATGTCAAAATCAAGGATGCTAGTTAAAATCTAGAAAATCGACCCACAAAAGGCTGAGATATAAAGAAAAAAACCGGGCCAACCTCGATTTTTGGCCTATTTTTGATCTATATCTTGATTACTAAGTCATTAATATAGACAATATGGATATCTAATAATAGATTTTTCAAAGTCCATTGCAACGATCTATATAAGGCTATAGTAATTTGGACCTACAATGGGTCAACATCGGGAAAGATAGTTTTTAACCCGAATTTTTTAAATAAAAAAAAAAAAATTTCAAAAAAATTTAAAAAAAACTATTTCGAAAAAATTTTTTTTTTTTTAAAAATTATTATTTTTTAAATTTTGAAAAAAAAATTGTGTCGAAATAGTTTTTTTTTAATTTTTTCCAAATTTTTTTTTAATTTAAAAAATTTGCGTTAAAAAATATCTTTCCCGATTTTGACCCATTGTAGGTCCAAATTACTATAGCCTTATATACCAATTTACCAATTTTAATAATAAGCTGTATACCTGATGTCAGCTTTTTATATTCAAATTGGAACATAATTTGAATAACTTTAAAAAATTTGTTTTATGTTTCATTGATTTATTTAAATTTATATCCAATGGTACTAATTTATTTCTAAAACGGTAAATAATCGAAAGAAAGTACCCTGAAAGTACCATAATAAGTCACCAAATTTGCCCTGCTCTAAAATATCTAACAGCTTTTTCTGAGAACATTAGAGAGAGAAAAAACAAGAGAGCTGAGAATGAATAAAGCAACTTTTAAAAACTGAATTGAATTGTTTCAAAACAATTTTAAATGATCAGTTGTAGTTCACAAGTTAACAAACGAAGACTCTTCAAAAGTTTAAATTTATTTAAACAGTTTAGTTAAATTTAACAAATTTCTTTAATATGTTTTTTCTGATAGTAGTTTTAATAATCCTTGTATTTTTTGTTTGGCTAAAAGAACACTATTCCTATTGGGAGAAACGTAATGTGCCATTTGAAAAGCCCACATATTTTCTGGGCAATATGCGGGGCATAGGTCGTGAGTATCATTGGAAAGATATAAATCAACGTATTTATAGAACATTTAAAAATACTACACCTGTGGCTGGATTTTATACATTTCTTACCAGAGCGGCATTTATTTTGGATTTGGATTTGATTAAACAGATAATGATAAAAGATTTTCAAAGTTTTAGTGAGAGAAACTTGTTTCACAATGAACGTGATGATCCGCTGACGGGTAACCTGTTGTTTTTGGATGGTGAAAAATGGCGGGTGTTGAGGCATAAAGTTTCACCAGTATTTACCACGGGTAAAATGAGGTTTATGTTTCCCACAGTGGTGCAAGTGGGAGAGAAATTACCGGCTGCCTGTGAGAAATTTATAAAGGATTGTGGAGGCATATTGGAGGCGAAAGATCTGTGTGCCCGTTATACCACCGATGTTATAGGTACTTGTGCCTTTGGTCTGGAATGCAACAGTTTGATAGATCCTCAGGCTGAATTTAGACAAATGGGTAGAACGATATTTGAGAAGCCACGCCATAAGGGTTTCATACAGGCATTTATGTTTACCAATCCCTCACTGGCCAGACGGCTGAGAATGAAAACTTTCCGCGATGATGTAAGTGAGTTCTTTATGAAAGCCGTTAAAGAGACAGTGGAGTTTAGGCAGAGGAATCATATTAAGCGCAATGATTTCTTGGACATGTTGATTGAAATGAAGGAGCAACGTGATGAGTTAATTAAAACTGGCCAAAAAGTGGATGAGAACGATTTAACCAGTGGCTTGAATATAGAACAATTGGCTGCCCAGGTTATGGTGTTCTTTTTGGCTGGTTTTGATACCTCCTCCACCACCATGTCATTTTGTCTATACGAATTGGCTCTTAATCAGGAAGTTCAAGATCAATTAAGGCAAGAAATTTTAGATGTATTGGCTCAACATGATAATCAAATAACCTATGAGAGTATCAAGGAAATGAAATATTTGGATATGGTTATATCAGGTAAAATTCTTGAAAACTAAAATTTTAAAAACATGTTTAACTTTTGTTTGCATATTTCATAGAAACCCTGCGCAAATACTCTGTTACGCCTCATTTGGTGCGCAAATGTGTTAAAGATTTCCAAATACCCAATACCAATATAGTATTGGAGAAGGGTCTACGCATTATTATACCCTTAGACAGCATACACAATGATCCCGACTATTATCCCGAGCCAGACAACTTCCAGCCCGAACGTTTTCTACCCGAGCAGGTGCAAAAGAGACATCCTTGTGCCTATATGCCTTTCGGTGATGGTCCCCGCAATTGCATAGGCATGCGTTTTGGTAAAATGCAGGCCCAAATTGGTTTAATTTCTCTCTTAAGTAAATTTCGTTTTGATCGCTGTGCTTCGACCCAAATACCATTACGTATTTCAAAGTTGAATTTTCTGGTGGGCACTGAGAGTGGCATACACTTGAAGGTGGAAAAGTTATAAATTGGTTTTTAAAACCCCTGCCATAAATTAGTCACTATCATAATCGAAATGTAATTAGATAAAATTAATTATATAATTATCTGTATGTTAATGTTGTAAATATGCATGATCGTTTAAAACATTGTTTGTATATGTTATAAATATGTGTATGATCGTTTAAAAGTTTAAGTGCAAAGTCAAGTTTTGAATAAAATACAAAAATGGAAAAACTACATTTAGTTTTCAAGTAATTTTTGTTACAATTGTTTGCAAGAAAAAAGCTTTTAAATATACTTTATATTGTATTTCACCCCCTTGATCGGCGCCTGTTCTAATACAATACACAGTGGGGAAGAATCAAAACATTTTGGAAACAAATCGGACATTTCAAACTGGTAGAGCAGTATTCAAGTTTAAATGTTGACGACATACACCACCTACTCCTCAGGAGCTGCGATAATTACTTTTTGCTTTCTAGAAAAAAGTTTCAGAAGGAACTTATAATGTTTTAATTTTTTCTTTTTTTGGCAAATAATCAAGATATTTGTGAAATAAATCTGTCATTTCAATGTAACAATAGGCGTAGCAGAGGAGTATTCGAGTCTAGTTTCCGCTCTATATATATTTTTTTATGGTTGAAAGTCATTTTTGTTCTCCTAAACAATTTTGTTTTTGGCAGAAAGCTCTTATTGAATATAATATGCAAATTAGTATTATTAAATTTACACCAAGATTAGTTCTATTGGATAGTAATTCCGACACAATTTTTCAACAAGATCGGTAGAGAACTCTCTGAGTTAGAGCTGGACAAAATTTAACATTTTGGCCAAGCAGGTGTTTTTTCTCATTCATGTTTCACTTATTACCTATTGTTCTTAGCAAAATGTGTCCCAAATAGTTTAGATAGCTATTTCTTCAATCTTTCGAAAAAAAAAAAAAAAATTAAAAAAAAATTTCAAAATTTAAAAAAAAAAATTTTTGAAATTTTATTTCCGAAATCAAAAACTTTTTTGATTTTTTTTTTCATGTACCAAAATTGATCAACATATTTTAAAAATTGCAGCTTTTGCTTTGCGCACAAGTTTACATGAACGGCCAACCAGACTGACGGATGGACGGACGGACATTGTTAAATCGACAGCCGAATACAACACTCTTACTTGTTCTTGTTAATGTAATTTAATACCCTTCACCATGAGTGGCAACGGTATATAAATTTGTTATTCCGTTTGTAAAGTATATATTCTGGATTGTTATAGATAACGGACTCGATATAGCTATGTCCGTCTGTCGGTTGAAATCAACTTTCCATATCCCCTAAATGACTTACAAACATGATTGATACATCAATATATTGGGAATTCTTAAAATTCGGTTGCTATTTGAAATCGACAAAATCAGCCAACAAATGGCTGAGATATAAGGATCTATATAAATTACTTTTTGAGCTATATAAATTACTTAGTTATTAATATATACACTATGGATATATAATGATAGATATTTCAAAAACCTTTGCAATAACGTATATCACGTTACAGTAAGTCGGACCTACAACAGGTCAAAATCGGGAAAAACATTTTTTAACCCGAATTTTTTTTCACCAAACTAATTTTTATACCCTTCACCTTCGTGAGAAGGGTATATATAAGTTTGTCATTCCGTTTGCAATTTCCACAATATAATTTTCCGACCCTATAATATATGTATATTCTGAATCCTTATACAATCGGAAGTAAACTTCCGATGTTTTTTGGCTGTAATTAAAAAAAAAAATGAAAAACTTTGATTCTTCTTGTGGATTATTTTTATTTGGTCTTTTAGTTTTTTTTACATCAAGTCGAGAATATGATATCATGTAAATGGCCGCCGCCACAGTTGATTGTCATTTGAGCCGTTTTTATGACATTTTCCATCACTTTGGACAAAACTTTCGGCGATAGGTCCTCACATTCTTGACGGATATTGTCTTTAAGAGCTGCAAGAGTCTGAGGCTTGTTGACATAAACCCGCGACTTCAAAAAGCCCCACAAAAAGAAGTCTGGAGCGGTTAAATCAGGCGATCTTGCTGGCCAGAGCAAATCGCCAAAACGGGAGATTAGGCGCCCGGGAAATGCATCTTTCAGCATATCGGTTGTGGCACGTGCAGTGTGTGCCGTTGCACCGTCCTGTTGGAACCACATGTTTTCCAATCCCAATTCATCAAGTTGCGGCAAAAAGAACTCGGTTACATTCACAGTAACCGTTTGGCCCGCGACGTGTTCGAAGAAAAAAGGTCCGATGACTCCTCCAGCGAAAACAGCACACCATAGAGTGACTTTGAGCGGGTGTAATGGCTCTTCGTGGGTTACACCCGGATTTTCAGTGCCCCAGAAGCGTAAGTTTTGCTTATTTACGTACCCGCTAAGATGGAAATGGGCCTCATCACTCATGATTATTTTTGATGAAAAATCATCTTCCTCTTGGTGGTGATTAAGGATAGCTTGAGCGTATGTTAGACACGATTGGCGGTCAGCAGCTAACAGCTGATGCACCGTCTGGACTTTGTACGGAAACGTCTTCAAATCTTGTACCAAAATTCGCTGTAAAGACCGTCGACTGATACCCATTTGCGTGGCACGTCGTCTGGTCGATGTCGACGGCGCTTCCATGACATCCTCGGCTACAGCAGCAATATTTTCTGCAGAACGGCTACTCCGGGGTCTGCCACGCCTGGCAGCATCTCGTGTTGTGCCAGTCTCTTCGAGGCGAGCGGCTAAACGTCGCAGTGTTTCACCAGTAGGCGTTGTATGGCCAGGAAATCTGCGACAAAATTCATGTTGTGCCAAAGTCACCGACCGATTATTGGTCAAATAAATAGTCAGCAATATTCCGCGTTCTGGAGCAGTGTAGCGTATCATTGTTTATTATCGTGTATTTCGCATGTGTTTACTACACAAATGTCCAAACAGAACTGAAATTAGGGGCCAATCGCAATGTATATAATGGAGTTGATTAAGCCATGTCCGTTTGTCTGTCCATCTGTCTGTCTGCCTGTGGAAATCAATTTTCTGAAGACCCCAAATAACTTAGAAACTTGATTCATACATCAATATATCGGGAATTCTTCCGGCTATTTAAAATCGAGAAAAACGGCCCACAAATGGCTGAGATATAAGAAAAAACCGGGGCAACTTCGATTTTTTCCCTATTTTTGATTTTTGCCCTAAACTATAGTAATTTCGATCTTCAAAATCGGGAAAAATATTTTTTTGAACCGAATTTTTTTTTGTTTACCAAACAATTTTTTTTGTCATAAATATTTTTTCACTAGTAAATTTAAAAAAAGAAAATTTTAAATATTTAAAAAAAAAAATTTGAAGCAAATAAAAAAAAAACTTTTTGAAAAAAAATTATTTTTAAAATTTTGAAAAAAATATTTTTTTTTAAATTAAAAAAAAAAAAAAATAATAATTTTGTTTACCAAAAAATATTTAAAATTTTTATTTTGAAGGGTATGTAGGTTTCGGCACAGCCGAATATAGCTTTTTTGTTTGTTATATTACAAGCGAGTGAAATTTTATATGTAATTATTTCTCAGTGTATCTGTTATCTATCTTCAGTAAACACAATGTGCTTAACAAGTCTTAGCAAATTTAAAAGAAAGATCCGATAAAAAAAGACAAAGCGAATAATCAAAACAAAACAAATGACGACATGTTCTTGCATGAACACATTAGCTAAATAAACAAAACACAAACAAGAGAATACATAAACAAAAAAAAAGCTTTTTAATAATCACCCTACAAGAACAGTGACGGTCATTTTACTGGTCATATGACTGGCATTGTTGATAGAAATATCCATCATCGCGTAGAACAAAGTTTCTATCATTTTCTTAAAGCCAATATGAAAAAAGTGATGTAAACTTTTGTGTACGTGTGATTTTGCATCCTTCTCTAATTTATGCATTTTGTCTTCCACTAAACATATATCTGAGCTGCTTACTCTAATGTTATTTACTAGTCAATGATGATATAAATAGTAGTCACAGTTGACCAGTAAAAGTTGATAAATATACCGATCACAGTTGACTGATCAAACTTGATGGATATATTCGTCACTGTTGACGGACATATAGTTGAAATAAAACACGATTTATTTCACGATTTATTTAATTTCTTTATATTAAATAAAACTAATAATATTAAATAAAAAAAACTATTTATTAAAACTGCTTTTGAGAAGAAACATTTCATGGGCTTTTCTGTTAAAAGTTTCTTTTCATTGGCTTCTGAGGCCGTACATCGACTTGAAACAATTCTTGATCGGCTTTATCATCAAATGTGCTATAATTAATAAAAAAAATAAAGTTATATTTGTGTGTCTATTGTTGTAAACTATTTGGTTCACTTACCCAATTCCACTTCTTTCGAAAATATTAATTTTTTGCACTTTTTTTTGTATTTACAATAACTAATCTTTAACTTCACACTCTTCACACAAATAAATAAAAATAAATGAAAACTTATTGGGGATTTACTTTTTAGCGTCAAAAATGTAAAAAATGCAACTCTGCAACATACATTAGTCAACGATGATGGATATTTCCATCAATAATGACAGTCATATGTTCGGTCAAATATAAAATGTGTGCAAATGTGTTAGTAAACATCTTTTGTGTGTATTAGTTTCGGTCATCTATTTTTTGTAGGGCACATATTCTCATTTACGCTCATTTAGTGAGCACATTTTTTACTCTTCTCATTTGTTGATTGAGCATTTATTCTATACTCATATAGAAATAATCTTCTTCAGTATATAATACCCTCAAAAAACCTAAAGAACATCGATTGATTTGTGTCGGGTGTTTTGGAAGTTTGAAAAGAATTTCACAAAATGCTGATATTCGTTATTTTAGTAATTTTAATACCGGCACTTTTCTGGCTGTATCTCAAATATCACTTCAGCTACTGGCAGCGCCGTAATGTACCTCACAATAAACCACAAATACCAGCTGGAAATATCCAAGAATGGATGCATACCAAACATTTTGCTCAAATATTTCGTGAAACTTATGAGAAATTCAAGGGTACTGGACCTTATGCCGGCTTCTATTTTAATTTGCAAAAGGCTGTTATTGTTTTGGACTTGGAGCTGGCCAAAAGTATTTTGATTAAGGATTTTGCCAGTTTTGAGCGTAGAGGTTTATTTCACAATGAAAAAGATGATCCTTTAACGGGCAATCTATTCTCCTTAGATAGCCCTAAATGGCGTTTATTGAGAACGAAACTCTCGCTCACCTTTACATCGGGCAAAATGAAGTATATGTATTCCACAGTGGTGAAGGTGAGTGGAGAATTACAAAAGGTGTTTGACGAAATCCTATCTCAACAAGAAAGTGTAGATGTAGAAATCACTGATATTTTGGGCCGCTTTACTGCTGATGTTATAGGCTCCTGTGCCTTTGGTTTGGACTGTCACAGCTTAAAAGATCCTAATGCTGAGTTTTGTGTTATGGGTCGTAAGTTTTTCACCCAACGTAGACATCATGCCATAGTTGATGGTTTAATTAATTCTTTTCCTGAATTGGCTAAATTTCTGCGCATGAAAATAATACCACAAGAAGTAAATGATTTCTATATGAGAATTGTAAAAGACACCATTAGATATAGAGAGGAAAATAATGTTAAAAGATTTGATTTTATGGATTTGCTAATAGAGCTCAAGCATCAACTAGATGATGAGGGCAAGGAAAACTTTACTTTGGAAGAGTTGGCGGCCCAGGCTTTTGTATTTTTTGTGGCTGGTTTTGATACTTCTTCCACAACCATGAGCTATGCACTCTATGAACTGGCGCAAAATAAGGAAATACAGGAAACACTGCGTGAGGAAATTAAAGAGGTTTTGGCTTTACATAAACAAGAATTTTCCTATGAATGTCTGAAAGATATGAAGTACTTGGAGCAAGTAATATCGGGTAAGTTACGACTTATTTCACAAAATTAAACAAAAACTGATTGTTCTATTTCTTTTTAATTTTGATATTTAGAAACCTTGCGTAAATATCCTGTAGCCCCCGCTTTATTCCGCAAATGCACTAAACGCTATGAAACTTCGGAACCCCATTACTATATTGAAAAGGACTCTATGATTATTATACCTTCACAAAGTTATCATCATGATCCGGAATATTTCCCTGAACCCGATAAGTTTGATCCTGAACGTTTTGCTGCCTCTAATGTTAAGCTTATTAAATCATGCTCCTATTTACCATTTGGCGAAGGTCCACGCAATTGTATAGGCATGCGTTTTGGTCGCATGCAGGCCAGTATTGGTCTGGTGCAACTTATTGGATACTTTAAGTTTGAAATTTGTGAACAAACAAGGATTCCTGTTCAATTTGTTATTCCCAGTTTTAATTTGAATCCTATGGGTGGTATCACATTGAGAGTTAAAAAGATTTGAAAAGAATGACTAAAAGGAAATTGAAATATACAAGGTGGCGCAAAAGTAATCCTCCTATCAGAAAATGCTATAAGTTTTGCGATTGGCCCCTAATGTCAGTTCTGTTTTGACATTTGTGTAGTAAATACATGCGAAATACACGTTAATAAACAATGTTACGCTACACTGCTCCAGAACGTGGAATATTGCTGACTATTTATTTGACCAATAATCGGCAAAATTTATAGCATTTTCTGATAGGAGGATTACTTTTGCGCCACCTTGTGTTAATAGTACATATGAAACATAAATATTTAAATTAAATCATAAAAATTTACATTCGTATTCAAAACTAGATTTAGTGAAAATTTATTAGTTAAAAAGTTTTTTTTTTAAGTAAAAAATCAGTTTTTAGTTTCACTAAAATTTAATTTTTAATGAAAAATACTTTTTTTTAATAAAGAAAAGGGTTTTTGTGACAAATCTTTTATTTTTGTGAAATTCATATTTTTTTTATTGAAAAGTGTAACGACGTATGGAATTTACTGGGTATATAACTTAAAAATCCGAGATTTGTTAAAATTTTTAGTTTTCATTTTGAAACATTTGTAAAATATAAATTTATTCAAAGTACTGGCCATTGTCAGCTATGAACTATTCCCATCTCTCTGGCAACATATGGATTCCGAGCCAATATAGGTCTGGTTAGATTTCAGCTGCTCATAATAGATAGGATCCTTTTGCTCCCACCAAATACTGAGAATTACCATAGCACCATGGATATTTGGCTTTGGTGTCGATTTGGCTGGTTGGCCGAGCTTCACATACAATCTCTTATGCTTCGGGTTATCGTAATGGATCTATTTTTCATCGCTAGTAATGATTAGGTGCAAAAATGATTTTCTTTTATAGCGTTCAAGCATCATTTCGGACATGGAAAATCATCTTACAAGGTCTCTCGGCTTCAATTCTTATGGTACCCAAACGCAAACGTTTTGACAACAATTTTCATGGAGTAATGCCTGCAAATATTGTTTTCAAACCTTTTGGCTGGCCTGGGCGATCTTTGTATTCCGTGTCATAATCACCAATTCTGTACAAAATTCGATATGTTCGATGCAAAAGAAAAACTTGGATAACTAATGGTGTTTTCTTTTCTGGCATAACTGATGCCTTCATTCTACCTTTTACCCTTCCTTGTGTTCTTTTCTGAAAAAATGTAATTTGGTAAGGATATAAAGTGTTCTTTTCAAATAATGTTGCCCTAAAACCCTGAATATATGCTACATTTTATCAAAGGATTAGAAATGCACCACCTTTTAAATAGCTTTGTTCTTATTGTTTTTGAAGTTTGTTTGAGTTAATAAGTAAAATAGTTTTTGTATTTTTATACCCTTCACCAAGAGCCCAGCAGTTTTGGGAGACAATCTCGAACTAGTGACTTTACCCAACATTTAGGGTGGGAACTATTTACTTCAATAGCTACGTGACTAGTTATTTTAACACGTGCATGTCCTAAACCCTTTTTTAACTACAATGATACTGTCTAATAGCTGGTCCAAAGTAGTCATTGCATTAGATTCTCATACTGGTTTAACAACGTCAGTTACCTAACTGCTAACTTGATCAGCTACATAACTAGTTATTTTAACATATACGACTGCTAATTGACCTTCAACTAGTCAGCTAAAAATACATATCATAGGCAGTCCCATAAACAATAGCTTGTAAACAAACCTTTCTTCGACAACTTTGCAATGGATTACTTCTGGTGGGTAAAATACTATATAAAGTGCTGTACAAAATAAACGTTTAAGTGACTTCTCTATAGGTTACTAAGAGACACTAAAGGGACTATTGTCTTCATGATATGTTACATGGGATATTAGTATGCTTAAGCAAAAATTAAAATTAACTCTATGAGAATTATATCAACACAATTTGTATAAAACCAGTTTGAACGAATTACTCACAAAACGTCTAAAGTGACTACACTCCAGATTACTAAGAGTTACTTAAGTGACAATTGTCTTCACGCTTGATTACCTGGGATGTATAAAGTAACCAATTGTCTTTTCTTTTCTCTGCACTTCAAAGAGTTAGAAAAGTGATAAGACATTTGTGAAGATTACTGTCTATAAGGGATACATTGACTAGTTGCTTAACTGCTGGGAGTGGCAAGGGTATTATTTGTACATTTTTCATTTGTGACCCTTCAAAGTATATATATTCTGGATCATTATAGATAGAGATGTCGATATAGCAATGTTCGTCTGTCCGTCTGTATGTTAAAATCAACTTTCCATAGCCCCCAAATAACTTACATACATGATTCATACATCAATATATCGGGAATTCTTCCGGTTCGGTTGCTATTTAGTTTGTCATTCCGTTTGTAATTTCTACATTTTTCATTTGCGATCCCACAAAGTATATATATTCTGGATCGTTATAGATAGCGAAGTCGATATAGCCATGTCCGTCTGTCCGTCTGTACGTTGAAATCAACTTTCCGTAGCCCCCAAATAACTTACAAACATAATTGATACATCAACAAATCGGGAATTCTTCTGGCTCGGTCGAGAAAATCAGCCCAGAAATGCTTGAGATATAAGGAAAAAACTGGGACAACTTCGATTTTTGGCCAATTTTTGTACTATATCTGGATTACTAAGTCATTAATATAGACAATATGGATATCTAATGATAGATATTTCAAAGTCCATTGCAACGATGTATATAAGACTATAATAATTTGGACCTGCAATGGGTCAAAATCGGGAAAAATATTTGTTAACCGGATATTTTTTTTACCAAAAAAATTTTTTTTCAGTTATAAATTAAAAAAAAAAATTTTTTAGAAAATTATGAAAAAAAAAATTTAAAATTTTAAAAAACAATTTGGAAAAAAAAAATTTAAAACAATTTTGAAAAAAAATTTTTTTTTTAAATTTTGAAAAACTATTTAGAATTGTCTTTTTTTTAAATTTGAACAAATTAAATGTGTTAAAATGGAAGCAAAAAGTATGATTTTATAATATTTAGAAGCTATGTACATAAAAGAAAATTCCATAAATGAAAATAATTTTTGTTCTATTGTGATCGATAAAAATGCAACACATTATGAGGGCATTGTACCTTTAATAAATGGTACAAAATATATAGGCAACATGTCAGAAAAGAAAACACCATAAGTGAGAGAATAAATGATAGATAGTATGTACCCTTCCAAATGACATATAAGTACAAAAGATCGTGTTCAAAAGATACGCCATCTATTGTAAATCCTGCATTTTTAAGTCATACACCCAATAAATTTAATTAGCTTTGCGGCGATACCAACCACAAGTACATATTCCAAAAAAAAAAAAAAACAAAGTTATACACAACAAATCTGTGTTTAATGAAACTTCGAAATTTCCTTTTTTTAAATTAAGTGAATTCTTTATTTGCTAAAAGCTTTTAAATAAAGCTGTTAAATTTTAAAGAAAAAATTAGTAGTTAGGCAAAGAGAAAGCTTTAATTGTTGTTGACGATCGTAGAAGCAATATTGCAATAACTATTTTTTCGAAATTTTTAACGGGTTTTTAGATATATTATGGATATGTTCGTTTTAGTATAAATATTGTTTCTGCGATCACCAAAAATAATGAAAGCTTTCTCTTTTTTATACAATTAAACATTTTAAAGCTTTCTAAATAATAACTTTGTTGATACTTATAAGAACTTTTAGCTAAACTTTATAAAAAAGCTTCTTATACTTAACAGAATTTTGAATATGTTGAACAGATATCTTATAAACAACAATTCAATGAATTTTGGCCAAAGTCCTTACTATCTTTATAGTGCTACAGTACATTTGTCCTAAGACGATCGATAGTAATAAAATTATAAAAATGTATGCCAAAAAAAGCAAAGATAAGAATATTTATAAATATATATGGTTATAAAATGGTCCATTTTTTGGGCTTTATAAACAAATTCTTAATGTACAACATAAAGGGGTTTGCAAATTATATTAGAGCTAATAAAATGAACGCGCGCGCCTTGCAAATCATTTTAGCATTTATTAGTTTATACCAGAAAAAGCTTTATAAATTAAAGAATATCAACAATATGTATTATAAATTGGCAGCCTGAGAAGTTAGTCTTTGAATTAACATTATAACAACAAGTTCTTTTAAATTCTACCATGGAAAACTGGGCAATATCCTTTACTTGTTATGCCTTACTAATTATAATAATTTTACTGTATTGTCAGTTAAGATCGCATTTGCAATTTTGGCGCAGGCGTGGGGTACCTCACCAGGAACCTTCCTTGATTTTGGGCAATTTACAGTGCGTACTCAATGGCCGGCATATTTCGGAGTCTTTTAGCAAGGCGTATCAGCAGTTTAAGGGCACTGGGCCATTTTGTGGTTTCTTTTTCTTAATGAAGCCGGCTGTGATAATTATGGACTTGGATTTAATAAAAAATGTGCTTATAAAGGATTTTAACAATTTTGAGGATCGTGGCATGTATTACAATGACAAAGATGATCCGCTGACGGGACATCTATTCAATTTAGAGGCCAGCGAATGGCGCAAATTAAGAAACAAATTATCACCCACCTTTACGTCGGGGAAAATGAAACTTATGTTTCCCCTGGTGGCAAAAATAGGCGAGGATTGTACCCATACTTTACAAAAAATGCTACAGAAAAATTCTCACATTGATGTTAAAGAACTAATGGCCCGCTACACCACCGATGTCATAGGCACCTGTGTCTTTGGCTTAGATTGTAATAGTCTTAAAAATCCTGATGCTGAATTTCGTACAATGAATAGAAATATTTTTACTAAATTTCGCCACTGTAGGCTGGTGCATTTATTCATGCAATTATTGCCCCAGTTGGCCAAAGCTTTAAGAATGAGAGAGATGCTGGATGAGACTCATGAATTTTATTTCAATATTGTTAAAGCAACTTTTGCATACCGTGAAGAGAATCATATAAAACGTAATGATTTTATAAATCTACTAATGGACATGAAAAATTCTCCAGATAGCAAAACCCGTTTAAATATGAACGAAATTACCGCCAATGCTTTTGTGTTTTTTCTAGCGGGTTTTGAAACCTCAGCCACTACCATGACTTATGCTCTCTATGAATTGGCATTCAATCCTCAAATACAGCATAAACTAAGAAAGGAAATCTTACAAGTTTTAGAGAAAAACAATCAGCAATTAACTTATGAAAGTCTAAAAGAAATGAAGTACTTACAACAAGTTGTACAAGGTATGTTAAAAGTTAGATATTTGATCTGTAGATATTTTTTATATAAAAAAAAACTTTTATTTTCTCTTAGAAACTTTGCGCAAATACTCGGTATTACCATTTCTACAGCGAAAAGCTAAAATGGATTATGACACCAAAATACCCGGTTATATAATACCCAAAGACACGTTAGCCATTATACCCATCGATGCTATACACAATGATCCCGAAATCTTTCCCGAACCTCAAGAGTTTCGTCCGGAACGTTTTGATGCGCAAGAAGTTGCAGCCCGCCATCCTTTGGCCTGGCTACCATTTGGTGATGGTCCACGTAATTGCATTGGTTTGAGATTTGGTCAAATGCAGTCCTATGTGGGCTTGGTATCTGTTTTAAGGGATTATGAATTCACGATATGTGAGCAAACCAGTATACCTATAGAATATAATGTTAACCTGCCCTTGATCACACCTAATCGGGAAGTATTTTTAAAGGTTGTAAAGATCTGTGATAAATAGGTTACACTTAAATCTTTTTGAAACATGAACCAGAAATTTGTTTGTGTTGTAGAAACTAATCCCTTAGCAAGTAGTTTTGTGAAATAAGTGTTATAAGTATTTAAAAAGAATAAATAAATTATAAAACAAATGAAATATGTTTCTTTAAGGCAGAAAAAAAAATATAGTTGTGCATGTTTACTGTAACCATTTCGACATTTTTAACAATATTATAGTCACAGTAACTACTTATATGATTGTGGTAACAATAATATGGTTAATTTACGATTAACATGATTGTATCAACCATATATATGGTTACAGTAAACAAGTATATGTTTGTGAAAACCATTATGTTATGATGAATCTTTTTATCATAATATGTTGTTCCCAGATTATGATACCCATTAGCCGAGAGCAACATAATATGGTAAGTCCTTCATCATATAAATGGTTGTCACAAACATATACTTGTTTACTGTAACCATATACATATATAATTGATACAATCATGTGAATCGTAAATTATCCATATTATTGTTAGCACAATTATATAAATAGTTACTGCGACTATAATATTGTTAAAAAACGTATAAAAATGTTGAAATGGTTATAGGAAACATGCACAACTTTATTTTTTTTTCTGCGTGTGGATATCGATTTAGTTGAAGGCCATTGTGCAACAATTTTACAAAATAAAAAAAGTGACAAAGGATTTATCAGAGGAGTGGTTGTGATTTTCAGCATAAATTTGGCCACTGTGACAGTTGATTTACTCAATAATATTGTGGTACAACATATTTTGAAAAACTAGACTAATATGGAGGCTAAAAGACCTACGGAAACGCTTGGTTGTTATGTTACCTGCTCTCGTTCGAAAACCAGTAATGGTTCAATGTTTAATTAATGTTTAATTGTGATAACTGGTTATATACTGACGGTTCTAGGATAACCTATCTGTATAACTAGAGTATTTTCTAAAATAAGGTCCTCATTTCGTCTTTTGGTCAAAGCTTGGCTGTACTGTCAACCTGACGGTTGTGGGTTCGATTCCTTGCAAAGAGTCTGGGTGTTTGCAGACATGAAAAACTCTGTGCAGTTTGTGTTTATTTAAAAAATATTTTGCAGTCAGGCGGCATTAAAAGTTCTATACGACAGAGTCTTTCGTAGAAATCTTTGCCAACAGTTAAAGTGCGCTTCTAGCTTCTAGCTGCCCTAGTTGGGATGATCAGGTTAGTTCGTATAGCTGATATTACAATAGCTCAGGTCCCTGAAGGCCATTTCGAGCATACTGGCAATGTTAAAGTGTCTTGAATAGCCCTAGGTTCTGAAAGAAACAGTTCTTTACCTTTTCATGCAAGACTTCACAGATTTTTGGAAAAAATATATATTTTTATATATCGGGTATCGGAAGCTAGACTACATCACCTTATTGGATTTCTCAATACGACAGATTGGATTCAGTACTAGTTTCACTAGTATCTGCTTTTGATATAGTGGCTCAAACTCATTGATCTCCTTACAGAGTAGAGTCAGTTGGATTATATTTGATTTAGGTTATGTAACAGATCTTGGACTCTATAATTAGATTTTTCTAAAAACAATTGTTTCGCAATATGTTTATCAAAGTTTTTATACCCTTTACCACCATAGTGGTAGGGTATTAAGTATAACGATGGACTCAGAATCACTTTCTGAGTTGATTAAGCGATGTCCGTCAGTCTGGCTGTCCATGTAAACCTTGAGCGCAAAGTACAGGTCGCAATGTTGACGATATTTCGATCAAATTTGACACATGATTTTTTTCGGCCCAAGAAGCCTATTGAAACTGGCTGGAATCGGTTCATAGTTTCACCTAGTCCCCATATAAATGTCCTCCCGAAATATGACTTAATCGGTCATAAATGTTTAAATTATATAGGTATCTACACAAATTTCACTCCGAATTTACCTAATTTTATGATGATAACACTGTACAATATATTGAGACTTTAAGTCTGTCTGTCTGTCTGTCTGTCTGTCTGTCTGTCTGTCTGTCTGTCTGTCTGTCTGTCTGTCTGTCTGTCTGTCTGTCTGTCTGTCTGTCTGTCTGTCTGTCTGTCTGTCTGTCTGTCTGTCTGTCTGTCTGTCTGTCTGTCTGTCTGTCTGTCTGTCTGTCTGTCTGTCTGTCTGTCTGTCTGTCTGTCTGTCTGTCTGTCTGTCTGTCTGTCTGTCTGTCTGTCTGTCTGTCTGTCTGTCTGTCTGTCTGTCTGTCTGTCTGTCTGTCTGTCTGTCTGTCTGTCTGTCTGTCTGTCTGTCTGTCTGTCTGTCTGTCTGTCTGTCTGTCTGTCTGTCTGTCTGTCTGTCTGTCTGTCTGTCTGTCTGTCTGTCTGTCTGTCTGTCTGTCTGTCTGTCTGTCTGTCTGTCTGTCTGTATGTCTGTCTGTCTGTCTGTCTGTCTGTCTGTCTGTCTGTCTGTCTGTCTGTCTGTCTGTCTGTCTGTTTGTCTGTCAAATCGGGAAAAATATATTTTATCCCGAATTTTTTTTCACAAAAAAAATTTTTTGTCATAAATTTTATTCACTAATAAATAAAAAAAAAATGTTGATAAAAAATTGGAAAAAGCTTTTTAAAAACAATTTCGAAAAAAAATTTGTTTTTTTTTTAATTTAATTTTAAAGTTTAATTTGGTGAAGGGTATATAAGATTCGGCAGAGCCGAATATGGTTCTCTTACTTGTTTTATAATAAACTTATACTGCAGCTGCTCTGAGTTTTTTTTACAGTGAATCAGAATTTTCATATTTTGTTCGAAGGAAGCATTATAACTACTAAATGAGAAAAATGTTGTATGTTAATGTCTGAGAGAATTCTTATTGTCAGAGTTATATTGTGGAATTTTAGCTCCTCGATTTTTTACATATTTTTGATCTGTATCTGGATTACTAAAGGTACGGTCAGACACAGCTAATATTTGACGATTATCGTCAAATATTTCATTGTCTGAATCTGACCACAAATAAAATTTGGAGCAAACAACAAAACAGATGATTTTAGTCAAACAAATTTATTTGTCGGCAAACAAAATATTTTCTTAATGTGAACATAGTGTGACCACTAGCTATATAAATACATAAAAAATATATAATTTGATCTTACCAATATTTTTAAGGTTAACGCACTTATTTCGAATTGTAAAACAATTATTTTATTAAAGTTTTATTGAATTTTGTTATCATATAGTGAATTTAATTTTTCACTTTTTGTTTGACCAAACTGCTGCGAAAAAGAATCAGTAAATATATTTGCCGTGTGGTCACACTATATCAAATACTTTCATGAAATAATTGTTTGATCAAATAGAGAAAACAAAGAAAATTATTTGCTCAACACAGCGGATTAAAAAGGAGAATATTTAAATATTTTTGGTACTAAATTAAAAACAAAATTGCACTATTTTTATTCTTTAACTATAATACATATCAATATTTCTTGTAAAATTCTTATTTAAATTATTTTCACTAAAAAAATGGCATCAATAAATGAAGTCTTCTTCTTCACATAAATGTCATTCAGCCTAGAATGACATACTGGGAGAAAAACTAATTGAAGACATGAATGTCATTCAGCCTAGAATGACATACTGGGAGAAAAACTAATTGAAGACATGAAGCCTATGTTGCGATTTTTTGCATTTGTATGCGATTATATTTGTATACGTATAACATAGTTTGATTGTTTTTATACATGGAGTTTTTCTATTTACAAAATTTAAAATTGCTCAAATGTATGGAATATTTATTGAATTTAAAATCAAAAGAAAATAGTTTAGACATACATAAATATTATGATTGGATTGCAATTAAAAATTAATTCTTAAATAGTATGATCCGCTTAATTTTTTTTTAATGCGCATATAATATTTGTGAACATTCAGAATGAAAAAAGTTTGGTGAAAGTCCTGTTCGATTAATAATTTTTATTAAAAAAAAATAATTTCAATTATGAATTTCATTTTTCCTTCTACATATAAGTATAGTTTCAACCAAAGTATAACAAGTAGTCCGACTCTATTTTTCAATATTATTCTCTCACATAAATGAGTACCGTGTGAATTCAACACCCTTGTGAAAAATGTACACATCAAATGTCTCGATATTTTAAGAAAAAATTTTCGATTAAATACAGTTCAATTCTCGTTAATTCTTTAACACACAGAATTTTATAATTTTATTTCACATTTCTAGCACATTTTCATTTCGTTTTGCGTCCAATATATAGTTAGGTACTGCTGTCAAAGAGTTGGACTACTTGTATATACTTTGATTTCAACATTTTAAAAATATACTTTTTCTTTTTAACAGTTCGCTTATTTGATTATTGTAAAGTTCATCATAGTAACATTCGTTTTGTTTGAATAATGCGATTTTTAGTTCAAAATCCAAACAATGCCAAAACAAATACAATATAATTCCAAAATTGTAAATTATATTAGGGATATTTTGTAGATTTTAAGTACAATTATACCTACAAATTTTAATACGTTGATAGTAATATAATTTAATAAATAAACTTTTAATAATTATATTATTAAATTGTTCAAGCTTGAGTTCTTTTCGCGATTTGTTTTCATTATTTTGCGATTTTTATTTTAAGATATAGCAACACTACTTTTGCGATAACACATGATGCAACAGCTGTTATTTGACGCTGTTTGATCTTGCAAATGAATTGCAAGATCAAATAAAAAAATGAGGAAAATATTTGCTGTTTAGTGGTCACACATTGGTCACATTAAAAGAAAGTTTTCTTATCGGCAAATAAATTTGTTTGACCAAATTCAGCTGTTTTCTTGTTTGCCGTGCAAAAATATTTTCTGTTCAAACTAGGAACATAAAATATTTGACGTTAAAATAAAAGTACTGAAATTTCACAATTCTTTCAAATGTAAAGCCAAATCTAGTAGTATTTTAATGTCTAGATATGTATTTTTTATTGGTGAAAGAAATTAAAGTTTTTTTACAGCTTTATTTAATAATTACTTAGAAAAAATATTACCATAAATGTGACCACAAGACAAATATATTTTCCCCTTCGTGTGTTTGATAGTATTTCGGTGTAGTTAGACGAAACAAATATGGCAAATAAATGTGTACAGTGTGACCATAAAATCAAGCCATGGATTATTTGATATAATTTTGATCAAACACATGAAACATTTTGTGTCAAATAATTTGCGTAGTCTGACCTTACCTTTAAGGTCATTAAGTCATTAATTCGCCATTGGTTCTAAATAATTAATAACAAACAAATAATTGACTAAAACCTTATTTCAAGAGAAATTTTTTTTTTTTTTGCTGCCTCGACAACTCTACTATGAACTGTTGATATAAGAACCATAAAGCAATTGTCGATTCTACAACAAGTAAAACATGCAATTTGTTCTTGTTTATGTTGTTTGAGCTGTCAAAGTCTATCTGTTGTTTTTGTTTCTTTTGCTAGTAAATTTGACGTCTCAAACATCTAAACAACTAAGGAAAAAAAATAATCAGCTGTTCTTACTACCCCACCTTATAGTAAATTCGTGTTGGAGCAATTTTTGTTGATTAACTAAAAAAAGCTTTTTAAATAGTTTAAAATTTTTTTTGATGTTTAAAAACAACTCAAATACACATTAAAAGTTTAGTTATCAAGCATACCGCAAACGTGAAGCTTCTCCAAAAAAGTGTTTAATCAACAAAATCTAAAACATTTCCATTAACAATTAAAAACAAAATAATTGTTTAGATTTAGTTACAAATTAGAAAATGATTTTTGAATTTCTAATTATATGTTTATTAGCCATAGTGGCTTATTTCTATAAAGTATTACGTCAACGTTATAATTATTGGCAAAAACTGGAGATAGCCTACGAAGAGCCCACATTTTTACTGGGCAATATAACGGGCATAGGCTCCCGGCGTGCGTTCGTCGAGGTGTGGCAACAATTTTATGATAAATTTAAGAATACTGGACCATTTGCGGGATTTTATTGGTTCTTCAAGCCGGCGGCGTTTGTGTTCGATCCTGCTCTTTTGAAATTGATTTTGATTAAGGATTTTTCCAAGTTTGTGGATCGTGGTTTGTATGTGAATGAAGAAGATGATCCTTTGTTGGGCATATTGTTCAATTTGGAGGGCAATAAGTGGCTTCATATGCGCAATAAGCTATCGCCTACCTTTACTTCGGGTAAAATGAAGAGCATGTTTCCCATTATTATCAATACTAGTGAAGAATTTGTGAAGGTGTTTGACAAGGCTGTGGATGACAGTGAAATAATCGAGGTGGGCGATTTGATGGCTCGTTTTACCACAGATGTTATAGGCAGCTGTGCCTTTGGCTTGGAAATGAGCAGTTTAAGGGATCCCAATAACAAGTTTCGCATGATGGGCCGCAAATCCATAGTGGAGCAACGTTATGGCCGTCTAGGCATTGCCTTCCGCAACAGTTTTCCTCAATTGGCCAAGCGTTTACATATGAAGGATACTCTGCAAGAGGTGGAGGACTTTTTCATGGGTATTGTTAAGGAAACAGTGCGCTATAGGGAAGAAAATAATGTAAGACGTAATGATTTCATGGACATGTTAATCGATTTGAAAAATAACGAGCTAATGAAGTCGGAAACGGGTGAGGAGATGACTAATCTAACGCTGGAGGAAATTGCTGCCCAGGCTCTTGTGTTTTTGGTGGCCGGCTTTGAGACTTCTTCGACCACCATGGGTTTTGCTCTCTATGAACTGGCTCAACATGAGGATATACAACAGAAAGCCAGAGAGAAAGTTATGCAAGTTTTAGAGCAACACAATCAGGAATTTTCGTATGAAGCCATGAAGGAAATGGTTTATTTGCAACAAGTTATAGCAGGTTTGTAATGTAGATTATTTAATTAAAAATATTCACTAAAGTTCTGCATATTAATTCCATTTTAGAAACTCTACGTTTATATACCGTTTTACCCTTAATATCCCGCCAAGCTTTGGAAGATTACCCCGTGCCTGGTCAACCAAAGTTTGTGATTAAAAAAGACATGTTAGTTTTAATACCAGCTGGTGCCATTCACCGTGATGAGCGTTACTATCCCAATCCTAATGTTTTCAATCCCGACAATTTCTCGGCCGAAAAGGTGGCCCAACGTGATTCCGTGCTATACTTCCCGTTCGGAGATGGTCCTCGCAATTGTATTGGCATGAGATTTGGCAAAATGCAGGCTTTAGTGGGTTTGGCGGTTCTCTTGAAGCATTTTAAATTTACGGTGTGTGAGAAGACTCAAATTCCCCTGAAGTATGATAAAAATAACTTTTTATGCAGTTCGGAGCGGGGAGTGCATTTAAAAGTCACTAAACTGTAGAAGATAAACAAATAATGACAAGCATTTTTGAATGCCTCGCAAACTTTGTTATTAAACTAAATATTTATGTGTATTTATCTTATCATTAAAGTAATGAAATAATAATTTCAATTTTTTTATATAAAATTTAAAAAAAAACAAAAATTTTAAAACAAAATTATTTTGTATGACTAGAAATTTGCATGAATTTAAAGAAATACAATATTTTGGGAATTCAATTGGGGGATTCAAACGGTTTGCTAGCATATTGTTATAATGTCCTAATATATTATGATAGTTTAAACAAAATTTTTGTTGTGTTTCACAAGGTCTCTTATCAGTCATATTATCATAATGTCCTAATATATCATGGCTCGGCTTAACCGACTCTTAGGCATTCGGCGTTGGTCTCTGCTGGTTCGTTGCGATAACACAATAAACAAAGCATAGAAAGTAATATTATTTTAGGACATTTTTTGCTTGAAAAGCATTAAAAACCATTGTGAAATATTAGGACATTATGACATGATAAGAGACCTTGTGAATTGACCAATTGTTTTGTCATAAAATATTATTGTTTGAAGCACTACAACAATTTGTTTAAACTATCATAACATATTAGGACATTATGACAATATGAGTTAATAGCAGAGCGTTTGAATACCCCAAATATATGCATATCTCCAAAATCTATTTAAATGGCAAAACTACGAGTATAATTTATAATATCACTTAATTGGTAACAAGTTGGCAACAAAACTCTTAAAATTCATTGGTAATTGCAGCTAAAAGACCTATAAGTGACAAGCAAATCCTTATCGATTAAAAACAAATTGGCTGACTCAACACTGAAGTATTATTTTAAACCCACATGAGGAAATTCTTATTTTGAAAGATTAGCAGAAAAATATACGATTTTTGTATACCCACCAACATATTTATTACTGCTCAAACAGTATTTTTGTAAATTTGTATGGGGGTTAGGTGAAATCATGGACCTATATTGCCCATTATCAATACCAAACAAACCTTATTAACATATAGTATTTCAACCAGCTAGCTACTTTAGTTTGGACTCTATCGTGTACCAACAGACAGACGGACGGACGGACATAGTCTAGCTGGTCTTAAAACCTTATCTTATCTTTTTGGTGCTACAACCAATATTTCGATATGTTACAAACAGACCATCTGTTTTGATGGTGGATATAAAAAGTGATATGATTACTGTTAACTCTTATAGCGAGGCTTTTTTGTGTATAAGTTTAAAATCAAAACAATTGCATTTTTACTTTAATCATGATCAAAGCATAAAAAAACACCCAATTCTAAGGTTTTTTGTGGAGTGGGGTGGTTGGTTTACTAACCACCGTGGCGGTTGCAGTTAAAAATAATTATGATACAAATTTTCGTATCGTATACATTTTTTTGAAATCTAATAATTTTTACTAAATTTTCTGACCAAAAAAACGCAATAGTAACACTGACTTCGATGAATAATAAACACCCTGTGCTTTTTTTTTAGAATACGTGAAAGTCTCTTAATATATTTATTTAACCAGATCACCCTGACGGCAAAGTTTTGCAAAAAAAACCTAAACGATGACTTCAAAAAATATAATTGTTTAGCAAAATGCCAATAAACTATGTTTTAAAGATTATAGAAAAGGTGGTTAGTAAAGTGACCACTTAACCGCAAATCACAAGGCAACAGAAACCGCACCAAATTAAAATATCTTTTATTTTCATTATCATAATGAAAAGCGAAATCCGCATGCTTGTGTTTCTAAACTAAATGGCAACATAATGTGATTCACCCCTATCGGCAATAACATGTGAAATTTATGTTCTCATGCTATCTTGATATTCCCATGAACTTTTCATTCACAATAGTTGATTTTGTTATTGTTTACAACATTTGATCTAAAAATTTCACAACGTGGTTAGTTTTTTCACGTGAACAAAGTTGATGAAAGAAAAATGGGAAAAAGGAACATATTTTATGTGAAATATTGATTCGCGATTGGTGTGAATATTGGGTGTACTTAAGATTTTATTTGTTACATATTTATACCCTACACCACCTTAGTGTGGAGGGATATATTGGGTTAGTGCTGATGTTTGTAACGTTCAAAAATATTGTCCCACAGTAAAGTACACAAAGGGACCTACGCTTGGACCCACGTGAGCTGCACTTCTTCTTCACTTCGCGGCTGCCTGGAAACCTAAAGTATACCACTCTGCTCAGGATCACTTTCTTAGTCAATTATTGTATTGATGTCCAAACCAAAATTCATCACAAATAAGTTTTATATAAACTGAACTCACACTACCAAATTTAGTACTGATCGGTCCATTATTTTCCATAGCTCCCATATAAGTAACACTCTCGAAAAATTCATTATTGAGCTTAAATCTCTGAAATATGTTGGTATCCAAATACGCAAATCATGTCGCCAAATTTTGTGAAAAAATTTTAAGACTCTAGCTATTATAGCTTCGTAGATATTGTATTTTTTTTAATTTATATCATATGGGAGGTGCCACGCCCACTGTGGCTACTACTACTCCCAGTTTTGCCTCATATATTTATACAAAAACTACAGTTCTTATGTCAAAATTTCAAGCAAATCGGGTTGCTGTTTAGCCGTCTATAGCCTTAAAAAAAAAATAAATATACAAACACACATTGATTATACCTTACACCACCATAGTGGGGAAGGTATTATGCGATTTGGTGATGTTTGTAACGCCCAAAAATATTAGTCTAACATCCACCTGAGAGAATACTGATCGACTCAGAATTATTATATCCTTTACCATGAGTGGCAAGGGTATATACAAGTTTGTCATTCATTTTTCATTTGGGACCCTACAAAGTATATATGTATATTCTGGATCGTTATAGATAGTCAATATAGCCATGTCCGTCTGTATGTTGAAATTAACTTTCCGTAGTCCCCAAATCACTTACATACATGATTCATAAATATATTTTTCCGGCTCGGTTGCTATTTAAAATCGAGAAAATCGGCCCACAAATGGGACAACCTCGATTTTTGGCCTATTTATGATCTACATCTGTATTACTAAGTCATTAATATAGACAATATGGATATCTAATGATAGATATTTCAAAATCCATTGCAGCGATGTATATAAGGCCAAAGTAAGTTGGACCTAAAATTGGACAAAATCGGGGGAAAAAAATGTTTAACCCGAATTTTTTTTTCACCAAGAAATTTTTTTGTCATAATTTTTTTTTTACTAAAAAATAAAAAAACTAAAAAAAATGTAAAAAAACTTTTTTGAAAAAAAAAAAATTTATTTTAAAGTATAATTTGGTGAAGGGTATCTTACAATTTTTATAGATTTATTTCAACTTCGACTAAATTGAACTATTTTGTTTAGAAAATAATCACTGCGATCACACGTAAATTATTTTAAGTCAATATCTTGTGCGAGTTTCAAAAATAGTAATAGGTAAAATATGTTATTCCAATATCAAAAATATGCTCAATTTTTAATAGGCGGTTTTTACTGGTCCTCCCAAATTAAAGCCATTTTATATTAAAATTTCTGATTTGTTTTAAAATCGAATATCAGGGAGTCCCCAAGTTTTATTTAGCGTACAATGTTTTGTATATGAATTATAAAACTTTTACCAGCCGCTGAGCAAATGTGGTCCCAATGTGCAAAAATACTAAAATTCCTTTTTTTTTAGATTTTTAAAACCACTTTTATGGAGATTGTGGCATTCTTTTTCTACAAAATGTTTTAATTTTGCATTTATCAGATAGCGAACATTATGGCAACTCAACTCTTGCTCAATAGGCACACAAACATATAAGTTTTTATAAGATAAGATTTCAAACAAACCAAAAACATTTAAATTAGCCACGAAATATGAGAATTTAGTTCAGTTTCGTTTCAGCTATTAAAAACTTTGCAACTAGAAAAATATACATATTTTTATTATATTATAAAATGTCCATTTTATTAATATCAGTCTTTGTTTGACCGTCATCAATAACAGAAGTACATTGTGACATTACTTAAAACAAAAATTAAAAACTCTTTATTTCTATAAACACCAAAACAAAATAAAAGCAGTGCCTTATATTGTTGTTTTAAAACAACCAAAAAAAAATTCGAAAGAATAAAATAAACTCAAACATATTTTGAAAAACAAAATCAGTGCTGAAAGTTACACAAAACATTCAACCAATGCTTTGCAGTAACAGTTAAACAAAAATACAACATTCAACAAGTAAGAAAGTATGGTCGGTCAAGCCCGACCAGATAATACCCTACACTAAGTAAATGAGCAAAAACATTTTTCTTTCAAAATTTCAATAATTTATGTTCGTGAGCGATTTTCGGAAGTGGGCCTTATATGGGAGCTATGACAAATTATGGACCGATCACCACGAAATTTTGTCACGTGATTAATGTTTATATGAAAGTTATTTATGTTGAATTTTATGTGTATACCAACAGTTGTAGGAGATTTATGCTCGTTAAAGTGATTATCGGAAGCAGGCCTTATATGGGAGCTATGACTAATTATGGAGCGATCATAATAAAATTTGGTGACATGAATTCCCTATATATAGAACTTATTTGGACAAAAACTTGTGTAGATACTAGGGATGCCAATCCCGAAATCCCGATCCCGAAAATCCCGGGATTTTTCGGGATCGGGATTTCCCGAATCCCGGGATTTGTGAAAAAAAATCCCGGGATTTTTCGGGATTAACAAATCCCGGAAAATTAAGAGATTTTTGATATTTTTGGTACGAAATATGAGTGATCACAGATCGAGCACCTCTTCTCGATAAAACAAAGTTATTAGGGAGTTTAGAATTTTTAAGTTTTTCGTATGAAAAATCGATCTTTGGTCAGAAATATGAGTGATCACATATCGAGCTTCTTTTCTCGATTAAACAAAGTTATTAAGGATTTTAGATTTTTGAGGTTTTTAGATAAAAAAAGCGATTTTTGGTACAAAATATGAATGATCACATATCGATCTCTTTTTTCGATTAATCGCTTATTTAGAAAGTTATTAGGGATTTTAGATTTTTGACTTCTTTCATATTTTTTCCGATTTTCGCAATACTTTACAGTGTAATTTCAAAGTACTTAGAACTTATTTAGTGCAAAATTTTATAAGGATTGTCGCATAATGAACATACTTATGACTGCTCAAACAGTATTCCGGAGGACAATTGTATTGAACTAGGGGAAATCATGGACTATTTTCAATTCCAAATAAACCTTATCAACAGAGTATTTGTGGATAATTTTAGTCAGCCCTAACGAGTTTTAGACATACGGAAATTTTTTATTATAAAATAAAACAATATTCAATATTTTATTTTCAATATTAATATAGGGAGGAACAAACATTTTTGACAAAAATTGTGCGGTTTTAATTGCAAATAACTTTTAAACTGCCTTACCAATTTTTACACTGTTAGTCTCATAGTAATGTAGTACTATGAACTACCATATGTACTCAATACAGTTTTGTGTTTCTCACTGTTATAAAGTTCAGAATATGGGTATAAATATGAAATATCGTTTGTGTCAAATTTATTTTAATTCAATGCATTAGTTTTTTCTTTGATATATTTTTACATAAATATATTAACAAAAAAAAATTGTTTTTATTGTTGAATTTTATATTTTTTGACGATTAACTAAAATCCCGAAGTCCCGAATAATCCCGAAATCCCGAAAAATCCCGGGATCCCGAAAAATCCCGGGGTCCCGAAAAATCCCGGGATCCCGGGATTTACATTTCTAAAATCCCGAATCCCGGGATTTGTAAAACCCAGTCCCGTTTGGCATCCCTAGTAGATACCTATATAAATTAAACATTTGTGACGGATAAAATTAACTTTCGTGAGGACATTTGTATGGGGGCTAGGTCAAATAATGGACCGATTTCAGCCAGTTTCAATAGGGATCGTCCTTGGGCAGAAAAAATGATATGTACCAAATTTTATCGAAATATCTTTAAAATTGCGACCTGTACTCTGCGCACAAGCTTTACATGGACAGCCAGCCAACCAGCCAGCCAGCCAGCCAGCCAGCCAGACGGACGGACGGACGGACGGACATCGTTTAATCGACTCAGAAAGTGATTCTGAGTCGATCGGTATACTTTAAGGTGGGTGTTAGACTAATATTTTTGGGCGTTACAAACATCTGCACAAATCCATTATACCCTCCCCACTATGGTGGTGTAGGGTATAAAAACAATAAATAAATTAGTGAATTCCCCAATAACAATAACTAGTGTCTTACACAAAAGAAAAAAAAAACAAAAGAAAAAAAAAAAAGAATCTACGTATGTTTACAACAACAGTGTTGAACTGCCAGCAATGAAGACTGGTGAAGTAAATTTAAGTGAAGATAGCAGTGTCGATGATAATGATACTGTTTGGCAAACAGTACCAAATAAACGCAAGTTAAATGATTCACCAAAACTATACCAACAAAAGCGAGCAAATCTTTCTGAACAACCCAGTACATCATCCAACAACAAATATGCAGCCCTTGCAGTAGAAGACTTAGAACGTGATGAAGAGGAATTAACACCAAAACCGCCACCAATTTACATACTTAATGTAGAAAATATAAGTATAATGTTAAAGAAAATAAGTTCTGTAATATCACAAAATGATTTTAATTACAAGTGTCTAAGACAAGGTGAAGTCCGTTTAATGGTTAAAAATGTAGAGTCTTACAGGAAAGTAGTCAAATATTTGGATAGCTGTAAAATTAGCTTTCATACATTTCAGTTAAAACAAGAAAAAGCCTTTAGAATTGTTATTAAGGGACTACACCATTCAACTCCGACATGTGATATCAAAGCAGAATTGTTATTGTTAGGTCATCAAGTCAGATCTGTTATTAATGCTAAAAGTCGTATTACAAAAGAGCCTCTTTCCATGTTTTTTGTTGAATTAGATCCAAAAGAGAACAATAAAAGTGTTTATGATATTAAATATATTAACAATGGTCTTGTTAAAATTGAGCCTCCAATAAAAACTAATGATTTGGTACAATGTCATCGCTGCCAGCTGTATGGACATACAAAATCTTATTGCAAAAGACCCTTTAGATGTGTAAAATGTGGAATGGATCATTCCACCTCCCAATGTACTAAATTAATTGAATCTCCACCTCGTTGTTTACACTGCCTAGGTAACCATACAGCTAATTATAAAGGCTGTAAAGTTTATCAAGACCTCATTTCAAAAAGAACAAACAAGGAAAGTCTACACACAAATCGCCAAAGAAATTCAAATTTTGTTATGCATAATAGGGAATATCCACAACTAAATGGTATGCAGTATACTGAACCACATCAACATAAATTTAATAACAATGTGTCATACTCTGAAGCACTTAAAACATCAGATTTTAACTTTAATGCTCGTTTAGAGAAACTGGAAAATTTGATGGAAAATTTAATGAACATGATGACTATGCTAATGACTAAACTATGCAAGTAAATCTCAGAATAGCAATATGGAACGCCAATGGTCTTTGTAACCACAAACATGAAATTGAAATATTTCTTATAAATAATATTATTGATATTTTATTGATATCCGAATCTCATTTTACGGATAGAACATATTTTAAAATTAATAATTACGATACTATTACAGCAAATCACCCAGATAACAGGGCACATGCTGGTGCAGCCATATTAATAAAGTCACATATCAAATATGAAGTTCTAAATCCTATTGAGAAACCATTTATACAATCTGCTGGTATCAAGATTGTTTGCGATAGTAATACCGTCAAAATTTTTTCGATATATTCTCCCCCAAGACACAATATAAAATGCGAGCAATATGAAGACTTTTTAAACAACTTGGACCCAAATTCATTGTTGGGGGTGATTTCAATGCCAAACACCCCTGGTGGGGTTCTCGTTTAGCAAATCCAAAAGGAAAAGAGCTCTACAAATGCATAATGAAAAATCACTATACGTCTTTATCAACTGGAAGGCCAACATACTGGCCAACCGATTCTACGAAAATACCAGATCTATTGGATTTTGTTGTTTTTAATGGTATATCAAGATCATTCTTGGACATATTAGATTCCGATGACTTAAGTTCTGATCATAGTGCAATAATAGTCACATATAGCACAATTTTTGAATCTGTTTCGAAAAATTTCAATATTGTAAATAATAAAACAAACATTAACTCTTTTAAAAGCTATATAGAAAACAATATTAATTTAAATATTTCTATTAAAAGCGAATACCAGTTAGATGATGCTGTAGAATCACTTAATAACGTAATATATGAAGCTGCTTACTTAACTACTCCACAATGCACACAAACCACTGGAACTAATGTAATAATTTCAACTGAAATAAGAGATCTTATAAGAAACAAACGTACTTTACGCAGAATATACCAAAATAGTAGATCTCAAATTGACAAAGCAAACTGGAATAGAGCATCAAATTATCTTAAAAAACGTCTTCGAGAGTGTAAGAACGATTCAGTTGCAGCCTATTTAAAATGTCTTAATGTGAGTAATACTAATGAACACAATCTTTGGAAGGCAACAAAATATCTTAAACGGCCTGTTAAAAGAAATACACCTATAAGAAAAACAAACGGTGAATGGTGTAGATCAAATATTAGCAAAGCTAATGAATTTAAAGAGCATCTGGAAAAAACATTTGTTCCTTTTAACGTATGTAATCCGACTCAACAAGATGAAATACTAAATTTTCTTGATATTCCTTGCCAAATGGATCGTCCAATCAAAAGTATATCGCCTTCTGAAGTACAAGCCATTATAAAAAACTTAAACTACATGAAATCTCCAGGATATGACTACATTGACTCAAGAATTGCTAAATTATTGCCCAAAAAAGGAATTATATTCTTAACCACAATATTTAATTCTATAATGAGGTTAAATCATTATCCATCCCAATGGAAATATGCAAAAATAATAATGGTACTTAAGCCAAATAAACGAGAAAGTGAAGTAGCGTCTTACAGGCCAATAAGTTTATTGCCAGTGTTCTCCAAAGTATTTGAGAGACTCTTGTTAAAAAGATTACTTCCAATATTGGAGCGTAAGAATATTATTCCAGACCACCAATTCGGATTTAGACACAAACACGGTACCCCTGAGCAATGTCATCGTATTGTGCAGGAAATTACTAAAGCTTTGGAAAATAAACAATATTGCTCAGCCGTTTTCCTAGATATCCGTCAAGCATTTGATAGAGTATGGCACTGCGGTCTGCTGCATAAACTAAAACACTTGCTCCCTGCCCCCTTTTATATGCTATTTAAATCATATTTGCAAGATAGATCTTTTTACGTCCATGTCAATGGGGATGATTCTTCGTTTGGAGTTGTTAAATCTGGTATTCCTCAAGGAAGTGTGCTGGGTCCTATTCTATACACCATTTATACGTCAGATATGCCCATTACTGATGAAATAACTACAGCAACATATGCAGATGATACTGCTATATTATCATCCAAAGAATCTCCAGTTGAAGCTTCTGAAATATTACAAAACCAACTTAGATTGATTGAAACCTGGTTACAAAAATGGAACATAAAAGTTAATACGGAAAAATCAGTTCATGTCACATTCACATTGAGAAAAGGTGATTGCCCAACACTTTATTTAAATGGAAATATTATTCCTAAGGCAAATAATGTAAGGTATCTAGGACTCCATTTGGACAGAAGGCTTACATGGAAAGATCATATTAAAACGAAAAGAGAACAACTGAATATTAAAACCAAAAAGATGTATTGGCTCTTAGGACCAAAATCAGAGTTAAGTTTAGAAAACAAGGTTATTCTATATAAGACATTTTTAAAACCGGTTTGGACTTATGGTGTTCAGCTCTGGGGCACTACTAGTAATTCAAACGTTGAAATACTCCAGCGATATCAGTCAAAAACTTTAAGATTATTGGCTAACGCTCCTTGGTTTATAAGCAACAATTGCTTACATAATGACCTTAGAATATCCACAATAAAGGAAGAGATAAATAGTTTTAGTGAAAGATATTTAAAAAGACTTAGTAATCATTCAAATTTGTTGGCTATCACACTTTTAGATGATAGTGATGAGATACGAAGACTTAAGAGATACCATGTTCTTGATCTACCTTTTAGAAGTTAGTTAATTAATATATTAATCATATACATTTTTCTTTTTTCTTTTATTAAGCTCACTGGAGCTTAATAAAATAAGTTATTTTTATTTATTTATTATAAGTTTTGCTTAATATTTCTTGTAAAATAGATTGCAAATAAATGAATTTAAAAAAAAAAAAAAAAAAAAAAAAAAATTTTATTAATATTAATAATTATTTTGCTGTCATTAGTTTTGTATCTTGTAAACGCTTTGAGTAAACATTACAAGTATTGGCAAAATTTGGGCATAGACTGTGATGAGACCAGCTGGATATTTGGCAGCTTCAAGGGAGCAGTAACAGAGCGCACTTTCCTTGATATCATACAGGATCATTATTACAAATTCAAAAATAAGGGACCCTTTGCAGGTTTCTATTGGTTCTATAGACCAGCGGTGTTTGTCACAGATGTGGCTTTGATAAAACAGGTATTGATAAAAGATTTCAATAAATTTTCGGATCGTGGTTTGTTTGTGAATGAAGAAGATGATCCTTTGTCAGGGCATCTGTTCAATTTGGAGGGTCACAAGTGGCGTAATATGAGAAGTAAGCTGTCGCCCACTTTTACCTCGGGCAAAATGAAATTTATGTTTCCCACGGTGGTTAAAGTGGCTCAGCAGCTGGAGCAGGCTTTTGTCAAACTTGTGGAAAAGGATAACAAAGTGGAAGTACGCGATATAGTGTCGCGTTATACAACCGATGTTATAGGTACTTGTGCCTTTGGTTTGGAGTGCAATAGCTTAACTAATCCCCAGGCAAAGTTTCATGTGATGAGTAAACGTGCTTTTCTGGAAAATCATTTGGGTAACTTTGGTGTAGCCTTTAGATTTAGCTTTCCAAAATTGGCTAAGCGTTTGCGCATGCGTGATACTGTGCATGAGATAGAAGACTTCTTTATGGGCATAGTTAAGGACACTGTAGAATATCGTGAGGAGAATCAAGTGAAACGTAATGATTTCATGAATTTATTGCTGGAACTGAAAAATAATAAACTTATGAAGACTGAGAGTGGCGAAGATTTTACCAATTTATCTTTAAAAGAAGTAGCTGCCCAGGCTTTTATATTTTTGGTAGCAGGTTCAGATACTTCTTCCACCACCATGTCGTTTGCCTTGTATGAATTGGCCTTGAATCAGGATATACAAGAGAAAGCTAGACAGGAAGTTAATCGTGTTTTAGAGTTACACAATCAAGAGTTTAGCTATGAGTGCATGAGTGAATTGAAATATTTGGAACAAATTATACAAGGTAAGCTGTAAATATATGTAATAAATATAAAAAAAAATAACTTTATTGTTTCATTATTCTATTTAGAAACTCTTAGACTTTATTGCCCTTTACCCGCCTTAAATCGTGTGGCTTTGGAAGACTATGTGGTGCCTGGCCATCAAAATTTTGTGATTAAAAAGGATATGCCTGTTGTTATACCCGCCATTTCAATACATCGTGATGAGCAATACTTCCCCAATCCTGAGAAATTTAACCCCGAGAACTTTTCTGCCGAACAGGTGGCTCTCAGAGATTCTGTATTGTATTTACCATTTGGAGAAGGTCCCCGCAACTGCATTGGCAGTCGTTTTGGCAAAATGCAAATATTAATCGGTTTGGCTTTGAGCGTAGAGGTTTTGAGCGTAGAGGTTTATTTCACAATGAAAAAGATGATCCTTTAACGGGCAACCTATTCTCCTTAGATGGCCCTAAATGGCGTTTATTGAGAACGAAACTCTCGCCCACCTTTACATCGGGCAAAATGAAGTATATGTATTCCACAGTGGTTAAGGTGAGTGGAGAATTACAAAAGGTGTTTGACGAAATCCTACCTCAACAAGAAAGTGTAGATGTAGAAATCACTGATATTTTGGGCCGCTTTACTGCTGATGTTATAGGGTCCTGTGCCTTTGGTTTGGACTGTCACAGCTTAAAAGATCCTAATGCTGAGTTTTGTGTTATGGGTCGTAAGTTTTTCACCCAACGTAGACATCATGCCATAGTTGATGGTTTAATTAATTCTTTTCCCGAATTGGCAAAATTTCTGCGTATGAAAATAATACCACAAGAAGTAAATGATTTCTATATGAGAATTGTGAAGGACACCATTAGATATAGAGAGGAAAATAATGTTAAAAGATTTGACATTCTTCCAATTTAACTTTGGAAGAATTGGCGGCCCAGGCTTTTGTATTTTTTGTGGCTGGTTTTGATACTTCTTCCACAACCATGAGCTATGCGCTCTATGAACTGGCGCAAAATAAGGAAATACAGGAAAAACTGCGTGAGGAAATTAAAGAGGTTTTGGCTTTACATAAACAAGAATTTTCCTATGAATGTCTGAAAGATATGAAGTACCTGGAACAAGTAATTTCGGGTAAGTTACGACTTATTTCACAAAATTAAACAAAAACTTCTTGTACAATTTCTTTTTTATTTTAATATTTAGAAACCTTGCGCAAATACCCTGTAGCCCCCGCTTTATTCCGCAAATGCACTAAACGTTATGAAACTTCGGAACCCCATTACTATATTGAGAAGGACTCTATGATTATTATACCTTCACAAAGTTATCATCATGATCCGGAATATTTTCCTGAACCCGATAAGTTTGATCCTGAACGCTTTGCTGCCTCTAATGTTAAGCTTATTAAATCATGCTCCTATTTACCATTTGGCGAAGGACCACGCAATTGTATAGGCATGCGTTTTGGTCGCATGCAGGCCAGCATTGGTCTGGTGCAACTTGTTAGATACTTTAAGTTTGAAATTTGTAAACTAAGATTCCAGTTCAATTTGTTATTCCTAGTTTTAATTTGAATCCTATGGGTGGTATCACATTGAGAGTTAAAAAGATTTGAAAAGAATGACTAAAAGGAAATTGAAATATACAAGGTGGCGCAAAAGTAATCCTCCTATCAGAAAATGCTATAAGTTTTGCGATTGGCCCCTAATGTCAGTTCTGTTTTGACATTTGTGTAGTAAATACATGCGAAATACACGTTAATAAACAATGTTACGCTACACTGCTCCAGAACGTGGAATATTGCTGACTATTTATTTGACCAATAATCGGCAAAATTTATAGCATTTTCTGATAGGAGGATTACTTTTGCGCCACCTTGTGTTAATAGTGCATATGAAACATAAATATTTAAATTAAATCATAAAAATTTACATTCGTATTCAAAACTAGATTTAGTGAAAATTTATTAGTTAAAAAGTTTTTTTTTTAAGTAAAAAATCAGTTTTTAGTTTCACTAAAATTTAATTTTTAATGAAAAATACTTTTTTTTAATAAAGAAAAGGGTTTTTGTGACAAATCTTTTATTTTTGTGAAATTCATATTTTTTTTATCGAAAAGTGTAACGACGTATGGAATTTACTGGGTATATAACTTAAAAATCCGAGATTTGTTAAAATTTTTAGTTTTCATTTTGAAACATTTGTAAAATATAAATTTATTCAAAGTACTGGCCATTGTCAGCTATGAACTATTCCCATCTCTCTGGCAACATATGGATTCCGAGCCAATATAGGTCTGGTTAGATTTCAGCTGCTCATAATAGATAGGATCCTTTTGCTCCCACCAAATACTGAGAATTACCATAGCACCATGGATATTTGGCTTTGGTGTCGATTTGGCTGGTTGGCCGAGCTTCACATACAATCTCTTATGCTTCGGGTTATCGTAATGGATCTATGGAGTAATGCCTGCAAATATTGTTTTCAAACCTTTTGGCTGGCCTGGGCGATCTTTGTATTCCGTGTCATAATCACCAATTCTGTACAAAATTCGATATGTTCGATGCAAAAGAAAAACTTGGATAACTAATGGTGTTTTCTTTTCTGGCATAACTGATGCCTTCATTCTACCTTTTACCCTTCCTTGTGTTCTTTTCTGAAAAAATGTAATTTGGTAAGGATATAAAGTGTTCTTTTCAAATAATGTTGCCCTAAAACCCTGAATATATGCTACATTTTATCAAAGGATTAGAAATGCACCACCTTTTAAATAGCTTTGTTCTTATTGTTTTTGAAGTTTGTTTGAGTTAATAAGTAAAATAGTTTTTGTATTTTTATACCCTTCACCAAGAGCCCAGCAGTTTTGGGAGACAATCTCGAACTAGTGACTTTACCCAACATTTAGGGTGGGAACTATTTACTTCAATAGCTACGTGACTAGTTATTTTAACACGTGCATGTCCTAAACCCTTTTTTAACTACAATGATACTGTCTAATAGCTGGTCCAAAGTAGTCATTGCATTAGATTCTCATACTGGTTTAACAACGTCAGTTACCTAACTGATAACTTGATCAGCTACATAACTAGTTATTTTAACATATACGACTGCTAATTGACCTTCAACTAGTCAGCTAAAAATACATATCATAGGCAGTCCCATAAACAATAGCTTGTAAACAAACCTTTCTTCGACAACTTTGCAATGGATTACTTCTGGTGGGTAAAATACTATATAAAGTGCTGTACAAAATAAACGTTTAAGTGACTTCTCTATAGGTTACTAAGAGACACTAAAGGGACTATTGTCTTCATGATATGTTACATGGGATATTAGTATGCTTAAGCAAAAATTAAAATTAACTCTATGAGAATTATATCAACACAATTTGTATAAAACCAGTTTGAACGAATTACTCACAAAACGTCTAAAGTGACTACACTCCAGATTACTAAGAGTTACTTAAGTGACAATTGTCTTCACGCTAGATTACCTGGGATGTATAAAGTAACCAATTGTCTTTTCTTTTCTCTGCACTTCAAAGAGTTAGAAAAGTGATAAGACATTTGTGAAGATTACTGTCTATAAGGGATACATTGACTAGTTGCTTAACTGCTGGGAGTGGCAAGGGTATTATTTGTACATTTTTCATTTGTGACCCTTCAAAGTATATATATTCTGGATCATTATAGATAGAGATGTCGATATAGCAATGTTCGTCTGTCCGTCTGTATGTTAAAATCAACTTTCCGTAGCCCCCAAATAACTTACATACATGATTCATACATCAATATATCGGGAATTCTTCCGGTTCGGTTGCTATTTAGTTTGTCATTCCGTTTGTAATTTCTACATTTTTTATTTGCGATCCCACAAAGTATATATATTCTGGATCGTTATAGATAGCGAAGTCGATATAGCCATGTCCGTCTGTCCGTCTGTACGTTGAAATCAACTTTTCGTAGCCCCCAAATAACTTACAAACATAATTGATACATCAACAAATCGGGAATTCTTCTGGCTCGGTCGAGAAAATCAGCCCAGAAATGCTTGAGATATAAGGAAAAAACTGGGACAACTTCGATTTTTGGCCAATTTTTGTACTATATCTGGATTACTAAGTCATTAATATAGACAATATGGATATCTAATGATAGATATTTCAAAGTCCATTGCAACGATGTATATAAGACTATAATAATTTGGACCTGCAATGGGTCAAAATCGGGAAAAATATTTGTTAACCGGATATTTTTTTTACCAAAAAATTTTTTTTTCAGTTATAAATTAAAAAAAAAATTTTTTTAGAAAATTATGAAAAAAAAAAATTTTAAATTTTAAAAAACAATTTGGAAAAAAAAAATTTAAAACAATTTTGAAAAAAATTTTTTTTTTTAAATTTTGAAAAACTATTTAGAATTGTCTTTTTTTAAATTTGAACAAATTAAATGTGTTAAAATGGAAGCAAAAAGTATGATTTTATAATATTTAGAAGCTATGTACATAAAAGAAAATTCCATAAATGAAAATAATTTTTGTTCTATTGTGATCGATAAAAATGCAACACATTATGAGGGCATTGTACCTTTAATAAATGGTACAAAATATATAGGCAACATGTCAGAAAAGAAAACACCATAAGTGAGAGAATAAATGATAGATAGTATGTACCCTTCCAAATGACATATAAGTACAAAAGATCGTGTTCAAAAGATACGCCATCTATTGTAAATCCTGCATTTTTAAGTCATACACCCAATAAATTTAATTAGCTTTGCGGCGATACCAACCACAAGTACATATTCCAAAAAAAAAAAAAAACAAAGTTATACACAACAAATCTGTGTTTAATGAAACTTCGAAATTTCCTTTTTTTAAATTAAGTGAATTCTTTATTTGCTAAAAGCTTTTAAATAAAGCTGTTAAATTTTAAAGAAAAAATTAGTAGTTAGGCAAAGAGAAAGCTTTAATTGTTGTTGACGATCGTAGAAGCAATATTGCAATAACTATTTTTTCGAAATTTTTAACGGGTTTTTAGATATATTATGGATATGTTCGTTTTAGTATAAATATTGTTTCTGCGATCACCAAAAATAATGAAAGCTTTCTCTTTTTTATACAATTAAACATTTTAAAGCTTTCTAAATAATAACTTTGTTGATACTTATAAGAACTTTTAGCTAAACTTTATAAAAAAGCTTCTTATACTTAACAGAATTTTGAATATGTTGAACAGATATCTTATAAACAGGGCAAGGATTTCTATGCAAATGCATGTTTGTAGTCAGTAACTCAAAATCACTTTTGACAATTTATCTTTCCGAATCGAAGAATTTGCAATAAAATGGCATCGATTTGTTGTTGCATATTTTTGCATATTTTGTTATAAATGCATATTTTGCATATTTTTCTTTTAAATGCATATATTTAGCATATTTTTCCATTTTATTGCACATTTAATTTTCTTTTGGACATATTTTTATATCAGTGTACACTGTACATACATATATTTGGCAACTCTATTTAGTATTGTAAAAATAGTAAATATATTGACACTAGAATTATATTGTTGAAAGAGAAAGTCAACTTTTCAATTTATGAATCGATTTTTTAGCTTTTTGAAATTGTCGACTTTTCGAAAAAAATTTTATATCGACTTTGTTCTCTTTGTGACACATCATATTAAAGCCAATAAGCATTTCTGTGCTCAAATTACATCTTTATTTCTGAAAATATTACTAAACTACAGGGATTCAATTCGCTGAATGCACAAGAAAAATTAATTGATGATGCTGCCAATAAAATCAATAATGTAAACGGAGAAATTTCTTACCAAATTAAAACAAAACTAAAGAATATTTTACAGAAAAATACTGGATTTCATATAATAAAAAAAATGCTTGACAATTAGATAGCAATTTTAATGAAGAAAATCAGATTGAAAATGAATATTCTCCAATTGAACTGGCTTCATTTAAATATTCACCTTTAACTTCTGTTGACGTGAGCGTACATTTTCAATGTATTAAAGCTGTTTTCATCCGAACAGACAAAGTTGTATTTTTGGAAATTTAAAAAAAAAATTATTTGTTTATACAAATAGAAGTCTAAATTAAGTAATTTTGTAACATGAAAATAAATAACTGACTGATTTTTTTTAATACATATATTGTATAATTTACATACACACATGAATTTTCTTATTTTTACTTTGAAAAAATATATTTAAAACCTTTTATGTTCCTTTATATGTACATATATATTGAAAATTTGACCTGAAATTTATATCTGTCTTGTAGTAATAAATATATTTCAAATAAAAACTTGTTTTTATTGCATATTTTTGTCATTTTTAGTGCATATTTTCTCTCTTTATAGTGCATATTATAAGCGCATATTTTTAATTTTTTAGTGCATGAAAATCCTTGCCTTGCTTATAAACAACAATTCAATGAATTTTGGCCAAAGTCCTTACTATCTTTATAGTGCTACGATACATGGCTAAGTACATTTGTCCTAAGACGATCGATAGTAATAAAATTATAAAAATGTATGCCAAAAAAAGCAAAGATAAGAATATTTATAAATATATATGGTTATAAAATGGTCCATTTTTTGGGTTTTATAAACAAATTCTTAATGTACAACATAAAGGGGTTTGCAAATTATATTAGAGCTAATAAAATGAACGCGCGCGCCTTGCAAATCATTTTAGCATTTATTAGTTTATACCAGAAAAAGCTTTATAAATTAAAGAATATCAACAATATGTACTGCAAATTGGCAGCCTAAGAATTTAGTCTTTGAATTAACATTATAACAACAAGTTCTTTTAAATTCTACCATGGAAAACTGGGCAATATCCTTTACTTGTTATGCCTTACTAATTATAATAATTTTACTGTATTGTCAGTTAAGATCGCATTTGCAATTTTGGCGCAGACGTGGGGTACCTCATCAGGAACCTTCCTTGATTTTGGGCAATTTGCAGTGTGTACTCAATGGCCGGCATATTTCGGAGTCTTTTAGCAAGGCGTATCAGCAGTTTAAAGGCACTGGGCCATTTTGTGGTTTCTTTTTCTTAATGAAGCCGGCTGTGATTATTTTGGACTTGGATTTAATAAAAAATGTGCTTATAAAGGATTTTAACAATTTCGAGGATCGTGGCATGTATTACAATGACAAAGATGATCCGCTGACGGGACATCTATTCAATTTAGAGGCTAGCGAATGGCGCAAATTAAGAAACAAATTATCACCCACCTTTACATCGGGGAAAATGAAACTTATGTTTCCCCTGGTGGCAAAAATAGGCGAGGATTGTACCCGTACTTTACAAGAAATGCTACAGAAAAATTCTCACATTGATGTTAAAGAACTAATGGCCCGCTACACCACCGATGTCATAGGCACCTGTGTTTTTGGCTTAGATTGTAATAGTCTTAAAAATCCTGATGCTGAATTTCGTACAATGAATAGAAATATTTTTACTAAATTTCGCCACTGCAGGCTGGTGCATTTATTCATGCAATTATTGCCCCAATTGGCCAAAACGTTAAGAATGAGAGAGATGCTGGATGAGACTCATGAATTTTATTTCAATATTGTTAAAGCAACTTTTGCATACCGTGAAGAGAATCATATAAAACGTAATGATTTTATAAATCTACTAATGGACATGAAAAATTCTCCAGACAGCAAAACCCGTTTAAATATGAACGAAATCACCGCCAATGCCTTTGTGTTTTTTCTAGCGGGTTTTGAAACCTCAGCCACTACCATGACTTATGCTCTCTATGAATTGGCATTCAATCCTCAAATACAGCATAAACTAAGAAAGGAAATCTTACAAGTTTTAGAGAAAAACAATCAGCAATTAACTTATGAAAGTCTAAAAGAAATGCAGTAAATACAACAAGTTGTACAAGGTATGTTAAAAGTTAGATATTTTATCTGTAAATATTTTTTATATAAAAAACAAACTTTTATTTTCTCTTAGAAACTCTGCGCAAATACTCGGTATTACCTTTTCTACAGCGAAAAGCCAAAATGGATTATGACACCAAAATACCCGGTTATATAATACCCAAAGATACGTTAGCCATTATACCCATCGATGCTATACACAATGATCCCGAAATCTTTCCCGAACCTCAAGAGTTTCGTCCGGAACGTTTTGATGCGCAAGAAGTTGCAGCCCGCCATCCTTTGGCCTGGCTACCATTTGGTGATGGTCCACGTAATTGTATTGGTTTGAGGTTTGGTCAAATGCAATCCTATGTGGGTTTGGTATCTGTTTTAAAGGATTATGAATTCACGATATGTGAGCAAACCAGTATACCTATAGAATATAATGTTAATCTGCCCTTGATCACACCTAATCGGGAAGTATTTTTAAAGGCTGTAAAGATCTGTGATAAATAGGTTACACTTAAATCTTTTAGAAACATGAACCAGAAATTTGTTTGTTTTACAGAAACTAAACCCTTAGTAAGTAGTTTTGTGAAATAAGTGTTATAAGTATTTAGAAAGAATAAATAAATAAATTATAAAACAAATGAAAGATGTTTCTTTAAGGCAGAAAAAAAAATATAGTTGTGCATGTTTACTGTAACCATTTCGACATTTTTAACAATATTATAGTCACAGTAACTATTTATATGATTGCGGTAACTATAATATAGTTAATTTACGATTAACATGATTGTATCAGCCAGATATATGGTTATAGTAAACATGTATATGTTTGTGCCAACCATTGTTATGATGAATCTTTTTATCATACTTAATATGTTGTTCTCAGATTATGATATCCATAAGCCGAGAGCAACATAATATGGTAAGTCCTTCATCATATAAATGGTTGTCACAAACATATACTTGTTTACTGTAACCATATATATAATTGATATAATCGTGTGAATATTATTGTTACCAGAATCATATAAAGAGTTACTGTGACTATAATATAATATTGTTAAAAAACGTATACAATTGTTTAAATGGTTACAGTAAACATGCACAACCTTATTTTTTTTTCTGCGTGTGGATATCAATTAAGTTAAAGGCCATTGTGCAACAATTTTACAAAATAAAAAAGTGACAAAGGATTTATCAGAGGAGTGGTTGTGATTTTCAGCAAAAATTAGTTGATTTACTCAATAATATTGTGGTACAACATATTTATAAAAAGTAGACTAATATGGAGGCTAAAAATCAAAGACGCTTGGCTGCTAAGTTTCCTTCCCTCGTTCGAAAACCAGTAATGGATTCATAGATTATTCAAAGTTTAATCCCTACCAGACTACCTAAGAGGATTGTGATAACTGGTTTTATACGGTTCTAGGATAACCTGTCTGTATAACAAGAGTATTTTCTGAGATAAGGTCCTCATTTCTTCTTTCGGTCATAGCTAGGCTGTACTGTCAACCTGAGGGTTGCGGGTTCGATTCCCTGCAAAGACTCTGGGTGTTTATGCAGACATGAAAAACTCTTCGCAGTTTGTGTTTGTTAAAAAACACTTTGCAGTCAGGCGGCATGTAAAGTTCTATACGACAGAGTCATTCGTAGAAATCTTTGCCAGCAGTTAAAGTGCGCTTCTAGCTGCCCTAGTTGTGATGATCTGGTTAGTTCGTATAGCTGATATTACAATAGTTCAGGTCCCTGAAGGGCATTTCGAGCATAATGGTAATGTTGAAGTATCTTGAATAGCCCTGGGTTCTGGAAGAAACAGTTCTTTACCTTTTCATGCAAGACTTCACAGATTTTTGGAAAAAATATATATATCTTTATATATCAGGTATCGGAAGCTAGACTACATCACCTTATTGGATTTCTCAATACGACAGATTGGATTCAGTACTAGGTTCACTAGTATCAGCTCTTGACATAGTGGCACAAACTCATTGATCTCCTTACAAAGTAGAGTCAGTTGGATTATATTTGATTTAGGTTATGTAACAGATCTAGGACTCTATAATTAGATTTTTGTAAAAACAATTGTTTCGCAATATGTTTATCAAAGTTTTTATACCCTTTACCACCATAGTGGTAGGGTATTAAGTATAACGATGGTCTCAGAACTACTTTCTGAGTTGATTAAGCGATGTCCGTCAGTTTGGCTGTCCATGGAAGCCTTGTGCGCAAAGTACAGGTCGCAATGTTGACGATATTTCGATCAAATCTGACACATGGTTTTTTTCGGCCCAAGAAGCCTATTGAAACTGGCTGGAATCGGTTCATAGTTTCACCTAGCCCCCATATAAATGTCCTCCCGAAATATGACTTAATCGGTCATAAATGTTTAAATTATATAGGTATCTACACAAATTTCACTCCGAATTTACCTAATTTTATGATGATAACACTGTACAATATATTGAGACTTTAAGTCTGTCTGTCTGTCTGTCTGTCTGTTTGCCTGTCAAATCGGGAAAAATATATTTTATCCCGAATTTTTTTTCACAAACAAAATTTTTTGTCATAAATTTTATTCACTAATAAATAAAAAAAATTGGAAAAAGGCTTTTTAAAAACAATTTCGAAAAAAAAATTTGTTTTTTTTTTAATTTTATTTTAAAGTTTAATTTGGTGAAGGGTATATAATATTCGGCAGAGCCGAATATGGTTCTCTTACTTGTTTTATAATAAACTTATACTGCAGCTGTTCTGAGTTTTTTTTACAGTGAATCAGAATTTTCATATTTTGTTCGAAGGAAGCATTATAACTACTAAATGAGAAAAATGTTGTATGTTAATGTCTGAGAGAATTCTTATTGTCAGAGTTATATTGTGGAATTTTAGCTCCTCGATTTTTTACATATTTTTGATCTGTATCTGGATAATTAATAACAAACAAATAATTGACTAAAACCTTATTTCAAGAGAAAATTCTTTTTTTTTTTGCTGCCTCGACAACTCTACTATATAATTGAGCTCATAAACTGTTGATTAAGAACCATAGAGCAATTGTCGATTCTACAACAAGTAAAACATGCAATTTATTTTTGTTTATGTTGTTTGAGCTGTCAAAGTCTGTCTGTTGTTTTTGTTTATTTTACAAACACTAGTAAATTTGACATCTCAAACATCTAAACAACTAAAGAAAAATAATAAAAAATAATCAGCTGTTCTATCGACCCCACCTTATAGTAAATTAGCCTTGGAGCAATTTTTGTTGATTATCTAAAAAAAAGCTTTTTAAATAGTTTAAAATTATTTATTTAAAAACAACTCAAACAAACATTAAAAGTTTAGTTTTTAAGCATACCGCAAACGTGAAGCTTCTCCAAAAAAGTGTTTAATCAACAAAATCTAAAATATTTTCATTAACAATTAAAAACAAAACAATTAGATAGAAAATGATTTTTGAATTTCTAATTATATGTTTATTAGCCATAGTGGCTTATTTCTATAAAGTATTACGTCAACGTTATAATTATTGGCAAAAACTGGAGATAGCCTATGAAGAGCCCACATTTTTACTGGGTAATATAACGGGCATAGGCTCCCGGCGTGCGTTTGTCGAGGTGTGGCAACAGTTTTATGATAAATTTAAGAATACTGGACCATTTGCGGGATTTTATTGGTTCTTCAAGCCGGCGGCGTTTTTGTTCGATCCTGCTCTTTTGAAATTGATTTTGATTAAGGATTTTTCCAAGTTTGTGGATCGTGGTTTGTATGTGAATGAGGAAGATGATCCTTTGTCGGGCATGTTGTTCAATTTAGAGGGCAACAAGTGGCGTCATATGCGCAATAAGCTGTCGCCTACATTTACTTCGGGTAAAATGAAGAGCATGTTTCCCATTATTATCAATATTAGTGAAGAATTTGTGAAGGTTTTTGACAAGGCTGTGGATGACAGTGAAATAATCGAGGTGGGTGATTTGATGGCCCGCTTTACCACAGATGTTATAGGCAGCTGTGCCTTTGGCTTGGAAATGAGCAGTTTAAGGGATCCCAATAACAAGTTTCGCATGATGGGCCGCAAATCCATAGTGGAGCAACGTTATGGCCGTCTGGGCATTGCCTTCCGCAACAGTTTTCCTCAATTGGCCAAGCGTTTACATATGAAGGATACTCTGCAAGAGGTGGAGGACTTTTTCATGGGTATTGTTAAGGAAACAGTGCGCTACAGGGAAGAAAATAATGTAAGACGTAATGATTTCATGGACATGCTAATCGATTTGAAAAATAACAAGCTAATGAAGTCGGAAACGGGTGAGGAGATGACTAATCTAACGCTGGAGGAAATTGCTGCCCAGGCTTTTGTGTTTTTGGTGGCCGGCTTTGAAACTTCTTCGACCACCATGGGTTTTGCTCTCTATGAACTGGCTCAACATGAGGATATACAACAGAAAGCCAGAGAGCAAGTTATACAAGTTTTAGAGCAACACAATCAGGAATTTTCGTATGAAGCCATGAAGGAAATGGTGTATTTGGAACAAGTTATAGCAGGTTTGTAATGCAGCTTATTTGTTTAAAAATATTCACTAAAGTTCTGTATATTAATTCCATTTTAGAAACTTTACGTTTATATACCGTTTTACCCTTAATATCCCGCCAAGCTTTGGAGGATTACCCCGTGCCTGGACAACCCAAGTTTGTGATTAAAAAAGACATGTTAGTTTTAATACCAGCTGGTGCTATTCACCGTGATGAGCGTTACTATCCCAATCCTAATGTTTTCAATCCCGACAATTTCTCGGCCGAAAAGGTGGCCCAACGTGATTCCGTGCTATACTTGCCGTTCGGAGATGGTCCTCGCAATTGTATTGGCATGAGATTTGGCAAAATGCAGGCTTTAGTGGGTTTGGCGGTTCTCTTGAAGCATTTTAAATTTACGGTGTGTGAGAAGACTCAAATTCCCCTGAAATATGATAAAAATAACTTTTTATGCAGCTCGGAGCGGGGACTGCATTTAAAAGTCACTAAACTGTAGAAGCTAAACAAATAATGACAAGCATTTTTGAATGTCTCGCAAACTTTGTTATTAAACTAAATATTTATGTGTATTTATCTTATCATTAAAGTAATTAAATAATAATTTCTATTTTTTTATATAAATTTAAAAAAAAAAAAACAAAAATTTTAAAACTAAATTATTTTGTATGAATAAAAATTTACATTAAATCTTGAACAGCGATCTATTAAATTTGAATGAATTTAAGTAAATACAACATTTTGGGAATTCAATTGGGGGATTCAAACGGTTTGCTATCATAATTATTAGTATAGTTTAAACAAAATTTTTGTTGTGTTTCAAACAAAAAAGTTTTGAACTATGTTTATGTTTTTTTTCATAAAATAACACTTTTTAGTTTGAAGCACAACAACAATTTGTTTAAACTATCATAATATATTAGGACATTATGACAATATGACTTAATAGCAGAGCGTTTGAATAACCAAAATATATGGCAAAACTACGAGTATAATTTATAATATCACTTAATTGATAGCAAGTTGGCAACAAAACTCTTAAAATTCATTGGTCATTGCAGCTAAAAGACCTATAAATGACAAGCAAATCCCTTATCGATTATTAAAATTTGATAAACTATTTAAAAAATAGCTGACTCAATACTAAAGTATTAATTTTAAACTCACATGAGGAAATTCTTATTTTGAAAGCCTTAAAAAAATTAGCAGAAAAAGATTCAGCTAATCTTTCTATACCCACCAACGTATTTATGACTGCTCAAACAGTATTCGAGGGGGACATTTGTATGGGGGTTAGATGAAATCATGAAATTATATTGCCGATTTGCAATATCAAATAAACCTTATTAACAGATAGTATTTCAACCAGCAGACATATATACAGACAGACAGATAGACAGACAGACAGACAGACAGACAGACAGACAGACAGACAGACAGACAGACAGACAGACAGACAGACAGACAGACAGACAGACAGACAGACAGACAGACAGACAGACAGACAGACAGACAGACAGACAGACAGACAGACAGACAGACAGACAGACAGACAGACAGACAGACAGACAGACAGACAGACAGACAGACAGACAGACAGACAGACAGACAGACAGACAGACAGACAGACAGACAGACAGACAGACAGACAGACAGACAGACAGACAGACAGACAGACAGACAGACAGACAGACAGACAGACAGACAGACAGACAGACAGACAGACAGACAGACAGACAGACAGACAGACAGACAGACAGACAGACAGACAGACAGACAGACAGACAGACAGACAGACAGACAGACAGACAGACAGACAGACAGACAGACAGACAGACAGACAGACAGACAGACAGACAGACAGACAGACAGACAGACAGACAGACAGACAGACAGACAGACAGACAGACAGACAGACAGACAGACAGACAGAAAAAATTACGAAGAAACATTTTTTTTTCACTTTTCTTAGAATAGCTTTCAGTGACTCCTAATTTTTCACTAACAATATTTAGCAAAGTTGTAACCAAGGTACAACTCTTGTGAATATATCAATGTAATCTGAACATGTCTAGGCATTCTAAATAGCTCACAAATATCACTTTGTACCTTACAAATTTTCGTTTTTTACTATTTTTTGACGCAAAAAACAACGATTTTTTGTTAAAAAGGTATAATCAAGTTCACACTTCTCAATTGGGCTGCAATAGCGAAAAATGGGCAAATCACGTTGCCTAGGATTGATCACGCAAGACCGGATTAATGAAATTTATGAAAAAAAAAAAATTGTTGAAAGGGGGCAAGGTTTGTAGAGCTCTCCCATCTTTATATCTGTCCATAAATCAATGGTGCGCAGCCCATAGCACAATTGTGCAAAATCAAATCACTCGTATTCTTATGCTCTTACAATTTAGTAGTCGTTGTCCACTCAACGAGACAACTACAAAAGCGCATGAGCACGGGTGTATGACTTTTTCTTTATCTTTTCAGTTTTTGTATTTGTTTGTTTGTAGGTGCACTGAACAAAATAAAGAATTGAATGTGTTGGTGAGAGTAAGTGTATTGGTGAGAGAATTTACTTTTGCGCACCTCTGCCATAAATGCACGATTGGATTTAGATCTGGGGACTGAGCTGGCCATTCCATCACGTTTATTTTATTGTCCTGAAACCATTTTTTTGCAAGTTTGCTGGTATCCTTCGGATCATTTTCTTGCTGGAAGACCCAAACCAGCGGCATTTCCTCAGAAACTTATGGAAGCATTATTTCCTGTATTTACGTAAACTGTCTTATCCATGATTGTTTTGATACAATATATGGGTCAAGCATCCCCATACTATTATGCTAGAACCACCATATTTAATGGCTTTTGTTGTGAATTTTAGATTGAATTCAGCATTAGGGGGCCTTCAGACGTAAGAACGCGATCCTTTTCCTCTAAATAAAACAACTTTGGATTCATCTGTCCAAAGACCATTAACAGGGAGTCCCAAGTTAACAACAGTTTTATATACTCTAGCATGTTTTGTAAATGAATTATAAAACGTTTACCAGCTGCTGAGAAAATGTGGTCCCAATGTGCAAAAATACTAAGATTCCTATTTTTAGATTTTCAGAACCACTTTTATTGAGATTGTGGCATTCTATTTCTACAAAATGTTTTAATTTAGCATTAATCCTATAAAAACAGCCAGATAGCGAACATTATGGCAATTCAACTCTTGCACAATAGCCACACAAACATATAAGTTTTTATAAGATAAGATTTCAAACAAACCAAAAACATTTAAATTAGCCACGAAATATGAGAATTTAGTTCAGTTTCGTTTCAGCTATTAAAAACTTTGCAACTAGAAAAATATACATATTTTTATTATATTATAAAATGTCCATTTTATTAATATTAATAATTATTTTGCTGTCATTAGTTTTGTATCTTGTAAACGCCTTGCGTAAACATTACAAATATTGGCAAAATTTGGGCATAGACTGTGATGAGCCCAGCTGGATATTTGGCAGCTTCAAGGGAGCAGTAACAGAGCGCACTTTCCTTGATATCATACAGGATCATTATTACAAATACAAAAATAAGGGACCCTTTGCGGGTTTCTATTGGTTCTATAGACCGGCGGTGTTTGTTACAGATGTGGCTTTGATAAAACAGATATTGATAAAAGATTTCAATAAATTTTCGGATCGTGGTTTGTTTGTGAATGAAGAAGATGATCCTTTGTCAGGGCATCTGTTCAATTTGGAGGGTCACAAGTGGCGTAATATGAGAAGTAAGCTGTCACCCACTTTTACCTCGGGCAAAATGAAATTTATGTTTCCCACTGTGGTTAAGGTGGCTCAGCAGCTGGAGCAGGCTTTTGACAAACTTGTGGAAAGGGATAACAAAGTGGAAATACGCGATATAGTGTCTCGCTATACAACCGATGTTATAGGTACTTGTGCCTTTGGTTTGGAGTGCAATAGCTTAACTAATCCCCAGGCAAAATTTCATGTGATGAGTAAACGTGCGTTACTGGAAAATCATTTGGGTAACTTTGGTGTAGCCTTTAGATTTAGCTTTCCAAAATTGGCTAAGCGTTTGCGCATGCGTGATACTGTGCATGAGATAGAAGACTTCTTTATGGGCATAGTTAAGGACACTGTAGAATATCGTGAGGAGAATCAAGTGAAACGTAATGATTTCATGAATTTATTGCTGGAACTGAAAAATAATAAACTTATGAAGACTGAAAGTGGCGAAGATTTTACCAATTTATCTTTAAAAGAAGTAGCTGCCCAGGCTTTTATCTTTTTGGTAGCAGGTTCAGATACTTCTTCTACCACCATGTCATTTGCCTTGTATGAATTGGCCTTAAATCAGGATATTCAAGAGAAAGCTAGACAGGAAGTTAATCGTGTTTTAGAGTTACACAATCAAGAGTTTAGCTATGAGTGCATGAGTGAATTGAAATATTTGGAACAAATTATACAAGGTAAGCTGTAAATATATGTAATAAATATAAAAAAAAATAACTTTATTGTTTCATTATTCTGTTTAGAAACGCTTAGACTTTATTGCCCTTTACCCGCTATAAATCGTGTGGCTTTGGAAGACTATGTGGTGCCTGGCCATCAAAATTTTGTGATTAAAAAGGATATGCCTGTTGTTATACCCGCCATTTCAATACATCGTGATGAGCAATACTTCCCCAATCCTGAGAAATTTAACCCCGAGAACTTTTCTGCCGAACAGGTGGCTCTCAGAGATTCTGTATTGTATTTACCGTTTGGAGAAGGTCCCCGCAACTGCATTGGCAGTCGTTTTGGCAAAATGCAAATATTAATCGGTTTGGCTTTGTTATTGAAAAAATTCAAATTCTGTGCTTGCGAGGAGACTCTGATACCCATGAAATATGACAAGGAGAATTTCATGGTTACACCCGATGGCAATTTGTTTTTGAAGGCCATTAAAGTGTAAAGAAGCTTCAATTTAAGTTTTAAAAGTAATAAAAGTTTGAAAAAAAAAAAAAAAAATTGTTAAGGGCCTGGCTCACAAAATGCGAACGAACATTTTCTTTCTTATTTTATATTGAAAACAATAACAAAAATTCAAATTTATTTGTTGTTTTCAATATAAAATAAGAATGAAAATGTTTGTTCGCATTTAGTGAGCCAGGCCCTAAATTATTTTATGTTTTGTATTAATAATAATGTATTAAGAATTTATTGTAAATTTAGTTGTAGTTATTTTTAAAACCCATTGTCTCAGTTTTTATCTATTGTTATAAACATGTCTAATTAAATATTTAATATTATTATGAAATTGTTTTCGAAATATTAGAGATAAGCAATAAGTAAAAATAAATCATATCAGTGTTTTTTTTTTTCGTAGTAATTGTATTGATAAATTAAATATTAAATAATATTTGTCAGATTAAAAAAGTGCTTCAGATTTAACAACTAAGAGTGTTATATTCAGCTGTGCCGAATCTTGAATACCTACCATCAATATTGGGTATTCTTTTTAGTTCTTGCCAATAGGGTAGAACTTGAGGCGCAACTGAGAGTAAAAATAATTACTCAAACAACAACAAGACTTTGGTTTTTAAGAACACACTTAGATTTTTTGTCTCTCAGTAACGCTTCTATGTATATTTTATTATATGGTATTTACTAGGATATTCAATTAATCCGGTTTCTGGTTTAATCGGTTAATCGAGCAAATAATTAATCGTGGTTTGGATTTAATCGGTTAATTTTAAATTATTCGATTAACCCAATAATTTCCATTTTAATTTTAAATTGAAAATAAAGCCAGGAATTTTGTGTACTTATTAACGTATTTTATTAATAACAAGTAAGAGAGCTATATTCGGCTGTGACGAATCTTATATACCCTTCACTAAATTATACTTTAAAAAAAAATTAAAAAAAAAAAAAAATTTTTCGAAATTGTTTTTTAAAAGTTTATTTTTAATTTAAAATTTTTTTATACCCTCCACCACCACAAGTGGTGAAAGAGGGTATATATACGTTTGTCATTCCGTGTGTAACATTGAGAAATATTCATCTGAGACCCAACAAAGTATATATATTATTGATCCTTGTGAAATTCTAAGTCGATTGAGCAATGTCCGTCTGTCCGTCTGTCTGTCTGTCTGTGTAAAACACTCTCACGTCCAAAATACATAAGCAAAATTAATGAAATGTATTCCAAAATGTTTATAATTTTTCTAAGCAGTTTGGTATTGAAAATCAGCAAAATCGAATTGGTAGAACCAAGGCTATGGATCAAAATGTAAGACAACCTCCAAAAATTTTGATAATTTTCACATGATTTTTTGTGATTTTGGGTAAATTCATTGCAGAGAATACTATGAAATTTTGCACTCATTATTTATATGATAAAAGGAAAAATTCTGTTAAAAATGGAAAGAATCGGTCCATAATTTCTCGTAGCCCCCATACAAATTTCTTCCCGAAATATGGTGCTATGGTATATAAATGCCCATGGAATTGCAGTATCCATACAAAATTCAGCACAACTAAGTTTCGTGCAAACAGAAATCGCGAGACCATTTTTTTTTTTTTTGGATCGGCACTATTTGACTATAACCCCCATATAAAGTTTACTTCCGAAAATCATTTAAATACACTTAAATATCTTATATATATTGGTATTAGGTTGAAATTCGACTTGCCTAATCCCAATGCAGATGAAAATCGCTGTAGGGAATTTCATTAAGATCGGCCCATAATGGGTTATAGCTCCCATATAAGGACCACTTCCAAAAAACACATTAATTTTCATAAATATCTGAAAAATATCGTTATCGAGTTAAAATTTTATAGAGATTGGTAGTATTAATTCACAAATGGTATTACTAGATTGTGTGAATATCGGTCCATATTTGACCATAGCTCCCATATAAGGTCCATTTCCGAAAATTACTTAAATACTAATAAATCTCTTATAAAAGATTCTATCTGGTTAAAATTTCAAATAAGTATTTCCCATATATACAAAAATCGATGTGTTGAATTTTATGAAGATCGGCCGATGATTGGTCATAGCTCCCATATAAGGACCACTTCCAAAAAACACATTAATTTTCATAAATATCTGAAAAATATCGTTATCGAGTTAAAATTTTATAGAGATTAGTAGTATTAATTCACAAATGGTACTACTAGATTGTGTGAATATCGGTCCATATTTGACCATAGCTCCCATATAAGGTCCATTTCCGAAAATTACTTAAATGGTTAAAATTTCAAATAAATATTTCCCATATATACGAAAATCGATGTGTTGAATTTTATGAAGATCGGCCGATAATTGGTCATAGCTCTCATATAAGGACCACTTCCGAAAAAGAAATCACGTTAAAATATTTAATTATATCTTCCAAATAAGTCGTACATACGAAAAATATACTAACGCATATATACACTCATATCGGTAAAAAATGTAACAGATAAAAGTCTGAAGTAGATTTAGTGACTATGGGTTCATAATTATATATATAAGGCTCACATCCTGAAAATTCATTAGAACAGAACAAAAATATACTTTTGAAGTTTGACTAAATGTATTTGTTTACCCTGGTTTAAACTCTTTTACTTTACTTGTGGTGAATAAGGAAAATATTGAGCCAATAAGTAATGTTAACCAATTATCAAGTATATATATTGTTCAATAGTACATTTTATTCCTATTATAAAATTATATACTCTGTTGGAAATGGTAGGAATATGTAGTAATTTCAATTAAAAATTGCTCAATTAGTTAACATTTTTATGTATTTGAAATAAAACATCTTCTGCGTAAACTAGTTTTTCTAACAATATATAAAATACTACTATATTTTAATTTAAAAAAGTGGTTTTATTGAAGAAAGTACATAATTTGTATATAGTACAAAATGTGTTTGATATCAGGATGCATCTATAATGCATAAAGTGGCTTAAAAATAAATTCTGTTATAGACCTAATTCGCTTATAGTCCACAAAAATTGTGCAACTGTATTTGTAGACTATAAGCGAAAACTACTGTATTACATTAACATTCTACCAATCTTCATAATCGGAGCTAAGTCCCAACAACAAACAAACACTGAATATGGATACTAGAGTGTTTATACCAATAATTTTCATCTAATTTATATAGCACTCTAACTTGTTTTTTTTTAATTTTTTAGTGAAAAAAATTTATGACAAAATAATGTGTTTTGTGAAAAAAAATCGGGTTTACAAAAATATTTTTCTCGATTTTTACTTACTATAGCCTAATATACATCGTTGCAATGGACTTTGAAATATCTATCATCAGATATTCATATTGTCTATATTTATGACTTAGTAATCGAAATATAGATAAAAAATAAGCCAAAAATAGAGGTTGTCTCGGATTTTTGCTCATATCTCCGTTATTTATGGATGGATTTTGCTGATTTTAAATAGGAAACTTCTCGAAAGCATGTCTGACAGAATTATGAAAGATTTGGATACCGAAGGTATATGGGGTTTTCAGAAAATTGATTTCAACAGACAGACAGACGCAAATAGCTAAAGTAAGCTTACCAAATGCTATAGCACAAAGAGCTCTAAAATTGGGAAAAATAAGAATAGGGTGGTCAATATGTCGTGTACGTGAGACAATTGTGTTGAAAAGGTGCTTCAGATGTTTGAAGTTTGGACACATAGCTGCTGTGTCGTAAGTGTGGTGAGGAAAACCACATCGCAAAGTACTGCACATCCGAAGCGAGATGCATGTTCTGCGTGGCCAATAATGAAACTGAAACTGGACATACCGCGGGTAGCAGCAAATGTCCTGTATTTAAGAGGGCACTCAGCTTGCGTAAATGATGAAGATCATACAACTGAACTTAAATCACTGTGCTGCGGCTCAAGACCTCCTTAGCCAGACAATTCGTGAAATGGACGTAGATCTTTATTGCGGTATATGGGAGAAAGATAGCTCAGGGAAGCAGCAATTTGGTCGTGAGGTAATCTTGCATTCCAGGTTTCAATGAGAATCCCTGCAGTTGGATTCACTAGAGTCATGATCAAAGGAATTAATTTTTACAGCTGCTATGTCTCACCAAACGGTGGACGGACATTGCTAGATTGTCTTGGAATCTTATGAGGACCCAGAATATATAAAATTTTTGGTCTACGGCCAATATTTCGATATACTACAAACGGAATGACAAAATCAATATACGCCCCATCATTTTCAAACAAGTAATAGTGCTATATAAGGCTGAGCTGAATATTATATACCCCTCACCAAAGTAAACTTTAAAATAAATTTAAAAAATATTTTTGTTAAAAAAAATGTTGGTAAAAAAAAAATTATTGAAATCCAATTTTCAATGAAAAAAATATTTTGTTAAAAATTTTTTGTCAAATACAGATTTTTAATGAAAAAAAAAAATTCATGACGAATTTGGTAAAATAAATGTTGGTGAAAATAAGTGAAAAAATCCTTATAGTAGCGGTTGTTTGCCATATGTGGGGCAAATATTAACCTAACTTCCTCTAGAGTCAACTTAAAATTTAAAAATTTTCAGTAGAGGCAAAAAATTGGTTTTTGTTTTAATACATTACAATGAAAGTCGAAGACGGATACAACTGAATTTTTTGCTGAAAGAGTAGAGAAAACGAAGTAAGATTTTTACATTGGGTAGATATGACCACTGAACATAGATTTCTTGCAAAATGTGAAAATTGAAAAATTTTGAGTTGACTCTGCTTAGAGGAACCAGTGCGATCAATCATGTATGAAAGTTATTTAGGGCATCGGAATGTTCATTTCAACAGACAGGTTTGCATGGCTATATCAAATCCCCTATCTATAACGATGTAGGGGGGGGGGGATGTTGTGATTAAAGAAAAATATCGATTGCAATTGTTGGCTGCGCCGAATCTTATATATGCAATAAATTTTTGTTGGAAAAAAAGTTTTCGTAAAATAAATAGTTGAAAAAATGTTTGAAAAAAAATTTTGTTCAAAACAGTTTTTGGTGAAAAATAGATTAACAGATTGAGGTGCTTATATCTCAGCCGATTGTAAATAGGAACCTTAAGGACTATACCCAATATATTGATGTATCAATCATGTTTGTATGTTATTTGGAGGCTTCGGATAGTTGATTTCAACAGACGGACGGAATGACGGACATGCCTTTATCGAATCCCCTATCAATAACGATCCTGAATACATATATTTAAGTTATTGTGGAAATTGCTTCGGAATGATAAACAAACAATTCATGGTGAAAAAAAATACAATAAAAAAATACCTTAAATTTAACGTACTTAAAGTAACCTCAACGATATACTACTATCTACGATTTGGTTTTATCTGCGTCTAAGCGGGAATTAATGGAGATATCGGAAAGTATGCAGCTGGTTTTGGATCTATGTTTCTAAGTATGCAAAGAACGGGGTGCACAATCAATTCAATGCTTATACCATTTACCAGATTGAATAAAGATTGTGCTGAACGTCTTGTTAAGAATGAAGTTGATACTTGTTTGGTGCATTTTCATGTGGAAAAACATTTCAGCTAAATACTTATAAAATGTAATTCTTTTTCTAAAATAGGATATGTTAAATGTAACAACTTTAAAATTTTGACAAGTTTTTAACAATATTATATTCATTATTTATATGATTGTGATAACCAGAATATGGTAAAGTTAATATTGACATGATTGTCGCAATCACATGTATGATAGTGTTCATGATGAATCATTACATCATAATATATTGTTCTTAGATTATGACATCCGTAATATGGTAAATCCTTCATCATAAATATGGTTGTTGCATACATATACTTTTTTACTGCTGCAATCATGTGAAACCATATTATGGTTACCGCAATCAAATAAATAATTACAATGACCATAATATTGTTCAAAAACGTCTAAAGATGTTACAATATTTATCTAAAGGTGTTTTAAAAAATAGAACCTCACACATTTTTTACCTTTTTATCAGTTTTTAATTTAAAATTATCTTAAATTTCTCTTGTATATAAAAAGGTCAAAAAACTAATAGCTCAAGTATTTTTTAATTTTGGGCAGTGATAGTACGAAGTGTCTTGGAAAGGTCTAAAATATTTCGGGTAATGATTTTGATCTTTCATCGAATAAAATTTTCTAATTGGTAAAAATACTTTTATTCTATTTGAATGAGAACTTAGATAGAATAAATTAAATTTAAACTTTGAAGTTCTTAGTAATTGAGTTTCCAAAAACCACTTAAAGTATCGAATTCTTCCTCTATCTTCATGTGAAAAGTTTTTGTGAATTAGCTGATGATCAGTGTTTCGGATCGGGAGACAGCTGGGTTCAGCCTTTCGAAATGTCTTGGAGAGAACCAAATTGTTGCTATTAATGTTTTCTGTCTCCCATCAGACAGAATATTTAATTGGTAAGGGCTTCGCAAAATATTCCCCTGACCACGGAGCATGGACTATCTTCCATAATAGCGTTATTTAAAAAATGTCTCCAATTCAACACAATTTCAATTTTAAGTCACATTTGGAACATTGAATGCTACAATTCTTCTCATAGATACTTGAACTCTATCTGTGTTCTCATTTAAGTTGAATGTTAAAAATCCAAATTAAAGTTTAAGGTCATATCTGTAGCCAAAAACAATTAAGAATATCGAATTCACTCTACCTGTTCATGTGAAAAGCTTTTGTGAATCAGCTGATGATCAGTGTATGGGATGGGGTCACAGTTGATCAACTCTTACTCAGTGTAAAATGGAAGCACTCACACACTAGATAATTAAGTAAGTAGTATCTACTTAACTATGAGATGGGATATTGTGAAAAGATCAGCACAACTCTCTTTGGTTCACTGATTTGGTACCTTTGTGCTATCTTCAATGATATCGATCATTGGTAGGCAAATAGAGGCATTTAATTTGAGTGCATGTATTGGTAAATAATAAAATATCCGCAACAACATCCCAGCAGTTAAGCAAGTATTCAATGCATCCCTTATAGACAGTAATCGTCACAAATGTCTTATCACTTGGCTGACTCCAATTAATATATTTTGGTCATTTGACACATATGTACTCTTTGTAGTGCAGAGATAAGACAATTGGTTACTTTATACATCCCAGGTAATCTGGCGTGAAGACAATTGTCACTTAAGTATCTCTAAGTAATCTGGAGTGTAGTCACTTTAAATGTGTTGTGTGATAATTCGTTCAAACTGGTTTTATATAATTATGTTGATATAATTCTCATACAGTTAATTTTTATTTTTGCTTAAGTGTACTGGTATCCTATGTAACATATCATAAAGTCAATAGTCACTTTAGTGTCTCTTAGTAACCTATAGTGAATTCACTTTAAACGTTTATTTTGTACTGCACTTTAGAAATTTGTTATTTAACCCGCCTATCATATGTCTTTTAGCTGACTATTAGAGGTCAATTAGCACACATGTTAAAATAATTAGTTATGTAGTTGATCAAGTTACCACTTAAATAGCTAGTAAGGTAACTGACGTTTTTTAACCAGTATGTGAATCCAATGCGTTGACTACTTTGGACCAGCTATTAGACAGTCTCATTGTAGTCAATAAGGGTCAATTGAACCCCTGCTCAGGGCAAGTACTTGTTGAAATAACTAGTCACGTAGCTATGGAAGTAACTAGTTCCAACTCTAAATGATGGGTAAAATCACTAGTTTGGGACTGTCTCCTAGAACTGCTGGCATCAAGCAACTGAATGAAATATTTGTATTTTAACGCTCTTTTACGCTCTATTGTTTACATTCGGGTTGTGTACGTGTAAATTTACAAAAATCTTCGTAACCTGAACAATATGAATGTCTACCAATGATACAGATAAATGAAGTGGATGTGAATTTAGTTGGGGTTTTATAAAGATGATTTAGAAGGAGAATTGAGACCTTAAATATGATGTTTGGCGAAACATATTTTGAAGATAAAAAAACTTTTTGGTTAAAAACAAGTTAAACTGCTGAGACGAATCTTAAAAATCCAACCTAGAAAAAAAAATATTTTTAGACAAACAAAATTTGGTGGGATTTCGCTCTCTCTGTTTTTCGCTAAATTTAAAAATATTTTTGGAAAGAACTTGAATTTTAGAAAAATGCTTGCATTAGTGGGGTAGGGTACACATGCAAATATATTACTTATTGCATCACCCTAATATTTGTTTATCTCAGTAGTATTTGTTAAAAAAAAAACATTTAGTTGTCTAATCAATTTACTGTAAAATTAATTACATATGTATAAATATTTCTATCTTAATGATAGTATAGTTAATAAGTAGCAACAAGAAATTCGATAAGTTTCATATACTCAATAAAAATGTGAAATGAAATTAGTTTATTTCTAACTACTGTGGAGAGCGGTCGTTGTCGCACAACATGTCGCTATTATCGTTTCTTTTAACAACAGTAAGCGGTCTGCTAATCGCTCTGTTTCTACACTTACGCAGAAAGCTGACCTACTGGCAAATGTTGGGAGTGAAATGTGAGGAGCCGCACTTTATATTGGGCAATTTAACAGGTTTGCAAACCAGCCGGGGTTTCCATGAAATCTGGCAGGATTATTATGATAAATTCCGGGGTAGCGGACCCTTTGCGGGATTTTATTGGTTTTACAAACCTGCGGTGTTTGCATTGGAGCCACAATTAATTAAAAATATTTTAATAAAAGACTTTCAACATTTCACCGATCGTGGTTTCTATCACAATGAGAAAGATGATCCCTTGTCGGGGCAACTGTTTCTGTTGGATGGCTTGAAGTGGAAGAATATGAGAAATAAATTATCGCCCACCTTTACCTCGGGTAAAATGAAGTTTATGTTTCCCACGGTCATTAGGGTGGGTGAGGAGTTCATAGAGGTTTTCGATAAAATGATTAAGGAACATGAAAACATTGTGGAGGTTAAGGAACTACTGGCCAGATTTACCACAGATGTTATAGGCACTTGTGCATTTGGCATTGAATGCAGCAGTTTGAAAGATCCCAATGCTGAGTTTAGAGTGATGGGCCGCAAGGCTTTGGTGCAGCAGCGTCATAATCGTTTGGTTATTGCCTTTATGGCCAGTTTTATAGATTTGGCCCGCAAGTTGCATCTCAAACAAACGCCAGAGGAAATAGAACAGTTTTTCATGCGTATTGTTAGAGAAACAGTGGAGTATCGGGAGCAAAATAATATAAGGCGTAATGATTTCATGGATATGTTGATTGATTTGAAAAATAACAAATTGCTTAAAACAGAACATGGTGATGAGCTGACCAATTTGACTATAGAGGAAATTGCTGCTCAAGCTTTTGTGTTCTTTAATGCGGGCTTTGAAACATCGTCTACGACCATGGGTTTTGCTTTATATGAATTGGCTCAAAATGAGGAGGTGCAGGAAAGAGCTCGCCAGGAGGTATTGAGAAATTTGGAAAAGCATAATCATCAATTTACGTATGAGTGCATGAAGGATATGACGTATTTGGAGCAAGTAATGGCAGGTGAGAGATATAGTAATAAAGAAACAAATGGGAATACTGTATTTTAGTATACTGAAAGAAAAATTTTAAAATTATTTTCCAAAAAAAAAAATTCCAAAATTGACAATATCATTGGAAAGGCTTTTGAAATACCTTTCATTTGATGTACAGTTTGTCTATGTATAGAATTTATTATTCATGATATGTTAATTTATCTAAAAATCGAGGTAGTTTTGGTTTTTTGCTCATATTTCAGCCATTTATGCACGGATTTCAATGATTATTAATACCAACATTTCTAAGCGTTTATTTGACACAGGTATATATGATTTGAGTCCATATGATGTTTGCAGCCTTCTGAAAGCTGATTTAAACTAACATTTAGATTTCGTTTTAGCAACTTTCCTATCTATAAATAAAGAAATAAAGTATATTCAACAAATTTAATTAATTTTTATTTTGTATACTTTAATTTCTTCCAGAAACCCTACGACTCTACACAGTTCTACCCGTACTCAATCGCTCGTGCTTGGAAGACTATGTAGTACCCGGCCATCCGGATTTTGTGATAAAAAAAGGCATGCCCATTATAATACCCATTGGTGCCATACATCGTGATGAGAAATATTATCCCCAGCCTCTCAAATTCAATCCCGATAACTTCTCTGCCGACAAGGTGGCCCAAAGAGATTCAATATTGTGGCTGCCCTTCGGCGAAGGACCACGCAACTGTATTGGTTTGCGTTTTGGTAAAATGCAAACAATTATTGGTTTGGCTATGCTGTTAAAGAATTTCAAATTTTCCGTGTGCTCGGAAACTGAAATACCTTTAACGCTTAGTAAAAAAAGTTTTCTTTTAAGTACCGAAAAGGGTATATATCTGAAGGTTACTAAAGTGTAATAAGTTACATATAAAAATGAAAAAATTACGTATTTATAATAACAAAATAAAATGTTGTCATACTCATATTTGAATGGTATTTATTATGTATTCAACCAGTGTATTTTAATTATAGTTTGTTTATATGTTCTTTAATTATTAAGCTTTTCATAGATACTTATTTGTTTGTTATACATGACTGGCGAATTTGATCGGTATTCAAGTTCAAAAATGTATCTGATTGCATTCATTTGTTAGAACATTAATATCTCTGTTTTGTGGCTGTATTCTCTTTGTAAACAATCTTTTAGAAACTAAAGCTTTTTGAGAGAGTAAAAATACTGTTGAGAAATACAAACAAATGTTAAAGAGAAGAAGTATAAAATAAAAATATAAAAGGGAAGGAGAGGGAGAGGAATTTAAATGATTAACAATTAAACAAAATTACTGTATTTTCACACACATATGGGTGATAAAATAACAAAATATATGGGTTCTCATTAATCAGGTTTGTGGTTCTCAGTTTCTTGTGTACTTAGTTTTCATATAGAATGCTAAATAACTAGGGTAGGGAATTATCAATTCCCGATATACTTTTTAAACAATATCTGCTCTCTGCTTGAAAGAAATAATTTTGTTTAAAAGCTTTTTTCTGTTTTGTTAATTTGAATGTGTTTAGTTAGTTATCAAACATAGACCGCAATGTTGATATCAGCAATTTTGTTGGGGTTTTTAGTCACCCTACTTTCGTATTTCCTAGTTTTCATGAACAAACGTTTAAATTACTGGCAGTCTTTGGGCATAGCCAGTGAGAAACCAAATTTTCTTTTGGGAAATTTTACTGGTTTAAGGTCTGAAAGATCTTTTACCGATATATGGCTGGCGCACTACAAACAATTTAAAGGTTTTCGGGTTTCTATTGGTTTAGCCATCCGGCTGTATTCATTTTGGATACACAACTAATGAAAACTATATTAATAAAAGAGTTTCATAAGTTTGCAGATCGTGGTTTCTTTCATAATCCTGAAGATGACCCCTTAACAGGGCAATTGTTTATGTTAGATGGTGCCAAATGGAAAACTTTGAGGCAAAAGCTAACACCCACTTTCTCCTCGGGTAAAATAAAGCTGATGTTTAACACAGTCAAAAGAGTGGCTGAGGAATTAGTAACAGCTTTAGACAAAAAGTCTAAGGAAGAGCCTGATAATATAGTTGAACTAAGAGATATTTTAGCTAGATTTGGCTCGGATGTTGTAGGCTCATGTGCCTTTGGCATTGAATGCAACAGTTTAAATAATCCCGAGGCAAAATTCCATATAATGGGTAGACGTCTGATGACCGAACAGCGTCACGGTCAGCTGGGCAATGCTTTGATCTTTAATTTTCCCAAATTAGTAAAAAAGTTACATTGGAAAATGATACCCGATGATATTAGCGAGTTCTTTATGAGCTTGGTTAGAGATACCCTCCACTATAGAGAAGAAAATCAAGTAAAGCGCAATGATTTCGTAGACATGTTATTGGAACTAAAAACTAATCAAGTTATAAAAACTGAAAATGGTGAGGAATCCACCAATCTAACTTTGGGGGAAATGGCAGCACAAATGGTTTTATTTTTCACAGCAGGCTTTGAGACCTCTTCAACAACTCTAGGCTTTTGCTTATATGAGTTGGCCAGGCATGAGCACATGCAGCAGCAATTAAGACAGGAAATAAATGAGGTCTGGTTAAAATATGAGAAAAATTTTAGCTATGACAGCTTAAAGGAAATGATCTATTTAAATCAAGTTATACAAGGTAATTAAATAAATAGAAATATTTAAGAAAATCTAATCAATTTTACATTTAATTTTTATAACTAACAGAAACTTTACGTTTATATACCGTGCTGCCTGTTTTAAACCGCTGCTGTTTGCAGGATTTTCCTGTACCCGGTCATCCTAAATATGTCATTAAAAAAGGCATGAATGTACTTATACCTATCATAGGCATCCACAGAGATGAAGAGTTTTATCCTTTAGCCAATGAATTTAATCCAGACAATTTCCTGCCCTCTAAGGTTTTGGAACGTGATTCAATTTTGCATTTACCTTTTGGCGAGGGTCCACGCAATTGTATTGGTATGCGTTTTGGTCAAATGCAAACCCGTTTGGCATTGGCTGTTTTAGTGCAAAATTTTAAATTCTCGGTATGTGCTCAAACTCAAATACCACCAGTTTTCGATAAAAATTCTTATTTTCTGGCTGCCGAAAAGGGTGTTTATTTGAAAGTGGAGAAAATTTAATGGTGTTTTTTTTTTTGTTTGTTTTAAATTATTTCAAGTGCTATTTAAACATATGTTCAGCGTCATAATGTTGTGTGTATTATTGTTTGACTATATTGTAAATAATTCAATAAATCTTCATATATTTTTTTATTATTGTGAGCTCATTAATGAGATCATTTTTAATGTATTGGCTATTTTAATGTATTTTATTGAGAAAATATAAGATGTTTGTTAAAAAAATGTTTGGAAAAAGAACATGTAAGAGAGCTATATATACACTTCACCAAATTATACTCTAAAATAAAATTTTAAATATTTTTAGGAAAATAAAATTAAAAAAAAAAATTATTTTACTTATTGGTGAAAATTGTATATCAAGGAAAATTTTTTTGAAATTTATAGTGAAAAAATTTTTTTTGGTTAAAAAAAATTCGGGTAAATAATATTTTTTCCGATTTTGTCTCATTGTAGGTCAGACTTATTTTGGTCTTATATTTGCCTTTCCAAATGTCTTTGAAATATCTATCATTAGATATCCATATTGTCTATATTAATGACTTAGAATTCAAGATATAGATAAAAAATCGAGGTTGCCTTGGTTTTTTCCTTATATCTCAGCCATTTGTGGGACGATTTTCTCAATTTTAAATAGCAACCGTACCGGGTCCATAGCATATATGTTGATGTATGAATCATGTTTGTAAGTTATTTAGGGGATTTGGAAAGATGATTTCAACCGACAGATGGACAGACGAAGATGGCTATATCGATTTTGTTATCTACAATGATCCAAAATATATAATTTTGTGGGGTGAAATGAAAAATTAGAAACGGAATGACAAAATTATATATATCCTTGCCATTCCTGGTGAAGAGTATAACATACGTATTTTTATAATGATTTTTGTTAAAAATCATATTAAATTTTCAGTATATTTAGACTTCTTTTCCAAAGTTATTATCAAAAATTGTCCTGGCAGTTGAAATCATCAGCTTTATTATTCTTGGTGAAAAAGTGGATATTAGCTTTTGACTCGGATATTAATAGTTCTTTTTTTTACTATTAAGAGACTATCTTTAAAGATACCACGATCTGTATATAGTTAAATTTTGTGCTCAAAATAGGATTTATTGTTAAATGTTTGCTTTAATCGTAGGTCTTTATATAATTCAAATTTAGGTTCAGTATTAGGTCTAATTAAGGTTCAATCGAAGATAAATTTCAGGTATAGTCGTGGCTAAAATTTAGGTTTAATCGCAGGAATTTATAGATTTTTGTATAGTCAATGTTTAGCTTTAATCGTAGGTCTTTCTTGTCTACAATCTTATTTTCAATCGTATTTCTCTAAATTTTCGCTTCAATCGTAGCTCTTTATATTGTTAAGAATTTGCAATAGTGATTTGAATTTAAAGGTCTGTAACGACTGCCTGCAGCTTTCATCATGTTTATAAACACGTCCATCAGTAGAGGCTTCTACTTACCAGCAGTGTTGATGGCATGCGGTTGTTAGCATTCTTTATAAGTATGGCAACACTAAATGTTTAAGCTGTTAACATTGACATCGAAAGCTCTAGAATTCGAACATACTGGTTTGTCCGTTAAGAGCACTGTAGAAGATTCAAGAAAGATGGCGCCTGTATAAATAGTGGCAGAGGTTGTAGTCGTGAGTTCAGTTCATCATTGGCGCTGTTAGAGTTAACATCACAGATATATATATACAGATTCGTCAAAACTGACGTTTACGAAAGTGGTGTATCAGCTTTCTTTCCTTTAACCCCATCAAAGAAAAAGGATGGCCATAAATTTTACATGCATATTTGCTATTCCTTTCTTACGTTGGGGTTAAATGTGTGATGCCACTTTGATACATTTTAACACCGTGACGTATCTGCTCATCATCTGTGGTTAACATCAACAGTCGTGTACATTTGAGTTTGTACATTATAATGTGTGTGAGCATTTCTGCGAATTGATAAATGTGTATAAAGACACTGAGTGACTATTTGAACTGTTGTTGTTGTACATTTTAAATAAATAAATAAATAGTTGTTATAAATTCTAAACTACTAAACGTCTTTTATTTGCAATCAAAAGTATCCGGTTTATTTAAAGGAAATAAACAAACGTTATGAAGAGGTTAAAACGTAACAATATGCTTAAATTTTGGCTTCAATTGTAGATCTTTGTGGAGTTAAATTTTAGCTTCAATTATAGCTTTCTATAGTGCAGTTTTAGCTTTAATTGAAGGTCTTTGTAGGGCATCAATCAAAGGTTTGTATGGTTCAGTTTTAGCGTCAGTGGAAGATCAGTATATAGTTCAAGTTAAGCTTCAATTGTATGTCTTTATATAGTTAAGGTTTAGCTTAATATGAAGGTCTTTATAGAGTTCAATTTTAGATTCAATAGTAGATCTTTATATGGTTCAGTTTTAGCTACAGTTATAGATCTTTATATCGTTCAGGTTTAGCTTCAATTGACAATCTTTATAGAGTTCAATTTGAGCTTAAATTGTAGGTTTTTATATGGTTAAATTTTAGCCGCAGTTGAATGTATTATTTAGAGTCTTTATATAGTAAAATTCTGGCTTCAATTGAAGGTATTTATGGTGTTAAATTATAGCTCTAATCATAGGTCTTTATAGAGTTAAACTTTAGCATCAATCATAGGTCTTTATTTGGTTCAGTTTTAACTTCAATTGTATAGGTTAGAATAAGCTTCTATTGTAGGTCTTTATAGAGTTCAGGTTTAGCTTAAATTGAAGATCTTTGTATAGTTCAAATGTAGCTTCAATCCTACACTCAGAGAAAAAATAGAGTTGTCCATTTTTGCAGATATTGTTCTTGAACATAACCTCGTCCATCAGCCACATAAAAATCTTGACCCGGAAGTTGTGAAAAGTCTGTTAGTACATAAGTTTCATCATCCATTTTTTTTCTTTTGCTTCTAAGTTCTTTACTGCATTCCGATCTGGAACCTTCAGAAACTTATACGATTGCCACCCAGCATTAGCTTTGGATCTGCGCACAAATGAATCACAGCATTTGACTTTACGAGCTGCTTTTCTTATAAAAGTGTTCAGTGCTATTTGAAGGAGTTGTTCGACTTCCAATATCAGTTAGACCTTTTTTGATTCCTCATCCAGGTTTTCTGTCAATGCTCAAGTCTCCTTTTACTGTTTAATGTCTTTTAAAACAGTGTGACGATCAAACTTCAGATCCTTTGGTATTTTTTTTTGAAAATCCATATTGGATTTTTGTTGAAAAGTTTTAATTACTTTTTCCCTGTTTATTTTGACCGAAATAACACATGAAAATTAATGATTTAGAACATATAATATCTGACATATTTTTAAAAGCTAACGTGATTAAAAAAAAAAAATAATTTGATAAGGATAAGTTTCGGCTGGAGTTGTGTGTATATGTTCTTTCTGACACACTCTTTAAATTATTTCTTTATATTGTTCAATTTGATGTCTTTGTTTTTGGATTAAACCGTTCAATTAAAAATCGCCGGCTGTTTCATAATAACGTAACATTTAATTGATTAGTGACAAATTAAGGTTCATTGCTCATTAATTGTATTTAGAACTTTCTGAATTACCCCTTAAACATTTTCTAATCTATTCTGTATTTATATTTATTATTAAACAAACATTTTTAAATACGCAATATATATTTCGTCATCATTACGAATCCCCTTACCTCTGACATCTGTTTGTCTTTATAATAAAAATACTCTATGACAAAAGCTCTTTACATTCCCTCCATCACTCATAATTTTTTTTCAGTAAATAAGTATTAAATGATTTAATAGATTTAAACAAAACATTCAGCTTTATTTATAACATTTAAATGATTTTTTACATAAACAGTGGAGTTATAAATAGTCTAGTAAAAAAATCTGCGTTTAGTTAAAAAAGTTCTTCTTTTCTAAAACCACAGTGCTGCTATTTAATTCCAAATAAGTAATCCCATTTATATTTTTGTTTAATGACATCATAGTTTTTTCTAGATTGATTCAACCTTCAAATAAATGCCCTTCTCCGTGGCCAGCAAAAAACTTTTATTATCATAACTTAAGGGTATTTGGGTCTGATCGCAAACTGAAAATTTGAAATTCCTCAATAGCATCACTAAACCAATAACAGTTTGCATTTTACCAAAACGCATGCCAATACAGTTGCGAGGTCCTTCGCCAAATGGCAGGTAAACACAAGACTCACGCTGAGCTACTACATCGTCAGCAAAGTGATCGGGATTGAACTCATCAGGTTTAGCATAATAGTCAGGATCTTGGTGTATAGAGCAGGCGGGTATTGTAATATTCATACCCTTTTTAATAACGTAACCTTTATGACCTGGCACCTCGTAGTCACTTAAGGCTGTGCGGCTAATTATGGGTAGAACGGTGTATAACCTTAAGGTTTCTATTAAATAAAAAATAAACAATATTTTACAAATTATTATTCTATAGTCATCACTTTAATAGCTTGTAAGCGAATTTTTTTATTTTCCTCTTTCTTACCTGCTATAACTTGATTCAAATACTTCATTTCCTTCATACTCTCATATGTAAATTTCTGCTGATAGTTTTCCAATACCTCATCGATTTCAAGACGTGCCTTCTGCTGTATATGTGGATTTCTAGCGAACTCGTACAGGGCAAACGACATGGTAGTGGAAGAGGTTTCAAAGCCCGCATTAAAGAATACAAATGCCTGGGCAGCTATTTGATTTAAGGTTAAATTTGTCAACTCCTCACCATGTTCCGATTGTATGAGTTTCTTATTTTTCAAATCAATTAAGGTGTCCATTAAATCATTACGCCGCACATTATTCTGCTCCCTATACTCCACTGTCTGCTTAACCAAATCAATATAGAACTTTTCAATGTCATCGGGAAATTGTTTGACATGCAGACGTCGAGCTAGTTCAGGAAAGTTTTGCATCAAACCATTTACCAGCAAGCCATGCCTTTGTTCTTTAATGGCCCGTTTGCCCATTACACGAAATTCGGTATTGGGTTCTTTGAGACTATTGCAGTCAATGCCAAAAGCACAGCTGCCTATGACATCGGTAGCAAAGCGACCCATTAAATCCTTGATTTCTATGATGTTTTTGTGTTCCTTTATTTCTTGGGCCATGACCTCTATAAACTTCTCACCTGTATCCAGGATAATAGGAAACATATGTTTCATTTTACCCGAGGTAAAAGTGGGCGATAATTTATTTCTCATATTTTTCCATTTAAGACCATCCAATAGAAACAGTTGACCCGACAAGGGATCATCTTCTTCGTTATAATAGAAACCATGATCGGTGAAATTGGAGAAGTCTTTTATTAGGATATGTTGTATTAGTTTTGGATCCAAAACGAATACCGTGGGTTTGGAGGCAAAATATAAGCCAGCAAATGGTCCCGTACCCTTAAATTTCATATAGTGTTTATGGCAAAATTCATGAAAGTTGTACTGGCTCATGAGACCTTTAAAGTTACCCCACAACCAATGGGGTTTTTCACAGACTATACCTTGTTCGAACCAATAATTTAAACGTTTATAATACCACCATATAATGTATGATAAAAGTCCAACAATTACAGTTAGTAACACTAGGAATACGAACATTTTCTTTTATTAATTTCTATTATTTATGAGTATTTTAATAGTTTTTTGATTTACTCTATTCGGTGGTCAGGAATATACTAAATGCGTTTGTGGGGTTTGGTGTCTGATATAAATCTATTGCATGTCTTCAATAGAAAAAAAGCTTTTTTGTTCAGAGTTGACGTATACTAAGTATAATAAAAATACAACAAGTATCTATGCAATCTCCACACAACAAATTCTTTATAATGAAATGTTTTTCAGCAAAATTTTTACACATTTTGTTTGCTAAATATTAAAAGAGTGTCTGAGTCTCTTGGAGTGTAGATATAGTTTAATAGTTTTGATTACAAGTGTGTGGCTATAGATTTCTATAGAAATAAACAATTAATATTTTAGCAGAACAAATGTATATCATCTATTGTCTGATTAGATTTAGCATTTCATTTCATGATGTAGTGATTTTTGCTGAAGAAATATAAAAATTAAAGTAAACTTTTAACGGCTCCAGCTATTTCAATATTATATGAATACAAATATCAAAACTCCTAAAACGGAAAAAACATGTTCCAAGAATTTAGTTTTTTTCTAAAAGAGGGAACTCTGCGGTTATTTACACAGTGATATCGCATTAGCTTTCGGCATGTTTAAATAACATATTGGCTGCATATGTTCACTCACAATCAGGTTTTTTATAGCCTTCTCCAAGTGTCTATACATGAGTGGCAAGTGTGTATACTATAAGTTTGTCTGTCTGTCTGTCTGTCTGTCTGTCTGTCTGCTGTCTGTCTGCTGTCTGTCTGTCTGTCTGTCTGTCTGTCTGTCTGTCTGTCTGTCTGTCTGTCTGTCTGTCTGTCTGTCTGTCTGTCTGTCTGTCTGTCTGTCTGTCTGTCTGTCTGTCTGTCTGTCTGTCTGTCTGTCTGTCTGTCTGTCTGTCTGTCTGTCTGTCTATCTGTCTGTCTGTCTGTCTGTCTGTCTGTCTATCTGTCTGTCTGTCTGCCGAACTGACAACATCTGCGAAAGACCAACTGGAGATATGGAAATATCATTATTCCAATATGCTTTCCTTAACAAATTCTCACCACCAAGCCATATGCACCTGTGTTTTCCATGAAATAAGGCAAGATATCTCCAATGAATGCCCAGATATCGCAGAAGTTATGGATCACCTAAAAACGAACAAGGCCCCTGGAGCCTACAACATATCGCCCGAGGTGCTTAAAGCTGACCCCCATACTACAGCGAACATATTGCTTCCCCTTATTCAGAACTTCTGGCTCAGCCATGAACTTGATCCAAATTTGCAGGAAGGTTTTATAGTGAATATCCCCAAAAAGGGTGACCTGACAAACTGCAAAAACTGGCGGGGCATTACCATCCTTAGTTCAGTGAAAATGATCATAGCGCAAATCATAGCGGAGAATATCCGACACTGTACTAAGGGATTTAAGGCCCGAACAAGCTGGCTTCCGACCCCAAAAATCTACGAATAATTATAGAGCAATCTTTGGAACTACGCTCTCCGCTTTAACTTCTGTTTATTGACTTTGAAAAAGCATTTGATGCGCTGAATAAAACTCAATTTGGAACGCTCTTACTTGCAAAGAGCTCACCAAATGTCTTGGCTGCGTTTAAGTTTTCCTTTTGGGTCTTTCTTTCAAGAATTAAGTTCCTTTTTTAGGTACCTTGAGACTTAACAAATATTATTCCCGATTTTTACTAGTTTTAGATCCAACTTACTATGACGTTATATACGTCGTTGCAAAGGCCTTTAAAATATCTATCATTCTATATCCATATTTTCTATATTAATGACTTAGTAATCCAGACAAAAGTGGATAAAAAATAGGCCACAAATAGAGGATGTCCCGGTTTTTTCCTTATATCTCAGCCATTTGTCTATGATATTAAATGTCGTGTTGCCCACAATAACGCTTTGAGCAGTAGTTTTGTTGTAGTAGCTGGTGTCTGCCGGGGCTCCTTGCTGTCTCCTTTGGTTTTTAACATCATAATGCTACTCAAGCTAATAGAGGCATAAACTGGGGCCTTAACCAACAACTCGACAGTCTCCTTTCACACAGCTATAAAGATATGGCATCTAAACTTAAATGCATTGAAACAGAGGCCAAAAAAGCTGGTCTAAGAATAAACGTAAGCAAGAGTAAGGTAATGGGCTACAATACAGTAAACACTAACAAGTTTCGTATAGGGAACAATGAACTTGAAGAAGTCTCGTCATTTTGCTACCTAGGCAGCATCTTAACAAACACAGGTGACTCCAGCAAAGATGTAGCGTACAGAATCTCAAAAGGCAACCAATCATTTGGTACCCTACCGTCAGTATGGAAATCTTCTGCCATATCCAAGAACACAAAGATCGGTCTCTTTAACTCTTGTATCAAGTCTGTGCTCCTGTATCCATGCGAGACGTGGAATGCGACAGAACACGACTTAAACTCCCTACAAGTGTTTGTTAATCGATGTCGCCGAATAATATTAAAAGTTTTCTGGGCTAACACCTTATATAATACGGAACTCTGGAGACAAACAAATCCGCGGCCAGTCCATATTGATATATTGAACCGCAAATGGTGCTGGATTGGTCACAAGATTCGCAGGCCTTCAGATGACACAGCTAAAGTTGCCATTGACTGGAACCCACAAGGTAGGACACGAAGAGTAGGCAGACCGTTACACACATGGCGTCGGCAACTGAACATCGAAGTCAGCCGTTGTAATCTAAGCTGGAGAGAAGTAAAACAAATATCATAAAACAGAATCGAATGAAATAGATTCGTTGTGGCCCTTTTTTCCCAATACGAATCACAGGACATAAGATATATATATTGGAAGTACTATATCAGCCATTTACTGACTGATTCCATCAACTCTGACAATTCAGATATATGATAGAACTCGTGGCTTATATCTCAACCATTTATTGGCCGATTTCTTCGATTTCCAATAACAATATTCTCATGACTATGTCCTATATACTGAGTTTTCTAAGGGAACGTCAAGGACACGGAAAATCGGCTCTGTTAAAACCCAGTTGGAGAGAGGAGATTTTACCTATCCTTTAGGGTTACCTTACTAGCTACCTAACTGGTTAATTGATCAGCTTCATAACTAGTTATTATACCCTACACCACCATAGTGGGGAGGGTATAATGGATTTGTGCAGATGTTTGTAACGCCCAAAAATATTAGTCTAACACCCACCTTAAAGTTTACCGTTCGACTCAGAATCACTTTCTGAGTCGATTTAACGATGTCCGTCCGTCCGTCCGTCTGGCTGGTTGTCCATGTAAACCTTGTGCGCAGAGTACAGGTCGCAGTTTTGAAGATATTTCAATAAAATTTAGTACATATCATTTTTTCTGCCCAAGGACTAAGCCTATTGAAACTGGCTGAAATCGGTTCATTATTTCACCTAGCCCCCATACAAATGTCCTCCCGAAATTGGACTTTATCGGTCATAAATGTTTAATTTATATAGGTATCTATAAAAATTTTTCTCTAAATAAGTTTTATATATACGGAATTTATGTCACCAAATTTTATTATGATCGGTTCATAATTAGTCATAGCTCCCATATAAGACCTGCTTCCGATAATCACTTTAACGATCATAAATCTCCTAAAAATGTTGGTATACACATAAAATGCAACGTAAATAATTTTCATATAGACATTAATCACTCTATCTAATTTCATGGTGATCGGTCCATAATTGGTCATAGCTCCCATATAAGGCCCACTTCCGAAAATCATTCACGAATATAAATTATTGATATTTTGAAAGAATAATGATTTTGCTCATTTACTTAGTGTAGGGATTATAAGGTCGGGCTTGACCGACCATACTTTCTTACTTGTTTTAACATGTAAGGGTGCTTATTAACCTCAAATAGTCAGCTAAAAATACATCTCACAGAAAGTCTAATAACCGATTGCTTGTAAACAAACCTTCTTCCAACAACTCTCCAATATATTACTTCTGTTGGGTAAAATAACTACTTTCTAAAGGCCAGTACAAAATAAGCGTTTAAAGTGACTACACTCTGGACTACTTAGAGACACTTAAGTGACAATTGACTTCACTTAAGATTACCAGGGATGTATAACGTAAACAATTGACTACCCTCTGCACTACAAAGATCACATAAGTGTCAAATGACCCAAAATATGTACATCAATTAGAGTGAGCCAAGCAGCATATTGACAAATTGAAATTATTTCCTCATTAGTTTTCACCTATAACTGTATTAAAAAAAATATCTTCTCACTCTGTATTATCTTAGTATTTTTATTTTTTCAAAATAAATAATAAATTATTTAGTGATTAATCACATAACACTTGATTACCGCTGTTTAAATGTCGATAACAATAGATAAATTCATACTAACACCGTCTCGCAAAATGACGTTTACAATCCTTATCTTAACAATACTACTCATTAAATATTAAAACAAACAAATATTGTCAGTTACTTTTAAGTGCAAATGCTCTTAAATTTTAGTTACTTTCAGGGTTATGCCTTTTTCCGAACTAATCAGAAAACTCTTTTTATCATATCTCATGGGTATTTGAGTTTCCGAACACACAGAGAATTTGAAATGTTGCAACAGCAAAGCCAGTCCCACACAGGTTTGCATTTTACCAAAACGCATGCCAATACAATTACGTGGACCATCACCAAAGGGTATATAGAGAATAGAATCTCTAGAGGCCACTTTATCAGCTGAGAAGTGCTCCGGATTGAATTCGGAAGGATTGGGATAATACTGTTCATCGTGATGTAAAGCAATGGCGGGTATTAATACAGGCATACCCTTTTTGATGACATATTTTGGATGGCCCGGCACTACATAGTCCTCCAAACATTGGCGATTTAAAACCGGCACCACGGTATATAAACGCAGAGTTTCTATTAACAACAAAAAAAAACACATTTAATTTCAATTTTATAATTGTGTTTACAAATCAAACTTACCCGCTATAATTTGTTCTAAATATAACATTTCCTTCATTGTCTCATAAGTGAATTCATTATTATGTCTCTGCAATACCTCTAAAACTTCTGTTCGTGCTCTTTCTTGTATGTCCTCATGTTGAGCCAACTCATACAAAGCAAAACCCATGGTGGTGGATGAGGTCTCAAAGCCCGCATTAAAGAAAACATGAGCTTGAGCCGTTATCTCCTCCATGGTTAGATTGGTCAAGTCTTCACCATGTTCAGATTTAACTAATTTCTTATTTTTCAAATCTATCAACATGTCCATGAAATCATTACGCCTCACATTATTCTTCTCTCTATACTCCACACTTTCTCTAACAATGCGCAAAAAGAAATTGATTATATCCTCGGGAAACAATTTGAAATGTAATTTGGCTGCCAATTTAGGGAAACTGCTAATAAAGGCCATAACTAAACGGCCATGTCTGTGATCTTCCACCGAACGTTTACCCATTATTCGAAATTCAGCATAAGGATTCCTTAAACTGCCACACTCGATGCCAAATGCACAACTGCCTATAACATCGGTGGTGAAGCGAGCCAACATTTCTCTCATTTCTATGTCGGGTTGATGTGTTGACATTTTCTCTAAAACTTTTACAAACTGTTCACCAATTTCCCTAACAATGGGAAACATATGCTTCATTTTACCCGAGGTAAAGGTGGGTGATAATTTATTGCGCATTCTACGCCACTTTTGGCCATCAATCAAAAACAATTGACCCGACAAGGGGTCATCCTTTTCATTATGATAGAAACCACGATCTGTGAATTTATTGAAATCCTTAATCAATATATTTTTTATCAAAGCCGGATCCAGTAAAAAGGCTGCCGGTCTATTAAAAAAATAGAAACCCAAAAAGGGTCCCGAGCCCTTAAATCTCTTGTAATAATCCAGCCATATGTCACCAAAACTTTTCTCCTTCTGCAAGCCCACCATATTGCCCATCAGGGGATGGGGTTCTTCACTGGTGATACCTTGGGATTTCCAATAATTTAAACGTTTGCGAAAGGAGTACACCATATAAAGCACTAGGCCTACTACTAAACATACTAGAACCGTTAAAACTGTCATTGTGAACTCTTGATATTTACCCGCCCGCTAATTTATTTATACTAAATTAATTTCTAAAAGTAGTTTAGTTTTTATAAAACTTTTATTTTTGTTAATTCATCGTGGTTGTCTCTTTTAACTATTCAGTTGGGAATAAAATGTTATTTTATCAGTGAAATTTAGTGATAACACGTTAGTCCAACTATTTTTTTTGCAAAAGCTTTTGAAAGCTTAATTACAGTTAGCTTTGCGTACGATTGTCTGCATTTCTTGCCAGTTACATATGACAAATGCAATTGAAATTTGTTTGAAAAGATAGATTAGAAACGTGTTAGAGAGCTGCATATATTGGTATATATAGAATTTTATATACCCTATACCTTGAATGTTTTATTATTTTTGTGAAAAGCTTTGTTATACCCTTCACAATGAGTGGTAAATATATAAGATTGTCATTCCTTTTGTAATATTTTTTAACCCATTTTTCTCAGCAAATAATTTTTTTCAACAAAAAGAAAACAAAGAATTTGTTTTCACCAAAATAAAGCTTACTGCAAATAAAGATCTATACTGCATATCATACCCTTTAGTGAATATAAGAACTCGATATATAAACGCGTCACTGACGGATTCATCATCGATGATTCATCGCAACCCAAACGTCTGGACTGCACAGTGGGGCAGAATAAAAATTTTTTGGAAAAATCTGGCATTTCTAAACGGCCAGTGCGATCTAAATAAACGATTTTTTTTATCATAAAAATTTTAATTTAAATGTTTCTAAAAATGACTATACGTAGCTATTAATATAGTATTTATTTCACAGAAGAAAAAAAACCCAAACCGACAAATTTTAAGTAAACGACTTGAAAATTTACTATACGATGCAGAGTTTTGTTATCTGTGCTGCGTACTTAAATTTTTAGATTCCTTAAATTAAATTTTTTGTCTAATGTCGGCTAGATTGGCAGAATACCTCTATGTTCTCTGTATCTGTATGGTTCCTTTCGGGAGTTATATAAGAGGTATGGTCCGATGTGGACCGATTGTAATAATGTTTAGTGTCATTTTAATGTGAGTTCATTTTAAATTAAAAATATGTGTACTTAAAAACAGTCGCGTTGGTTGGTATTTTATATTACATTTTCTTTATTATAAAGGTACTTTTTGAATACTTGAATGTGAGCACATGAAATGCATCTGACTGAAGTAAAAATCGACAAGATGGGTCTTAATGGTATTTTTTTTATTTATAATGGTACCATGAAAAAGGGGACTCAATGGTACTTTTTGAATTTTCTGCAATAATGACCTTGACAATATAAAACAAGTAAGAGTGCTATATTCGCCTGTGACGAATCTTATATACCTTTCACCAAATTATTCTTTAAAATATTTTTTTAAATTTAAAAAATAAATTTTTTTTTTTCAAAATTTAAAAAAAAAATTTTGAATATTGTTTTTCAATTTTTTTTTAAGTTGTTTTTTTTTTTATTAGTGAAACAAATTTATAACAAAAACTTTTTTTGTTAAACAAAAATTCGGGTGATAAAATATTTTTCCCGGTTTTGACCCATTGTAGGTCCAAATTACTGTAGTTATATGTACATCGTTGAAGTGATATATCTGTCATTAGATATCCATATTGTATATATTATTGACTTAGTAATCCAGATATAGATCAAAAATAGGCTAAAAATCGAGGTTGTCCCGGTTTTTTTCTTATATCGCAGCCATTTGTGTGTCGATTTTCTCTATTTTAAATAGCGACCGAGCCGGAAGAATTATCGATATATTGATGTATCAATTATGTTTCTGAGTTATTTGGGAACTACGGAAAGTTGATTTCAACATACAGGCAGACATGGCTATATCGACTTCGCTATATATAACGATCTAGAATATATATACTTTGTGGGGTCGCAAATGAAAAATGTAGAAATGACAAACGGAATGACAAACATATATATGTATACCCTTGCCACTCATGGTGATTATATGATCCTAAAAATGGAGTTAATGGTATGTTTTACTTCATCCAATAGTACATTTTGAATAATTTAATTATAATGAACATAGAAACATGATATTAAAAAAATATGGTGATGAGTGAGTAAAAATCCCCAGCAGAGCGACTTTTTGTTATTTCTAATGATAGTTTTTTTAAGACATTCTAGGAGAACGCTTATATGGGTCCCTGGTCACGATGGAAATCAGGGCAATTGTATAGAAGATGAACTGGCCAAAAGGGGTGCGATGATGGATGATGAGGAAATCGACTCCTTTTCTGGTATTTTCATTGTTAAATACAAGATAGCTGTACAGCCGACACTATATGAGTCTGCAAAAAGCAGCTGGACTAACGAATCTTCCTGTGTTATATCGAGGTCTACTTTGTCCGTATATGATGCCAGCAGGACGCATCTACTTATAGAATTACGTCAAGAGCAAATAAGGCTAATTGTTTCCTGCATTACAGGACACTGTATAATTGGAACACATGCTAGAAGATTGGGCCTACGGTACAATGAATACTGTAGGAGCATTGAAGAAGAGGAGACGGTGTCCCACCTATTCTACCAATTGCCGGATCTGATAAACCTGAGGGAACGTACTCTCGGAATTGCATTCCTATCATGCTTAGATGAGTTATCAAGGATGAGTCTTAGACGAATCTACTCCTTCCTCAGGGAATCTGAATGGACACAAGTGAGCTGCTTGAAGAGTGGCTGCCCATGGAACCTAATCTAACCTAAGGGGAGGCCTAATGGTACTTTTTCTTGATTATATTGGTACTTTTGGCATTTTTCCTATTAATGAATCTAGAAACATTAAATTATACACAATTGATTATGGATGAGTGTGAATCTGCAAAGTACTTTGTTCCTTTTTTAAAATCAATGAATTTAAAAACATAAAATTCTGATCAAATAATGGAATATACAAACCTGAATAAAGTGAGAACTGACAAAAGGGTGATTTTTTGTTATACACCAAAAGAAACTAAAACGTGCTACTTGAAAATAATAAAAATCATGCTTTAAGAAAAAGTAATTATTGTGCTTTAACAGTAAAGTACTTATTGATTGTTAAATTAAATTTGTTTTAATTAAAGAATACCGCAAACAAACAAACTAGTATTCTGTATTTCGGATCATTTAAACATAAAATGTGTACTAAAACTAAACAAAGTTTTTGGCAACTCTCTAAAAGATCACAAAAAGCTTTATTGTCGCAAATAAAAGTCTCTGTGAGTTGAGCTCTTGCTCAGTATAATTTTGAATTTAACACAACTCACATGAAGTAAACAAAAATGTTATCGCTGGTTAGCACTTTACTGATCAGCGTCATCACATTGTTGGCGGTGTATTTGTACAACAATTACACTTACTGGAAGAGACGTGGTGTTTGCTATGAGACACCTTTACCGCTTATTGGCAATTTTAAGGGAATTGGTAGAACCCAGCACTTTAAGGATATAAATCAGCGTCTGTACAATAGATTTAAAGGCCAGGCACCATTTTGCGGTTTTTATCTGTTTTTAACAAAAGCAGTGTTAACCTTAGACTTGGATTTAATAAAACATATACTGATAAAAGATTTTGCTAGTTTTCATGATCGTGCCATATTTAATAATGTCAAAGATGATCCTTTGACGGGACATTTAGTGGCTTTGGAGGGAGAACAATGGCGGGCTATGAGAACGAAATTGACACCGGTATTTACATCGGCCAAAATGAAGTATATGTTTTCCACGGTGGTGAAAGTGGGAGAAAGTTTCGCAGAAGCTATGAAAAAAGAAGTTGAGGGAGCGTCGGATCAGGTAGTGGAGATAAAAGATTTGTGTGCTCGTTTCACCACCGATGTTATAGGCACTTGTGCTTTTGGCATAGATTGTAACAGTCTGCAAGATCCCAATGCAGAATTTAGAAAAAAAGGCAGATCCATATTTGGTGAACCACGTCATGGTCCTCTAGTGCAAACATTTATGATAACAAATCCTAAGTTAGCCAGAAAATTGAACATGAAACTTTTTAAAGATCATGTAACGGATTTCTTTTTGAATATAGTGCGTCAAACGGTGAATTATCGCTTGGAGAATAATATTAAACGTAATGATTTTATGGATTTGATAATTGAGCTAAAAGCTAAAAATGAGGAAATGGTGAAAGAATCCCAAGGCATTGATCTGTCACAGGGTTTGACGGTGGAACAAATGGCCGCCCAAACATTTGTATTCTTTTTGGCGGGATTTGAGACTTCATCTACAACCATGTCGTTTTGTCTATATGAATTGGCCAGAAATCCAGATGTACAAGAAAAATTGAGAAAAGAAATTTTGGAAACGATTAAAGAAAATGGAGCAGAGTTAACGTATGAGAACATGAATGCCATGAAATATTTGGAACAAGTAATAGCAGGTGGGTAATTTTTATATTATAATGGAAAAAATGCTTTAACTTTTATATGATTTCCTTTCTTAGAAACCCTGCGTTTGTATCCTATCATACCCAATCTGATACGTAAGACCATGAATGACTACCAGGTACCCAGCTCTGCACATGTCATTGAAAAGGGCACTACCATTATTATACCCGTAACAGCTATCCACTATGATGCTGACTATTACACAAATCCCTCTAAGTTCGATCCTTCACGTTTTGAACCCCAGCAAATGGAAAAACGCCATCCTTGTTGTTATTTGCCATTTGGAGATGGTCCCCGCAATTGTATTGGCTCTCGTTTTGGTAAAATGCAAACCAAAATTGGTTTAATCTCTTTGTTGCAACGTTATCGCTTTGAGTGTAGCTCCCAAACTGAGATACCATTGGAAATTGATAAGAAAAATTTTTTGATAAGTCCCAAAAATGGCATAAATCTAAAAGTTATAACGCTTGAACGTAATAAGTAGATATTGATTAAATGGCTATAAATTATTGTCAATTTATTAGGTATATAATTATTGGTTAATATTAATACTTATAGATATAATATTTGCATACAAATATGGTTTGTTTTGATAATTATTTTGTTTACATTTTTTAATCGTTTTGTAAAAGCTTTAGTGTGTGAGAGAAAGAGAGTGAGAGTAGTGAAAGATCTTTTCATATTGTTCTCTTATTATCTGCAAAGCTTTTTATTTGTTATTCTTTATTAATTTAAAAGCTGTTAATGTATTGTTCACATTAAAAATTGATTCTAATTTAAAACTTTATTTGTATACCCTACACCACCATAGTGGGGAGGGTATAATGGATTTGTGCAGATGTTTGTAACGCCCAAAAATATTAAGGTAGGGTCACACATGACAAATATTTGACGAAAAAGACGTAACCACTAAATAAAATATATTTGTATTCTTTTATTTATTTCAAAAACTTATTATACTTAGGATGATTCAAAACAAACAATTTAGTTTTGTTTTATTTGATGCTGTTTGATCTTACAAAACAATTGTAAGACTAAACACGTCAAACAAATTTGTGCTAAAAAAAGTGGTTACGCTTTTTTGAGCAAATATTTGTCATGTGTGACCCTACCTTTAGTCTAACACCCACCTTAAAGTATACCGAATCACTTTCTGAGTCGATTAAACGATGTCCGTCCGTCCGTCCGTCTGGCTGGTTGGCTGTCCATGTAAAGCTTGTGCGCAGAGTACAGGTCGCATTTTTGAAGATATTTCGATAAAATTTGGTCCATATCATTTTTTCTGCCCAAGGACGAACCCTATTGAAACTGGCTGAAATCGGTTCATTATTTCACCTAGCCCCCATACAAATGTCCTACCAAAATTGGACTTTATCGGTCATAAATGTTTAATTTATATATGTATCTACAAAAGTTTTTCTCTAAATAAGTTTTATATATACAGAATTCATGTCACCAAATTTTATGGTGATCGGTTCATAATTAGTCATAGCTCCCATATAAGACCTGGGGGGTTACCGCGTAACTCAATCCGAAAACGGAAATGTTCGAAAATGTGTGCTAAATACATTGCAATTCGAAACAATTTCCTTTCGAATCGAATTAGGGAGTAACACCCCTGCTTCCGATAATCACTTTAACGATCATAAATCTCCTAAAAATGTTGGTATACACATAAAATTCAACATAAATAACTTTCATATAGACATTAATCACACTACCTAATTTCATGGTGATCGGTCCATAATTGGTCATAGCTCCCATATAAGGCCCACTTCCGAAAATCGCTCACGAATATAAATTATTGAAATTTTGAAAGAGAAATGTTTTTGCTCATTTCTTAGTGTAGGGTATTATATGGTCGGGCTTGACCGACCATACTTTCTTACTTGTTTAATAATAATTTTGTGTGAAAACTTTATTTGATTTGAGTATATGGAAGTTTGAAAAACAAATTGCTGGGTCAACTATATGGAGAAAGAAAGCATTTTTCTCTAACATTATCATTTCTACACTAATTTCTTGTACTAGCTAATGGCTGTTAAAATTGAGGCAATTTTGTAAGAATGTTATATTCGCCTGTGTGCTATCTTTTATACCCATCGCCACAGTGTACTCTAAGATAAAGATTGAAAACTAGAGAACATTTTTGTTTTCAAATAAAAAAACATTTTTGGTGAAAAATTAAATTGTTTACATATTTCAATTGCTAAGAAAGAGAGAGAGAGAGAATGTGGTTAGGATCACTAATATGTTTTGAAATGAGTTCTACTTTCATTAATCAAGCAAAGTTTACTAATTATCTCAAAAGCTTTTTATTTGATGATCTCTACAAATTAAAATGAATTTTTGTACATGCCGCATTAGTATTGATTCCATAGTCAAAAACACTTCAATTAAATAAAAAGTAACGCAAAATGTTTTTAGTTTTCGGTTCTTTAATATTTTGTCTACTAAATATTTTGGCTTTCTACCTGTACAACTGTTACAGCTACTGGAAAAGACGAGGAGTTTTATATGAGACACCCATACCTATCTTTGGAAATTTCTTGGATGTAGGAAAAACCAAACACATGAGTGATGTAATTGGTCACTTGTACTGCAAATTCAAGGACAAGGCTCCTTTCTGTGGTGCCTATATGTTTTTATCCAAATCAGCTGTAATCTTTGACCTGGATTTGATTAAAAATATTTTAGTAAAGGACTTTTCAAACTTTCAAGATAGTAGTACATATCATAATGTGAAAGACGATCCCTTAACAGGTCATTTAGTGGCATTGGAGGGAGAAGAATGGCGTGCCATGAGAACAAAATTAACACCTGTGTTTACTTCCGCCAAAATGAAGTATATGTTTCCCACAGTGGTGGCAGTGGGCAAGAATTTTTCCCACACTCTTAAACAAGAGCTTAGTAAAACTTCTAATAATGTATTGGAAATCAAAGATCTTTGTGCTCGCTTTACCACCGATGTCATAGGTTCATGTGCTTTTGGCATAGAGTGCAATAGCCTGCAAGATCCAAATGCTGAATTTAGAGTTAAAGGACGTGCCATATTCACAGATACACGTCATGGTCTTTTAGTGCAAATGTTTATGATAACATGCCCGGATCTGGCCCGCAAGTTACATATGAAATTATTAAGCGATAATATCAGTGAGTTCTTTATCAATATTGTCAAACAAACTGTGGACTATCGTTTGGCTAATAACATCAAACGTAATGATTTTATGGATTTGTTGATAGAATTAAAAAATAAGAAAGAAGACAAGGAACATAAATCCCGTGGCATTGATCTATCGCAAGGTTTAACCATAGAACAAATAGCAGCCCAAGCATTTGTGTTTTTCTTGGGTGGTTTTGAAACTTCATCCACCACCATGTCATTTTGTCTCTATGAATTGGCTAAGCACAAAGAAATACAAGAAAAATTAAGACATGAAATCTTATCAACAATAAAAGAGTGCAACAATGAAATTACTTATGAAGGGGTGAATAACATGGTGTATTTGGAGCAAGTTATAGCGGGTAACATTTATTAAATTATTACTTACTAATATAAACTGCTTAACATTTCTTTTGTATTTTTTTTAGAAACCTTACGTATGTATCCTGTTATTCCCAATTTGGCGCGCAAAACTAAAAGTGACTACCAAGTACCTAATACTGAGCATATAATTGAAAAGGGCATTGACATTGTTATACCCGTATCAGCCATACACTATGATGCCCAGTACTATGAGGAGCCCACGAAATTTGATCCTGATCGTTTTTTGCCTACCGAAATTGAAAAACGTCATAGTTGTGCCTATTTACCGTTTGGAGATGGTCCCCGCAATTGCATTGGTTCTCGTTTTGGTAAAATGCAAACTAAATTGGGCTTAATCTCAATTCTTAGTCAATATCGGGTGGAGTGTTGTTCGCAGACCGAAATTCCCATTGAATTTGATAAGCAGAATTTTTTGGTGTCATCGAAAAATGGCATTTATTTGAGAGTGGTGCCATTGTGATTTTAAACTATAAGTTTATAAAATAAAGAATATGATATTAATCAAATACAGTTTTTTTTTAAGCAAATTGTTTTTGAGTTTTATTCGATCTAAAGGTTTTTAATTACAGTGTTTAATTTTGCTCTTCGAAGTTCTAAAACAATTTAAAATGTTCTCAAATGCTGTCATTTTGGACATTACCGACGATTGGTGGTCACATTGAGTCGTAGTACATGGTGCAAAATAAGTTTAAATTTAGCGCTTTATTATGGGTTCTCTTCTGGGCTCTTAAATAATTGAAAAATTATGTCATTGTAAACATCCACTGCGGTTAATGGTTATGTTGAGTCTAGAGATACGGAGTTGGGGGATTATGCTAAGTATGCGATCTAACATAACTCACAACGTCTTCCCTGTATGTTCACGGCTGTTAATTACATGACCCCTTCTTCAGTTGCCTTGCTGCGTCCATGACCTAAACTCAGTAGCGTCTGCTCCCTAGGTTAAGGGCGGCTAGTGAGTCTCTGTCTGTAGCTTTTTGTCTAAATGGTACTGCCAGCTTTGCGGCTGGTTGATGTAATCTTGTTCTGTAATTTCGAATTATTGTGATAGTTTTCCAAATCCGGAATCTGTCTGACTCATACTGAGTCTCATCCTGATCTGCATCTAACTACAGAGAAAGAGTAGTGTAGTGGAGCTGAAATATCCATGGATAATGTGAGTATTCCGACAGAGGCACAGGTCTGGTATCTTTAGTGAAACTAAGAACACGACTGATCAGACGACACTCCAGTTAATGTTACCTAACTAACATATTGAAAAGATTTGTGAGTAGACAGGATAGAAAAAACTCGAACATCGACTCATACAACTATCTCTTCAGTATTAAAGGGTTAAAACTTTTTGACAGCAGTAAGGAGGACCTGTTCATGGTAGCCTCCAAGCCGATAAACGCAGAAAATCAAGAACAAATCCGAAAACGAACAGAAAGACTCGTCTCTCCTTGTTGTTATTTGCCATTTTAAGATGGTCCTCTCAATTGCATTGGCTCTCGTTTTGGTGAAATGCAAATCAAAATTGATTATACTTGTTGCTACAACGTTATCGCTTTAAGTGCTGCTCCTAAACCGAGATACCATTGGAAATTAATAAGAAGAATTTTTTGATAAGTCCCAAAAATGGCATTAATCTAAAGGTCACAAGATAATAATGAAATGGCTATCATTTATTGTCACTTTATTATGTATGTATTTATGTAATTATTGGTTGATAGTAATATGTATATTTCGATAAAAATATGGTTTATTTTAATATTTTTTTTTACATTTGTGTACCCTACACTACCATAGTGGAGAGGGTATTATGCGTTTGTGCGAATGTTTGTAACGCGCAAAAATATTAATCTACCACCCACCTTAAAGTATACCGATCGACTCAGAATCACTTTCTGAGTCGATTATGTTGTCGCAATGTTGAAGATATTTCGATCAAATTTGCCACATGCTTTTTTCGGACCAAGGACGAAGTCTATTGAAAGTGGCTGAAATCGATGCATTATTTCACCTAGCCCCATACAAATGTCCTCCCACAATAGAACTTCATTGGTCATAAATGTTTTAGTTATTTAGGTATCTACACCAATTTCACTCCAAACAAGATTTATATATACGAAAGTCATGTCAACAGATTTTATGATGATCGGTCCATATTAGTTAGTTATAGCCAACTTTTGAAAATCACTTTAACGAGCACGAATCGATTAAAAATATTGGTATCCACATACAATTCAACAGAAATAAGTTTTATGTAGACGTAAATCATACAACCTAATTTGTTGGCGATCGGTCCATAATTGGTCATTACTCCCATATAAGGCCCACTTCCGATAATCACTCACGAAAATAAATTATTGAAATTTTAAAAGAAAATTGTTTTTGCTCATTTATTCAGTGTAGGATATCTTATGGTCGGGCTGGACCGACCATACTTTCTTAATTGTTTCTAATTGTTTTGCAAAAGCTTTAATCTGGGAGAGAGAGAACAGTGTAAGATCATTTCTGTTGTTCTCTTATTATCTGAAAAGCTTTATATTTGTTATTCTTTTTTAATTTTAAAGCTTTTATAGTATTTCTCACAGTAAAGATTGATTCTAATTTAAAATTTTTGTTGTTTTCTTAAATTTCTTTAAAACTTTACTTGCTTTTTACATATTTACGATTTATCTTCTCAATTATATGGAGAAAAAAGTGAGAGAAATTATTGAAAAAAGCATTTAAGGGTGCTATATTCGGCTGTGCTCTATCTTGTATCACCAAAGTGTGATATAATAAACATTTTTGTTAAAAAAAAAAAAAATACTGAAAGTAAACAATTTTTTTTTGAAGATGCTACACATTGATGTAGCGAAATATTGAAATAAAAATTAAAATATTTTTATAAAACAGACCTCAAGCTTAAATAATTATCATATTAAATTAAGGTTTATATTTTTTAATATTGTAGATGCGTGCAGAATGCCTAAAGTAAAAATCTTAATAACTTTAGAACTGTTAGTCAGATCTTATTACTTTTAATTTCATATCGTGGATTTTAAAGTTTTGTTTTAGATATCCGTTTCTCTTCAAAACTGGATACTTATATCATAGAAAATCATTTCTGAATAACGGATATTTTAAAGAAGCCATCTTCCAAAGATTGTCCTTAAATATGAGCTATTGTACAATTAAAAACATATCGCACACCCAGTTCAAAAGTGACTCAACTCAAAATTCATTTTTCGGATTTATATGCCTAAACTATATACAATAAATTTGTTTATCTATAAAAAAAAATATCAGTGTATTTTGTTATTGTTAACTGTTGCTAAAAAGCAATTATGCCTTTCATTATGTTTCAATTGGTATATAATTTTTTGCGATTTTTGAAAAATTAAAATTTTGAGTTGTGTCACTTTTGAACTGGATGTGCGATATATCAAATTTAGAATGGGAAAATGGGGGGTTCTCGAAATTATTAAAATTTAGGGATATTTTTGAAAATATGTATTTTTGTTGTTTGTATCCAAATCAGCTGTAATATTTGACCTGGATTTGATTAAGAATATTTTAATAAAGGACTTTTCAAACTTTCACGATCGTAATGCTTTTCATAATGTGGAAGAAGATCCCTTAACGGGTCATTTGGTATTATTGGAGGGAGAAGAATGGCGTGCCATGAGAACAAAATTAACACCTGTGTTTACTTCTGCCAATATGAAGTATATGTTTCCCACGGTGGTGGCAGTGGGAAAGAATTTTTCCCACACTCTTATACAAGAGCTTAGTAAAACTTCTAATAATGTATTGGAAATCAAAGATCTTTGTGCTCGCTTTACCACCGATGTCATAGGTTCATGTGCTTTTGGCATAGAGTGCAATAGCCTCCAAGATCCTAATGCTGAATTCAGAGTTAAAGGACGTGCCATATTCACTGATACACGCCATGGTCTTTTAGTGCAAATGTTTATGGTAACATTCCCGGATCTGGCCCGCAAGTTGCACATGAAATTGTTCACCGATAGTGTTAGTGATTTCTTTATAAATATTGTCAAACAAACTGTGGACTATCGTTTGGCTAATAACATCAAACGCAATGATTTTATGGATTTGTTGATAGAATTAAAAAATAAGAAAGAAGACAAGGAACACAAATCTCGTGGCATTGATCTATCGCAAGGTTTAACCATAGAACAAATGGCGGCCCAAACATTTGTGTTTTTCTTGGGTGGTTTTGAGACTACATCGATCACCATATCGTTTTGTCTCTACGAATTGGCTAAAGATATGGAAATACAAGAACAATTAAGACATGAAATCTTAGCAACAATAAAAGAGTGTAGCAATGAAATCACTTATGAAGCGGTGAATAACATGGTGTATTTGGAGCAAGTTATAGCGGGTAATATTTATGAAATTATTACTTGCTAATATAAAAAGACTTAACATTTATTTTGTATTTTCTTAGAAACTTTACGTATGTATCCTGTTCTACCAAATTTAGTGCGCAAAACTAAAAGTGACTATCAGGTACCTAATACTGAGCATATAATTGAAAAAGGCATTGACATTGTTATACCCGTATCAGCCATACACTATGATGCCCAGTACTATGAGGAGCCCACGAAATTTGATCCTGATCGTTTTTTGGCTACCGAAATTGAAAAACGTCATAGTTCTACCTATTTGCCATTTGGAGATGGTCCCCGCAATTGCATAGGTTCTCGTTTCGGTAAAATGCAAACTAAATTGGGCTTAATATCAATTCTTAGTCAATATCGAGTGGAGTGTTGTTCGCAGACTGAAATTCCCATTGAATTTGATAAGAAGAATTTTTTGGTCTCCTCGAAAAATGGCATTTATTTGAGGGTGGTGCCATTGTGATTTAAAATTATAAGTTTATAAAATTTTCTTTAAATATATAAGTATGTGAATAAGTTGTAGTGTTATTATTTTAATAAAGTATATGTTACTAATCAAATACATTTTTATTTTAAGTAAATTGTTTTTGAGTTTTATTTGGTCTAAAGGTTTTTAAACATAGTTTTTAATTTTGCTCTTCCAAGTTCTTAAACAAATGCTTCAATTGCGAATATTCCACTCAATGTGCAAAATAAGTTTAAATTTAGTGCTTTATTACTGTCTTCTGAGTTCTTAAATAATTGAAAAATTTATTAAATGATGTCATTGTTTACACTGCGATTAATGGTTACGTTGAGTCCAGAGACACGGAGCTTGGGGATACGATCTAATATAACTTACAGCATCTGTCCTGCATATTCACGGCTGTTAGGAACATAACCCCTTCTTAGTTTGTCTTGCTGCATCCAGGACATCAACTCAGTAGCGTCTTCTTCCTTAAGTAAGGGAGGCTACTGAGTCTCTGTGTACACCTTTGTGTCTACCTGGGACTACACTTCAAGTTTGTGTTCCCTGTTTCTGTAATTTTGAATTATTGTTGTGGTTTTCCAAATACAGGATCTGTCTGACTCATACTGAGTCTCATCCTGGTCTGCGTCTAACTATAGAGAAGTGGGAGTATTCCTCTTTTTTAACTATAGTGGGGGTATACATTTACAACCAACTCCTCGGCCCTCTGTCCTTGGTCCATGTAGCTGAAATGTCCAAGGATAATGTGAGTATTCAAGCAGAGGTCTGTATATCTTTAGTGAAACTTAAAACACGAATGATCAGACGACAACCCAGTTAATGTTAACTGGCTGACAGATTGGACAGTAACTAAAAAGGATAGAAAAAACTCGGGCATCGACTCAGACATAAACATCTTCGGTATTAAAGGGTTACATTTTTTTGATAGCATTAAGGAGGACCTATTCATGGTAGCCTTCTGGCGGATGAACGCAGAAAATCACGAACACTATAGGGAAGTCCACATCCCTGTACAAGATAGGTCATTTCCCAATCAGTTTCGGCTGAACAGCGTTTTATGGATAAGGAAGTTATTCATGTGGCCTCAATTCAAAAATCTGTTTCCAGGTGTGCGGTCATGAAACTATGTGCTACTTTCTTTAATCCAGGAAGGCAACCTAAAATGCTGTTTTTGTAAGGACAATAGCTCTTAGCTCTTATCAGTGAATGTGCAGCGAATGTTCAGTTTAACCTGTCGGAGAGTCCAACACTAATGTCAGGAATGAGTATTTCCAACAGCAGCTTCTACTATTATTCGGGTAAGACCATTTTTAACAATAGCATCCAGGAACAGCTGATTGATACTACACTGGTAGGTAATATTGCCTCAGTTAATATCACTGATTGGAGAATATCTCTTGAATACTCTTCTGGTTTGATAATAATAGAACAATTTCACGATATAGCTTACACTAGGCACACGACGGGATCTGGATGATTCATTGACACTTATTAAGATTTATGTATGTAATAGAAGGGAAACTCCAATAGCTATGGTGGAATCATGGACTGATGAGGAATTCCCTTCCTCAGGGAACATAAAGCGAAAATGGATAAAAATTTGCGGATGTGGGATGACTATCGTTACAGCTCTTAGTGCTGGTTCACACACGTCAATTTTACTTGCTCAAGTCTTGAGTTTGTAGATGAGAGAGGAGAGGAGATTTCAAAGATTTTCCTTTTTTTCCGTTTTTTCTATAAAATCAAGACTTGATCAAGTAACCAGGATGTGTGAACCAGGACGAATACTTCAGAATGACAAAAAAGAATCATGGAAGCGTTCTGCAGATATTTATAAGTTAGCACGAAAGCATCACATGTATGAAAGGTATTATCTCAAGTTCCCGGATTCCCAGTGTAAACGCTTTACATTATGTAATAGCGAAAGATTGGAACTGGTTTTGTTCAAACACTTTCAGAGTTGTAGGGATGATTATAATGAGGTTTCTATTTAAAAACAGCTTTGTACAGGCCACTTTTATGATGTGGATCCTGTCAAAGTTGGGTGGCTGATTGATCTAGTCAAATTTGTTAGAAGTACCGGTATGGGAGGTCATTGTGAACATAATTTTGGGATTAACACATGAATATTTTCTCATCATTTACTACTACGAAGTTCGAATACCAGTACAAGGAAATACTAATTACCGTTTACAGAGGCAAATCATTTGAGACCGCACAAGGATCGGAAATTACTTGAAGCATAATTCGTTTGAAAAAACATTGTTAAACAGCGAACGATTAGAAAAGCCTTTAAAAATAAATGGCATTAGTGATAACAGATTACATATATTTGGTTAATTTACAAGGTCTCTTATCAGTCATATTGTCATAATGTTCTAATATATCAAGACTCGACGGCTCGGCTTAACCGACTCTTAGGCATCGGTTAAGCCGATAACACAATAAACATAGCATAGAAAGTAGTATTATTTTAGGACATTTTTTGTTTGAAAAGCTATAAAAATCATTGTGAAATATTAGGACATTATGACAATAAGACATCATAAGAGACCTTGTGAATTGACTAATTATCAATTAAATATTATTCTTAACAGATAAACAAGTCTTATAAAGCCATCATTGTGCGATTAATAGAGTTTCCTATATACAAAACAGATTAAAGTCTCTACCAATTGTTATCACTTACCAAAATTACTACTAACATATAAGATAAGATTCTACCACCATACAAAACTAATTGTATTAAAATACTTGATATAATTTTAATTATTATTTTAATAAATTTTATTTTTTCTTTTATAAATTATCTTACAACTTTATTTCCTCCAATTTTAAATAAATAATATTTTTCGGCACAAATGCCAAGGATTTGGGATCATATGTTATGGGTATTTCAGTCTTGGAAAATGTAGAGAAACGGAAATTTCTGATTAAATAAGCTAAACCTAAGCGTGATTGCATTTGGCCAAAACGTTCACCAATACAGTTACGGGGACCATCACCAAATGGCAGATACTCCACAGAGTCACGGTGTTTGGCCACTTCGGGGGCAAAGCGTTCCGGATCGAATTCTTGAGGATTGGGATAGAATTCAGGATCATGATGTAGGCCCAGCACGGGTATTAAAACAGGCATGCCTTTTTTAATCACATACTTGGGATGACCGGGCACAACATAATCACTTAAAGCCTGGCGATTGAGTTGAGCCACTACGGGATACTTGCGCAGAGTTTCTAAAAGGCAACAAATTGAATTAATATTTTAAAATTTCTATAATTTCTACTTACCCGATATCACTTGCACTAAATATGTCATATCCTTGAGCATATCATAGGTTATAGTACCATCCTTGCTGTTCTCAAATACTTCATTAACCTCTTGCCTCAAACGTTCCTGCAAGTCCTGGTGTTGGGCCAATTCATACAAAGCATAAGTCACGGTCGACGAAGAAGTTTCAAAGCCACCCAAAAAGAACACAAACACTTGGGCACAGATCTCTTCAACTGTCAAACCTCCCAGACCAGATTTATCGTTTTCATTGTTCTTCAAATCCAGTAAAATATTTAAGAAATCATTTCTCTGTATTTTATGTTCCTCCCTGTAAGCAATCGTATCCTTAACAGTTCTCATAAAGAATGTATGAACATCTTCCGGCAGTACACGCATGCCCAGCTTACGGGCTAATTGTGGAAAACTGTCTATTAAGGCCATGATGAAAGAATTGTGTCTCGGTACCATTATAGACTTTTTACCCAGTCTAGGAAACTCCGAGTTGGGATTACCCAAGCTATTGCATTCGATGCCAAAAGCACAGCTGCTGATAATGTCGGTGGTGAAGCGACCCAACATACTGTGTACATCCACGATGGGGTCTTGTTTTATTTTATCGCTTAAGACCTGCATAAATTGATCGGTCACTTTAAGGAGTGTGGGATACATGTATTTCATTTTGCCCGAGGTAAAAGTGGGTGATAGTTTATTTCTCAAGATTTTCCACTTTTGGCCATCTAACAGAAACAAATGACCCGTCAAAGGATCCGATTTCTCGTTGTAGTACAAACCACGATCGGTAAAATTATTAAAATCCTTAATGAGAACATTTTTGATAAGAGATTTATCCAACAACACCACTGCCGGACGTTGTATTATATGAAGGCCCGCAAAAGGTCCGGTTCCTTTAAATTTATAGTAATAATCCGCCGCTATTTGACCAATATGATATTTGGTGCGCACCCCCTTAAAGTTGCCCATTATAATGTGGGGTTCTTCATGAGGTATTCCTTGATCTTTCCAATAACTCAAGTTACGTTTAATAAAATATAATGCCACCGAAACTACGGCTATTATAAGATAAAGTAATATCGATGTTACTTCCATCGTGCAGGTCACTTATTTCAATTCAAAGTTTGCTAATTTAATGAGTGAGGAACTAGTAGGGTCTGGGTTTATATAGTATTTGGCTGGTGGACGGGTTTTGTTTACGTTGTTCTAACAATCGCAAATGATTGTGTTTTGCTCTTTGATAAGAGCAACAGCTAAAATATTTGTTCGTGTGTCTTGAACAGCTTAAATGATTTAGCAAATTTTACGCTACAATGGGTCATTAATGTTGGACTTTTATTGCAAACATTTTTAGAAATAATTTTCTTAAAAAAGTCAGCTATCAGTATTTTATATTTATCATGTTTGGAAGTATAAAATGAATTTATGCTGTGGTTTCTACTACACCAATTAAATGTTGCAGAAAATTTACAGTCGCTAGGGTATTTTTATTTTATTCTTATCAGTAGGTACTTTTAAGTTTTAGTAACATCATATTTCTGTAGCTATTTTCAATACAAGTAGCTGTTACTTGCAATAAGTACTTGTCGAGTCATTTTAAATTAAAGAATTTAAATTTAATGGTTGATTTTAAATATTGTTTATAATACTTAATAGGGAATTACTTACCTTATATACTAATAATTTGCTATAATCAAATATTTTCAGAAGAAGCAACAATTGCTTAATTATTAAATTCGAAAGAGAGTTTTATTCAATTTGAAACAAACATTTGCATTCTATTTGATCATAAATAAGAGTCCACCGAATCGGCTACTTTCATATAAAAATTATAAATAGCATTAGTATTCTCTTTAGAAGTGTTATTTGTGTTTAGAATTTTAATTATATTAATTAGTATTTATTTAATTAATGTTTTGTTTAATCTACATCTAAAAAACAGTACATTTCACAATTATATTATTATTCCTATCATCTTGTTTTTGGTGAATTTTTTTACACTGTGCTACAGTGAACAGATATTAGCTAATGAATAACTTTGTAACGTGGTTTTTTCTTCGGCTGAGGCAACTCGATCGTGTCCAGGGTCGACTTACGGATCCACAAACCATAAATAATATCACTTGTATTTACCCTTTCAGTGGGTTAATTTTAATAAATCTTTTAATTGAATTTTATTCTTAGTTTAAAATACAATTATAAAAAGATACTACGAAAATAGCTACAATAAGATATGTCGGTAGGTTCGGCAACCAGGAACTCGTTTTCAGGTTCTGGGTTCGGTTTGTCGGGTGATTTGGGTTTTGGCTATCGACTAAATTAGATTACGGCTGGTTCGGGCTTAATATTCAGGATCGGCTTAACGCAGGTTCGGGTTTATATCTGGATCGGCTTAACGCAGGTTCGGGTTGAATAATCGGGATCGTTGCTAACAGGTTCGGGTTTATATCAGGATCGCCTTAACGCAGGTTCGGCGTTCTGCATTCGGGTTTATGACTTCTTAAAAATATTATAATACAAATAATAACATGGATTCTTAGCTTAGGAGAACAGGCGACCGAAATCACGATAAGAACTGGCGACCGGAGTCACGGTCGCTGGTTTCTCTGAGTGAAAAACTCATACTTATGTATAAGTTTTCTATTCCACTTAAAAGTTCCAAAATTTTCATTCATTTGGAACCCGATTTATACATTCTGGGTTCGTCTGTGCAACTGTCTCAGAAAATTAACTTTACGAAGCCCCTAAAAATCTTGAATAATTTATCGAGATTCCCATTTTGCCAAAAGAAAATTGATTTTCACCATTGATATTACTCTCTCCTTCCGTTCTATGTGTTTATTCTATTTTCCTATTCTTGTGTGATGATGGGTTTATATTGGTTTTTTCATTCCGTTTGTAACACATCGTATTTATTTATGATAGTCCCACATTAGTATATATATTTTGGGTCCTCATAAGATTCTAAGACGATATAGCTATGACCATCCGTCTGTATGTTGAACATGATAGGATCTACCTAGATTTCGAGAAATGGATTTGTTAATTGGCCTTCAAGTTCATGCAGTTTGACACCTCTCGATTATTTCCTGTAGTGTCACATGAAGTTTACAATTGACACCTTGTGTGTCAACATTATTCGTGTTATTCCTGAAATACGGCCAGCAATTCTCGTCCAGACTGCGCTTCGTTAAGAACGGCAGTAGTGGCCATATGCCCGAAATCATTTTGAAATGTGACCGGAAAGACTTCAGCAGGAAGTTTATTCCACATACGGACTCTACGGCCAAAGAACGAATGTATGACCACGAATGGAGGAGCCCTTGCAGAGGAACGTGTATGAAATTACGAGTTTCGGGAATAAGTTCCGTAATGTCTGCAGAGCACATTCCATTTTAGTATCGGTAGAACAGTGAAACACAACTCACATTGCGACAATGTTCCAGTGAGTCAATAGAGCTAGATACCCTACCGTCATATTCTACTGTACGAGTTACTCCAAAATAGACTTCGAAGCACTGGCCCATGATACATGAGAGTTGTATTCCATTTTAGGTCGTATATAAGTGGTGTAAATAGTAAGAAGATCAGATGGAGTGAAGTATTTCCTACACCGTTTTAGAAAACCAAGGCACTTGAATGCTTCCTTCGGCACTTGAAAAATGTGTTTGGTACATCGCACTCATATCTGGAACATATAGAGCTTCTGATTCTTTAATATTTGCACCACCCATAAACAGCGAGTCTTGCGTACAGTAAAGTCGACTCTATTCGCACAACCCCATTCGGAGATTGTCCCAAGATCTTGGTTATGCTTAACATTTATGTAGAAAACCACCAGTCCTTCTCTATCTCTCTGGCTTGTAGAACTCTAATTCTCCTTCTGGCAGGAATTCCTCCAATTCATTAAAAAAACCCTATTTACATTTCATTTAAATGATACTTAAATAAGTAAACAATTCACTCTGAGTAACTCTCACTCAGTGACTGATCTCCACAACTGAATAACTGAATGATCACTGTCGAAAATGTTTGTCTTTTATACTGGTGTTCCTATTCTTGTCTCCACTCATCTTAAACCCAACCCATTAACCAATCTATTGTCTCCGTCATGTCAACCTAGCCGATTGTCCTGTTCTTTGCCCCTATCAAACACCGTATTATGTCCCGTTCCTACGTTTATGATAAGTCTCATTGCCCTAAACTCCGACAGGCTTGGTATATAATTGAATGAATACGAATGGCAAATGTTGCTGTCATCTGCAAAGGAATACTTAGATAGGGTTGGAAGTTTGATGTAGAAAGTCGTATAGAATGATAACAAATAGTGTAGGAGAAAGGACATAGCCTTGCGGTAGCCCTGAATTAATCGTGAACTGGTTTGATGAGATTTAATCTACAACAACTCATATGGTGCAATATCTGAGGAAGCTCGATATTAATCGAGAGAAGTTTTTACCGACACCAAAAGCAATGAGTTTTAAAAGAAGTGCAATATGCCACACCCTAGCAAACGCCTTAGAAATATCTAGAGCCACCACTTTACTTTCACTAAAACGGCGAATAGTACTACACCACTTTTCCAATAGGAAGGTTAGCAGGTCTCCTGTAGAGCGTCCTCTACGAAAGTCATACTGCCGGTCGTTGAGTAGATTGTTGGTCTCTAAATATTTCACAAGATGGTAGTTAACCATACTCTCCATAACATTGGAAAGTGTAGAAAAAAATGCTATTGGGAAATAATTTTCAGGGTTGTTAGCCTTTCCCTTTTTAAGATATGTCGTTTCAATAGCAAACTTCCAACATACAGGAAACTTCCAACATGCCGGCACGGTATAAAGTGCTGAAGAGGTTAGCTAATGGACGAGCTAGCGTCGAGGAACGCTGCTTCAAGAGAAGTGCTGTTATACTATCAGGCCCATGAAACTTGTTTATGTTGAGATGCGATAGAACTTTTTAACTAGGCGAGCGTGAAAGAATATATTCGGCATAGGAACTGATATTCATTGGAGCTTGGACTTTCCGGCAGGTTCGAATTATTTGCAAATAATTCAGCCAAAAGTTTAGCTTTTTCCACCGGATCAGTGAATGATTGGCCATCCCTTAAAGGAGTAGGAACCAAGGAACTAGCATTATCCATTATTCTTTTAACGAATGACCAAAAGCTTTTGATCGGAGTTTCTGCTCTTGTTGAGATTATTCAAGCCTCTGCACTTTGGCACATTAAAATCTCGCCCTTTTGCGCAGCGAATCTGTTTAAGTATTTTTGGTATTACGTCAGATTTTGAATGATTTCTCTCCGTATCTGATTCCAATGTTACACTTCTGATAATTTTAATAGACAGTTTTTTGGTTTGATTGAATTTTCATCCCCATCATAAATATATTTTCCATCATTTTCGCCTTGGCATTGACATTATTGTCTAAGAAACAGAGATTCCAATTAAATTGCTGCAAGAAATCGTTGAGCTCAGCCCAATGAGCCTTTATGTAAATATAAGTTGAACGTTTCGTAGCTGGTCATGGAACGTTATGAAGTTTAAAGACCGAAAATGGGGCGGAAATGGTACAATGATCCAAATTACCAAGATCTACTTCATACTTGTCAGTGTGTGAAGTTAGAAAAAGATCGAGCTTGTTATTTTGGTGCCATCAATGCATAGTAGCACTAGGTGATCGTGCGCCGCAAATAGTTCAACATATTTACCTTCTGAAGTTGTATGACTTGAATGGTGAAGCCTAGAGGAGTTGTGAACATTGACAGAATTGCTTTCCGTTTGTGATTTTGAATTTGTTGCACTGTGTTATTTTTCAAATAATTGTTTATACAAATTTTTCAAAAACAATAATTCAACATATACATTAAATAAACATCACATAATATTTGTTAAAGTAGTCAACTAGACATTTGATAAGATTAATAAAATGTTTTTTTTTAATTATAAATTTTTTTAGTTTAAACAAAGTTTTTATCATTTACAGTTCTTACAGATTAGAAATAAACGTGGGAAATTTGATAAGAGTGGTAATTAGTTAGTTGGGTCTGCATACATCTTGATAGATATAGCGAAATTGTGATTTAAAACTAAAATAAATTTTAAAAACTTTCATGTTATTATGTAATATTCATAAAAATGTTATTTAACTTAAATCGAAATGCTCTCAAAATGGCTTAAATAAATTTTAGTTGCGTTGAAGGAATTATTTGTGCAACGAAAATAATAAAGAATTGTCATACAAATAGTATTCGCGAATTTTATTTTTAAACTCCATAAATTGTATTTGCCTCTACGATTTAGCATATCAAGGCCAAGATCTAACTATGTAAATTTCTCACAACATAACAACTATTTTATTAACAAAATAAATACTTAAATAGCTTCTACTTTTAAATAAATTTTATTTTTGGGAGAATATGTTGGCGCCTTGGGATCTAATTTAATGGGTTTTTCAGTCATAGAACAGGTTGAAAAGCGGAAATTTCTTATTAAGCTGGCCAAGCCTAAACGAGATTGCATTTTGCCAAAGCGTTCTCCAATACAATTGCGAGGACCATCACCGAAAGGCAAATACTCCATGGGATCACGTTGTTTGGCTACTTCGGGGGCGAAACGTTCAGGATCGAATTCTTGAGGATTGGGATAAAACTCCGGATCATGTTGAATACCCAAAACGGGAATTAACACAGGCATGCCCTTTTTAATCACATACTGAGGATGACCGGGCACAACATAGTCCTCAGCAGCCTGGCGATTGAGTTGAGCCACTATGGGGTATTTGCGTAGGGTTTCTATAAATTAAATAGTCCAATCTCAGTAAATTGATTTTTATTGGAAATAAAATTAAACCTTACCTGACAACACCTGATCCAAATAAGTCATATTCTTAAGATTTTCATAGTTAAAGCCTTTATCATTTTCATAGGCCTCATTCACCTCTTCCCTTAAACGCTCTTGCAAATGAGTATTCAAAGCTAATTCAAATAAAGCAAATGACATGGTGGATGAAGAAGTTTCAAAGCCTCCCAAAAAGAACACAAACACCTGGGCACACATTTCCTCTATGGTTAGACTCGCCAATTTTTCATTTTCATTATTCTTAACATCGAGTAAGAGTTTTAGAAAATCATTTCTTTCTATCTTATGTTTCTCTCTATAGACTATGGTATCCGTTATGGTTTTCATGAAAAACTGATGCACATCTTCGGGCACTATGCGCATGCCTAACTTACGCGACAAATTAGGAAAACCATCAATGAAAGCCATTATCAAAGCATTATGACGCGGCTGCTCTGTTAATTTTCTGCCCAATCTGGGAAAATCTGACTGAGGATTTCTCAAACTATTGACCTCTATGCCAAAGGCACAACTGCTTATTACATCGGTGGTGAAACGGCCCAACATATCGCGCACATCCACAATAGGGTCTTCATTTACCTTCTCCTTTAACACTTGCATAAATTTCTCAGCCTCAGCCAGAATGGTGGGGTACATGTACTTCATTTTACCCGAGGTGAAGGTGGGCGATAATTTATTCCTCAAGATTCTCCACAACTGACCGTCCATAAAGAACAAATTACCCGTTAAGGGATCATTTTTCTCATTGTAGTACATGCCGCGATTAACAAAATTATTGAAATCCTTTATTAAAACATTTTTAATGAGTTCCTTTTCCAGCAATACCACACCAGGACGTTGCACAACATGAATACCAGCAAATGGGCCAGTGCCCTTGAATTTTCTATAATAATTGGCAATTATTTCACCCACTTGATATTTGGTGCGCAGACCTTTAAAGTTGCCCATTATAAAATGGGGTTCCTCATGGGGTATGCCCTGATCTTTCCAGTAGTTTAGATTGCGTTTAATAAAATACAATGCCAGCGATACTATGGCTATAATCACATAGAGTAACACCGCGGTCACAGCCATTTTAGATGGAAATAAATATTAGAAAAATACTTGTTAACTAAACTAAGATTGAAAAACAAATAAACAGTTTTTTGTTCAATCTACTGCTTAAGTAGTTGTTCGTTACGGCTAGTGAAACGTTATCAAAGTACTGGTTAGTTGAAGAGTTAAGAGAACAGAGAGACAAATACTTGATATGTATACTTAATGATAAAATCATATTGAGAATATTAGAAAACAAACAAACGTTTGTTATTTATACAATTTCATTTATTATGAGTTAAGAATAACAATTTTTTATGAAGTTTAAAAATACATACATATGTATTTACAAATTTTTATTAATTATTAAATATGCATAAATAAAATGAAAAACATTCGGCTGTGCCGAATCTTGTATACCCACAATCAAAGTGTGACAGTAAAATATTTTTCTGATATAACCGATCATCATAAAAGTTATTTCATCACGATATTAATTATTGTAAAATAATTATGAATGTTCACGTCATTTTCTGAGGGGGACCTTGTATGGGGACTAGGGACAAATGTTGCCCGATTTACGCCATAATTATATTTTTTTGTATAAGATATCCTGTTAAATATGTAGTGTCTCTGTGTTCCTTTAAATCACTGTAATAATATCCGTATTTTTATGGAGAATAAGCCTCTGATTGCCATAGGAAGAGCCTCTCGAGTTCAAAGCATTATGTAAGCATAACCTGCCTTAAATTATGCAATAGTTTTTGAATAATAATTGCTAATTATAAAAAAACAAACAAATTTAAGATCTATTTTATATCTAATAATTATTCTCACAAATTCTTTAGTAAAAATAATCCAATTAGGGCATACAAATTCCGTGTAAACTAGACTTTCAACATTATTTATTTTTGTATTGCCTTTGTGCACAGTCATTAAAATTTTTGTTAAAAATTATTTGTTTATACAAAAAAGTTATTGCTAAATCATTGTTACATTGTAATTTCAGAGTACTTAGGAATCATTTGTGCAAAATTTTATCAGGATTCTGGGGGGATATTTGTATGAGTGCTAATTTTGAATATCACAAAAACCATATCAACAGATAGTATTTGCGGAAAATGTCAGCCATCTAGCTACTATAGTGTTTGCAACAGATAGACAAAGGGACAGACGGACGGACATTGAAGATCTTAGAATCATGATTCTACAACCAATATTCTGATGTCGCATTGCTTATAGTAGATCTTTCCTGACTTTTTTTTAAATAAATTATTTTTGTTATTTATCTTAAGTTCCGATGCGCATTTCTCATTTAGCAAATTATTTACGGCTTTAGGTTTTTTGTATAGAATTCGATTTTTGGCGGAAAATAAGAGTGATCACAGATGATGGCGTTTTAAGCTCCAGGGCCTCTATTTAACGAATTATGAGCGATTTTAAGTATTTCACATAAAAATCGATTTTTGGTGAAAAATAAAAGTGATCACAGATGATTGTCCTTTAAGCTCTAGGACCTCTATGTAACGAATTATGAGCAATTTTAGGTTTTTCATATAAAAATCGATTTTTGGTGGAAAATAAGAGTGATCACAGATGATCGTCCTTTAAGCTCTAGGACCTCTATTTAAGGAAATATGAGCAATTTTATGTCTTCATATAAAAGTCGATTTTTGGTGGAAAATATGAGTGATTACAGATGATCGTCCTTTAAACTCTATGACCTCTATTTAACGAATTATGCGCGATTTTATTTTTCTCATATAAAAGTAGATTTTTGGTGAAACATTTGAGTGATAACAGATGATCGTCCTTTAAACTCTATGACCTATATTTAAAGAATTATAAGCAATTTTACGATTTTCATATAAAAGTCGAATTTTGTTGGAAAATATGAGTGATCACAGATGATCGTCCTTTAAGCTGTAGGACCTCTATTTAACGAATTATGAGAGATTTTAGGTTTTTCGTATAAAAGCCGATTTTTGGTGGAAAATAAGAGTGATCACAGATGATCGTCTTTTAAGCTCTAGGATCTCTATTTAAGGAAATATGAGCAATTTTAAGTTTTTCATATAAAAGTCAATTTTTGGTGGAAAACAAGAGTGATCACAGATGATCGTCCATTAAGCTTTAGGACCTCAATCTAAGGAAATATGAACAATTTTAAGTTTTTCATATAAAAGTTGATTTTTGGTGGAAAATAAGAGTGATCACAGATGATCGTCCTTTAAGCTCTAGGACCTCTATTTAACGAATTAAAAGCAATTTTAAGTTTTTCATATAAAAGTCGATTTTTGGTGGAAAATAAGAGTGATCACAGATGATCGTCCTTTAAGCTCTAGGACCTCTTTTTAAGGAAATATGAGCGATTTTAGGTTTTTCATATAAAAGTCGACTTTTGGTGGAAAATAAGAGTGATCACAGATGATCGTCCTTTAAGCTCTAGGACCTCTATTTAACGAATTATGAGCAATTTTAGGTTTTTCATATAAAAGTCGATTTGTGTTGGAAAATAAGAGTGATCACAGATGATCGTCTTTTAAGCTCTAGGATCACTATTTAAGGAAATATGAGCAATTTTAAGTTTTTCATATAAAAGTCAATTTTTGGTGGAAAACAAGAGTGATCACAGATGATCGCCCTTTAAGCTCTAGGACCTCTATTTAGGGAAATATAAGCTATTTTAGGTTTTTCATATAAAAGTGGATTTTTGGTTGAAAAAAATAGGGATCACAGATGATCGTGCTTTAAATTCTAAAACCTCTATCACAGATGATCGTGCTTTAAACTCTAAAACCTCTATTTATGGAAGTATGTGCAATTATAGGTTTTTCATATAAAAGTTGATTTTTGGTGGAAAATAAGGTTGATCACAGATGATCGTCCTTTAAGCTCTAGGACCTCTATTTAAGTTTTTCATATAAAGGTAGATTTTTAGTGAAAATAAGAGTGATCACAGACGATTGTCCTTTAAGCTCTAGGACCTCTATTTAGGGAAATATGAGCAATTTTAAGTTTTTCATTATGAGTCGATTTTTAGTGGAAAATAAGAGTGATCACAGATGATCGTCCTTTAAGCTCTAGGACCTCTATTTAACGAATTATGCGCGATTTTAGGTTTTTCATATAAAAGTCAATTTTTGTGGGAAAATAAGAGTGATCACAGATGATCGTCCTTTAAGCTCTGGGACCTCTATTTAAGGAAATATGAGAAAATTTAAGTTTTTCATATAAAAGTCGATTTTTGGTGGAATATAAGAGTGATCACAGATGACGTCCTTTAAGCTGTAGGACCTCTATTTAAAGAAAAATTAGCAATTTTAAGTTTTTCATATAAAAGTCGATTTTTGGTGGAAAATAAGAGTGATCACAGATGATCGTTCTTTAAGCTGTAGGACCTCTATTTAAGGAAATATGAGCAATTTTAGGTTTTTCATATAAAAGTCGATTTTTTGTGGAAAGTAAGAGTGATCACAGATGATCGTCCTTTAAGCTGTAGGACCTCTATTTAAAGAAAAATTAGCAATTTTAAGTTTTTCATATAAAAGTCGATTTTTGGTGGAAAATAAGAGTGATCACAGATGATCGTTCTTTAAGCTGTAGGACCTCTATTTAAGGAAATATGAGCAATTTTAAGTTTTTCGTATAAAAGTCGATTTTTGACAGAAAATAAGGGTGATCACAGATGATCGTCCTTTCAGCTCTAGGACTTCTATTTAACGAGTTATGAGTGATTTTAGGTTTTTCATATAAAAGTCAATTTTTGGTGGAAAATAAGAGTGATCACCGATGATCGTCCTTTAAGCTTTAGGACCTCTATTTAAGGAAATATGAGAAAATTTAAGTTTTTCATATAAAAGTCGATTTTTGGTGGAAAATAAGAGTGATCACAGATGATCGTCCTTTAAGCTCTAGGACCTCTATTTAACGAATTATAAGCAATTTTAGGTTTTTCATATAAAAGTCGATTTTTGGTGGAAAATAAGAGTGATCACAAATGATAGTCCTTTAAGCTCTGGGTCCTCTATTTAAGGAAATATGAGCAATTTTAAGTTTTTCATATAAAAGTAAATTTTTGGTGGAAAATAAGAGTGATCACCGACGATTGTCTTTTAAGCTCTAGGACCTCTATTTAGGAAAATATGAGCAATTTTAAGTTTTTCATTATGAGTCGATTGTTGGTGGAAAATAAGATGATCACAGATGATCGTCGTTTAAGCTCTGGGACCTCTATTTAAGGAAATATGAGAAAATTTAAGTTTTTCATATAAAGGTCGATTTTTGGTGGAATATAAGAGTGATCACAGATTATCGTCCTGTGAGCTATAGGACCTCTATTTAAGGAAATATGAGCAATTTTAGGTTTTTCATATAAAAGTCGATTTTTTGTGGAAAATAAGAGTGATCACAGATGATCGTCCTTTAAGCTGTAGGACCTCTATTTAAAGAAAAATTAGCAATTTTAAGTTTTTCATATAAAAGTCGATTTTTGGTGGAAAAAAAAGTGTTAACAGATGATCGTCCTTTAGGCTCTAGGACCTTTATTTAACGAATTATGAGCAGTTTTAGGCTTTTCATATAAAAGTCTATTTTTGGTGGAAAATAAGAGTGATCACAGATGATCGTCCTTTCAGCTCAAGGACCTCTATTTAACGAATTATGCGCGATTTTAAGTTTTTCATATAAAAGTCGATTTTTGGTGGAATATAAGAGTGATCACAGATGATCGTCCTTTAAGCTATAGGACCTCTATTTAAGGAAATATGAGCAATTTTAGGTTTTTCATATAAAAGTCGAGAGTGATCACAGATGATCGTCTTTTAAGCTGTAGGACCTCTATTTAAAGAAAAATTAGCAATTTTTAGTTTTTCATATAAAAGTCGATTTTTGGTGCAAAATAAGAGTGATCACAGATGATCGTCCTTTAAGCTGTATGACCTCTATTTAAGGAAATATGAGCAATTTTAAGTTTTTCGTATAAAAGTCGATTTTTGACAGAAAATAAGTGTGATCACAGATGATCGTCAATTCAGCTCTAGGACTTCTATTTAACGAATTATGAGTGATTTTAGGTTTTTCATATAAAAGTAAATTTTTGGTGGAAAATAAGAGTGATCACAAATGATCGTCCTTTAAGCTCTAGGACCTCTATTTAACGAATTATGCGTGATTTTAGGTTTTGCATATAAAAATCGATTTTTGGTGGAAAATAAGAGTGATCACCGATGATCGTCCTTTAAGATTTAGGACCTCTATTTAAGGAAATATGAGAAAATTTAAGTTTTTCATATAAAAGTCAATTTTTGGTGGAAAATAAGAGTGATCGCAGATGATCGTCCTTTAAGCTCTGGGACCTTTATTTAACGAATTATGAGCAATTTTAGGCTTTTCATATAAAAGTCGATTTTTGGTGGAAAATAAGAGTGATCACAGATGATCGTCCTTTAGGCTCTAGGACCTTTATTTAACGAATTATGAGCAATTTTAGGTTTTTCATATAAAAGTTGATATTTGATGGAAAATAAGAGTGATCACAGATGATAGATAGAACTTCTATTTAAGGAAATATGAGCAATTTTAAGTTTTTCATATAAAAGTCGATTTTTGGTGGAAAGTATGAGTGATCACAGATGATCGTCCTTTAAGCTCTAGGACCTCTATTTAAGGAAATATGAGCAATTTTAAGTTTTTCATATAAAAGTCGATTTTTGGTAGAAAGTAAGAGTGATCACAGATAATCGTCCATTAAGCTCTAGGACCTCTATTTAATGAAATATGAGTGATTTTAAGTTTTCAATATAAAAGTCGATTTTTGGTGGAAAATAAGAGTGATCACAGATAATCGTCCTTTAAGCTCTTGGACCTCTATTTAACGAATTATGAGCGATTTTAGATTTTTCATATAAAAGTCGATTTTTGGTGGAAAATAAGAGTGATCATAATCATTCATTAAGCTCTAGGACCTCTATTTATTTTAGTGAATTTAAGTTTTCCATATAAAAGTCGACCTTTTAAGCTGTAGGACCTCTATTTAAGGAAATATGAGCAAGTTTAAGTTTTCCATATAAAAGTCGATTTTTGGTGGAAAATAAGTGTGATCACAGTTGATCGTCCTTTAAGCTGTAGGACCTCTATTTGAGGAAATATGAGCAATTTTAAGTTTTTCGTATAAAAGTCGATTTTTGACAGAAAATAAGGGTATTAACAGATAATCGTCCTTTCAGCTCTAGGACTTCTATTTAACGAATTATGAGCGATTTTAGGTTTTTCATATAAAAGTAGATTTTTTGTTGAAAAATAAGAGTTAATTATGCGCGATTTTAGGTTTTTCATATAAAAGTCGAATTTTGGTGGAAAATAAGAGTGATCACAGATGATCGTCCTTTAAGCCCTAGGACCTCTATGTAACGAATTATGAGCGACTTAAGTGATCACAGATGATCGTCCTTTCAGCTCTAGGACTTATATTTAACGAATTATGAGCGACTTTAGGTTTTTCATGTAAAAGTTGATTTTTGATGGGAAATAAGAGTGATCACAAATGATCGTCCTTTAAGCTCTAGGACCTCTATTTAACGAATTATGAGCGACTTTAGGTTTTTCATATAAAAGTCGATTTTTGGTGGAAAATAAGAGTGATCACAGATGATCGTCTTTTCAGCTCTAGGACCTCTATTTAACGAATTATGAGGGATTTTAGATTTTTCATATAAAAGTCGATTTTTGGTGTAAAATAAGAGTAATCACAGATGATCGTTCTTTAAGCTCTAGGACCTCTATTTAAGGAAATATGAGAAAATTTAAGTTTTTCATATAAACGTCAATTTTTGGTGGAAAATAAGCGTGATCACAGATGATCGTCCTTTAAGCTCTAGGACCTCTATTTAACGAATTATGAGTGATTTTAGGTTTTTCATATAAAAGTCGATTTTTGGTGCAAAATAAGAGTAATCATAGATGATCGTTCTTTAAGCTCTAGGACCTCTATTTAAGGAAATATGGGCATTTTTAGGTTTTTTATATAAAAGTTGATTTTTGATGGAAAATAAAAGTGATCACAGATGATCGTCCTTTCAGCTCTATGAGCTCTATTTAACGAATTATGAGCTATTTTAGGTTTTTCATATAAAAATCAATTTTTGGTGGAAAATAAGCGTGATCACAGATGATCGTCCTTTAAGCTCTGGGACCTCTATTTTAGGAAATATTAGCGATTTTAAGTTTTTCATATAAAAGTCGATTTTTGGTGGAAAATACTCGTGATCACAGATGATCGTCCTTTAAGCTGTAGGACCTCTATTTAACGAATTATAAGCAATTTTAGGTTTTTCATATAAAAGTCGATTTTTGGTGGAAAATAAGAGTGATCACAGTTGATCGTCCTTTATGCTCTGGGACCTCTATTTTAGGAAATATGAACGATTTTAAGTTTTTCATATAAAAGTTGATTTTTGGTGGAAAATAAGAGTGATCACAGATGATCGTCCTTTAAGCTATAGGACCTCTATTTAACGAATTATGAGTGATTTTAGGTTTTTCGTATAAAAGTCGATTTTTGGTGGAAAATAAGAGTGATCACAGATGATCGTCCTTTAAGCTCTAGGACCTCTATTTAAGGAAATATGAGCAATTTTAAGTTTTTCATATAAAAGTCGATTTTTAGTGGAAAGTATGAGTGATCACAGATGATCGTCCTTTAAGCGCTATGACGTCTATATTAGCAATTTTAGGTGTTTCATATAAAAGTTGATTTTTGGTAGAAAATAAGAGTGATCACAGATGATCGTCCTTTAAGCTCTAGGACCTCTAATTAAGGAAATATGAGCAATTTTAAGTTTTTCATATAAAGTTCGATTTTTGGTGGAAAATTAGAGTGATCACAAATTATCGCCTTTTAAGCTCTAGGACGTCTATTTAACGAATTATAAGCGATTTTATGTTTTTCATATAAAAGCTGATTTTTGTTGAAAAATATGAGTGATCAATGATCGTCCGAAATATGAGTGATTTTAGGTTTTTCATAAAAAAATTGATTTTTGGTGGAAAATAAGGGTGATCACAGATGATCGTCCTTTAAGATGATCGTCTATTTAACGAAATATGAATTGTTTCAGTTTTTTCGTATAAAAGTCGATTTTTGACAAAAAATATTGACTATTATTTAGGCCAATATTTTTATTTTACTTGCCATATTGTCTGCTTAAATTTATTTTTAGTGCTTCTTTTAGTTATCAATAAAAATAAAGATTATTTTTAAACAAGTATTTTCTTCATTGTTTTCAGAAATGCTGATTTTAAAAAGTCATTTCAAACAACTTGTGCGTTGATAAATTTTTCAAATTGTTATAATTAAAATAAATATTTTATAAAAAATCAAGTTCGTGTCAATAACCTAACCCAATATTTTTTATTCTTTTTTTTGCAGTTTCATGTTAAATTAGCTTTTTTAACGATAGTAATTTGAACAGTAGTTAGTTTTTTTGTTATCTACATGTGTTTTTATCAAAACTCTTGTAGGTGTTTTCAACTTGTGGTGGCAGTAAAACGCTTATCTGATAACGTACAAATTTTAATCAAATTTTAAATTGCTTTAAAATACTAATTAAAAGACTTCACAGTCTTGAAATTTTAAAAGTCATTTTTGTTTCAGTTCTCCCTTTTCAAATATTCTTGCTCTTTTTTTAAGTTTACTTAGTAACTTGTTTCTTGTTTTGTTTATCAATATTATTTTGCTGTTTTCTTTTTATACCCTACACCACCATAGTGGGGAGGGTATATTGGATTTGTGCAGATGTTTGTAACGCCCAAAAATATTAGTCTAACACCCACCTTAAAGTATACCGATCGACTCAGAATCACTTTCTGAGTCGATTTAACGATGTCCGTCCGTCCGTCCGTCCGTCCGTCCGTCCGTCCGTCTGGCTGGCTGGCTGGTTGTCCATGTAAAGCTTGTGCGCAGAGTACAGGTCGCAATCTTGAAGATATTTCGATAAAATTTGGTACATATCATTTTTTCTGCCCAAGGACCAAGCCTATTGAAACTGACTGAAATCGGTTCATTATTTCGCCTAGCCCCCATACAAATGTCCTCCCGAAATTGGACTTTATCGGTCATAAATGTTCAATTTATATAGGTACCTATACAAGTTTTTCTCCAAATAAGTTTTATATATACGAAATTCATGTCACCAAATTTTATGATGATCGGTCCATAATTAGTCATAGCTCCCATATAAGGCCTGCTTCCGATAATCACTTTAACGAGCATAAATCTCTTAAAAATGTGGGTATAGACATAAAATGCAACATAAATAACTTTCATACAGACAGTAATTGCACCACTTAATTTCATGGTGATCGGTCCATAATTGGTCATAGCTCCCATATAAGGCCTGCTTCCGATAATCACTTTAACGAGCATAAATCTCTTAAAAATGTTGGTATAGACATAAAATGCAACATAAATAACTTTCATACAGACATTAATCACACTACTTAATTTCATGGTGATCGGTCCATAATTGGTCATAGCTCCCATATAAGGCCCACTTCCGAAAATCGTTCACGAATATAAATTATTGAAATTTTGAAAGAAAATGGTTTTTGCATATTTACTTAGTGTAGGGTATTATATGGTCGGGCTTGACCGACCATACTTTCTTACTTGTTTTTTTTTTTAATATGTTAATAAATATTAAATACCTGTTTTTGCTGATCGTAATTTGTTCAAGTCATTTGTTCATATACAAGATTATACTTTAAATTGATTTGCTTTTCTGTCAAATCATTGTTTATGTTCTAGTAAGTAAGTTTGCTGGGGAGACTGTTTAAATACTTGACGCAGGTCTATTATATTATGTTACTGTATTTAAATGGATTAATTAAGGCACTCTATTATTAGTCTGTGGCAGATAAGAATATTTATATTTCGAAATGAATTGAAGAAAGTAACAGATGTACAGCAGACATGTTTTAAATATTAAACCTACCCTTTGATTTTGCCATTCTGTTTGTAACAACAGTCGACTGAAGTATTTTGCATATTACAAAAAATAGCAAGTAAGAGTGTTATATTCGGCTGCGGCGAATCTTGTAAATCTCCTTTAATACCTGACATAGGTGTTATATGGGGTTTAGGGTCAATTATGAATTGATCCTCACAAAAGTTGGTAGAAAGAGTTAGGTTCATATAAATCTTGTTTATGTCCAATCTCATCTCGATATTAATTATAATAATTATTATTATAAATGTGCAAGTGAGGGGGACCTTGTGTGAGGACAAATGTTGCCCAATTTTCGCCATACTTTAAAGTAAATTTGAGAGTACTTAGAACTAATTTGTGCAAAATTCAATCAGTATTGCCTCAAGATCAACATATTTATGACTGCTCAAACAGTATTTCGGGGGACATTTTTATGGGGGCTAGGTGAAAGCATAGACAGTTATTCCCCATTTACAATACCAAACAAATCTGATCAACAGAGAGTAAATATTTGTGGAAATTTTCAGCCAGTTATCTCCTTTCGTTTGGGCCCTATCGTGTTTTCAACGGGCGGACGGACAGACGGACGGAGTTAGCTAGGTCGTCTTAGAATTTCATAAGGACCCAGAATATATATGCATACTTTTGTGGAATGACAATATCAACATTATATTCCCCCCATCTCTTTTGAAGGTGAGTATACAAAAAATCTGACAAAATGTTCAAAAACCTATTGGATTCCAATTCATAAAGCGTTTAAACATATAAATTAAAAAGCAGATTTTTTATAAGATATCCTGTTAAATATGCAGCGTCTTCTTGTTGCTTTAAATCACTGTAATAAGTACCGTATTTTTGTGGAGAATAAGCCTCTGATTGCCCTAGGAAGGGCTTCCCTAGTTCAAGGCTACATATTACAACAATCTGCCTAAAATTATGCAATAGCTTCTGAATAATATTCGACATTTATAAAAACAACAAAAACAAATATACCCACAAATTCTTTAATAAAAATAAACTTTGGCAAATTCCAATTAGGGTATACAAAATTTCGTGTAAACTAGACTTTCAATATTATTTATTTTTGTATTGCCTTTGTGCACAGTCATTTAAATTCAGCTGGTGTTTTATTTGTTTTGTTGTTATAAATAATTTGTTTATATGAAAAATTATTGCCAAATCATTGTTAACATATTAAGAGATTTTTTTCTTTGTGTTACTGACTTTTGTTTTATATATTTTTTTAATATTTCTACTAAGTCGCGTGCCATATCAACGTGTTAATTATCAAGAAAAATGATGTCACACTTAAATGCCGCTTTGTTGGGTTTTGTTTACTTTGGATTGTTTATAAACATGATTTTTAATTAATAGAATTTACAAATTATAATGACTTGAAATAGTTTACGAAAGAGAGCAGAGAACAAGAGTTTTTTTTTCTCATATTTAAATATACATACATTAGGGAGGCAGCTTACATTTGGAAACAGAAAAGTTAGGGGATAATTTAAATAGATTTGTAATTTCTAAATGGATAGACCGATTTTAATAAAACTTTGCTTGACTATAGAAAAGGCATAGGTTTTTTTAATTTTGAATTTAAACCTTACAGCCCAATAGAGGTAGGGATTACAAGATACTACAATGAGGCACCTCGTGAATATGCAAAATTTCCACATAACGCCGATAGGTTGGCTCTTAAAGTTTACTACTTAGATATTCTCATTTGAAAATATAATTATTGTTATTTTATATAAATAAAATTTCGTCTAACTTACAAATAAAAAATATATGTATTTGGTTTCCCATAACCTAATTCCTAATAATAGCAAGTTAAATAGATTATATTTACAGTAGACCTTGAAAATAAAGATTGTTGATGACGTCCTTGGTTGGGTTGAAAATGCATTCCAATTTGACAATTATCTAAAATTAATTTTCAGTGATATTCTTATGTAAATAAAAAGTTAAAATAATTACCAAAAAATCTGTAAAATTTAATCATACAATACCATTTTGAAATTAAAGGTTTTTCTTACACATTGCCCCACTATGCATCACTACTCATGAGAGCTATCGTTTCTTGTATAATACTTAAAAACTATTTATCAAAGATCCTTGAAAGTATTATACGAGGGGGATCAAAAAGTCCGTGACTTTTTGAATGAAACATAGTTTTTTTTTTTTGCAAAACAAAAATTTTTTTTTCAACATAAACTCCTTTTAACTCAATAAACTTAGTCCAACGTTTCTCCAGGTTTTGTATCCCTTTCAAAAAATAGGATTTTTTGAGGTCCTTAAAATAGACATTTGTTTCGTGAATAATTTCATCGTTAGAGCTGAATCTCCATTGTTTTAGGTTTGGAAATAGGAAGTAGTCACTAGGGGCTAAATCCGGAGAATATGAGGTACCAATTCGTAGCCCAATTCATAGAGTTTTGCCATTGAGCCAACACACGTGTGCGCCCGTGCATTACCAAAAACTCATTCAAACGCGGCATCCATCTTGCAGACAACTTTCTTAAACCCAGCTGAGCATTTAAAATTGAAACCACACTGCCATATGAAATGGCTATGGCATCAACCATCTTACGCACTTTTACTCTTCAGTCGGCCAACACCATATCGTGGATTTTTTCGACATTTTCGTGTGTACTGACCTCAATTGGCCATCGTTCAGCGTCATTTGTACTTGTGCGACCACAACAAAAGTCAGTAAATCACTTTTTTACCACTAAAATCGATGGTGCAGAGTCCCCATAGTAATTATCGAGATTTTCTTTGGTTTGGCTGACGGTTTTTTTTTTCGAAAAAAATAACATTTTAGAAAAATACACGAGGTTGTATGTTTTGAACAGCTGTTAAACGCACAGCAAATTACGACACTTGCTCAAAATTTTACAGTAGTCTATATCATATAACTACGAGGGAAGTTTGAAAAGTAAGGGAAATATTGACACTTTAAGACGATTTAGTTATGTCCTTCTGAGTGTGTGTGTAAAACACTTAAACATGTAAGCTTAAGCTGCAAAATTAATGAGATTAAGTTAAAATGTTATGTATTCTCCTAGGTAGTTTATTATTAAAAATTAGCAAAATCAATTCATTTTCAAGAAAGTTATGAACGAAAATATGAGACTACCTATAAATTGTTTGATTTTTTTTTACGAAAATAAGTTTCATATTTGTTGCTTTACCTTAACTTGTTGATGTAAATTAAGTGACTTTAACCATTAAACTTTAATGTGCTGAAGTATACATATTGTTGTAGTTTTTATGTTGTTGTATTTAGTTGCATTATTAACATACACTAGTATGTTTGCCTGTGTGTGTAAGTGGGCGTCGTCAATTAGACTTGTGCTTTATAGTTTAGATATTCATATATTACGCTAATTTGTTATAAAATAATCCAACTAGAATTTCAAAAACGTTGGTGAAAAAGGTAACGAGATATTATGCCTTTAATAGCCTTAGTATATATAGTTGTAAGATAATTGTTATTAGAAGTGATATATTTGAAATTAACCCATCAGTGGTTGGTCCTGTTTACATTATTCTTATTAAAAATCCATAATCTAATTTTTCAAACCTTTCCATCAAAGAGTGTTTTTTAAGTATTTAAAAAAGAAATTGGGCTAATTTTTAACCCAATTTCTTTAAAGGGTTGATTTAGATTAACATTGACACCAAACACCTCAATAAACAGTTGCTGATGTTTCTTTAAATCCTTTAAGAAATACATCTGGTCAATTCACAAGGTCTTCTATCATGTCATATTGTCATAATGTTCTAATTTTTCACAATGGTTTGAAAATGTTGTTGTTGCCTTTCAAGCTAAAAATGTCCTAAAATAATACTACTCTGTATGCTATGTTTATTGTGTTATCGTAACCAACCAGCAGAGACCTGCGCCGACCGCCTAAGAGTCGATTAAGCCGGGTCGCCGTGTCGTGAAATATTAGGACATTATGACAATATGATATGATAAGAGACCTTGTGAATTGACTTCATAAAAACTGCAGAATTTGACATCAGACTGAACTTCGACTGCGTGCTCGATTATATTCAAAGGGTGAGCATATATTTCTTTATTTTGATGTAGTTTAAAATATTCTGCAGCTGTTTAATGAAAATTAACTAAATAAATGATTTGTGAATGATTGGTAATAGTGTAATTTTCTGAGAACTTCGCAGATTCTAAAGTTAATTCATTTTTACTTTTATTTTTCAAAACATTCTTAATAAAACTACTAGATAAACATTTGTTTAAAAAAATAAAAACATGAAAAATTCTATATATACCATAGAATAAAGGCACAGAACGGAAGAAGAGAGAAGTATCAATGGAAAAAAGTACTTTCTTTTCAAACATACGGTTGATACAATAACAAAATATGTACATGGCAACACATTCTCATGAATTATGTTTTTGTCAACAAACTTAGGTTTTTGGCTCTTTGTCATCTATGCTACCTTTTGAAAATATATTTAATCTTTTTTTTTTATTTCCTTCACCTTCGTGAGAAGGGTATATATAAGTTTGTCATTCCGTTTGTAGTTTCCACAATATAATTTTCCGACCCAATAAAGTATATATATTCTGGATTCTGATAGACAGCGGTGTCGATTAAGCCATGTCCGTCTGTATGTCTGTTGAAAGAAATTTTCTGAAGACCCAAGATATCTTCGGGATCCAAATCTTCAATAATTTTGTTAGACATGCTTTTAAGAAGTTTCCAAAGCAAAATCCGTCCATAAATAATGGAAATATGAGCAAAAATCCGAGACGACCTCTGAAAATTTCATCAAAAAAATACAATTCATTTCGCATGCTTTGATAAAACAGCAACAAAACCTATGTTTGGATGTGTGTTGGTTTCATTGCTTTGCGTATTTTGTTTTTATTTATTTTTGGTGTTTCGTTTCGTTTGGCGTTGTTGTTTTTATACCTTCCACCTTCGTGAGAAGGGTATATATAAGATTGTCATTTCGTTTGTAACTTCTACAATATAATCTGTTCGTCAGCAATTAAATGTAACATTTTTAAAAGTTTTCTTGATATATTTAGGATGCTATACACTAAAAGTGGGCAATTAATGCATACAAGGGAGCCAAATATACCACTTTTACTAGTGTTTTAAATTTTGGTCTGAACAAATTTTATTAATGAAAGAAAATTTGATTATAAAAATTTGTTTGGTGAAAAAATTCGGGTAAAAAATTCTGTTTTTCGATTTTGACCCACTGTACGTACGAATTGCTGTGGCATTATATTTGAAATGACTGTCATTAGATATCAATATTGTCTATATTAAGTAATTAGTTTCTAATCCAGATATAGATAAAAAATAAGTAAAAATTGAAGGTAGTCGTTGTTTTTTGCTTTGGGCCGATTGTTTCGAATTTAAATATCAACCGATTCGGGTCTATAGCGGTTATATTGATTTATGAATCATGTATGTAAGTTATTTGGGGGCTACGGAAAATTGATTTCAAAAGATGGTTATGGCTATATCGACACTGCTATCTATAGCGATCCAGTATATATGTGCTTTATAGGGTCGCAAATGAAAAATATAGAACTTACAAACGAAATGACAAACTCATGGTGAAGGGTATACAAATTGGGATAAAAATATTTTTCCCGATTTTGACCCATTGTGGGTTCGAACTTCTACAGCGTTACATACAGCGCTTTGGTTTTTGAAATGATTTTTATTTGGAATCCAAATTGTAGGTCAATAATTGGTTAAAATAGTCGTACCTAGGCCATTTGTGGGCTGATTTTCTCGATTTTAATTAATAACTGAACCAGGACTTATTTATCAATAATGTTTGTTAATTATGCGATGTGGTAAGGGTTAAAGTAATCCTATAGTATTAATATTCCCCAATCCATGTTATAATATTAAGTGGATTACTGGTCGTAAATATCATTAACAATTTTTGCTGAGTTGTTTTTGCTGATAATTTTGTTTGATTGCAAAACTTGGCAATATGTTGAAATATTTGAAAGAGAAATAAAAGCTTACATTTTGTAATTTAAGAGACAATTGTTTTAACAATTATTTCTTTTTAATTATTTTATTTGTTTACTAAGATAACAAGCTAGTCATTGCAAAGAGTATAATAGCGAATACCAATTATTATAAATCACATGAAAATACATGTTATTATTTTGTATACTATACATAAATAATTAACCAAATATGTAATTAAAAAGTAGTTTCCTCATTTTAACAAATAAAATAACACCATAACATAATTTAAATTATATATATAAAACAGTTCCTAGTCAAACCTTTTCCACCTTGAGAATAATACCATTTTTGCTAGACAATACAAATGATTTCTTATTCCACTCCAAAGGCACTTCAGTCTTATCACATACCGAGAACTTAAAATGACGCAACAGATAAGTTAGACCAACTCTAGTCTGCATCAAACCAAAACGCATGCCAATACAATTGCGGGGACCATCACCAAAAGCCAACCATTCTATGCCGTCACGTTGTTTGACTTGAGTGGCATTAAAACGTTCTGGATCGAATTTTTCGGGATCGGGATACAAGTCGGGATCATGGTGCATGCCATAGGCGGGTATTAAAACTGGCATGTCTTTTTTAATGACATATTTAGGATGACCCGGTACCACATAATCGGCCAAAGCCTGGCGATTCAGATGGGGTACAATGGTGTATTTGCGCAAGGTTTCTAAATAATAAAAATGTTAATTTCAATTTAATTAAAATATGTTTTAGGAACACACCTGATATCACCTGGCCCACATACTGCAAATTGTGTAAAGTTTCATAGTTTATTTGGCCCTCATCATCAAAAGTTTCATTGATTTCTTGGCGCATTTTTTGCTGCATCTCTTGATTTAGTGCCAGTTCGTACAGAGCGAAACCCATGGTGGAAGAGGAGGTTTCAAAGCCTCCTAAAAAGAATACAAAAGCCTGGGCTGCCATTTCTTCTATACTCAATTTCACTGCCTTTTCACCCGCCTTGCCATTTTTCAAGTCTATCAAAATACTTAAGAAATCATGGTTCTCTATATTATGAGCCTCACGATAGGCCACCGTTTCCTTAACAATGCGCATAAAGAATTGCGTGACATCTTCTGGTACCATTTTCATGTGCAATTTTTTGGCCAACTCCGGAAAACCTTGTATAAAACCCATCAAAAGTTTACCATGTCTACGCTCGTTTAGAGAACGTTTGCCCATTAAACGAAATTCCGCATTGGGATCCTGCAAGCTATTGCAATCAATGCCAAAGGCACAAGTGCCTATGACATCAGTGGTAAAGCGCGCTAATAATTCTTTAATCTCCACCTCATCGTTGCCTTGACTTAGTTGGCTGAAAACATCAACAAACTTTTCGGCCACTTGTATGACTGTGGGATACATGAATTTCATTTTACCCGAGGTAAAGGTGGGCGATAATTTGTGTCTTAAATTTTTCCATTTTGCACCATCCAACAGAAACAAATGACCCGTTAAGGGATCATCCTTTTCATTGTGGAACAAACCACGATTGGTAAAATTGGAGAAATCCTTAATCAATATATTTTTCACTAAAGCTGTATCCAGAACAACAACGGCGGGTCTTTGAAAGAAGTAGAAACCACAGAAAGGCCCCGTGCCCTTGAACTGCTCATAGGTTTGACGTATACAATCGGCTATGCTGCGCTGAGTTTGAAGACCATTCAAATTTCCGGCAATTAAGCTGGGTTTATTGTGGGCAATACCCTGCTCTTGCCAGTAATTTAAACGTTTTTTAATAAAATACACAGTTAATGAGACTAAAGCTATTAATATGTACAATAAGATTGTAGTTATAGACATGTTGAGTTTTTATTTATTTTATTATTTATGTATTTATCACTGTAGTGTTCAGTTGAAAGGCTGTTTTAAAACTAAGGGGACTTTAAGAGTTTTTGTTATCTTTATATTACAGCTATACATTAAAATACATTGGAATTAAGAGAGTTTGATAAGAACTTTTTTGTTTAATCATTCAATAAGAAGATATTTAATTTTTTAAGAGAGTCTAGTTAGAGTATTGTAGTCGGCTGGGCCGAATCGGAAATACCATATGGCAATAATTTGTACAATAGACCACTAATTTTTAAACATTTACCAAACAAAACGGTAAATTTTAGTAAACCAATAATCGAAAAAAAGGTAAAATTTCAAATTCTAGAATTTTTGGAAAAGATAGTGAAATATTTCGCATTTCTTGGTAGATTTCAATGAAACTTTAGTAAAAAAACCGATATAATTAGGTGTTAAAAAGTTGATTAGAATCAAAGTTTAACTTGAGCCTAAATTTAAATCGATTTTTGGTATAAAATCTGAGTCATCACAGATTGAGCTTATTTTCCTTAAAATCGCGGTATTTACAAAGTTATAAACGATTTAAGATATTTGAGTTTTTTATACTAAATGTTGATTTTTGGTATAAAATATGGTGGGTCATAGGTTGAGCTTATTTCCCATAAAATCACAGTATTTACGAAGCTATTACCTATTATATCTTAGTTTTTATATCGTGAGAAGGGTATATATATATATATCGATTTAGCCATGTCCGTCTGTCTGTCTGTTGAAATCAATTTTCTGAAGACCCCAGATATCTTCAGGATCCAAATCCTCAATAATTCTGTCAGACATGCTTTCGAAAAGTTTCCTGTTTAAAATCAGCAGAATCCGTTCATAAATAACGGAGATATGAGCAAAAATCTGAGACAACCTCTATTTTTGGCCTATTTTTTTTATCTATATCTCGATTACTAAGTCATAAATATAGACAATATGGATATCTAATGATAGATATTTCAAAGTCCATTGCAACGATGTATATAAGGCTATACAAAGTTGGACCTACAATGGGTCAAAATCGGGAAAAATTGTTTTAAACCCGAATTTTTTTTTACAGAAAAAATTTTTTCGTCATAAATATTTTTCACTAATAAATTAAAAATTTTTTTTTTTAAAAATTGGAAAAAAAATTTTAAAAAACAATTGTGAAAAAAAATATTTAAAAAAAAATTTTTTTTATCTAAAATCGCAGTATTTACAAAGTTATAAACGATTTAAGATATTTGAGTTTTTAATACAAAAAAATAGATTTTTGGTGTATAATATGAGTGATCACAGATTGAGCTTATTTTCCCCAAAATCAATTTTTGTGTTTTTACTCGCTGACTGTCATTCCATTTTCTTATTCCTTTCTCCATGAGTGGCAGGGTTTTCCAACAATAGGTGTTATTTTAGTATTCAAAGAAAAATGGCATTTTTTAAGATAAATTATCGTATGTTTATTTCATAATAAGGAGGAACGGCATAATAATGAAAAACAACATCAGCCAAATGGCCACCATGACCACGCTTACAGGACCATATCCTTCTCATGAATTGTTCCATAACCAAATCGCAAAGTGCCTGCCCTATGTCTTCTATGCCCTATGTCCTCTTTCACGTGGCCCCCAAAGGAAGAAGTCGCAAGGTGTTAAATCACAATATCTCGGTGGCCAACTGTGATGAACGACGAGGAATGGACAAACCTGGGTTATCTTCAACACTTTGGGCTACAGCAGCAATATTCTTAGTTGTTCTTGAGCGACGCACAGTGGTTTAGAAACGTTTTTTTTTTTGGAAATAATTTGGTATCTCGGGAACTATTGGAGATATTGTGAGAAAATTTCACGTGGTTGGAGCTGAGCTGACTCTAAGTTGATTTGCATGTGTTCTGCATCCTAGCGCATATCAAAGTTGATCACCTCGGGTCTCAAAATTTTTAAAAAAATCGATAATCCAAATTAGCTGAAATTTAAAATATAAATAGTTCTTAAGAAGGTCTACAAAAAATACACTTACATTTGTAGGTTACCTCTATTAGCTGAAGAGATATTTAGATTTATTGATTTATTTTTTTTAATTTTGTTCGATCTTTTAATGGTTTTTTAGAGATGACGCGTCAACGGATTTTCAAAATTTGTTTTTAAAATATCTGCTATATTGGTGATAAAATTCTAAATGAAATAGGAGTAACTTGCTAATAGTTATCATGTCCCGATAAAAAGTTACACGTATCCAAACTTGGAACATAAAAAATACCGTATTTTTTACGTTTTTTCTCAAAAAAGTCCCTTTATTTTTTCTTTTGCAGAAAAAATTTTTCTTCGGGACTATACATAACTTTTATATGATTCAGAAAGAGAACTTAATGCTAAAGTGTGTAAAGTAAAATTTGGGTCAGTTAAGCTGACAGAACATCCCCCATAGGGCCTACCCAAACTTGCCCAATTTTCAAAAATAATTTTAGGTTTGAGTAAAAAATTCTAAAAAGACAAAGCAGGGCTCCTTGAATATGTTCCATATTTGTATAACCCTATACATTACTTAAACACTTACAAATATGTTTTACTATCACACGGTAAATAACGTCACAGTAGTCACTTTTCTAAAAAAACTCAGTTTTTGGAACACATTTTTCCTGGTTTAGGAATTTCGGTATTTGAAAATAAAAAATGTCAAAAATTATAATACCGTTTATTTAAGGACATTTGGTGCTGCATTAATTCCAAATTTTGTTATGTTATATTTAACTGTTAAAATTTTACATTATTTCAAATTTTATATTTTTCTTCATGGAAAATCACCATATTATTATTTTTTAAGTTTTTAAAGTAAATGACGTCCCAAGGATTTATAAAATTACTTAATTTTACTAAAATATCATTCTCCTAGCCCTAACGATTTTATAAATATCAAATACTTATACAAAAAGTCTTTATTTACTCTTCAAAAGTTCCACAAACTTGACCCCTTTGAAAAATTTGTACGTTTTTCATATGTAAAATTTTGAGACCCGATGTGAGCAACTTTGAGTAGCCACACACTGGTTCCCATTAGCGCTAGGAAGCTGAACAAAAGCAAATAAAATCAAAAACACCTCGGCTTCAACCATGTGAAATTTCGTAATAACATCTCCAATAGCTCCCGAGATACCGAATTATTAAAAAAAAAAAAAAAAACGTTAAACCACTGCGTGACGTTTGTGGAATGCCCAATTCCAAAGAACGACGAGGAATGGACAAATCATGGGTTTTCTTCAACACTTTGGGCTACAGCAGCAATATTCTCAATTGTTCTTGAGCGACGTGCACGGGTTTTATTCTTCACATCCCTAACTTCCCAACAGCTCGAATTTGTCTACCAATTTCTGTATTGCGTTCCGACAAAGTACTTCACGACTACCCAAAAATGCTTTAGTTTTGGGAACTGTGACTGCAAGATTTTCTCAATTTTTGTAGTGAATTTTAATAATTTCAATGGCAAATGTCAAAGTATAAAAGCTTCAAAAGTGACAGCTACCGAAATACCGGGTGATTCAAAATAACACCTCTTGTTGGAAAACCCTTTATAAGTTTGTCATTCCATTTGTAATTTCTACATTTTTTATTTACCACCCTACAAAGTGTGTATATTCTGGATCGTTATAGAGAGCGAAGTTGATATAGACATGTCCCTCTCTCCGTCCGTATGTTGAAATCAACTTTCTTCAGCCCCAAAATAACTTACATGCATGATTCATACATCCATGTATTGGGAATTCTTCCAGCTTGGTTGCTTTTTAAAATCGACACAATCGGTTCAAAAATGGCTGAGATATAAGAAAAAAACCAGGACAACCACGATTTTTTACCTATTTTTGATCTATATCCAATAAAAGATATTTAAAAGACGTTTGCCACGGCATATATAAGGCCAAAGTAAGTCGGACCTTTAACTGGTCAAAATCGGTAAAAATACCTCGAATTTATTTTTCACCAAAATAAAGTTTTTTTTGTTATAAAATTTTTTTCACAAATCAATTAAAAAAAAAAAAAATTTTTTTCTTTACTTTTGTTTACCTAAAAATATTTAAAATTGTTTAACATAATTTGGTGAAGGGTATTTAAGCCAAATATAGCTATATTACTTGTTACTAATCCCTTTGTATCAATCCTTTTGTGCTCAGTTTTTATCTTCTGCATTTTGCACTCCATAAAACTATAATATTTTACCCAAAATAACCATCTGCTTGGCAGGTGTGAGCTTGTTAACTAAGCCATTACAAAAAATTTATGCAAATTTCTAAGTTGACAAGTGTCTGGTCGCCGAGTTGTGTCTGCTATTGCTGCTGCTGGCTTATGCGGCACAAGTTGTTGCTGAACTTTTGGGATAAATGTTTTTTTTTTGTTGTAATATTTCCTAAGCATTTAAGGCTTTTGTTTGATACATTACAAAAGTTTACTTTATTTGCATTATGCTAATAGATAAATAACTATGTTATAATCTAAAAACTAAAGTTTAATAGTTGTTAAATATATTAGGTGGAATAACCTTGTGGCTAGATATTTGCATAATAGATTATATATGGAAAAATGTGTATATTATGATTCAAAATGATATTTTTGTATAAAATTTGATAATATTTTGCTTATTAATATATATTTTGCAAATCTTATATTTTTTAACACCTAGACATATGATTAATATTAATCTGGAGGTTAGTTTATTTTGTGATTAATAGCTTGACAGTGTTGTAAAGGATTTTTGTATTTTATGTCTCAAAGTGAAGCTAAGAAATGTAGACATTTTAGTATATAAGTTAATATTTAAAGTTTGCTTCAACAAAAAGCTAAATAAGAACTTATACAAAATGCTTAAATTTATTCTTTATACTAAAAACAAAGTAGAAAGCAAAACTAAAGCAGGTCAGGACATAGAGTAATACAAATAGATCGGAAACTCTCCTGTCGAAGACAAAACTCAGCTGTCAAAAACCTAACTGGTGAGAATGTATTAATAAAAAGAATTAGGGGCCTGAGTCAGAAACATGAAAGGCAAACAATTTTAAAGTCTAAAACTGTAAGATTTTCATACAAAGATTTGAAAATTGTTTGAGTTTTTTCCAGTTTCCGCTTTCTGTATAATTCCTTCACTATAAGCCATGTCTACTTTATGAAATTTGAATGTATAGAGGGTCATATTGAAATCTGAAAAATTTTTAAACTAGTTTTTTTCGACAAGTTTGAAGTCCAAGAATTAGAGGCACTACTCCACGCAGATTATTTTAAAATTCAAATGGACCTTGCAAAATCAATGGGAGTTACTCAAACAGCAATTTCAAAACGTTTTCGAGCAGCAGGATTCATCTAAAAGCAGGGAAATTGGTAACGATTTTGCATGTCCGAAATTATGTTTGAACGCTATAAAAGGAAATAATTTTTGCACCGAATCATCACTTGCGATGAAAAATCGATCAATTTGGATAACCCGAAGCGTAAGAGAGCATATGTGAAGTCCGGCCGAATAGCCGAATCGATACTAAAGCCAAATATCCATGGCGCTAAGGAAATGCTCTGTATTTGGTGGGAGAAAAAGTGTCTTATCTCTTATGAGCTGCTGAAATCTGGCCACACCATATTATGGAATCTCTACCGAACGCAAATGAACCCTTAATATTCCATCATAACAACGCTCGGCCACATGTTGCAAAACCTTTTAAAGGAATTTAGAATGAAGTTGTTGGGAAGTTTTCCTCACCCACCTTATTGTTTAGGCGGTATTCCGTCGATGCAGAACGCTCTCTCTTTGGAACAGAGTATCAGATATTGGCTTGATTTGTTCTTACCCTCAAACTATGAGCAGTTCTTTTAGATCAGAATCCATATGTTGCCAGAAAGATGGAAAAAGTTCATAGCTAACAATGGCCAATACTTTGAATAAATTTATATTGTACAAGTGTTTAAATATAAAAGCTAAACATTTTTAAAAAATCCCGCATTTTTAAATCATACACCCAACATAATATGACCCTCGTACATATATAATGAAAGAAAAGCATATAAATACAATTTTTTACAAAATGATTATATAAATTTGTAGTTTTTATATAAATTTCATTTTGTGATTTTGAATACACCCAGACGTATGATTAATATTAATTTGACAGTAAACATAAACTCATCGTGGTTCTACAAAAAGTTGGCTAAACAATCAAAGGTCTGCCGCCAAACTGACTCCAATGTTATTAAACAGTATCGGGAGAACTTGTTCGTTGATAGGTTGAAGGAAGGGTCGTCATGATGTTTCTAAAGCCAATAAACAGAAAGCATTTTCAAAATATTTAATAGAGAAAATAAAGACTTATATAAGTGACTATTGTTTAAAAAGAGAAAATTTACCTTTTTAATTCGAAGCTCGTCTATATGATGAAAACATGATTGTATCAATCATATATATGGTTACAGTAAACAAGTATATGTTTGTGACAACCATTGCACAGTGTCAGATTTCATTGTTTTAGCGGGATTTAATTAAAAAAAAAAATTATTGAATATGTAAACAACAAAAATATAACGGTATCAAAGAGTGAGAGTTTAATTGACATTAAAATCTTTTAAAAGATCTTGCTAAAAGTATTTTAAAATTTTTAATGGAAAAAAAGTTACAGAGTTCAGTTGAGTTCAGCGAAATTTTTTTTACTATACCGTTTACCAACCTTCCTATTTATAGAAAGAAAAAAGAAAATCCACCCCAATTGACCCCCGGAAATTTTTGATCTATAAAGGCATCATGGCCAAACAAATGTTTCGTAGTGGAATTTTCGAAATTTGGCTTTCAACAAAGCAAAATGAAACACATGAAAGTGTTTTTGATTTTATATGTAGAAATATTAATACTGGAAGCGATAAAATTGTAGACTTTTCCATGTTAAACAATTTTGTAAAAAAGTTTTGTTATGAAACAAGCGTGAAGTGGAAGAAAGCAATCGTATGGGGCCTGGGAGAAATAATAGACCGATTTTAACCAAATTCAATAGGCATCGGCCTTGGGGCAATGAAAAAGCTTGTACCTAATTTTGTCGAATTATCTTTGAAATTGCTCAGAAAGTGATTAGATTGGTATACTTTAAGGTGGGTGTTGGAACAATATTTTTGCACATTATAAACATCAGCAAACATAACCCACTATACCCTCCTCACTATGGTGGTGTAGGGTATAAATATTAAAATTTTGATTTTAACATTTGTATGGGAGGTAGGCGAAATATTGCCACGACCACCTCAATTTGTTCTCCAAAAATGTATCTAACCATAGGAAAACTGTGTTTCGAAAATCATTGAATTATTTTTACCCGTTATGAACATTCAGACTTTAGTCCCTCTAGATTAACAAATCTGACACTGTGCATTGTTATGATAAATCTTCATATCATAATATGTTGTTTTCAGATTATGATATCAATTAGCCGAGAGCAACATAATATAGTAAAAGTTTAATCATAAAACATATACATGTCTACTGTATCCATGTATATGATTAATACAATCATGTGAATCGTAAGTTAACCATAATATGCTTAACACAATCATGTAAATAGTTACTGTAACTTTAATATTGTTAAAAATGTCGAAATGGTTACAGTAAACATGCACAACTATATTTTTTTTTCTGCGTGCAGCTTTATGGACATCTTAAAGAAACATCTTTCATTTGTTTAATAATTTATTTATTCTTTTTAACTACTTGTAACACTTATTTCACAAAACTACTTGATAAGGGATTAGTTTCTATAACACAAACAAATTTCTAGTTCATGTTTCAAAAAGATTTAAGTGTAACCTATTTATCACAGATCTTTACAACCTTTAAAAATACTTCCCGATTAGGTGTGATCAAGGGCAGGTTAACATTATATTCTATAGGTATACTGGTTTGCTCACATATCGTGAATTCATAATCCCTTAAAACAGATACCAAGCCCACATAGGACTGCATTTGACCAAACCGCAAACCAATACAATTACGTGGACCATCACCAAATGGTAGCCAGGCCAAAGGATGGCGGGCTGCAACTTCTTGCGCATCAAAACGTTCCGGACGAAACTCTTGAGGTTCGGGAAAGATTTCGGGATCATTGTGTATAGCATCGATGGGTATAATGGCTAACGTATCTTTGGGTATTATATAACCGGGTATTTTGGTGTCATAATCCATTTTGGCTTTTCGCTGTAGAAAAGGTAATACCGAGTATTTGCGTAGAGTTTCTAAGAGAAAATAAAAGTTTGTTTTTTATATAAAAAATATTTACAGATAAAATATCTAACTTTTAACATACCTTGTACAACTTGTTGTATTTACTGCATTTCTTTTAGACTTTCATAAGTTAATTGCTGATTGTTTTTCTCTAAAACTTGTAAGATTTCCTTTCTTAGTTTATGCTGTATTTGAGGATTGAATGCCAATTCATAGAGAGCATAAGTCATGGTAGTGGCTGAGGTTTCAAAACCCGCTAGAAAAAACACAAAGGCATTGGCGGTGATTTCGTTCATATTTAAACGGGTTTTGCTGTCTGGAGAATTTTTCATGTCCATTAGTAGATTTATAAAATCATTACGTTTTATATGATTCTCTTCACGGTATGCAAAAGTTGCTTTAACAATATTGAAATAAAATTCATGAGTCTCATCCAGCATCTCTCTCATTCTTAACGTTTTGGCCAATTGGGGCAATAATTGCATGAATAAATGCACCAGCCTGCAGTGGCGAAATTTAGTAAAAATATTTCTATTCATTGTACGAAATTCAGCATCAGGATTTTTAAGACTATTACAATCTAAGCCAAAAACACAGGTGCCTATGACATCGGTGGTGTAGCGGGCCATTAGTTCTTTAACATCAATGTGAGAATTTTTCTGTAGCATTTCTTGTAAAGTACGGGTACAATCCTCGCCTATTTTTGCCACCAGGGGAAACATAAGTTTCATTTTCCCCGATGTAAAGGTGGGTGATAATTTGTTTCTTAATTTGCGCCATTCGCTAGCCTCTAAATTGAATAGATGTCCCGTCAGCGGATCATCTTTGTCATTGTAATACATGCCACGATCCTCAAAATTGTTAAAGTCCTTTATAAGCACATTTTTTATTAAATCCAAGTCCAAAATGATCACAGCCGGTTTCATTAAGAAAAAGAAACCACAAAATGGCCCAGTGCCTTTAAACTGCTGATACGCCTTGCTAAAAGACTCCGAAATATGTCGGCCACTGAGTACACACTGCAAATTGCCCAAAATCAAGGAAGGTTCCTGATGAGGTACCCCACGTCTGCGCCAAAATTGTAAATGCGATCTTAACTGACAATACAGTAAAATTATTATAATTAGTAAGGCATAACAAGTAAAGGATATTGCCCAGTTTTCCATGGTAGAATTTAAAAGAACTTGTTGTTATAATGTTAATTCAAAGACTAAATTCTTAGGCTGCCAATTTGCAGTACATATTGTTGATATTCTTTAATTTATAAAGCTTTTTCTGGTATAAACTAATAAATGCTAAAATGATTTGCAAGGCGCGCGCGTTCATTTTTGGCTGGATTTTCGATTATCAAACAGTATCAGTAAACAACAATTCAAATTCAATTGAAGCTTATGCTTTTTTCAACAATGAAATATATAACATTATATAATAATTTTAAACAGTAAAGAATTATGGCAACAGCAACATGCATGAACGAAAATTCATGTTTTGTTACTTTATCAGTTTATAGTTTTTATTGTTTTTTTGGGAAAAGAGCAGCTGAGACTTCAAACTGTAATTTGTCACCTTTTGTTAAACAACGCTCCACAGTGCTAAAAAGATGCAGTCCACTGAAGTTGATGAACATTGAAATACTAAAAGTTTGACGAGCACAAAATACACAAATTTCTCTCTTTGGAAGGCAACGAGGTAATGTTCCGCTAGAGGCACAAAGCGCTTTAAGAAAAGCTGACGGAACCTGGGCACGAAGTGCTATAGAAAAAGCAACAGTATTTGCTGAACATTTAAGTGAAGTATTTCAACCTAATTCCACGGCAAATGAGTTCGAGCTCGAAGAATTTCCGGTTTCAACAATGGCTAATGCAGCCCAATTCGATATTGGTCCTGAGGATGTTAATAGAGTAATTAAAAATAAATTGAACTTGAAAAAATCACCGGGATATGATTTAATAACTCCATCATTGATTAAGAACCTACCAAATGTGGCAATAATTGTGCTTTCTATATTGTTTAATGCGATCTTGAAACTTGGAATTTATCCAAAAAATTGGAAAATTTCTCAAATAATAATGATACCGAAACCGGGTAAAGATTTAACCCTGCCATCTTCTTATAGACCTATTAGCCTACTCCCTTGTTTGTCGAAGCTGTTCGAGAAAATATTCCAGGAAAAGATCATACCTTTTTTGAATGATGGAAATATTATCCCAGTACACCAATTTGGTTTCCGTGAACATCATGGCACCATTGAACAAGACAATCGTTTAACTGGAGAGATTAGAAAATCTTTTGAATTAAAGAAATATTGTTCTGCCGTCTTTTTAGGTGTTGCCCAAGCTTTTGACAAGGTATGGCATAAAGGTCTAGTACATAAAATCAAATGTTTACTACCACTATGAACTCATAAATTGCTGGAGTCTTATCTATCGAATAGACTTTTCAGAGTTAAGTTCAATGATTATGTGACGAGAGAATACAAGATTAGAGCTGGCGTTCAACAGGAAAGTGTACTAGGACCTACGTTATATTTGATTTACACCTCTGACTTGCCTACGTGCGATAAATTAACAATCTCTACATTTGCGGATGATACCGCCATTATTAGTTCACATGAAAACCCACTCATAGCATCTAGTCAACTGCAAAATTATCTCGTACGTGTGGAGACATGGTTGAAGAACTGGCGAATAAAGGTGAATGAGCTGAAAAGTAAACATGTTACGTTCGCTCTAAGGAGAGGAAATTGCCCAACTGTCACACTCAACAACGTTAATATACCGCAGTCTGATTATGTCACCTACCTTGGTATTCATCTTGATAGACGGCTTACTTGGCGCCGTCACATAGAAACCAAGAGACTTCATATGAAGCTAAAAGCCTCTAGCTTTCATTGGATAATCAGTGATCAATCAAAATTAAGCCTTGAATATAAAGTCATCCTGTATAAGACCGTTTTAAAACCAATTTGGACGTATGAAATTCAATTATGGGGAATGGCTAGCAACACCAGTATTGATCTTATACAGAGGGCCCAATCTAAAATTCTTAGGACCATGACGGGAGCACCATGGTATATAAGAAATGAAAACATCCACAGGGACTTAGATGTGGCATTGGTAAAGGAAGAGTTCAAGAAAGTCCGTGAGAAATATATTGTTAAGCTGCAAAACCATCCCAATACGCTTGCAAGACAACTTGTGCAGATCCAACCCCGATCCAGGCTCCGTAGAGCTGATCTACCACCCCGCTAAGATGAGTGCCAGTTGATCATGAAGGCTCTCTTGTTGGAGAGCAACTATTTTTAATTTTAGTTATAAGATTTAAATACTTATTGTTAGGCCTATAAAAGGCAGATTCAATAAACTAATAAAAAAAAAATCTCATCTATGACAATTGTCATTTACGAAAATATACAAAAAAAGTCAAATAGTAAGTTTACTGTGATTGTACCAAAATATTGAATATACAGTAAATTTGCATGCCATTTGAAACAAGCGAAATTCATATGAAATTCGAGCGTGTCTGTCCAAACAAATAATAAATATATCAGCCTTATATTATGAAATCATAATCGGATATCTGACAACAAAATACCATAAATAAACCAAATTGGTGAACATGAAAAAAATGAATTTAGGCCACTCTTCAACCAATGTGCGTTGTTCTTTTAGTATACTGGTCTACAGAACGTATGATTAATATTAATTTGTTGGTAACCTTAAACATGTTCTAATAACTCGGGCAATATAAAAGAGATATAAATGTTTAATATAGCAAATGAAAGCTAAGATAAGTGGCCAATAAACTATTTATACCTTGTTTTTGAATATCTCGAAAGTTAGAATAAATATTGAGTTAAATATTTCTTAAGTTTAATTAAATTTTAAAATTCTTTATTTCTAATAACTAATTAAAATAACTAGTGTTTTGTATGCATATGTACACTTCAAAACTCTTATTTATTTTTTAATGCAATTTTTTGTAAATGAAAACCATTGATGTTTGAATCATAGATATACTAACTTTTCTACATGGCTTTCATAAAATATTTATGTATCTATATAAATGTTATGCTCTCTCGAGGAATGAAATGAACATATATATAGATTTTATGTTTATTAATCAACACTTATTTATATATTTCCATATGTTAATATAGCTATAAATATTTTCTGATTTATTGGCTTTACTGTCAATATTTATAGCTTTTTATGTATAAAATTTATTTTATATCATTTCTTCTTGTTACTTAGCTTCTTCTTGTAAGTATGTTGATATTATGCAAATTGTATTGGTGCTGTGCCTATTCTAGCAAAATGCTTGAAAAACGAGCTAAACTATATTTTCTGCAAACAATTTTTTTTTTTATTATTTTCTATTTTCTCACACAGCTATTTTTAAATTCCTGTATTTATCTTTAAACTTTATGGTTTACTGTTTTATTTTGCCTTATATTTTGGTTTGTGTCTTAACGTTGTCTTGTGTTATTTTAAACTTTTCCTATGAATTACTTGTTAAGTTAGTTAACATGGTATTTGTCAGTTTGCTAAAGACTTTTTGAAAAGTTTTGGCGGCAAAATATGAGAAAGTAAAAATAGATATATGAACTTGTTTAGACAGTTAACAGACACAACATTTTCAATTTCATCAAAATTCTGAGAATAATTTTGCTGAAAAGTTTTCTATATAGGTGTTTTTGAAGTTTTGAAATAATTAATTAAGTTGTGTATGGAAGTAAGTAAGGAATTAGTAAAGCATGTAAGTAAATGATTGGTTATGAAAGTGGGGAAAGGAAAAGAGGAAAAGTGCTGAATTTAAAGCTATAAGTGAAATAAACTCTAGACAGCTAAAACTAATACTATAGTTAGGCATACAAGGCCATCTTATACCAACCCTTATATTCAAAAACTATTATTATTGTTATTAAAGTTTTACAATAAGCATCTAAGTAGTATGGAATTATCAATCGTGTCTGTATATAGCGTTAGTCTATAAACTTGTTTTCTTTGCACAATTAACTTAACCTTTCATGATTTACCCATTCAGCTTAGAACAGCTCTTTTGTTTTTCCAGCCTCTCTAATAACATCTGTCATTCGCTGACAGCTTTTGTAGCTTTTCACATCACTCACAATTTTACAACCTGTAGAATATTCACATTTAAACAAATTGGACTTTATGGATTGACATATACTCAATTATTCACATCAACATATGAGCCAATTAACACACACACACACATGCACAAACACTTGAAAAAATCACTTTCTTTTCGTGTTCAAACTGAAGCACAACCATCTCCTCTGGTTTCAGCTGCCTCACGTGCGCACCTTAAGTTTTTATTACTGTCAGTGGATGAGTGATGGTGATGATGTCGTTATTACTCAATCGTATTTAAAAGTTAAGATGAAAAAATAGGGGAGAAATAAATAAAAATGAGGAGGAGAAAAGAAAATAAAAATGACTTTTCATTATTTTCAATAATACGTGCAATTTCGTTGGCAATAAATATATAGAAAATATTCATGTTATAATTTCCGTATGTCATGTTTGTTGGCTTGAAGGCGATTAAGGATAGTATGGAAACTGGCAGGAGATAAATTAGGGGCCTAGGATGTGCTATTTGTTTAAGGGGGAATTGTTAGAATATTGAGTTAATTTTGAAAGTTTTTTAAGGAAAATGTTAGACAAAGGAAATTTATAATGTGAAGAATTATAGTTAGTATTTTATTACAATTATTTGGATTTCCAATCGAAAAATAGTTTTTGTATTTTAGTTAACCGTAGATGTTTCAACATGTAATACTGGCTGACCCGGTTTGCTTCGCCACCTTAAACGTAGTTGAATTAAACAATTCTAAATAATTTGATTTTTTTTAAAGAAAAATTATGATATAAGATTTTGCCAGCGATATTGTAATGATTATTACTTTGGATTCTCATTCACTCAGAACCATATACATAACCATAAGTTCATGTATCTAGGTTAGTTTAGTTTAGGATGTAGGAGATTATCACAGCTCAGTTGGATCCATTACAGTTACCTGAAAGTAGAAGATTGATAAGTTGAAAGTCGCAAAAGAAGATATAAAGATAAAGAAGAGAGTGAATGAGAACTTTATTCGTTGGATTCATGGTCACTCTGCTGTGTGATTTTCATATACGACCTTAATAACCATCTGCTCTTCCTACTGTAGGCATCTATGCATTCCAATTACATATCAGACAATTCAGACAGGCTACTAAATAAGCATTGCTCTAAGAACCTAGCTTTCTTATTCTCCATTATCCCTTTTGAGAGCATATGGCTTCCACTAAGCATCTCCATCGTACACGATTTGTTGCAGTTGTTTTCGCGTCTTCTTATGTAAGATTGCACTGTCCTAGATCTTGGAGTATTGTGCATCTCCATGTGTTCTTTGGTCGACCACGGCTTCTTGAACCTTGAGGGTTTCACTCTAGCGCCATCCTTGTTATACAGTCAGGATTCTTTCTGATAGTATAGCCGATCCACGCTCATGATGTCATCCAGCACTATAGTGAATAGTGAGGTGATAGGGAACATCTTTGTTTTACTCCAGCGTTTGTGTGAAATGGCTGACTTATATTCCCGTTGTGAAGAACTGATAGTTTTGCATTCTCGTACATAGCCATGATGATTCGCTTTATTTTCTGGGGTACTCTTATTCTGCTCAATGCTTTCCATATGGCAGTACTTCTGATGGTGTCAAAGGCTTTCTTGAAATCTACGAACAGTAGGTACAGGGGAATGCGCCATTCTAGAGATTGTTCTATTATAATGCGTAGTGTGTTGGTCTGGTATCTGCAGCTTCTGTTTGGCCGTAAACCTGCCTGTTTATTTCGTAGAATGTTCTCCATTTTAATTTGAAGCCTTCCCTGTATTATGACTGCCAGTATCTTGTATATGGTGTTAAGCAGAGTAATTCCTCTCTAGTTGTTGCAGTCTTTCAAGGCGCCAATTTATGGTAACTTTACGATGATGCCATTCTTCCAAGTTGGAGGTAGCCTTTCATCCTCCCAGACTGATGTGATGTGTGGTCGTAGAAGTTTAGCTGTGGTTTCGATGTCAACCCGAAGAATTTCAGCTGGTATTCCATCTTCGCTTGATATTCTTAGCATATTTTTTGCAGAGTTGTTGTTATCAATTTCGTTGTCATTAGTAGTTGCATCTGAGGTTATATTACTAATGTCTAATTGCCTGCTGCCGGATGATTTAACCACATGAGGAAACTTCGAATTAATCACAAGCAAAAAAAAAAAAAAAAAAACGTTTAAACACGCATACGCAGGCGTGAGTGCATGAGAATTAAATTGTTAAAATCCAGCATGATATTCATTCACGATTAGAAACTCTACGAATGAAAAATTAAACTTAACTGAAATAAAGAAAAGTTCCCAGCTGAGCCCAAGTAATAACTTTAACTGATAAAACCAATTTTTTTGCACTTCCAATATAAAAACTAAAAACAAAACCACTTCCTCAAATAATTCAAACTTAAATTTAACCATAACATATTGTTACGAATTTGCAATAGCGATTTGAATTTAACGGTCTGTAATGACTGCCTGCAACATTCATCATGTTTATAAACACGTTCATCAGTAGAAGCTTCTACTTATCAACAATGTTGATAGAATGCGGTTATTAGCATTGTTTATAAGTATGGCAACACTAAATTTTAAAGCTGCTAACATTGACATCGAAGGCTCTAGAATATATACTAGTTTGTCCGTTAAGAGCATTGTAGAAGATTCCAGAGAGATGGCGTGTGTATAAGTAGCGGCAGAGGTTGCAGTCGTGAGTTGAGTTTATAATAGGCGCTGTTGGAGTTAGCATCAACTGTCTTGTTGATTTAAGTTTGTACATTATAAAATGTGTGTGCAAAAGTTTCCGATTTATTTAAAGAAAATAAGCCAACGTTTTAAAAAGGTTAAAACGTGACAATATCAATAAATACCTGAATATGATGGTGGTATTATTCAATTTATTAATTTTTTGAAATTACTTATTATACTTTACCCCTTTTTTAGCCCTTTTCCTCACAATGTGTAATTTCAACACGTGACTATAAAAATACCGTTTCTTATTTGACATTAATTTCTTGCCTGCTGATTTAGAATTTTGTGCTCTTTAAGCGGGTACTTTCAATTTTCACGATACTTGAGTATGTTTCAAAGGAAACTAAAAACTTAAGGCCACAATTTTATATGTATAACAACTTTATTTACACACTTTTCTATGTTTAAATGTTTGAGGGTCTTATAGAGGAATACATTTTTTTAGAAATATTGCAAAAAAGGTGAATATTGGAAGAAATCAGAAAAAATTTTGAGAAAGTGTTTGGAAAAATTATGTAAACATTCTTAAAGCAATGAAGAATTATAGTGTAATATAAATTGTTACTTAAAATTTATAAATTGGCCCCCTTTGTATAAAGATTGCTGCTTACTACTATCATGTAGATATAGGTATAAAATGCATTGCCGCTATACAAGTCTAATTATGGTACGGCAAGCATCACGCATACACTTATACACATTTGCACAGTGTGGTCATATTTATGGGTACATTAGGCTGGAACACAATTTTAAGGATTCAAAAAACTATGGCAGCTTTTCTGGACTATAAAATAGTTGTTGATTTAAGACCGAATTACATCTAACCAAATAAAGAAGTAGTTTTTAATATAAAAGAACTGTTGATTAAAGAACGGTTTTCAGTTGAGCAAAAGTAGTGCGACATTTTTTTTTAAAATACGTTTTAAAAATTAAGTTTTTTCAATACTATTTGTAAAAAGTACTTTAAAACTGCCTTTTTAAAACTTAAGAGATCAATCTTTATAAAAATGATAGCCTTTAGTGCCAATAGAATGTGATAGTTCGGTTTCGTTGATAGCGCTCAGCGAATTAAGTTGGTGTGTAAAACAGTGATGTGGTTATGAGAAACAGAGTTTCCTCCCACTCAAGGTGACTAAACCCCCTTCTATATAAACTAAAAGAGTATCCTACTTAAAAACCTGTATAAATACAGTAGAGGGTTCAGTCATCAACATAGTTTTTTTTTTTTTTAAATTTAAAAATGTTGGTTTTTGATTTGTTGTTCTCTTGAATTGACTTTTGAAGTCTTGAAAGACATGTGATTTTTTTATACCGTTTATTATAAATTACATATTTTTATACACTTCACCATGAGTGGCAAAGGTTAATTATAAGTTTGTCATTGCGTTTGTAATTTCTACATTTTTCATTTGCGACCCCATAAAGTATATAAGTATATATAACTTAGGATAATTTAAATGGACGCTTTTGTACTGAACAGTACAGCCAGTACGTTTTCTTTTATTGGTGGAACTAATAAACAGTTTTTTCTGGCCATGCACGACTGAAGTCCAGATTTTTTTATGCAATCATTAATTTTATCATCATTGACATCAATTCCATAACATTTTTCGATATATATTTTTTTTTTTAATTCGATACTACTTTAATTGGAATTCGTGGAAAACTTTCATATATTTCAAACCTTTTTATAGTTCCTAAGAAATGTTTAGAATATAGATTTTCCTTTACTTGACAACTTGGCAATTAATGATCCAACGTCGGTGGATATTTCCATTTTTTTCCCATTTTCAATCATTAATATCATCAATAATCAATTATGATATTAACGGCTTTATTTTTTTAAAGTATACTTCTGCAACGCTTCATATGTAGCATATTACAACAAATTCAATATTAACAAACAGTGACTTTATTCCCGGTCGGCAGCTCCAGTACCCCAAACCCTAATTTGGTACCAAAAGATGCACTGACGTATGAAATTTCATTGCGATACGAAATTTCTTATTTAGCAAATTTGTTCCAGTTTTATATACACTAGTATGTTTTGAATATGCCATATAAACCTTGTTTAGCCTCGCACCAAATGTTTTCGCAATAGGGATAAATTGATTTTGTTTTTTTTTCTAATATTTTGTGAGAATTATGGGATTCTTTTTCTATAAAATGTTTTAATTTGTTTCCATTAGCTTTGAAGAATTACATAGTCTAATTATATAGAAATTTCTTTGCGATATGCTTAAACACAATCATCCTATTATATATTTATAATACATATTTATAATTTCTCTAACAAATTAATTATAAGCCAACATTTTGGACCACCTTTTTGGGTTATCTTTTCCAAGCTGTGCCAACGAGTTTTGTCAGGCTTGTGTTTTGAAAATAGTTATATTCTGCAAAATGTAACATTTACAAAAATTTAGGATATTTGAGATAATTCTTTAAAATAAATTGTTCAATTAAACTAAACTTATTCATTTAAAGTTTAAACATCATTGCAGGTCAATGAAGAGTTATTGAAAGTCGAAACTAAAAAATTATAAAATTTAAATATTTCAGTCATCGGAATAGCTTAGAGTTGGGCATAATCGTACTTTTTACTGATTGTTCATTTTTGTTCAGATAAAATAAATGAATAAGTTTGTTCTTTTTGTGACTGAATGATTTCTCAGTGAATGTATTTACAGATAGATGACAACTGCTTTTGGAAACAAATTTATTTATTAATGATGAAAACATTTTTAATAATGCAATACAGAAATGTCAAACGAACAAAAAGTATAAAGAACAATAAGACTGAAGCCCTTCACATTGTTCAATTGATTAAATTGTTCAACTGAACTTGTTCGTTCATGAACAACCCAACTCTAGAATAGTTATTTCTCTTAAAAATATTTATTTTACATTTTATGCATTGGCATCTTAAAATTCTTAAGTTGCCAAAATATTACCATCTTTAAAAACTACATTTCATTACCTTTCCATTGATATATAAAATATTATATTTAATTCATTATTATACTTTAAAATAATGCATGCAATTTACATACCTTGTGAAAAATGTTCTACTATTTTATTCAAATCAAAGACTGCTTACTATGCACTTCTCATTTTTTCATGTACCCTGTTTATACGTTCCTCATTGGTTGATTCCTCATTGGTTGATTGTTGTTCTTGACAATTGCATGTGCGAATATTTTAATTGAGCTTAAGTAAACTTGTATTAACCTAACATTCACCTAATATGAGACCTTACGCGCGTACATAAAATTGCAATTGTTAGGTTCATAGACTCCATGGCAGAAAATTTTCATTAAAAAAAAATTATTTTTCACAAATTTTTTTTTTTACAAAAATTTATTTTGTTACTAAAAAAATTTTTTTTACTAAAAAAGTAAATTTTTACCAAAAAAGAAATTTTTTTTAAAAAAAGTGATTTTTTACTAAAAAAAGTAATTTTTTACTAAAAAGTAATTTTTTACTAATAAAGAGATTTTTTACTAAAAAAGTATTTTTTTTTTTAAAAAAGTGATTTTTTACTAAAAAAGTAAATTTTTACCAAAAAGTAATTTTTTTTAAAAAAAGTGATTTTTTACTAAAAAAGTAATTTTTTTTAAAAAAGTGATTTTTTACTACAAAGTAATTTTTACTAAAAAAGTAATTTTTTAATAAAAAAAGTTATTTTTCATTAGAAATCGAGTTTTACTAAAATAATAGTTTTTCATTAAAAACAAGATTTTTATTAAAAAGGATTGACTTAAGAATATTAATTTCACTAAAAAATTTATTTTTTGTGAAAAATCCAATTTTTATTTAAAAAAAAAAACAAATAATATTTTACTAAAAAATCAATTTTTTAGTGAAATTAATATTTTTTAGTCAATCCTTTTCAATAAAAATCTGATTTCTATTGAAAAAACTATTATTTTCGTGAAAATCGATATCTAATGAAAAAAACTTTTTTTTAGTAAAAAATCACTTTTTTAGTAAAAAATCACTTTTTTAGTAAAAAATCAATTTTTTAGTAAAAATATTTTTTTAGTAAAAAAAATTTTTTTTAGTAACAAAATAAATTTTTGTAAAAAAAAAAAAAATTTAGTGAAAAATTATTTTTTTTTAAATGAAAATTTTCTCTCGCGGAGTCTATGAACCTAACAATTGCGATTTTATGTACGCGGGTAAGATCACTTTTTTTTAAAAAAAATTACTTTTTTGGTAAAAAATTACTTTTTTAGTAAAAATTTACTTTTTTAGTTAAAAATTACATTTTTAGTAAAAAATTATTTTTTTAGTGAAAAATACTTTTTTAGTAGAAAATACTTTTTTAGAAAAAAATTACTTTTAAAAAAAAAAAATACTTTTTTGGTAAAAATTTACTTTTTTAGTAAAAAAATTTTGTTTTTATTAACAAAATAAATTTTTGTAATAAAAAAATTTTTGTGAAAAATTATTTTTTTTTAATGAAAATTTTCTGCCATGGAGTCTATGAACCTAACAATTGCATTTTTATGTACGCGCGTAAGGTCTCAAATTAGGTGAATGTTAGGTTAATACAAGCTTACTTAAGCTCAATTAAAATATTCGCACATGCAATTGTCAAGAACAACAATCAACCAATGAGGAATCAACCAATGAGGAACGTATAAACAGGGTACATGAAAAAATGAGAAGTGCATAGTAAGCAGTCTTTGATTTGAACAAAATAGTAGAACATTTTTCACAAGGTGTGTGAATTGCATGCATTATTTTAAAGTATAATAATGAATTAAATATAATGTTTTATATATCAATGGAAAGGTAATGAAATGTAGTTTTTAAAAATGGTAATATTTTGGCAAATTCTTAATAATTTTTAGATGCCAATGCTTAAAATGTAAAATAAATATTTTTGAGAGAAATAACTATTCTAGAGTTGGTTTGTTCATGAACAGTTCAGTCAGTTGTACAATGTGAAGGGCTTCAGTCTTATTGTTCTTTTCTAGTTTTTGTTTATTTGACATTTCTGTATTGCATTATTAAAAATGTTTTCATCATTAGTAAAGAAAAATTGTTTCCAAAAACAGTTGTCATCTATCTGTAAATACATTTACTGAGAAATCATTCAATCACTTAGTTCAGTCTAACACCGCAGCATTAAAATGAACAACTGAACTAAAAGAACAAACTAATTCATTTATTGTTTCTGAACAAAAATCAACTATCAGTAAAAAGTACGATTATGCCCAACTCTAAACTATTCCGATGACGGAAATATTTTAATTTAATAATTTTTTAGTTTCGACTTTCAATAACAAATCATCGACCTGCAAAGATGTTCAAACGTTAAATGTATAAGTTTAGTTTAATTGAACAATTTGCTTTAAAAAATACCTTAAATATCCTAAATCTTTGTAAATGTAACATTTTGCAGAAAATAATTATTTTCAAAACACTAGCCTGACAAAACTCGTTGGCACAGCTTGGAAAAGATAACCCAAAAAGGTGGTCCAAAATGTTGCCTAATAATTAGTTTTTTGGAGAAACTATAAATATGTATTATAAATATATAATAAGATGATTATTTTTTAGCAATTCACAAAGAAATTTCTATATAATTAGATTATGTAATTCTTCAAAGCTAATTGATACAAATTTAAACATTTTATAGAAAAAGAATCCCATAATTCTCAAAAAATATTAAAAAAAAAACCAAAATCGATTTATCCCTATTGCGACAACATTTGATACGAGGCTAAATAAGGTTTATATGGCATATTCAAAATATATTAGGGTATATAAAACTGGAACAAATAGGCTAAATAAGAAATCTCGTGGGCGAACAACTTATCTTCTTGGGTTGTCACGCTCACAATTGCGTGGCGTAGTGGCGGTCATTACCGGACACTGCACTTTTGGCAAAAACGCGAGGAGACTTGGCTTGCCCTACAACGACTTCTGCAGAAGTTGTCAAAACAAGGAGGAGGTTGAAAACATTTTTCATATTCTTTGTCACTGTCCGGCATTAGATGATCTACGCTTACGGTTTCTGGGACACCATTCCATAAATAGTCTTTCTAATCACTCGGTTATGAGGCTTGAGGGTATCAATGCCTTTATAAGGAGTAGTAATTGGTTAATAGGAATAGAAATGGGAACCTCTCGAGGGTAACCTAATAACCAGTATCCCATTGATATGAAATTTCTGTTAATCTCCTTCTCTCTTCTTTGAACATCTTCTTCTTAACTACTCAATCTTCCACTTTTCTCTTTTCATTTAGGTTTCCAGGCAGCCGCGAAGTTGAAGAGTAGAAGAACAGCTCACGTGGGTAGAAAGTAGAAAGTTATAACTTTCTATTTTCAGGTAACACAAAGGGACCATTGCTTGGACCCACGTAAGCTGTTCTTCTACTCTTCAACTTCGCGTCTGCCTGGAAACCTAACCTAACCTTGGTTCTGTGGGCCAAAATCCAGATAAAATCAACTAAATAATTTGTTTATATTCGAAACCACAATGCAAAGGCTAACTTAACAAACAATAACCAATTAAATATTAGTTTTGAGTGGGCAAATTTACAAATTATTATTGTGTTTATACTGAATAATGAACCCATCCTAATATTTGTATACTTATAATGTTAACTAAAGGCCTCTTATTTATTTATTTGTCTGTATAACTATGTAATTTGTTAAAAGTATACAAACGTGTGTATGTGTAGCTGTTTTCATGTTGATGTTAACAAACAGACACTAAGTATGACTTTGCAAGACGCATATTTACAACACCACTTACACCAAGAGAGTGAGAGAAAGGGGGAGAATGTGGTACTTTTACCCACTCACGTACTTAAACTTAACATGTGTTTATTATATTCAGCTGAATGATTTTGCAGCAAACACGTACCTACTTACACACTTACATACACTCATAAACACTCAAACTTACTGTTGTTTGTATAGTATAAACAGATTTTTAGAGAGAGGGCAAAGGATAATGAAACAAATAAATGAGCAAATATTCTATAGAAATGAAGAGTTTTTTTAAAACTTTATGGCATGAAAAGCTGCTTTATAATAAATTTCTGTTAAACAGTTTATAGAAATTTCAGGAAATAATTCTTAAAAATAATAATTTAAATTATGGTTTTTGTAATTTCAATATTTTTCTAAATAATTGCACATAATTTTAGAGATTATACTTTATTCTTTGCCACTAAGAAAATATAATTTTACAATTTTGTAAGCCTTATTAAGTGTGTTCATTTCTGGTTTATAGGTTTTAAAATTATTTTGAGTTTAAAAGTGTTACAGCAAAATAAATTTGTAGTAAAGGAAGTACGAGGGCAAGCTTTAGAAATCGTTTTATGCATTTGATTTGACAATGTGAAATCTTGCTTCAATTAACCTAAGGCCTTTTTGGGAAATAAATACTTCAACATTTTTAACCACACTGCTGACAAATGATACTTGTCATTTATTTTACATATCTTAAAACTACTTTACTGATTGCCCTCCCTTTGAAACTTATGTAATTTTTTAGATTTCACATCTTTTCTAGAACTTTTACTTTCATATTCTAAAGATTTTTGTTTAAAATATAATTTATTGCACTCATAACTAAAGCTTGGTATGGAAAACAAACAAATATTTGGATTTTTGCCAGGAAATAATCACGACCAAAGCTATAACAATAATAATAACTTTTCTAATCCCTTAAGGTACAGTGAGTCAGGGAGAAGATGCTTAATAACAAAAAGTATACATGTGTATGTATATTATTTGTTTATCTGTTTGTTGGCTTATGTGGCACAATCAAAATTACAAAAAAAAAAAAAAAACGAAAAACGAGGACATGTTCAACCCTATTGTCACGTACTGCTACATGATATTTTTTACACTTGAACTGTAATAACAGATTTTTTGTTTAAAGCTGTTCTGGTTGCAACATGAATGAAATAAATATACAGTCTGTATATCTGTTACAAGCTTAAAACTACTAAAAAACAAGTAGCAGTGTTATATTCGGCTGTGCCGAATCTTATATACCCTTCACCAAATAATACTTTAAGAAAAATAAAAAAAACTATTTTCGATGACTTTTTTGGTGAAAAGAAATTGGTGAACAAAACGAGTTGAACTTTAGCCGATATATTGATGTAACAATCGTGCATTTAAGTTATCTAGGGGATTCGGTAAGTTGATTTTAACATGCAAATATACAGATGGTCAGACGGATATCGCTAGACTCCTTGGTGAACAAATCGAGGTAGTCCTGGATTTATGCTTATATCTCAGCCATTTGTGAATCAATTTTCTAGATTTTAAATAACAACCTAAGTTGGACTTTAGCCTTTATATTAATGTATCCTCAGTCATGTATTTAAGTTATTTAGAGGATTCTAAAAGTTGATTTCAACATACAAATGAACAGATAGTCAGATCGATCCACAGTATAAATACTTTAGAAAAATTTAGAAATTATAAACAGAATGACAAACTTAACACTCCTGGTGAAGGTTATAATAATAGTTCATGACCATCAAGTCAGTGCAACGTGAAGAATGTTGTATACTAAAATTCTAGTTTAGAAAAATTGGACAAATAACTACAATATAAAGCTGCAAGTATTTTTTTTTATGAACTTTTATTAAGAATTTAATTAGAGAGATGCAATATTTATTGAACGAATTGTTTGCGAAAATTAATTGAAAATAGCATAATAGTTTTTCATAACATGTTTGGTTTTAGTGAAATTCTTGAAAGTATATAAAATAAAATATACATGTTTTGTAATTTTCAATCAAAGAAGAATTTCATTTTAATATCTTCTTTGTTCTTTGTAGATATGCATGTAAAAATTTACAAATTAAAAACTGAATAAGATTAAAAGTATAAAAGCGTATAATGTGTTATATATTTTTCTCAGGAACAATAAACGATTTGGTAAACAATTCCACCAGTTTCAAGAAACTTATACAGTACTAATTATGTGATTGGTTGTTCTAGGGTAGGGACCGGTGAATTGACAAGACAATTCTGGAAAGCAGTCACTATACTATCCAATACATTCTAAAACGATACAGGACTTCAAAATAAATAAAAAAAAACTAAAAAAGCGCACAATAAAATATTCAGTGAATCTGTAGAGCGAAATATTGTCAGAACGTGTAAAAAGGACATCTTTGTATGCTCTTCCAAACTTACGTCCATTGCGGAAGCCACTACGGGAAATAAAGCTTACGCCCAAACCATTCGGAAAATACTCCATAGAGCGAATTTGAATGGTAGAATGGCTGGAAAAATTACTTTACTTAGCAAGAGAAATTAAAAGAACCGCTTAAACTTCGACAAACCACACAAATCAAAGGATTTTTCTATTTGGAAAGATGTGCTGTTCGCAGACGAGAGAAAATTTAACTTATTTGGCTCTAATGGAAAAAAATATTTATGGCGAAAGGCCATAAATATGGGTTTCAACTGTAAAGCATGGTGGTGAATCGGTGATGGTTTAAGGGTCATTCTTGGCAGCTGGTCCAGGTTCTCTTCATTTCATCGAAGGCATAATGGACCAAAAAATGTATTTAGAAATTTTAAAACTGGAATTGCCATTATCACAGAAACAACGGAGTCTTTCTAACAGTTACTACTTCAACATGGATAACGACCATAAGCATAAAGCTTACAATGTCAGGTCGTGGTTGTTTTACAATTGTCCTCATGTAATGAAGAAACCTGCCCAGAGCTGTGACATCAACCCCATCGAGAATCATTGGAGCTACCTCGATAATAAAGGGAGGCAACACCACATTTCCTCTAAATAGGAATTGAAAAGAGTTCTTACTGAGGAATGGGAAATTATTGATCCCACGGTTTGCTGCAAACTAGTGGAAATTATGCCTAAGAAACCATAAATGCTCATTCAAGCAAAATGATTCCATACAAAGTATTGATTTTTATGGTGTTGTTACTTTTTCAGCATAAAATGTTCAATATACGAGTTTGACTTTAAAGGATTTTTTTGTTAATTCTTATTTACAGTGTTATTTAAATGTTTTATCTTTTATTTTCAACATGAATTGAATAAAGAATTACATAAGCTACAAGCCTCCCAAACACACTTTTTATATAACTCTAACATGTAAACCGAAATTAAGAGATATATAAAAAAATGTATATCATTTTGAAGGGTACAGATCTGTCATTTATTCCCATTTAGTTATTAAACATTATAGCGTAAATAACAACGTATTTTGTGCCAACGTCATATGCGGAAAGTTTCGCTTTACTACTTTTATTGGAAAAAAAGTGCCGTTGAAGCACACCGATTGCTCACCGAAGCTTATGATGAGTGTGGTTCATCGGTTTCAAAGTTTGAAAGATGGTTTTTGCGGTTCAGAAGTGGTGATTTTGACGTGGAAGACATAGATAGCCTAGGAAACACCAACAAATTTTAAGACCAAGAAATGGGGGCATTAATCCATGAAGATTGTTATCAAACTCAACAAGAGCTTGCAAAATCATTGGGAGTAATTTCGAAATGTTTTCAAGCAGCGGGATTCATCCCACAGCAGGGGAATTGTGTACCATACGAATTGAGGACGAGAGATCTTGAAAGATGATTTTGCATATCCGAAGTGATGCTTGAACAGCAGGATTCATCCCACAGCAGGAGAATTGTGTATCATATGAATTGAAGCCGAGAGATCTTGAAAGACGGTTTTGCATATCCGAAATGATGCTAGAACGCTATAAAAGAAAACAATTTTTGCACCGAATCATTACTAGTGATGAAAAATGTATCCATTACAATAACCCAAAGCATAAGAGAATCGACACTAAAGCCAAATATCCCTGTCGCTAAGGTAATTCTCTGTATTTGGTGGGAGCAAAATGGTCCTATCTATTGTAAGCAACTGAAGTCTGAACAGACTATCACAGGGAACCTTTGCCTAATGCAACTGATTCGTTTGAAGCGAGCATTGGTCGAAAAACATTCTGAATAAGAGGCTAGGCATGAAACCGTAATATTCCATACTGACGAGTATTGTTGCAATAGCTGTTAAAAAGTACTTTGAAAGATGTGGTTGGGAAGCTTTGCCTCACAAGACCTTGACCCGTCCAACTACTATTTGGTTTGATCAATGATGAACGCTCTCTATGGGACACGCTTCACTTTGGAATAGAGTATCGTATATTGGCTTGATTCGTTCAAAAGATTATAAATTATTTTGGCTCGAAATCCATATATTGCCTGAAAGATGGGAAAAGGTCATAGCTAACAAAGGCCAATACTCTGAATAAATGTATACTTTTCTTGAGCAGGCCCCTTACTAATTTTGCAATATGACTTAATACACTTAGTTATTTGCCTTTCCATTGACATTAAGTAGATATACATTATTCCTTTCATATAAATGCAGGTTAGGCGTTCAGATATGATAATATCATTAGGTCAATCCAGACTGCTCTAAACCCAGACAATTTGCAGTTCGCCTAATTTGCTCGCAATTGATGATACCAGTATTTGCTCTTGTAATGTCAGAGTGCAATGCACCAAATGCTGAAACTGCCGCGAAATTGGTCTAACAATTGTTGCAAATTAGAATTTATATTGCATTTACTCTTGCCATATTATCACCGAGCTTAATGACAATATAAAGGTTTTCCAACAAGAGCTAGAATTCAAAGAAAAATTTCATTTTTTGAGATAAATGATCGGAAGTTTATTTAATAATAAAGGGGAAGGTATGCCGTTAATAATGAAAAACAACATCAGCCAAATAGCCACCACGACCACGCATACAGGACCATATCCTTTTCTGGAAATTTTCCATAACCAAATCGCAAAGTGGCTGCACTATGACCCCGATAGCCTCACGAATTCTGTCTTTGAGGTCTTTAATCGACGCTGGGCTATTGGCGTAGACCTTATCTTTTACGTGGCCCCAAAGGAAGAAGTGGCAAGGTCTTAAATCAATTGATCACCTCTTCGAGAGATAATAGCAAGGACCCAATCAGCAAAGACACGAGATTGTTGATATTCGGCCAGCTTGAGTTAACTGAACTTTATAAGCCTTATGCTAAATACGGTGTAATGACGTTTGTGGAATGCCCAATTCCAAATAACAACGAGGAATGGACAAACCTGGATTTTCTTCAACACTTTCGGCTATAGTAGCACTATTCTCAGTTGTTCTTGAGCGACATGCACGGGTTTTATTCTTCACATCACTAACTTGTTCCAACAGCTCGAATTTTTCCACCAATTTCTGTATTACGGTCCGACAAGGTGCTTCACGATGACTCAAAAATGCTTTAGTTTTGCGAACTGTGACTGCAGGATTTGCACCATTTTTGTAGTGAATTTTAATAATGTCAGTGCGTTGATGAAGTGTGTATCGTTCGATTTTTAGTAATGGCATAGTTTCTACTTGTCAAATGTCAAAGAATAAAAGCTTCAAAAGTGACAGCTACCGAAATACCGGGTGATTCAAAATAACACCTCTTATTGGAAAACCCTTTATAATCTTTGTTTATTTCAAAAACAACATCGCTGGTCCGTTATATGATGGTTCGCATTAAAGTCTTCTAGAAACAGGAGTGTATCAATGCTCAATTAGGTCTTGATATCGGCACTTTAGCCTGTTGGAAATCCTGGCTTTTTCCTAATAGTACTTACATTTTTGTTAAGAAGTAAATACAAGAAATGTAATCTATTATTTATAACCTACAGATTTTAACAATCCTTTAATTTGTTTTTATTCGCTTGACTAACTTTGCCAGATTGTTGGCCAGCTAAATTTTGTTTTTTACAATTTCGTTATTTTTCCGAATTATATATATTTTTGGTAAATAATTTCCATTTAATGCGTCTTAATATTTGATGAATTGTAATGTTGTTGAAAAGTACATTGATATGTACATGTGTATTAGGATGGTATCAAAAGTAGAGAAGAGAAAATGTTTTAGATGTTCTTATTATAATTATACAAATTTGAGTAGGTCTATCTTTATAAAATTTTTTTTTTCTTCGCTTATATGAACTTTTGTAGAAGAATGTGTAGAAGGCTATAAGGACAAGTTCTCAAATCTCAGCTGAACACATTCCTTTCTACAGAGAGAAAAAAAGATTCTTAGTAGCATCCGAATTTGTTTTGCTAATCGAATGAATCGGTTGTACGCATAGTATTTTTCAATTCTATAAACAGAAACTAAAATTTTGTAGCCACAGCTGTAAAATTCGCTCACTAAGGCAGAATTATTCGATTGGATAAAAATTCGGTTGCTTTTGCCATTCGTATTCATTCAATTATAGGCCAACCATGAGGCAGAACATTCTCTTAATCTATTAATCATTACCTTGCGAATGGTTTCTGTGAATGAGTCGATTTAAATTCACGTAAAACGTGATGTTGTTGTTGACATACAAACAGATCATGTTAATTCATCTGTTTATATGGGCGGTGTAAATATTACGAATCAGAAGCTATTGATATTTTAGGCATGAGAATTCAGTACATTTCTCAAGTGTCAAAAGAATCATTCAAGTGCCTCAGTTTTCAAAAGCGGTGTAGGAAATATTTCACTCCATCTGATCTCCTTGTCAATTACGCAACCTATATCCCACCGAAAATGTAATACAACTCTCCTGTATGGGCCGGCTGGTGCTTCGAAGTCTATTTACAAGAGAAGGCGCTTATTCACTTGCGCTTGATTCACTGGAGCGTTGTTGCAATGTTGGTGGTGTTCCACCGTTTTATCGATTCAACACAGAGAAAATAGATTCGTATTAGCAACTGAATATTTAGCCAATCGAATAATTCTGCCTTAGTGAGAGAATTTTACAGTTGTGGCTATAAAATTTTAGAAGGGATAGGAAAAGATTTGTTGTTTCAACTGAAATTCATTGTTATCAGCATTGAACCAGTATATTTTTGTATGTTAAAGGCGAGAGCAGGAAAGAATATATATACTACCATTATCCTTTATTCTTTTAATGAATGACCAAAAGCTTTTATTGACCTGGAGAGCAGTAAGAACTCTATCCTGAAAGCGCTGGACGTGTAGAGATTATTCATGCCTCCGCACTATAACACATGAAGCCTACCACTTTTTGCATAGCAAATCAGCAGCATTCCAGCATTTTTTTACCACGCCAGATTCTAAATGTTTTTCCCTGACAAAGGGTCATAAACATGGTGCCAGTCTAATATAAATGCCTGCATCATTTGTTATTTTTGTCTATGTCGTGTAGTATAAACTTTTAAGCCAATTTGTAAACATTTCTAACTCTCTGTTAACTTGTTTTTTTTGGTTTATTTTTCCTAATGCCACCCACACACATCAAAACAACTTGTAACAAACACCATGATGATGATGACTACTCGAAAGTGCCTGTTGCTGTGTTGGTGTAAACCAATATATAAATTTAATCATTAGAACACAATGGAAATAAATCTAAATGTATTTTCAGGGGCTTGGAGGTGAAAGTAAGCCTTCAGTTAGCTATCATCGATTTGAAAAAGGATTTTGTTTGGCATGTTAACAATTCTTGTTTGTTATTATTTTTTTTATTTCATTTCATTTAAATCTTTCATTTCCTCTTTGCTTTATTTTCACAAAAAAAGCCAGCCTAATCTTATTAATCATTTAAGATTTTTACTCGAAGTTGTGATTGATTGCTAAAAAATGTTCAAACAAATACGATAAATTTTAAGAAAAACCTAACAAAAGTAAAACAAGGAAAAGGTAGGTAGCATACTTGTGAACAAGTAACAAGTGTACAATAATCTTTTTTTTATTTTTTTCTGAGGAATGTATGTTACATGTAACATACATTGGATAATAGTTGGGGTATTGTTTTGGTTACGCATATCAACAAATCATCAATGAATTTGACAACAGAGTGAGATATAAGGAGTGAATACGATAACAAAAGAAAAACAATTTGGATTTCTAAAGTTGGTGGGGTGTAACGAATCTTAAATACCCTTCGAATATAAGTAAATTTACACGGATAACAGTAGTCTCATCTAGCTAATTAATTTTTTCATTCCCATCTTTCAAAAAATTAAAATTTTCATTTTGTTGCTTATCATCATTATAAAAATTGTAATTCACAGTAGTGTACTCTGAAGCGAATGATTTAGTGGAAGCGAAGATGTTCCCTAAGGAATCCTCGGAATTTATTATCACCGTTCGAACAGGTAAAGTTGTTCTGCCATCAATTATTGAACCTCCTGAGCCGCTTCAAAGTTACATTTCTGGCGCCACTCCGATTTCGAAGCACTTCCTTCAAATTATCCGTAAGTACAACTCATGCTTACAAATTACGTCATTCGGGGCAACTAAGATCGTAAACAACGTCGGCGTCATGCCCACTTTTAAAGTTCAAGGCCAAATGTAATATAGAATTTGATAATTGCTCCCCCTTCCCATTGATGATGTGAAGTTCTTTCAAATTCATTTCACTGGAAATGAAGCTACAGACGCCGAACATGCATATGCATTTGCTGCAAGACCCTTCTGCCGAAACATTCTCAAGACAATTGTTGGACATCGGAAATAGAAGAGTTATAATTGATCCCGCCACAAATGAGATTTCGTTCTCGCCGTTGTCGACAAGGTATTCTCATGTCTTGCAATCAACTACACAAATTCGGATTGGCTGTGGGAACGTGCAATTTTGGCAACAAAAAATGATGATGTCAACAGGCTCAATGAGCAAATTCAATTGAAACTGCCTGGCAAAACAGTGAAATACAAATGTATAGACACAGTAATGAAAGAAGAATAAGCCTTCAATTATCTAACTGAATTTTTGAATTCATTGCAAACAGCCGGAATTCCACCACATGTATTACCATTGAAGGTTGGATCATCGATAATGCTGCTCCACAACTTAGACACGCCAAAATTATGCAACGAAACAAGATTGACCATTAAACAATGTTCACCAAATATAATTGAGCCAACAATCATCGGCGGCAGATTAAAAGGCAAAGACGTGCTGTCCATTTGAATTCAAGCGCCGCCAGTTCCCATTTCGCCTTGCTTTGGCTATAACCATTCACAAAGCCCAAGGCCAATCGTTGACCATTGCTGGCTTACATTTGGAAAATTCATGTTTTTGATACGGTCAATTGTATGTGGCTTGCTCTCGAGTTGACACATCAAATAATATATATATTTTTACTCCAAATAAAAAATAAAAAAAACAACAAACATTGTATGTCCTCCGGTCTTAAGATGAATTCATAAATATAATATCCTGTTTGCTTCAAATGGCACTGTACATATAGATATCTGTTACAACTTTGTCATATGATCACCTCATCCGCCGTCATCTGGCTTCAGATAATAAGTGTTTCGGGTATGAAGTGAGGTCGGGGGAGTCCGTGCATTAGTTTTGTCAGATGCTTTTTAAGGACCAGCTACGCGGACCGGGTTCAGCTAGCTATACATAGAGACGAGACACTCCGATTTGTCAAACAAAAATATAAAAAATCACATGTCTGATACAACAACTGTTCATGTCTGACATAAAAGGTATTAGTTTACCCATCTCTGTCCTGTTGGGCGATTATGTTGCCATGAACAAAGCGAAGAAACTGAAGACTATGGAAACTGAAGACTGAATATATATAAAGGGTTTTCCAACAAGAGGTGTTATTTTGACTCACCCGGCATTTCGGTAGCTGTAGCTTTTGAAGCTGCCATTACTAAAAATGGAACGATACACGCTTCAACATCGCATTGAAATTATTAAAATTCGTTATAAAAATGGTGAAAATCTCGCAGTCGCAATTCGCAAAACTTAAGAATTTTTGGGTCGTCGTGAAGCACCATATCGGACCGGAATACAGAAATTGGTGGAAAAATTCGAGCTGTTGGGACAAGTTAATGATGTGAAGAATAAAACCCGTGCACGTCGCTCAAGAATTGAACATTCCGTATCTTATGGTTGGAGTTGGATGATATTGATCTGGACAACGTTTACTTTCAACAAGAAGGCGCTACGTACCACACAAGCAACAAAACCATCGCTCTTATCTCTCGAAGAGCTGATCACAATTGGCCACCGAGATCTTGTGATTTAGCATTTTGCGCCTTCTTCCTTTGGGGCCACGTGAAAGATAAGGTCTACGCCAACACCCCAGCGTCGATTCAAGACCTCAAGGATAGAATTCGTGAGGCTATCGAGGATATAGGGCAGCCTCTTTGCGATTTGCTTATGGAAAATTTCATAAAAAGGATATAGTCCTGTAAGCGTGGTCATGGTGGCTATTTGGCTGATGTTGTTTTTCATTATTAACGGCGTACCTTCCTCTTTATTATGAAATAAACATCCGATCATTTATCTCAAAAAATTCCATTTTTCTTTGAGTACCAAAAAAAACCTCTTGTTGTAAAACCCATTATATTTGGCTTTAAGTTTGTTTTTTCGTAAAGTCTTACTTTAACTTTATGCTAGTTTTTGCGAGCCGATCGCTGCTTGGCCATTATAAAGTGAAGTTTTTTTTAAATTGTATCGAGCCATTTGCTTTGAATATGATTTTAATAAAACATTAAATTTTGTGCAACAAGAGTAGAGAAAACATTAAAAGGAAAGTGTTTATATTTTCAATAAAACATAATTTTACAGTGATGAATTCACATAGTTTTTGTATGTGATAAGAGAGTATTATTTTTATTGTACAGCAATAGAGAGAAATGTACATGGTGCGGAAACTCTTCTGTCAAAGACCTAACTCAGTTGTCAAAAACCTAAGTGGTGAGAATGTATTAATAAAAAAAAAACTTTGTGAAAACAAATTTTAAGTAATTTTCTAGTTTGAGTTTTTTTCTACTTTCCGCTCTATGTGTATTTCTCTATGTCATCAGCATTTGGTTTCTAGATGTTGGAGAATAATTGAATTTGGGAGCCTCAAAAATCGAAAAACTCCAATCCAGTGCAATATTAGGTGTTACACATAGAACATCAATCTTTATTTAAAACATATTTTGGCGAAGGGTACAAAAACAAACTGTTGCTCAAATTAATTGCAGCAATTTTAAGCGTAATTCTAAAAATATATAAACTCAATTGAATTGCTTTATTTAGGTCAATGCGTAACTAAAAGTTTTTGTTTGCAAAATCCTGGAAACTCTACTAAATTACAAAAACAAAATTTCCACAAAAAATAAGAAAATAATAAACTTGATTTGAAGCCCAACAAAAACCGAGTATAATCACACCATGATTGATTTATATTACAAAGTGAAAACAAACAATTGTTATTTGTTAGCAAAGGAGTTTTTATTAAAAAAAAACACAATTAATTATTCTAAAGAATTGTTTTGTTTACATTAAACAATAAGTTTCAGTTGTTCTTTTTTTTCCTATTTCAGAGTAGGAGTGAAAATAAAAATAAAATCAAACACCATAAATAATGTTTAATGTTAATTTTATTCTCGACATGTTGTTACCCAGGCAAGTGGTTGAATAAATGTTCAATATTTGTTTATTTAGGACCCATAAATTTGTCGCAATTTATTTTTATTATTTCTCTGTGTATTGTCACATACAGATACTCATTTGGATGCAAAGGACATGATGTTAAACATGTGTAAATTGATACGCATCCTTTATATTTATTATTTTACTACTTTACATACAACAAAAAAAAAAAAAAAACAAACAAAATGTACAAAATGTACCTTAAAGTATTCATAAACCCAGCAAACAAACAGGTTACAACTCAGTTTGATGATAATTTAAAATCAAACAATTTGTTTAAAGAATTCAAACCTTTTACAGGTGTGTTAACTAAAGTTTGTAGATTTTAGCAGAGCAAAACTGAAACTTCCTTGTTCATGTCCGCTGGGATTGTTATAAACACCTGTATATGTTTGTTCTGAGTTTAAGGCTACTCTATAGTATATCACTATGCTGGAATGTTTATACATGTGTGTGTCATGTGTAAACAAGGTTACAGACTTTTAATTGTTTCCTTGGACATTGTTAAACATGTTTTATGTTCATTTTAACTCTTAATTTGTTACCAGGGGAGAAAAATTGCCATAAAAGTGTCTGCTTGTAAGCAACAAAGGTAAGTGAAAGTTGCTTAACTTTCTTTGAATTTATGTTAACATAGATTTTTATTTTCAGATTATCTCAATTGTTGTGTTAGCAGTTAATGTTTTGTTGCAGGTAATTGAAAATATATAAATTTTTATTAAAAGTGATTTTAAGAAAATTAATGTTACACTAACATTTCTCAGGGATAAGCTCTTGCAATAGATGATACCGCCCACATTGTTGAAGCTACATCTGTCGAGTTGGCAAATAGGTGTTATGTTCTGACCCTAATTTTCATCAAAAAATCATCTTCATCGATGAAGCCCATTTCTGGATAAATGGCTACATCAACAAACAAAATTGGTGAATTTGGGACGATACCAATCTACATGAGAGCCAACGACGTCCAGTACATGCAAAAAAAGTCACTGTTTGATATGGATTTTGGCCTGGCGGTGTCATTGGTCCATATTTCTTTGAGTAAGACATTGGCCAGGCCATCTCCATCAACGCTTCTTTGAACGACGCCAGCTTCTTTGAACGACGTTATGTTCCATACAGCTCATGCCACATTAGACATTCTGGACTACCGATTTGATGGCGTTGTCATCCCACGTGGAAGTGATATGAACTAGCCATCGATATCGAGTGATTTGACCCTGTTAGGCTTTTGGTTGTGAGAGTTTCTTAAGCCGTGAAGTCAGCGAACATTTGTGCTGTATTTGTGCCTTTTAAAAATCGATGATATCTCACGCATACTTTGTTTAATTTAATACGATTAATGAAAAACCCATTATAAATATTCTTGATCGTTATAGATAGCGTATTTGATATAGTTGTGTGGCGGCATGGTGTAGTGGTTAAAGGGCTTGCCTACTACACCAAGCAACTCAGAGGACGACAAATTTTCTAAACAATCCAGCCAAGTAGACCCCTGGCCACCACTCCCCCTGGAAAAGAGGATAACATCATGGAAAAGGTCAGGCAGCCCGCCAGCCCCTGGGAAAAAGTAGGAATCAAAGATTAGCAAGGTTACCCACCACTACACCAAATACACAGAGGGCGTTGTTTCTAGGCAACGACAGATGGTATTATCCTGAAACAACAACCGATTAGCGAAACAGATACAAGGCAATAATAACAACAGACTAGTAACATCGTACATGTATCATAGGACCCGCTACAGCAGACCAATCATCTACTTAGCTGGAACAACAACCGCTTAACGAAATAAACAAGCAATAAAAAAATGGGCAACATGAGAAAAAGTAAAATTTGTTTGTTTGTTTGTTTTTTCAGCATTACTACTTAGAAAGAAAGTTATTTAAAAAGACATTACTTGTAGCTTTCTAAGCGAAGTTTTTGCTGAACACTCAAGAAAATTCTTTGGGATTTTTTTATGCGGTATTATTCTTGAATCAGACACATACAAATTTTCAGCCGGAAGTTGTGAAAAGTCTGCCAGTACATAAGTTGCATCACACAACAAGTTTATTTGTTTATAAAATTTGACCTAAATATTTGCTTCTAAGTACTTTAACGCATTGCGATCTGAAACTTTCTGAACTTTATATGACTTCAACCTAGCATTTGCGATGGCTCTGTGCACAAAAGAATCAGAGCATTTTACTTTAAGAGCTGATTTTCTGATAAAAGTGTTCGGTGATTTTCGAAACCACAGCTGAACTTCTACGACCACCCTTCACATCAGTCTGGGAGGATGAAAGGCTACCTCCAACTTGGAAGAATGGCATCATCGTAAAGTTACCGAAAAGTGGCGACTTGAAAGATTGCAACAACTGAAGAGGAGTAATTCTGCTCAACACCATATACAAAATACTAGCAGTCATAATACAGAGAAGGCTTCAAATTAAAATGGAGAACATTCAACGAGATGAACAAGCAGGTTTCCAAACAGAAGCTGCGGAGACTAGGCCAACACTCTACGCATTATAATAGAACAATCTCTACAATGGCGTACTCCTTTGTACCTAATGTTCGTAGATTTCAAGAAGCCCTTTAACACCATCCGAAGGACTGCCATATGGAAAGCATTGAGAAGAAAAGGAGTACCCCAGAAAATAACGCGAATCATCAGGATGCAGAGCTATCAGAATTTGGATTACGCGGATGATATTTGTCAACTCTCGCATAAGATCTCCAACATGCAAGCAAAGATAGATGATCTGAAAAGACTAGCATGCAATGTTGGACTTGAGATAAGTATCAAAAATAAACAACGTTAGCACCGATAACATCATGCTACAAGGTCAACCAGTTGAATACGTATAAAGTTTCTGCGATCTAGGCAGTACAGTATCAACAAATTACGATTTTATAAATTGCCATAATATGATAACACGTCCTGTAAGTGGAAAATCGATTGACCACGTTTATAGCAACATTTATAGTGATACGTATGTAGAATCAGTTGAATGCAAATTATCTGATCATAATATTATTTCTTGTCGGATTGGAATAGAAACACAAAACCAACTTTTCAGGGAAGAAACTCGTCTTTATTGTGATTTTGAACGTGTCAAAACCTATATCCAAGCTGAATTACCACTGCTGCATGAAACCGGTGACCCATCCATAGATACATCTACATTAATTTCCTGCTTAGATAATGTTGTTAGAAATTCTACAACTGAAAAAATAATAAAAAGGACTTATAAACATGAAATAACGCCTTGGATCAACGGAAATTTGAAAAAATTAATTATGTATAAAAAGAAATTATTAAGGCTGAGAAAAATAAAATCGGATAACGCAGACATTAAGAAAATATTAAAACGGGTTAGTTGTGTAATAAAAAAAGCATGTAGAGAGTCTATGAACAATTTTTACAAAAACAATTTAGAAGATTTGAAACAAGATCCAAGAAAGAGTTGGAAATTCATAAATGAAACATTGGGTAGAACCTCAAAACAATGTATTCACATAAAAGATGCCAATGACAACCAAATTTCTGATGATTTGCAAAAAACTGAAGTTTTGAACAACTTTTTCGTTCAATCAATATCAACTTTAAGATCGCGAATTCAATATTCGCCAACGGATTCTTTAAATTCGTTAAGAACATTAGTGCGATGCCGAACTAGATTTAATTTTGATTACACAACACAAGATGAAATGAGGAACACTATATTAAAGTTAACTCCGAACAAAAGTTGTGGTCATGACAATATATCACCAAAGGTTCTATTAAAGTGTGTAGATGAATTAACACCCTATTTGGTAAACATTTTTAATAATATGATAAATAAAAGTATTTATCCGAATATATTGAAAATTCATAAAGTAGTTCCAATTCCCAAAGAAAAGAATGCGTCATCAACAGTGTTGCGAATTTTGTTTCATGTACTTTTATTTTAAACTTTTTTTTCTTTTTTTTCTTTGCAAATTGTAAGATAATGATTTTTTCTTTATCTACTTTTATTTGTATAGAAATAGAGAAAATAAATCATAATGAAAACATATACCAAATTGTATCTCATAAAAATTGTTTGCTGGGTGGTTTACTTATTATGATTATACCTCATTTATTGTATTACAATTTTTTTCTAGCATGCAAGAAGTTCTTTTAATGCGGGAGAAATAGTAATTAAATGAACACTCGTGCATACATATATTTGCATGTAGATATTTACATACATATGTACGATTATACTGAGAGTGTTACACTCTAAAAACTTCATACCTTTTATGGTAATATCTCTGTCTTTCTCCACCTTAAGGGATTTATTGATATTTCCATTGTCATTAAAGTCTCCTTGAAAAATACACGACGTAATTAGTAATATTTAATATTTCGATCATTGTCAAGTTGAGATCATTACAAAGGAAAGTGTGGTAGAGTCAACAAGTAATAAAGTTATTTTATATATGTGCTTAACCATCATAAACATCTTCAATATAACATAGTGACTTTAAATAAATTAATTAAATAAAGTGAATCAATACAAATTGAGTATTCAAGCAGCAATATTTAAAGAATATAGTGATTTTTTTTTGAAAGGTAAGAAGTTAATTGATAAATGTTGTCCGCGAGTGATAATAAGACCATATTTTCCCTCCAAGGATCCTCATTCCATACATTTGTGAGCGTTGTGTATCACATCAAATTATACTGGGGGAAAAAGGACCCCAAATATAGTGGTATTTCATGCCACCTGGATCTTAACCTAAAATCCCACAAAAGAAGTTACACACGCGTGTTTGAAAAAGCTATATTGGCATATATGTATGTCGCTATCAGTTCTGTATTACATGTGGAGCCACGTGTGAGTGATATATGATCACATCAATTTGGATAATAAGCAAAAACCACATGGGATAACACCACCAAAAGTCCACATCATATTGACCGACAGCAACCAAAACTTAATAACTTTAACGTATCCATATTTTCACCAAAGGCAAAAGTCTAATCGAATATAAATGAGATCTACAAAATCATCGAATTCTGATTTTCTATAAAATATTACACACCATTATATAATCCATATTTATCACAAACATTTTCTAATCATATTCATCTACATTTCTTATTATCAAATATCTATTTTATATTATAACTAATTTCCTTTGAAATTCCAAAAGGAATTACATAATTAAAATATTTACAAACTATTCTAAATTTGCTAATTAAAACTATTCTAAAAATACAATTAATCTATTTAAAATTTTATAAACTTTCTCTAAATTAACTAATTTAAGCTATTTCATTTATATTCAACTTGTCATAAGTTTACTAATTAAAACTACTTAAAATATTTAAAGCCTAATCTAAATTAACTAATTAAAACTATTTCGTTTATATACAACCTATTTTTATTTTCACTAACTAAAACTATAAAGAAAACATTAATATATCTATTTACTTTTTATTAAAACTATTATATGTTTGAATAATAACTACCTATATTAAAACTGCATTTTCATAATTTAAAATATCGATCAATTTAAAAACCATTTCAAATCTATAATGATGATCTTATTGTAATTTATTTTTTTTTGTATATATATTATTGTTAAATTTGAATGTAATTAAATTTGAATTCATTATAATTATTTACTAACTTTTTCTCCACGTTTATATAATGTTATAATATTTTATATCATTTCATAATGTGGATTTTCGATATTTAGTTATAATTTTTATTTTTCCATTTATATATATTTAATCATAATCAACTAACTCTTCACTTCGAGTGTAGAATATATCTTTACTTTTTACTTTATTTTTATTATCTTTATTTCTTTATTTTATTTAAAAAAATGTAAATATCATAAAAAACTAATAATTCTTCACAAGTAGCAGAGATCACCATCAACAACAACAACAACACTCATTGATTGCTGGGCCCATCATCTCAATCGAAGTGGTATGAAACAAAAACTGTTTTTGTAAGTGATGTTTCTCTCTATTTTTTATTTTTAATTATCTCTTTGCATTATTATTATTTTGTTATTTCTTATTTTGTCAGTCCGATTCATATTTGTCCCCATTGTCCGAATTATGAATTAAAAGAAATACATACATTACTCTTAACATTCTATTTAGATTTTGATTATTTAGTATGTACGTTGCACTTAATGAGTAACGATCAAATGTCTTTATTATATACCATTTCTCTTTTTCACTTTTTAATAAACATTTGTTAATTTCTATTTTTACGAAAATGAAACTTTAAATTATTTATATGAGAAAGGTAGCAATAGAAAATATGTAAGTATGGGTTAAATATCATGTCTATTATAGGGACAGATTTCAATTTCAGGGTATTAGGTCTGTCATAGGTGTCTGTTTTTTTTTCTAACAGTTGGGAGGGAACAATATACCCTAATTGGCATACCATCTCGCCATCGACTCATTTCTTTAAAATTTGTTTTTTTTCTACTTATTTAAATTATTCTCTGTTTAGATTTACATACTCTATGGGTATGAGAGTATGTTATGTGTTTACGCGTCAAGACTCGGGTTGAGAACCAACGATACATAGTGTAGAGCTAGCGGGTTAACATTTTCATGCCCCTTAACCATTGTAGAAACTTGTTCGGTTATGTATGTTTGAATATGCTAGAAATTGTTGCAATTTTTATTATTCGAAATTCTAGCCGGCGCGTAACAACAGATATGTATAGGCCAATAGCTGTATTATCCACAATTGATAATATTTTTGAAAGAATCTTATATAACCAAATTTCAACGTATATGTATGGTAACAACTTACTCAGCGATTTTCAATATGGATTCCGGAAAGGATGTGGAACTGAGGAAGCTGTTTTAAATGTTATAAATTTCATTTGTAAAAGCTTGGATGAAGGGCAGAGTGGTGTAGCTGGAATTTTTTATGATTTTAGCAAAGCATTTGATCTCATAGATCATGATATTTTGCTGCAAAAGCTAACATTTTACGGCATTTATGGAGGGGATCTGCTTTTACTAAAAAGCTATCTAGCCAAACGGGAACAGTTTGTTCAGATTGGTGATTGTAAAAGCTCATTACGTCCTGTTTTGCATGGAGTTCCTCAGGGCAGTGTGCTAGGGCCACTGTTATTTACAATTTTTATTAATGATTTACATAACCTTGATCTTACTGGGAAAATATACATGTACGCTGACGACATTTGCTTATTTTACCCATACAAGCATGAAACGGTAGTAAAGGCATACATGGAACGTGATGCTGCCTTAATATCTATGTTTGCTCAATCAAATAGACTAGTATTAAATTCCAATAAAACCAAATTGATAAGATTCAAGCCAAGTTTGTATAACAATCAATTTTCAATACATATTGATGGTAGAGAAATTGTTGAAGTTAGCTCTGTAAAATACCTGGGTATAAATATACAGAACAATCTTGTTTGGGACCAACATTTACAATATCTCAGAATAAAAACTGCTCAAGCTGTCGGCATTTTATACAAATTTAAAAACAAGTTTAATAAAGAAACTAAACTTATGATTTACAATGCTTTAATTCAAAGCCATCTGAATTACTTAGCCATTTTATATGGTTATAAGAAAAGTAATGACTTAAAATCGCTTCAACGAATGCAAAATAAAGCTCTCAAAGTGGTGTATAATCTTCCAATATCATATCCATCAATTTCATTATATGTCGATAAATGCCAAACTATCTTACCTGTACATGGGCTTTATAAAATGCAGCTGTTATTGTATGTTTTCAAATGCTTACATAATATCGGATATCACACTATAAAATTTACGAGAAATTACCATGCAATAAATACAAGAAGTAATGGACAGTTACAAATAGCCTGGTGCAGGTTGGAAAAAACTAAACAGCGTGTAGAATTTATGGGTAGCCGTGAGTACAATAACTTGCCACAAAATTTAAAAGATGAAAATAGAATTTCAGTTTTTAAAAAATTATTAATAAAACACATTTTGCAACATATAAATGAACTTTTGATATAAATGATCTCAATTTGTAATATTTTTTTTTATAAGAAACATTTTTTTATATTAACTAATTGTAAATTTTAGTATTAATATTTTGCCAACTCGCCTCAATAATGCCTTTTGGCGCTGAGGCAACCTATTGTAATGGATTAATTGAAAATAAATAAAATTTATATATATATATAAAAAAAAAAAAAAAAAAAAAAAAAAAAAAAAAAATGGCGGCGCAGAAACAGACGTAAAGAACTGGCTCAATAAAGCGAGAACGGCATTAGAAAGACTACAACCAGTATGGAGAAACTCACAAATATCCAGACGAACCAAGTTTAGAATATTCAACGCATGTGTAAAGTCTACTTTGTTGAACGGAAGTGAAACTTAGTTAGTATCGAACACCATTACGCAAAAACTACAGGTATTCATTAACAAGAGCCTCAGAATCATACGCAGAATATTCTGGCCTTACAACATCAGCAATACAGATCTCTGGAACCTCACCACCGAGGAAACCATAACGCAAATAAAACGTAGAAAATGGAGGTGAATCGGGTATACTATCAGAAAGAATCCTGACAGTATAACAAGGATGGCGCTAGAGTGGAACCCTCAAGGTTCAAAAAGCAGTGGTCGACCTTCATACATGGGAAGACGCGAAAACAACTGATACAAATCGTGTAAGATGGAGATGCTTTGTGGAATCCATATGCTCCCATGAGGGGTAATGGAGAACAAAAAAATACTGTTTAATGGCTTTTTAAATATTTGAACGAATAAACTTCTATATAAGAAATGTGTCTAGAGAGATGACACTTTTCTATATAAGAAATGTGTCTTGAGAGAAAACTCTATTCTATATAAGAAATGTGTCTTGAGAGAAAACTCTATTCTATATAAGAAAAGTGTCTGGAGAAGACACTTTTCTATATAAGAAAAGTGTCTGGAGAAGACACTTTTCTATATAAGAAAAGTGTCTGGAGAAGACACTTTTCTATATAAGAAAAGTGTCTTGAGAAGACACTTTTCTATATAAGAAAAGTGTCTTGAGAAGACACTTTTCTATATAAGAAAAGTGTCTTGAGAAGACACTTTTCTATATAACACTTTTCTTGAGAGAAGACACTTTTCTATATAAGAAAAGTGTCTTGAGAGAAGACACTTTTCTATGTAAGAAAAGTGTCGTGAGAGAAGACACTTTTCTATATAAGAAAAGTGTCTTGAGAGAAGACACTTTTCTATGTAAGAAAAGTGTCGTGAGAGAAGACACTTTTCTATGTAAGAAAAGTGTATTGAGAGAAGACACTTTTCTATATAAGAAAAGTGTCTCGAGAGAAGACACTTTTCTATATAAGAAAGTGTATTGAGAGAAGACACTTTTCTATATAAGAAAAGTTTCTTGAGAGAAAACACTTTTCTATATAAGAAAAGTGTCTTGAGAGAAGACACTTTTCTATTTAAGAAAAGTGTCTCGAGAGAAGACACTTTTCTATATAAGAAAGTGTATTGAGAGAAGACACTTTTCAATATAAGAAAAGTGTCTTGAGAGAAGACACTTTTCTATATAAGAAAAGTGTCTTGAGAGAAGACACTTTTCTATGTAAGAAAAGTGTCTTGAGAGAAGACACTTTTCTATATAAGAAAAGTGTCTCGAGGGAAGACACTTTTCTATATAAGAAAGTGTATTGAGAGAAGACTCTTTTCTATATAAGAAAAGTGTCTTGAGAGAAAACACTTTTCTATATAACAAAAGTGTCTTGAGAGAAGACACTTGTCTATACAAGAAAGTGTCTTGAGAGAACACACTTTTCTATATTTAAAAAAGTGTCTTGAGAGAAGACACTTTTCTATATAAGAAAAGTGTCTTGAGAGAAGACACTTTTCTATTTAAGAAAAGTGTCTTGAGAGAAGACACTTTTCTATATAAGAAAAGTGTCTTGAAAGAAGGCACTTTTCTGTATAAGAAACTAAAATTGTTCTCTATCATCTAAAAAATATGGCTAATTTGACCAATGACACGAAACTTCAAATAAACACTATACGTTGTTCAATTTTGTTCTTGATAGAAGACTATTTTCTATATAATAAAAGTGTCTTCAGAGAATACACTTTCTATATAAGAAAAGTGTCTTGAGAGAAGACACTTTTCTATATAAGAAAAGTGTCTTGAGAGAAGGCACTTTTCTGTATAAGAAACTAAAATTGTTCTCTATCATCTAAAAAATATGGCTAATTTGACCAATGACACGAAACTTCAAATAAACACTATACGTTGTTCAATTTTGTTCAAATTTTCAGAGGAAATCGAAAAAGTTCTAAAGAAGGGCCACCCTACTGTAATTTTCAAAAATCATGTTTTGCATAATGTAAATACCAATCACTAATACCAATTACTAGCACTTCAGTAAACTAAATTAATGGTTGTATGGTAAATATTTAATTACTATCACAAATCATGATGTACAGACCAAGTAACGTATGAGTGATTTTAAATTATTTAAATTACTCAACATGTATACGCCACAGTGAAAGTGTTATTGCGGCTCAATTTTATTGTGATAAATCAGCAAAGATATTTAAAGCATGATTTTCTAAATCAAATTTTGTAGCTTAATTTTGTTATTTTTATAATTTCAATTAATTAACATTGTTGATGCTGTTTTGACAAATTTAAAATATTTGATTTGGGTCAACATTTTTAGCGGTATGATATGCCTATACAATTTATTTTTCTCTTAAGGACTTAAGCCTTTTTTTTTGTGTAAGTAAAAGAACAATTTAAAGGGTTATTTTAGGACAAAAAATTAACAAGCAAAACAGATATATATTTCATGTTTTATTTTTATTTGTTTAATGTTAAATAAGAAGTTTAAATAACAAAGACATCAAGTGTCTGGGAAGCAATTTCAAAGCAACTTAATCTGATTTTGTATTTGAATGTGGGACGAAAATAAAAGAAATATGTATTTATACTTTTTGTACGGAAAATGGCTTCTTAGTTAAGAACATTTTGTTTTCCTATCTATAAGGCCGTAGAGGTATGTAAGTATATTAGGAATGGTAAAAAAGATGTTTAAAATTTAATTCATAATATAAATGATACATTTTATAATACAATTGCTTCTGTCATAAAGCATAAATAACAATCGTTTGTAGGTTTTTCTTCTGTTCCTGATACTAGACACCAAAGACATTATATGAACTATTGTTATCAAATAAATGGGTTTTGAATGATATGTGATATGCTATGTAAGGAAGTCTAATCAATGTAATTTGTCTAAAACTATTTTAGGGCACCTTCAAAATCGAGGAAAGTTCCGTAGAGAAAAATTAATTTTTAGGTTTTGATCCTGCTTAGCAAGATTTACACTAGAACAAACATTTTGTTAATTATTTAATTTTAACTTTTTTAGTTATTTAAAATAAGTATTTAAATCTTATATTGTTAGCTTTTATTTTGAAATATTTGTACAATATGAATTTATTGGAAATATTGGCCATTATTAGCTATGACATTTTCCTATCTTTCTGAGCAACATATGTATTCCCAGCCAAAAGAACTGTTTAGCTTTGTAGGCCAAGATCTTGTCAAGACAATGTTGTATAATCTGTTCCAAAGTGAAGCGTATCTTAGAGAGAGCATTCTGATTCGATCGAGCAAACAATATTCGGACTGGGCATAGTCTGGACTAAAAAGCGGGTGAGGCAAAACTTCTCAAACAATTCATTCTAAAAAGTTTTTAACAGGTATTGCAACATGTGTCCGAGTGTAGTCATGACAGAATGTTACAGTTTCATGTCTGGCCTCACATTAAGGGCATTTTGCTGCCAATGTATATTTTAAACGAATCAGTTGTATTTGTTACAGGTTCCCTGTGATGGTCTGGCCAGATTTCAATAGCTCATAATAGGTACAGAAAATTACCTTAAGGCCATGGATATTTAGCTTTGGTGTCGATTCAGGGCTAGCGGGAGGGCTTCATATACGATCTCTTACGCTTCGGGTTATAATAATGGTTTAATTTTTCATCGAAAATAATGTTTAATTTTATTGCGATTAAGCAGCACTTCAGACATACAAAATCGTATTTTAAGATCTCTCGGCTTCAATTCGTAAGGCACCCAATTTTTCTGCTTTTGGATGAATCCAGTTGCATGCAAACATTTCGAAATTGCTAATTGAATAGCTAACAATCAGTTTGCAAGCTCTTGTTGAGTTTTACAACAATCCTCATAGAGTAATGCCTACAATTCTTCGTCTTCAACTTTTTGGCCGGACTTCACATACGATCTGTTATGCTTCAGGTGGTAATGGAGCCATTTTCATCGCAAGTAATGATTCGGTGCAAAAAGCGTTTGAACATGATTTCGTGCATGTAAAGTCGTCTTTGCATGCTTCAGTTCGTATGGAACCGAATTTTCCTGCTTTTGGATGAATCATGCTAGTCGCAAACATTTTGAAATTGTTGCTTTAGTAACTCTCAATGATTTCGGAAGCTCTTGTTGAGTTTGAGAACAATCTCCATAAAGTAATGGTTCCAATTCTTGGTCTTCAAACTTTTTTAGCTGGCCTTGGTGATCTATGTCTTCCGTGTTAAAATCACCAATTCTGAAATGACCAAACCATCTCTCGCAAGTTGATACCGATGGAAGTACACTCAACATAGACTTTGGTGAGCAATTGGTGTGCTGCAGCGGCAATGCTTTTTCAAATAAAAGACGTAAAGCAAAACTTCCCGCATATGACGCTTTGTTGGTACAAAATTCAATATTCGAATTAAAAAATACTTTGTTATTTACACAACAATATTCAACAACTAAGTGAGAATAAATGACAGATATGTACCCTTCAAAATGACATATAAGTTATTAAGTGTGAGAGAGATCGAAAAAATCATAACATGTATAGATGTTAATAAAAAAGAAGCCACTAAACCTGCAGTTTTGATTTTTGTTATTTGATTGAAATTATTAGTACAACTTATAAAAAATTAAATTTTTATATTTCTAATCAATAGTGGCTGATTTATGCACCTTTGCCCAAAACCCTTCCATTATGGTTTTTATAGTGCCTTCTGTCACTTTTCTCGAACAAGTAGTGAATCGCCGTTTAAAATTTATCACACTTTTGGACAATTTTTTATGCTCTTCAACTCTATTTTAACAAGAGCCCAATATCTCTCCACTGGTCTAAGCTCCAGGCATTTTGGGGGATCTGGCTCTCTTGGTACAAATACCACATCATTGTTCTTGTACCTTTCAAGACCTTGCTTACCATAGTGAAAGGATGCCAAATCAGGCCAAAAATAAGTGGACACATTAAGAAGTCTTATGAATGGAAGCATCCTCTTTTGTTAACATTCCTTTATGTGATTTTCGGTATTTATAGAGCATTTGTAACAAATGTTTGGCTTTTTTGCAGCAACTTCAAATTGCTTGCCATGCCACGAACTTTTCGGGGAAATTTTATGCTTTTGGTGCCTAAACTTTTCTACAGCATTCTCTCGAGCTTCAGCTATATACAAATGTTGACCCGGAAGCTGCAAAAAATTTTCCAGAACATACGTTTCGTCATCCATTATGCAGCAGGTATATTTTTTATAAAATTTGACTTCAATTTCCGTTCTCTGTCTTTGGCATCTAAATTTTTAGCAGAGTTCCTGCCAGGAACTTTTTGAGCCTTATATGTTTTTAAACCTGCATTGGCTTTAACTTTTCGTACCAAATAGTCCGTGTGCTGAGCTAACCAGACTGCTGTCCTACCGAATGTGTTAGGAGCTGTTTTGAAAATGCTTTCTATTTTATTAAACATCTTGTAAACCTTTCTTTCTACCTGAGTCAGGTTTTCTAGCAATGGACAAGTTCTCTCGGTACTGTTGAGTAACATTGGAAACAGTTTGACGGCAGACCTTTGATTGTTTGGCGAACTTTTTGTAGGACCAAGTTGGGTTTTGTTGAAAATATTTAATAATTTTAGTGCGCACTTTTTTCTGGTCACTCATTTTAATCAGATTAACAACAAATGAACATAATTGACATTAAACATAATAACTGACATGCTTTTCAAAGGTAACTTGATCAAAAAATCAAAAAATACTTGGGTTAAAAGTTTTAATGAAAAACGTGTGTTAAGAATTTTTCGATCTCAGTCCTTATTAGGTAGTCATCCAACTGTTAACGATGGTATCATCAGTGAATGCAGAATTGTAAAATGGTTTCTTAAATGAAAAACCCTAAACTTAAATATTGCCGAATTATTTTTATTCCCTTATTTCAATGTTTTTACTCTTGTTCTGCTTTGATTACTGTTTAAAAATATCTATTATTACAAACTATATGACCCTATAATGTCAATTGTAATCATTTATTTTAATATTTCTTTAAGCTTCTATTTTGTATATCTGCTAGTTATACAATTTTTGTTTTGTAGTAAGTTTAATATTAATATTAAACTATTTACATTTTACGGAAATTGTTCTTTTTTTTTTTTGTTGTCAACAGGAAATACTCACTGTTCACTTTTTTGTGTTTATCTGGGGGGACAGAAATTCGTAATGTTTTATGCAAAAAAATTAGTTTAACAAACAAAAATATAGTTTAAGTGATTGCGGTTAGCGAAAGCACCAACAAAATCGCTTGATTTAATAATTCAAACAAGAAAGCAAAAAAAAAAAAAAAAAAAACTGCCACGATATGAAAATTTAAGTCAACTACAAATCCCCTGAAATTTACTTTTATTCCTGTTACAATTTCGTCTACTCTCTCTCTGCTTCACTCGAGTGCCAACATCATTATTTTATATATATATATTTTTTTCATTTTTGGTTTCCTCTTTCACTTGGGTTATTGTTGCCATTGTTAAGGGCAACAACAGCAGCAGCAACGACAACAGGAAAGAAATTGTTGCTGCATTCAGCCATTGTTACAATTGCAGCCACCATCACTCTGTGTTTTTTGTAATTTAGCTTAATGGCAATTGTGTGGTGAGACAAAAATTTCAATTTTTATTTCGCTGATAAAGATTTTAATATATAAAATATTTATATTTTTTTTTTGAGCTTAAGTGCTATAATATGTAATATGTATTTTATTTTTTGTTTATTACATATTTTTAAAAACTATATTTTAAGTAGAAAGTTATAGTTTAAAATGAAGAATAAAATATAAGGGCGTATGATTAATAAATATTTAAATTGATATTTCATATCAAGTATACGTCTGCATACAGTTTTTATACCCTACACCACCATAGTGGGGAGGGTATATTGGATTTGTGCAGATGTTTGTAACGCCCAAAAATATTAGTCTAACACCCACCTTAAAGTATACCGATCGACTCAGAATCACTTTCTGAGTCGATTAAACGATGTCCGTCCGTCCGTCCGTCCGTCCGTCCGTCTGGCTGGCTGGCTGGTTGTCCATATAAACCTTGTGCGCAGAGTACAGGTCGCAATCTTCAAGATATTTCGATAAAATTTGGTACATATCATTTTTTCTGCCCAAGGACCAAGCCTATTGAAACTGGCTGAAATCGGTTCATTATTTCACCTAGCTCCCATACAAATGTCCTCCCGAAATTGGACTTTATCGATCATAAATGTTTAATTTGTATAGGTATCTACACAAGTTTTTCTCCAAATAAGTTTTATATATACGAAATTCATGTCACCAAATTTTTTTATGATCGGTCCATAATTAGTCATAGCTCCCATATAAGGCCTGCTTCCGATAATCACTTTAGCGAGCATAAAACTCTTAAAAATGTTGGTATACACATAAAATGCAACATAAACAACTTTCATATAGGCATTATTCACACCACTTAATTTCATGGTGATCGGTCCATAATTGGTCATAGCTCCCATATAAGGCCTGCTTCCGATAATCACTTTAACGATCATAAATCTCTTAACAATGTTGGTATACACATAAAATGCAACATAAACAACTTTCATACAGACATTAATCACACTACTTAATTTCATGGTGATCGGTCCATAGTTGGTTATAGCTCCCATATAAGGCCCACTTCCGAAAATCGTTCACGAATATAAATTATTGAAATTTTGAAAGAAAAATGTTCTTTCTCATTTACTTAGTGTAGGGTATTATATGGTCGGGCTTGACCGACCATACTTTCTTACTTGTTAATTATATATTTTCAGTTTGTATTAAGAATATTAAAAATATATTTAACTGTCCAAAATCTTTAATAAAAAATCTTTTTCATTATTATTTTTTTGTGCAAAAAATAAACTTCTTGTAAAAAACTAAGCAAATTGAAGTCAGAAACAAATAAAACTGCAATAAAAACAAGCAAATAAATGGCCAAAGAAATCTCAATTATGGATTTTTTAGTTTTTTTTCTTTTTACAACATGAAAGTAGGTTACTATTACTGTATGCAAATATATGTGCATCTTTGTCTTTATATGAATTTTTTTGAGTGAAGTTATTTGGAATAGAAAATATGTAATATTTAAGTAATTGAAAGAAATTGTCATTAAAAAGTTAACATTATACCTTAAATAAAACATACTATTAGAAATAAGTAAGAGCATTATATTCAGCTATGCCTGTCTTATATACCCTTCATCATAGTATACTTCAAGATAAATATTAAAAATTATTTGAAGACCAAGAACTAGAGGCACTACACAGTGGGGCAGAATCAAATTTTTTTGGAAATAAATCTGGCATTTCTAAACGGCTGGTTCTATCAGAATGAAATATGATGTGAACATAGCCAAGGAGTATCTGAGTTTAAACTAATAAAATGGATCCTACAAATGATACAGGCGAGGCGCTATGGTGGCTTAAATTGGGGTATATTCGATATGTAAAATTTTTAATCACATGCCATTTTTTTCCCATCCGATTTCAAAGATTTTTTAATTTTTGAGAAGCGCTTGGCTAAGTCTTGAAAAAATATGCTTGCGTGTGCTGTTTATCTATTTTAATTTCCTGATTTACAGGCATTTCAAAATTGAAATTTTAAAATTTTAAAATTTTGCCATATCTAGGTCCGCATTTTTAAAAATGTAGGGCTTACTTATGAACCGAATGTAATGAATTTTTTTCATTAGTTAGACAACTAAATTACCAATAATATGCAAAAGATTTCAGATCTTCAATTTTCAGATTTTCAATTTAAAACTTCAAAAGATTGTAGATTTTTGCTGTTTTTTGGGAGAAAAGGTGACTTACATCTTTATTTTCTTAAAAAAAACTTTCTTTAAGAACGTATAACAATTTTATAATTTTCTGTAAGATATCTTTACACAAAAGACTTTCGTTTAATAAACATGTCATAGTTTTCGAATATGTCGCCCCTACGCCCTTCGAAATTTGACCTATTTTTTATCAAAATTTTAAATTTCGGCCACATGTTGTAAAATCCCAAAGCTGAGATTAGAAAATGGAAAGCAGCTTTGGAAACCATGATGTGATCTCTATTTATTCCCAAAGTATTTTCTTAGCTTAAAAGGAAATGTAGACTCTGTGAGCAAAATTGTAAAAAATGGAAATTTTGGGATTTTTGCTCCAATTTTTAGGAATTGTGGGATTTTCTTTGACCTTTTGACAAGTTTTTTTACATTCTTTTATTTAGAATGAAATATTTAAAAAACGTTTAGAATTTTGTAGAGTTTTGTTAATAAATAAAGGTTTTATTACACATTACATATTTGTTGAGTTTCTAAAACTAAAATTTGTATCAAAATTTTAATAGGATTGCAAATATTAGCAACAATTTGTTCCATATTTATTCCAATATATGAATTAAATTCAAAAATATGCCACCTTAAATCTCTGTATTTCAAAAATGTTATACCGATGGGGCCATCCGTTAAGAAATGACAGATTTATTTCCAAATTTGATTCAGCTCCACTGTGCACTACTACATAAATACTGTTTAAAACTCAACTTGCCAAATCATTGAAAGCTACTCTAGCAGCAATTTCAAAACTTGTGCGAACCGCAGGATTCATCCAAAAGTAGGGAAATTGGGTACCACACGAATTGAGCCGAAAGACCTTGAAAGACGATTTTGCATGTACGAAATTATGTCTGAACGCTATAAAAGAAAGTAATTTTATGTGAAGCCCAGCCTACTAGCCGAATCTATACCAAAGCAAAATATCCATGGCGTTAAGGTAATTCTAAGTATTTGGTGGGAGCAAAAGGGCTGAAATCTGACCATCACAGGGTACCTGTACCGAATGCTTTTTTCTTTTGAAGAGATCATTTGCTGAAATATGCCCAAAATATGAGGCCATGAAACTGTAGTATTCCATCATGACAACATTTGGCCACATTTTGCAGTACCAGTTAAATACTATTTATAATGAAGTGTTTGGGAAGTCATGCCTCATTCACTTTATAGTCCAGACCTCGTTTCGTCCAACTGCTATTAACTTCGATCGAAGCAGAATGCTCTCTCTGGTATACACTTCACTTTGGAACAGAAAATCTGATATTGGCTAGATTTGTTCTTGCCCTCAAAAGATGAGCAGTTCTTTTGGCTTGTAATTCATATGTTGCTAGAAAGATGGAAAAATATCATAGCTACTTAACAATGGCCAATACTTTGATGAAATGCATATTGTACAAATATTTCAAAATAAAAGCGAATATTTTGAAAAAATCCCGCATGTTTAAGACATAAACCCAATATTTTTTCATAATATAAATAAATATTTTTGGCAGGCATATTTTGATGCCTTGATATTCGACTTTTATTAACAAAATTAAGAAATAATTTTAAATTTTCCAATTTTTTTTTATTATATTGTGGTTCTAAATTATTTTAGGTGTAAACTGTTAGTTAGAAACTATCAAATTAAGGAAATACTCGCGTTGAACCTAAAATTTCTCACAAGATTTTTGTTGGTATGATACCGATATGTGTTGCCGATTTTTTTCATCTGAAAACAGATACTGCTATCTAAATACAGATTCAACTGTTCTAAAATTTTAGATTTTTCTCATATACAAAACTCTTTAAAGCAATTATAATTATAATCAAATGAATTTCGATATGAAAATGTGTACATTTGTGCATAACATGGGGAAAATATTTTGAAAATTTAATCAATATAAAGAAGATTTTATGTACATCCAACAAAAAACTGAAATTTTGTGAAAATGAGCGAATTCACTTAATTGTAAATAAATCCAAAAAGAATTAATGAATTTTTATGACCGAAATTTTATTTTATTCCTATTACATGTGGCTTTGAGGTAAAGCTATAAATCTGAACAATTTCAGCCGTTTTCGATTTTTCATGATTTTTTGAAAACAAAAAAATTTGCTGTTTTCACGTAAAAAATATATTTTTTGCTTCCGAAACTACTCAACTGATTGATACGAAATATATATGTGAATATTTGTGCATAATATGAGGAAAATGTTTTCAAAATTAAATCAATCGAATGAAGAAAATTAACTACTCAATAACCAACAAGAAACTGAAATTTTGTGAAAATAAGCGAATTCACTTAATTGTGAATAAATTCGAAAATTTCGATATCTCATTTTGTTTATATTACATATGGCTTTGCGGCAAAGCAATAAATTTAAACAATTTCAGTCGTTTTCGATTTTTCATTATTTTTTGAAAAAATAAAAATTTGCTATTTTCACGTAAAAAATATATTTCTATCTTCAATTTGTTATTATAACTCCGAAGTTACTGAGCTGATTGAACCGCAATATTAATATGAAAATTTTTGCATAACATGGGGAAACATTTTCAAAATTAAATCAATCGAAAGAAGAACATTAACTGCTCAATTTTATGTATATACCACAAAAAACTAAAATTTTTTGAAAATGAGCGAATTCACTTAATTGTGAATAAATTCGAAAAGAATTAATCGATTTTTATGATCGATATCTTATTTTGTTTCTATCACATGTGGCTTTACGATAAAGTAATAAATCTGAACAATTTATGCCGTTTTCGATTTTTCATGGTTTTTTGAAAACAAAAAAAAATTTTATTTTCATGTAAAAAATATATTTATACCCTACACCACCATAGTGGGGAGGGTATATTGGATTTGTGCAGATGTTTGTAACGCCCAAAAATATTAGTCTAACACCCACCTTAAAGTATACCGATCGACTCAGAATCACTTTCTGAGTCGATTAAACGATGTCCGTCCGTCCGTCCGTCCGTCCGTCCGTCCGTCTGGCTGGCTGGCTGGTTGTCCATATAAACCTTGTGCGCAGAGTACAGGTCGCAATCTTCAAGATATTTCGATAAAATTTGGTACATATCATTTTTTCTGCCCAAGGACCAAGCCTATTGAAACTGGCTGAAATCGGTTCATTATTTCACCTAGCTCCCATACAAATGTCCTCCCGAAATTGGACTTTATCGATCATAAATGTTTAATTTGTATAGGTATCTACACAAGTTTTTCTCCAAATAAGTTTTATATATACGAAATTCATGTCACCAAATTTTTTTATGATCGGTCCATAATTAGTCATAGCTCCCATATAAGGCCTGCTTCCGATAATCACTTTAGCGAGCATAAAACTCTTAAAAATGTTGGTATACACATAAAATGCAACATAAACAACTTTCATATAGGCATTATTCACACCACTTAATTTCATGGTGATCGGTCCATAATTGGTCATAGCTCCCATATAAGGCCTGCTTCCGATAATCACTTTAACGATCATAAATCTCTTAACAATGTTGGTATACACATAAAATGCAACATAAACAACTTTCATACAGACATTAATCACACTACTTAATTTCATGGTGATCGGTCCATAGTTGGTTATAGCTCCCATATAAGGCCCACTTCCGAAAATCGTTCACGAATATAAATTATTGAAATTTTGAAAGAAAAATGTTCTTTCTCATTTACTTAGTGTAGGGTATTATATGGTCGGGCTTGACCGACCATACTTTCTTACTTGTTTTTGTTTCAATTTGTTATTATAACTCTGAAACTACTGAGCCAATTGATACGCAGTATATACGTCAAAATATTAACATAATATGAGAAAAATGTTTTCAAAATTAAATCAATCGAAAGAAGAACATTAACAACTCAATTTTATGTATATCCAACAAAAAGCTGAAATTTTGTGAAAATGAGTGAATTCACTTAATTGTGAATAAATTTGAAAAAAATCAATAGATTTTTATGAACAATAATTCGTTTTGTTGGTATTATATGTGGCTTTGCGATAAAGTACTAATCCAGAACAATTTAAGCCGTTTTCGATTTTTCATGATTTTTTGAAAACAAAAAAAATTATATTTTCACGTAAAAAATATATTTTTTTGCTTCAATTTGTTATTATAACTCCCAAACTACTGAGCCGTTTAAAAGTATAAACACATTAAAAGTTATGTAGATTTTAGTGTTTTTTAATAATATCAGACTATTTTTTTTTTGAGATATCATTAATTATTTGGAAAAACGTCTAACAAAATTTATAATTTTACTTAAAAATAAAAAATGTCTCTCCATAGAATTGTAATATGCATTAAATCTATTTAGCGGTTATTTAAGCCTTTTTTAACTGTTGACCTGTGTTATTTTACCCTGCGAATTTTTCCCATTGTATTTGTTCTGGCTTAATTTTTCCTTGAAGGGAATTTACACAGAGTAATTCCTTGTATTTATTTTCAAGAGTCTGTATTTGTTGAACAGACTACTATAAACCCTGCATTTTGTATAGCTATTTTAAGCCGAAAAGTTTAAATTGTTATTTTCTTAATTAGTTTTAAACTTTTTTTAACGTTTTACAAGTTTGCCGCGTTTAGGCTCATTAATTATGCATTTTTCTATTATTTATTGAAAATTTTGTTAAAATCACAATCCTGAAGTTGAGAAACTTATCAATAAAACTTTTGCCAATATAAGTACTTTCCATTATTTTAATTATTTTGTTATGGCTTGTGCTAAATTACTAGGCATAATAAATCCCTGCCTGGTATTGTAATAAAATTTCTTAAGGCTTTCTGGAAATGATGACTTTGAAATTGTCTTGAAACAAAATAGATTATTGTTACTGTCTATGGAGATTAAAAACCAATTAAAATTCTAGTTTCATTGAGTAATCGATTTTTGGATAAATGAAACAAATGTCAGGAGGTGTGAGATGGTTAAAGGAGAAGCTGCAAAATATATTTCTATATAACGGTTTATTTTTAAACTAAATTGAGTGTGAAAGTTTCCTAAAGCAATTATAATTCGTCCAGAGCGTGACTTTAATAAGAAATTTATGTTATTAGCAAGAAATTTGAATAAATTAAATGAAATAAATTGGAAGAAAAATATGAGGGAAAAAAAATTATTTAAGAAAAATTAAGTTTACAGGAAAATAATGGAAAATAATTAGGAACATTTAATTAAAGTTTGTTGGCAAAAAGTACTTAGTAATAGCTTATCTGTTAAATGAAATATTAATTTAAGTTCTTGTAATAAAATAAAGAAAACCTAAAGGAAATTATTTATGGTTGCTGGAGATTGCTTTCTTGAGATTATTGTTGTTTTCTTGAGATTATTTCATTAATGGCTTTTTTAGTTTAGTGGTAGTAATTTAACTATGACTATTAATTTCAACACATACTTTTTATTGTGTTGTCTTTATGTTACTTTACTTTTATATCACAGAAAATTACTTGAAATTATTTCCATCTAGTTATACCACTTGTGCACTTTTTCCTTATTTCCTATAATTTCCATTATTTTAATTTTAATGCCACTTTTTTTCCAGTTATTTCATTTCTTTCCGCTTAAACTTTGTCACCGCACGTTTTTGTTCACTGCAGTTTATTTCCTGTTACTTTAAAACATACCTTGAAATCTGGCTTGTCTTAAATTATTGTTGCATACGTTAAGGCGAAACTTTTTTGCATTTACCACAAGTTAGTTTTGTACCCACAGGAACTGTAAAGAATTGCATATACCCTAAAAATTATTATAAGTGACAGCGGTAATGTATGGTGGTTTATGTCAAGATATTAAAAAATAGTTGAAAATAAAATTTACTTCGTATTGAAAGTTTAAATTTTAAAAGTTTAGTTATAATTTTTGTGAAAAATGTAAGTAGCTTTAAGATGACATATCTTACTTAATGTACAAAGGTATTATCTTTGTAGTTAGTTTAAAATCTAAATCTGTTTAACGTGAGCTCAAAGAATTAACATATGAGGAAAATCAAAAATTTTGGATAATCGTTCAAACAGAAATTCTTTAAGTAGTATTTTGAAATGAAAAAAAAAAAACAATAATAATCTGTGACACATATCGGTAGACCATACCAACAACTCTGTGAGTAACTAATCGTTCACATCTTAAAGTTATGGTCACTTAAAAGTTGCTGAAAATCCCCAACATTTTTTGATTTTCCTCATATGTATCTTAGCTATTTATAAAGCGATTATGTCTGTTTTTTTGTACTATTTTCTATTGTTGAAAAACTTGTTTAATGTGAACTTGCTTTGTAAAATATTTCCCAGCTTCAATAGCAATATATAAAAGTGTTTCAAATGGTATCATAAAAGTAACGTATGTCCCTTAGTTTTCTAGCTAAGTTTTATTTTATATATTGCACTTTTAAAGTAAGTCGAGTTATTTAAAAAAGTAAAAATTCCAAACGACTGTTTTTTATAAAAATATGAGGAAATTATATACGGTAAAAAATAAGATAATATTTATGAGCAATACTATTTAAATCATTCTTATTTCAGCCACATTATATTCTCACCTACAACCATATCAAAATACACACAAACACACTTAAGGGGAGGTGTAAAAGTGTCAGTGGACCAGGTTGATTGCGAATGCAAACACAGACAGAGAAAGTTTGTCAGCAAAAAGTTGTTATGCACATGTTAAAAAAAATGTTTTATGGCCCAGCAAACATTTGCATTAAGTAAGAAAAAGAAAAAAAAAAAAAAAATGAAAAGTGCTTTAATATTATAACTGTCAAAATATGTACTATTTCTGGTACATACAACTTTATTTGAGTTTGCCCCAGATAGAGAGTTCTGATTCGATCAAAACAAATAGTAGTAGTGCGGTGCAAAGTCTGGAATATAAAGCGAGTGAATCAAAACTTCCCAACCACTTCATTCTAAATAGTAATTAACAGGTATTGCATAATGTGGCCGAGCTTTGTCTTAATGGAATATTACGGTTTCATGTCTGGCGGCATATTCTTGGTGTTTTTGCCAAATGCTCGCTTCAAACGAATCAATTGCATTCGGTACAGGTACCAGATTTCAGCAGCTCATGATAGATAGGATCCTTTAGATACAACCAAATACAAATTTGTAAAAAATTGGAATCGACTAGATTGGCTCAACATTTAGTATTTGCCCATACAAATCTAAGCAAGGAGTTTGAGCACTTTATCCCAATGCGCCATGGATATGGTGCCGATAAGTCTGGTTAGTCGGGCTTCGCTTAGGGTTATTGTAATGGATCCATTTTTCAACTAATAATTCGTTGCAAAAATGATTTTGATTTGCATCAGTAGCATTTCAAACATACAAAACCTTTTTTTGATGAATCTTGCTGCTTGCAAACATTTTGAAATTGCTGATTGAATAGCTTCCATAGATTTTTCAAGGTTTTGTTGAGTTTGACAACAATCATCAACTTTTTTGGCTGGCCTGGGCGATCTTTGTCCTCCGTGTCAAAATCATCACTGCTGAACCGCAAAAACCATCTTTCGCACACTGAAGCCGATGAAATACATTTATCGTTAGCAATTTGAGCATTGTTGGCTCAAAATTCGACATTAATAATGTTCAATAACTAAGTAAGGAAAAATGACAGATGTGTGCCATTCTAAATGACATATAAGTTACTGAAAACAAAAACCACGTTCAAAAGATACACCATCTATTGCATATACCGAATTTTCAAGTGTACAGCGACAATATATTGTTACAAACAACACAGTATAGTTGCCGTAATCATGCCGAACCATGTTTTTTGATCTGCTTGCGGAAAGCTACCGAGATGGATGACAACTAAGTAGATAGGTAACTGAGAGGCAAAAACCTATGTCTGTTGTCAAAAAACCAATTCATGAGAATGTATTTCATATATATTTTTTTTTGTATCACCCCATTAATATTTCTCTCTCTTTCCGTTCTATGCGTCATTTTTTAGTTTTGATTTTTTTCTACATTTACTAAAAAATATTTTGGAGCTTAATCGACTCTTCACTTTCGTGAGAAGGGTATATATAAGTATTACATTCCATTTGTAATTTCCACAATATGTCTGTCTGTCTGTCTGTCTGTCTGTCTGTCTGTCTTTTGAAATCAATTTTCTGAAGATTCCAGATAATCAGCAAAATCCGTCCTCTGAAAACCTCTGAAAATTTCATCAGAAAAAGACAATTTATTGCATACTTTGACAAAAACGTATGTTTGGATGTGTGTTGGTTTCATTGCTTTGCGTATTTTGTTTTTGTTTGTGTTTCGTTTGGCGCTGTTGTTTTCATACCCTTCACCTTCGTGAGAAGGGTATATATAAGATTGTGATTTCGTTTGTAACTTCTACAACATAATCTGTTCGTCAGCAATTTAATGTAAAATTTTTAAAAGTTTTCTTGATATATTTAAAATGCTATACACTGAAAGTGGGCAAGTAATGCATCCACAAAAAAGGTGAAGGGCATATATGATTCGGCATAGCCAAATATAGAACTCTTACTTGTTTTCAAATATTTATTATGTTAGGAAAAAACATATAATTTTCATGTATGGTCTGGTGCTTCAAAGTCTATTTTGGAGCTTCTTGACAGCGAAAGGAGATGACAGATTTAATTATTGGAGGCAGTGGGATATCCAACTCAATTGATTCGCTGAAGCACTTTCGCAATGTGGGTTGCGTATCATTATTCTATCGGTTCTACAAAGGAACGTGTTCGGATGAAATTAGGATATTTGTTTTTAATACCAGCAGATTTTTATATAAAACATGTTTTTCATTGGCCATTGGACCGCGCAACACACTACAGGGTAAATTCGTACTTTAGCCGTACAGTGGGTATGTTTAACAAACTTCCCGTTGAAGTCTTTCCTGTCAATTTCAATGTAGGAAACTTCAAATCGAATATCCAACATGTGTGGGGGTCATACCCTAAGTGCAGGTCCAAAAAGAAAAAAAAAAAAAATCAAAAAAATATTGTTGATTTTCATGCATTTTTCTATTTTTTTCTTATTTGCTGGGTTCCATCAAACGTAAACACTGGCACACAAGCTGACAACTTCAGGCCCCAGAGTCTCTTTAAAAAATATATCTTTATTATTGCTGTTGATGTGTCCGTCTGCTCTTATGGGGTTTGAGTAACCAACCACAATGGAACATTTGAGCAGAGGAAAAAAAATAATTTCATATAAATATTTTTTTTGCACATATTCTCACTAGCAAACAAATTCAAATACTTAAATGTTGTGCGTTCAAATATAATTGAGAGTGAAAATGTTTCTAAATGACATTTTTGTGGAAATTAAGAATAAAAACAAACCAACAACGAAATGCACATTTAGTATTTAAAGAAGACATTAAACACTTGATGTACTTTTGCTAGTTTGTTTCTAAAGAATGTTAATTAAAATAGTTTTTGGTTTTTGACTTTAAGTCTTTGTTGCATTTTGCCACAAATACTTAGTATAAATATGACCAGGAAAACGAAAGAAACTATTTTTGGTATTTAACAAAATGAACTTTGAAGTACTTAAGCTGAAAAGACAAGACAATATATTTTTAGACTAAATGGTTTGTTGTTAAGAATTTAATTTTGACAAAAATAAATATTTAAATTAAATTTGGGAGAATTTATGATATATTTATTTTAAGCAAACAATACAATACTTTTCTAAGTAAATAAAATATAATTTCCAAACAATAGCGGAAACTAGAAAAAAACTCAAACAAAAAAATTACTCAAAATAATCACACATACAAGTTTTGTTTTTGTTTTCACATAGTTTTTTCTACTAATACATTCTCAGCACTTGGATTACTGACAACTGAGTTAGGTCTTTGACAGGAGAGTTTCCGCTCTATGTCTATTCTCTTTGAATAGTACCATATTGGTTTCAAAAGAGAGTTTTTAAAAACTAAACAATTAAACAAATAAGTAGAAATTTTAAACTGTTGTTAATATAATGTTTTGCTTTTCATACTCTTCACTTTAGTACACTTTAGAAAAATTTAAAAATAGTTTTTTTTGATAAACCGATTAAATTTAATATAAGTAGCTTAAAGTAGTTGACTGCTTTTTATTATTAAATTTTTTGTTTTAATTTTAAAACATTGCTTTGAGCATCATTCCTTTAGGCACCATTTAACTTTTTTAAAAGTAGAGTATGTAATTATAAAATTGAATTTACTAGTTGAGTTTTTTTTTTCATAACCTCTGCAGACTTATCGTTAATTTTTTGCCTGTTTTTAAAAATATTTGCTCTAGTGCCTTTAGAACTTTTACAGCAAACTTTTATGGTGTTTTGTGTTTATTTTAAGCTGGTAGTGGTTTTCAACTAATTAGTTAATTGCAGCTCAAGGTCATTAAAGCAAATAATAAAAGTAAACACAATCTATGTGCTAAATAATAGAAGAATAAAGTAAACCAGAGATTTAATAAATATAATTATACCTCCATAGTGGAGTGGGTATTATGAGTTTTTGCTGTTGTTTGCAACGCCTAAAAATATAAGTCTAACACCCACCTTATATATAACTTACACTATAACGATCGACTCAGAATCACTTTCGGGGTCTATTTAACAATGTCCGTCCGTCTGTCAGGATGACCGGATGTCCGTCCATCTGGCTGGCTGGCTGGCCATGTAGCAATTTTGAAGGTATTTCAATAAAGATTTGGCACACGCATTATCTGGGCCCAAAGACAAAGCCTAGCCTTTAGCCTTTTTATTAATAATTATTGAAGGATGCTTTCACTAGTAGTTAATGATTCTTCCTGAAGATGTAGGCTTTTGGTACCAAACCAATGTCGTAAATTTAATGATGAAATTAATTAAATGTTGCTAACATATTTTCTATTTCATAGTCTGACATTGTACAGAACAAATATTTTGTAAACAATTTTGATTTAGCCTTCGCTTTCATAGTATCTACCATGCACAGTGGGGCAGAATCAAAATTTTTTGGAAATAAATCTGGCATTTCTCAACGGATGGCCCGATCGGGATAAAATTTGACATGGTGGTAACCAAGTATTTGAGTTTAAGTTATTAAAATGGACCCTACAAATGCTCCAGGCGCGGCGCTATGGGAGCTCAAGGTAGGGTACCTTCGACATGTAAAATTTTTAAACACGTGCCATTTTTTTTATTTCTCATCCGATTTCAAGGATTTTTAAATTTTTGGGAAGCGCTCGGCTTTCAGTTGTGAATAACTTACACAGTTTTTATCTAATTTCAAATTGCTTTCAGCTCAGTTATCAGAATTTGCCGAATTTTTAGATAATAAACAAATAAAACATTTTAATGTAAGATTAGGGAAGTTTTTTTTTATATTTTTTGTTTATAAATATCTACCGTGGTAGATACATTCAATATCATGTTAATTTATGTTGGTTTTTTACTTGTTACTGTTCGTAAGCTGTATTTTTCCGAACTTGAGTCCTTATAGCAGGTTTTACATTTCGTTTGTGTAAGGCAATGCGCAGCACATATTAACTTTTTACATTTGATGCATTCTTGGCGAGTAGCTCTCTTCTTTTTAGACTCTCTGTAGCACATGTAGCAACCACCCTTTTGCTTGATGCGCCCTGTAGCATCCCGTTTTGGCCGTTCGTTTGCTTCAAATTCATCTTCTTGGCTGTGTGCAGGGATGGGTTCACCTAAAATATTATTAGTTTAATTAGTTTATACTATCATCAAAAATTATTCAAAAGCTTAACTAAAATTCATTCCATGGCTGTCTTGATAAGAAACTTACTGACTACCATCGGGTTTTCGGCTCCAGATTTTACGTGTGCGATGCAAAGATTTGTACCCAAGGAGGTCAAGATTTTTGACTGTACTTTGTGTATTGTTTTTATCATATATAATATAAGCTGCTAGGGCTGATATATCCAATATATTAAAAAACATCGCCAAAGGCCTACGTCTTGTTGCTCTTTTGGTTGAGTATTGAGGCAACATTTTGTCCATTGTATCAAAGCCTCATTTAGTTTTGTTATTAAATTCAAGCTTCTGTTTTGTACCCGAAATAGCTAAATCGCGATGCATAGTCGACAGTAAAACTACCGTATTACCTTTTGCTGGCACACATAAAGTCATGATAGCATTTAGAAGCTTTGAACTCTTTAGGTATATATCGTTTGTTTTTCTTCAGAGTGCCGACAATAGTCATATTCCATTTTATAAGTTCTTCAAGCAACGGCAACGTAACGTTTCTTCCAGAATTTTTGTAAGGAGCAACTGAATTCTTTACGATGCGATCACCTTGGTTCACGTCTCTACAATTACCGTATTTTCCGCTGTACAGTTGTCCATTTATTGGATACAAAGTTAGTGAATCGCAAGCCCACCAAATTTGTATAACATACTTTGCGGGTTTTGACGGTATATATTGAGTGAACGTTGGGCGACCTCGACATTCATATAGCTGCTCATCTTCCACACGAGAAGTACTATTTTATGTTACAATCAAGCTCTTTAGTGATGTACATCGTTCGATATTTCTAACTTATATTATTAAAAAATATGCTAATCTAGTTAGATTAATACAAATTGAGCAAATTGAATGCAAAATGCCATTATCTACCCAGGTAGATATCATGAGTTCACATACAAATATGTATTCAAGAAAGCGCTTTCAAAATATTCTTTCCATACGGACGGACGTAGCTGGATCATTATAAGGTTCTGCACAATTCCACAAGAACATATACACTTTACAGACAGTTATCTCCACTATATTCTCATAGCATTTTTATGATCATCTCACACTTGTGTGAGAAAGCACACAAAATTAATATTTTGTATAGATTTAGAAAAAAAGTTGTTAAGCGGTGTTCATGAAATTTGTGCCGCATTCAATTAGCACAGAAAACGAAGCAATTGTTTGAAAAATATTAATTGATAACCAGATATTTAAAAAGTTAAATTGCATTCTCTGCTGTGTGGTTTTCCACACATATGTGTGGAAAATACAATTTGTCGTCAAATTCAATTCGACGTCAAATTCAATTCTTTGTAAATTTCATACAGAATTCATATTATTTTATACTTATTATTACCCTACAAGAATAGTGACAGTTGTTTGTTGAATTTTCTGATGGGTAGTGCTAATGGAATCAGTAGTTCTTATCATTTTATCAAGGACATTGTGAAAAAACTGATGTAAACATTCGTGTTCGTGTGATGTTTTTTTCTCTTTCCAACTCGTGAACTTCATTCATGCAACGCTGACGTGTTATGCATATGTTGGTAAACAAATTGCTAGTGTGTTAGTTACCATCAGTCATTTCTTGGAGGGTAGGAACTTTTTCAAGTACTACAATAATAATATCATATATAGGTCATTATGAAAACCAAAATTATATCTGTGCGCTTTAAAATTTAACCTTTTTTGTAAAAGCAAGACTTACAGGATATCCCTGTATAAGTACGCTGTATATTACGTTGATGTTAGTAAACAAAGATATGAGATGAAGGAGGTAGTAGTGTTTGTGGACGTTCGAACTGAATTGACATGTAACTAGTAGGTTTCACATACGTATGATTCGACCTAAAAATAATTTTTCCTTTAATGTGTTGTGTGGTCGTTACTCAAATTTATAGAAAATTGGTGCGATCTGCATGATACTCGTGTATTCCAAATGAAAACGAGTATAATAGATATAAGACTACTTATGTCTGCTTAACAACACCTGTTATAAAATCTGTAAAAAAGGATAAGTAGCCAACATTCCGATGATATTCAAAATCATCAAAAAACCGGGTAACAATTTCAACCCCTATAAGATCCGCAGTCTTTCTTGAACTCGATCTAGCAGCTCTAGACTTGACCTTGCAGCTACGGCCCATATGTGGGAATTATATTATATTCTGAAGGAATGAAGGTAGTGTATTTACGAAGCAGGTCAGAAGGGAAGAAATATGTCCGAAAACGTCTCAGGAAACCCAGGCACCTACAAGTTTCGTTCACATCGTCAAATATATGACGATTCGAATGGACGTCGTACTGTATTTTCGTACCCTGATAGACTAGATGGTCGAGTACTGGACTATCAATTTAAGGGTTGTAGGTTCAATTCTCGCTAGAAGCTCTGGGTGTATGTGCAGACAAGCAAATCTTTTAAAATTTTATCTGAAACTTCAACAGTTTTGTTACTTATACGGAGATATGATTGTGGTGAAATCTCAAGTCGTTTATGTATCTATAAGCAACACTGAGTTTTGAGTGCATTGAAATTAATTGGTTCCAATTCACCCTATCTTGAGATTGTTGTAAGGTAACGATTTATCATGCTTTATGATGATATTCTATTGAAAATATCTTCTAAATCAGTCAAGCCTTATTATAGTGGACCAATAGCCAGTTGACTGTTACCCTTTTCTAACATAAGGGACGCAAATAAAATATGTTGAGGTTTCCAACATAAAATGTCTATTTTTGTTTCCATTCATAAATTTAAGTTATTTTATTTGCAAAACTTAAAGCAAATATTTTCAATCTTTGTGGTCAAAAACTTTTCACAAAACTTCCGATTTATTTGCTTTTAAAGTTCAGGTATATTTTTCAATAAAAAAAACTTTAAGAATATTTAACTGGCGTTTTTCTTTTAACTTGGTTTTTAGTTAAGTTCGTTTGTGGTCAGCAAAGTGATTTTATGTTGTGGTTGGCAGCTTTGGTGGGGTGGTCAAATCAAAACGGTGAACATTAACAGGTTGAAAGGAAAATGTAAAAGGTAGCAAGTTAAATGGCAGAGAGAAAGAGAATTTTATTGGGCGATTTGCTAACAGCTACTAAATAAAGGCAACTTTAAGTAACAAGAAGTAGTTAGTAATAAGCATCAACTGAATCTGTTTCCTAGGAGAATGGTTATTTTTTTGTTTTTAAAATATTTAAATCATTTCCTTTTAAATGCATTTAAGTAAATTCTATGGAATATTTCCATTTAATTTTTAAGCTGCTTAATATCAACTGATTTTCTAGACTCTCCAAATCTAAGTATAAATTTATTAAAAATTAATTTACTTACTTAATTTATACCGTCTGCTTTTCTAGTTGTTTTTCAAACACTTGTTGTTTACAAAAATTTAATATTTAAGCACTATAATTTTAGCTCATTTTCCTGCTGTTGTGTTTTTAATCACCAAGAGGCCATTTGGCGTAATAATAATCTTTATTTATCAACTAATTGCTAAAATCTTGATGAATGAATTGTTTGATTTAGACATTGAGCATTTAATGCCAATAATGATGCTACAGTCACAACAATGTGAGGCTTACTGTGCAACCCAGCCAGGCCACATGAGCCAAACGAACAGCTAGTAGTAGTTGTTGAGGAATTAATGAGATTTGTCTAAAGGATAAAGAGTCAAAGGAAATGGCATAAAAATAAAACGAAAATCACAATTAGTAGATGTATTTGTTGTTTTTATTTTTGGTTGTTTTGGCTACAGATTCAAAGCATAGCTTTGATGATGTGTTAATTTAATGAAATCCATCCGTAATTAAATTGACAAAGTGTTTGTCAATTCAAATATAGACTGACACTAACATTACATCATTTATGTAAAATAAAACTTAGGAAATCTGCCTGGGTGGTAATGAGTTTTTATTTAGTAATAGTAGTTTTGATGAACTTTTAGTTGTTAATAATGTTTAGTAATTTGCAAGGGAAATTCTTATTTGTTTATATAAGAATTTCCTGTTAATCATTATTTAAACAATTTGTTTACGTTTAGATTTCTTGTTAAGTTTATTTTCTGCTTGAATTTATAATAAAGTTATAATTAAATTTTCCTGCATTATTAAAGAACTCCAACCTGTAAGTTCTTTAAGCAGCAGACAGAATGTACTACTATTTTTTATAGGAATTATGTTATGAACATTTTATTATCTGTGGTATTTTAAAAGAAGCTTTTATTTAATAAAGGATAATTTTATGGAAAAACAAATAAGAGATTTTATATTGCATAATTAAAACATATTGTATTGCCTGCAAAAACGCCTGTATCGTTGCCTTAATATAGAAAGGCCCTAAAAAAGCACGAGGGTCGAGATTTTTTTGGCTAAATATGATATATCAGCTTACAAAAAAAAAAGCACGAGTTAGGTCCTTTCTACATTAAAGTAACGATATGTTGTTTTAAACACTTTTCACCGGTGAAAAACCTGTTCAGTTTTTATGTGAGAGTCATAGAAATTCTAATTTGATTCATTTTGATAACTTCGGAATCAGTAAATACATTATTTTGCTAAGGAGTGAGATTATTCGGCACAGCCGAATATAGCTATCTTATTTATTTTTTTTAATGCAGTGATTGGCTTAGAAAAATTACATTCCATTTAGACCATTTTCTGTTTCGATCTGCAGGGACCGCCGTGATAGTACCAAGTTGTGTGTAATGTCTTCTTGTTGCTATTGTGAGACTATGATGTACGCTCTCCCGAATACGTTCAAGATTTTGAGCAGTGTTCAGGTTAGGTGGTCTTCCGGCAACAGGAAGTGTTCTTATAGATTCATGTTGACGGAAGTTTCAAATAAAATGTATAACTACTGATGCTGTGGGTGCAATAAGCAGATTAGAATGACGACAATATGCTCGCTGTGTCAACACAATGGAATTATAAAATTCAATTGTTTTTTTCCCATTGTCTTCTTTACAAAATGCTGAAAAAAAAACAAAGAAATGAAAAAGTTATAAAGAATTGAAACCATATTGCTCATTATGCACCTCGCTTTATGTAAGAAATGACAAAACTTATTATAAGTGCAATTGAATAAGCAATCTTTAATACCTTTACTTGAATACCTAGCTCCAAGTACTTTAAGTAAAACATTATCTCAAAATTGGCAGAGTTTACTTCCAGAAATCAGAAGGGCAAACGACTTTTAATATTGTGCCATATTTGCGAAGTAAAATTTAAGTTGTTTGAGTAAAACTCTATAACAAAGTAGTTTTCAATCGAATGTGTGCTGGCAGCAGACAATGTGGTTGTGTATTTTTAGAACATATTTTCTCAATGCACAAGAACTTCCTAATACATCGTTGCTTAAACTAATTCTAAAATTAAACTTATGTTATGCTTTTTGGTATTCAAAATTATATCAAAATCTTTGCCTGAAATCTACATTTCCATTTAGTCTGCATAGACGATGCATGTAAAATCAACAAAATTATTATGAAATTAATTCAGTACATCCAAGAATACAAATAGAAATACACACAATTGAATAACAATGTAAACCACACGCAAAAACTAAATATATGTATGTAGCTTGGTACAACAATCTATGTTTAGTGTTGGTAAAATACTCAGTACGGTTATTAATCAATTAATGGAAAATAACAATTCCTAGAAATTTGTTTGAGAATAACACAACTGAATGTATACAAATGTTTGTGAGTGAAAATTTAAACTTGTGTGCAGCTTTTGTGTATTTTAGAACAAAGCTGAAAATAACATTTATTTGGTTAACAGTTATTTATTTAATTTATTATGGTGTTTTCTTTTCTGGCATAAATGATGCATTTATTCTGCCTTTTACCCTTCTTTGTGTTCTTTTCTGAAAAAAATGTAGTTTGGTAAGCGTATAACGTGTTCTTTTCAAATAATGTTGCCATAAAACCCTGAATATATGCTACATATTTCACCCTCAATTTTATCAAAGGGTTAGAAATGCACCACTTTTTATGTAAGCAAAAAGTATAGTTTTAAAATATTTAGAAGCTACATAAAAGAATTTGCATAAATGGTAATGATTTTTGTTCTATTGTGATCGCTAAAAATACAACACATTATAAGGGTATGGGTAACCTTTAATAAATGGCACAAAATATATAGGCAACATGTTGTGTCAGAAAAGAAAACACCATTAGCTTTGCTTTGTTTTCGAAATGTTATGATAATGTAATTAATTAATTGTAGGCATACTTTTAGGCTGAACATAGTATTAAGGAAATAAAATTTACGTAATCTTGGATATATAAATTAGAAATGTAAAGATATACCTAAAATGTATTTAACAATTTATGTAACTATTCAGATACAGTAACCCGTTGTTTTTATAAAACTTTTAGCTTATTCAATTCATCACAGTAACGTAAGAAATTTTGTTTTCGTCTTTATTAAAAGAATTTTATAATTTTCAAACGAATGTCTTTGAACATGTTAAATTTTAGCATAAAAATCATATGAAAAAATAAAATTTTTTTTGTGATTTATAAAAACCAAATTTGTAACCAATACGTCTGTAGACAAATCGTTCATTTAGAAATTCGTCAATTTTATAAAGTCATGTTCAAAAGATTTGTTAACATTACAACTAAATGTTCTAAGAAATTAAATGATATTAAAGCCTACATAGCCATAAAATACTAAAATATGTTTGCTTTACAATCTTTATATAGCTGATGTTAAATTCAATACTTTACTCTTAAAGTTATACTTGTTACATCATATTAAAATACTTTCAAATCTTACATATATCCCATTTGAAATAACTCTTACCATGTTAATATTACCAACAGCTCTTACTCTGTTAATGCTATGTTTATTATTAAACAGCATCCGTTGACTGAAATATTATGTTAAACGAACTGTTGTCTTACAATTGCTGTTATCTAAATGCCATACATTTGAAAATATCCCAAAACATTGTTAAACATAAAATTTTAATGATATGGAAACTTTAGTGTTTCGCGTTACTTTAAAGCGTTTAAATCGTCGTACATGTTTTAAGTCTCTTGTATGTATTTAAAGCGTGTATAAAATTCAATTTACGTGAAAAAATTAAATACATTAAGTTCGTATGTACCTACGGCGTATGAGGAATATTTAAATAATTGTGTACTAATATTAAGTATACGCCGGAATGGCTTGACTTATTGGAAGTTATTTTGAAACGTTTAAAATTAAATTTGCGTAATATTGTGTGTTAAAATAATTGATAAGAAAAATAAAATAAAAAAAAAAAAAATAATTAAAAATATAAAATTTAAAGAGAAAAAAAAAAAAAAAATTACAAACAAAAATTTCAAAAAAAAAAAAAAAAAAAAAAAATTATAATAATAGGTTAGTATTCTTATGATTTTGTGCAACTAAAAAATTTCTTTTAAATATTTTTTGGGTCATTTCGTTTATGTATTTTTATACCCACCATAAAAAAATATGAGGGGTATATTGATTTTGTTATTCCGTTTGTAGCATATCGAGATATTGGTAGCAGAACCAAAAAAGTTAATTTATTCTTTGTCCTCATAAGATAAGATTCTAAGGTAATCCAGCTATGTCCTCCGGTCTGTTCATCTGTCTGTTGGAAACACGATAGGGCCCAAACGAAAGGCACTAGCTGGCTGAAATTTTCCACAAATACTTTCTATTAATAAGTTTTGTTTGGTATTGAAATTTGTTCAGCCTTAATATGTTCATTATGCGGCAATCCCTATAAAATTTTACACAAATTTGTTCTAAGTGCTCTGAAATTATAAATCGTTCTACAAACTTTTGTGAGGATCGCTCCCTAATTGACCCTACCCCCATATCAGAAAAATATTTTATTGTTATAAATTAAAAAATATCTGCTTATTGATAAAATACTCCTAATAGTTTCTTTTAAATTCGAGTTAAATTAAACTCTCCAACTAATATTGAATAGTTGGAATGTCATTAAAGAAATATTCAATCCAAATATTTCTCTTTTTATTTTTTCAAGAATTTAAATTTACTTAGATTTGATATTGAACTATGTATATATTGAAGCTAAAATTTAATTCTATAAGAACCAATGATTAAAGCTAAAAATTGAAGTTGAAACTGAACTTAACCCATTAACGACGGCTGGGTAGAAAAATACCCACAAATATCGCTAGATTCTAACTAGTGCCAAGTAAGAGGTATCGCAAATACATTTTCATGGTTACTTTAAAGAAATATACATAGTTCTACTCAAGATAAAATGTTTATCATAAAGAATCCTGTATTGGTGGAGAATCAGTGGCTCTAAAATCGGCAATTACACAAATTGAAAAAATTTTAACATAAATTGTTCTGGAAAATTCCGAGAATTGAAATATAGAAAACCACTTTAAGCCCTTATACATTTAGATGTCCTTTAAAAAAGTATACTCATCTGGTTAGATCCATATAACTTATGATTTCATGGCTTGGGTATTTAAATATCAACTTAGTCATTAATCGGCTTCTAAAAGAAATTTATGAATAATAGTTCTATTTTTTTAGTAACATTTATACATTTTTTATAGAAAATCGTAGGAAGTCAAATTTTGTTAAATCTTTATTAAGGAACACGTATCATATAAGTGATTTTTGAACATTTATGCTAACTTCATCACAACCACAGTAAAAATTTTGAAAAATTTTTGGTATTGCTTCAACCACATTGATTTGAAAATCCAACAGTAAGAACGCTTGTGTACTATTGCTAATTTCCAGAGCATTCTGAGAATATATTACATGTCACAGGGTCAGCTGTAACAAATATAAACAAAATAAAATATCCATATCAACATCAATATACCTTAGGAATTGTTTTTATTAAACTTCATCCCAGTCGGATGAGGGAAATGGCGGCAAGCTTCAGTTAACCCATTAAGCCTACAACTGAAACTAAAAAGTCCTTCGATTCCAGCTGATATTGATCTATGTAAAGACTTTTGATTAAAGCTGAAATTGAGCAATATAAGTGCCTACGATTTAAAGCTAAAATTCAACCATAAAAATCCTTACACCTACTGCTTGATTTTAAGCAATATAAAGGACTACGATTAGAGATAAAATTGAATTATTAAATTTAATAATATAAATGGTTATGGTGAATGCTGAAATTGAACTATATAAAGCCTTACGATTGAAGCTAAAATTTACCTATATAAAAGCCTATGATTGAAGCTGAAAACGAACTCTATATACCCTTTGATTGAAGTTAAAATTAAACCTTACAAAGACCTACGATTAAGGTTATAATTGAACTATATAAATACCTACAATCAAGACTAAAGTTTAATTATGATTAAAGCAAAAATTTAACCTTACAAAGACCAATGTTTAATTAAAAATTTAAACTATGTAAAGATCTTCGATTAAAGATAAAATTTAACAAAATACAGACCTTCGATGAGAATTATAATTGGACTATAAAAATATCTAAGATTAAGGCTAAAACTTATCTATATAATGACCTGAAGTTATATTTAAAGACTTTTGATTCAAGTTAAAATTAAGCTACATAAATACCTAGGCCTTTAGTTTCTTCTATTGAAGCTAAAGGCCTACGATTGAAGCTACTATTTAGGTTTTTAAAGCTACAATTTTTCTATATAGAGATCTATATAGAGATCTACGATTGATGCTAGGATTGAGCCAAATAGCTATCAAGGATATAAACTTCGATTGAGCTATCTTAAGACCTACAATTGAAGCTAAGATGAAGCTATGTAATGACCTACGTTTCAAGCTGAAATTGAACCATATTAAGGCCTACGATTGGTGCTAACATTGAGCTATATAAAGACTTATTACCTTATTCATAATAAAATTTTAATTTTATAAAAGTTTTATAAAAAAAATCCTTACAAAATTCGTTTTATAAATCTGTAAAAAATTTAAACATTTATTATGAGTAAGGATTTTAAGCTTTAAGGTAAAATTAAGATATATAATAGTCTTCAATTGGAGCTAAGATCGAACTATATAAAGACCTTCTACTGAAGCTTAGATTGAGTTTATTACGAGTTACGATTGAGGCTAAGATTGAGCAATATAAATACCAAGGATGTGAACTAAGATTGAGATATATAGCAACTTATGATACAAGTTAAAATTTAACCATATTAAGACCTACGATTGTAGCTAATATTAAGCTATATAAAGACTTAAAATTTAAGGTAAATTTGAGATATATAAAGATCTTTGATTTGAGCTAAGATTGAGCTATATAAAGAACAACGATTGGTGTTTAAATTAAAGAACATGAAGACCTATAATTTAAGTTTCCATTGAGTTATATAAGAACTTACGATTTAGGTTAAGATTTAATTATATTTAACCATACGACTGAAGCTTAGATTGAGCTATATAAAGACTTACGATTCAAATTAAAATTGAGTTATAAAAAGATCTTCAGTTGAAGCTAAGATTGAGCTATATAAAGACCAACGATTTAAATTTAAATTAAAACATATAAAAACATACAATTAAACTTTAGATTAAGCTATAAACGACTTAATCTAACCATTTAAAGGCCTACGATTGAAGTTAATATTGAGCTACATCAAGACTTAAGATTTAACGTAAAATTGAGGTATATAAAGATCTTCGATAGGAGCTAAGATTGAGCATTATAAATAACTACGATTGAAGCTAAGAGCTATATTCAGACCAATGATTTAAACATAGCTTGAGCTATATAAAGACCAACGATTCATGTTTAAATTGAAACATATAAAAACCTACAATTGAAGTTAATATTGAGCTATATAAAGACTTAAGATTTAAGTCAAAATTGAGCTATGTAAAGACCTTCGATTGGAGCTAATATTGAGTTTTATTAAGATCTACGATTCAAGTTAAAATCTAACCATATAAAACCTATAATTGAAGTTACAATTGAGCTATATACAAACCTTAAATTGAAGCTAAAATTTAACATTAGTGCGACTTATGATTAAAGCTCAAATTATAATATATAAAGATCTTCAATTAAAGTTAAGCTTAATAAAGACTGCAGATTGAATCTTAAATTGAACTGTGTAATTACCTACGATCGAAGCTAAAATTTAACTAAAATTTAGCTTTATTAACCCATAATTATATAATTTATCTACATATATTAGGAACTACATTTAAACCTAAAATTTAACTATGTAAAGTCCTGCGTTCAAGTCAAATTCTTACTATATAAAGACCTAGCATTGAAGCTAAACTTTAACTATATAAAGATCTACAATGGTCTACACTTAAACTATGTAAACACATACGATTGATGTTAAACTTAAATTATTAAAAGCCCTACGATTGAAGCTTATTTTGAACTATATAAAGATCTACAAGTTAATCTTAACTTGAACTATATGAATATCTTTGATTAAACTTAAAATTGAACTATACACAGAGAAAACAGATTCGTAGTAGTAACCGATATTGTTGCCAATCGAATGATTCGGTTGCACACATATAATTTATCGGTTCTATCCACAGAAAGTCAGTTGATAAAGAACAACTTCGGTTGAAGTAAACGCTACTGTGAAATTCGTTCACTAATGTAGAATCATTAGACTGGCAACAAATTCGGTTGCTATCACGAACCTGTTTTCCCTGTGTATTAAATCTAAAATTAAACTATATATAGACCTAGACATGAAGTTGGAATATAATTATATAAAGAACTATGATAAAAACAAACACTTAATTTTATATATGCTATTTAAAATAAACTGATTGTATGTGCGTATGGTTGTCAATATTTAGACGAGGCTAATTTGTGTAATTCTGGTGTACAGTGTTTAAGATTCGGCTTGTTGTTATTTTCTTGTTTATTTTTGACTTTGTTTATGTCACATTTTTAAATATGTTTAATAATAATTCATTGTATAACGGAAATATTAATACTTTTAATACATATTCACAAGTAATAAAATAAACAGCATATAACGTATGAGTAATAAATTTAAAATTTATGATGATATTAAGCATACGTATATAAAGCTTTCTATGTAATAAACAAAGTCATTAGAAACAGATAAGTTAAAAGTTTACAAAGTTGTAATTTACACAGTCAGCGGTACGCTATATTCTTTACTGTATTGTGTATATATTATAAAGCCTATAGCTAAAGAAGTTATATAAATTGTATATACTTATATTAATAAAGCAGTTAAAAAAGGTTAATGCTGTAGCAAAGTTAGCTTGGTTTAAAGCTATAACAAAATTTGTAGTGCCAGTATCTATTAGGAATCACAAAACTAACTCATAGTTCAACCATATTGAAAGATATATAAGCTAAACAAATGTGAATGGTTTTCTTAACCCTTTGCAGACCACGGCCACACAGGTATCCCAAAACAAAAATATTGAATAACTAAATAAGGAAAATAAGAATGGGTTTAATTTTAATTCAAATAAGATCGTAAGCGTGTCTCTTATTAATGTGTTTAGAATAAAACATGTTCTGCTACAGCTTTTGTTTTACACTTTCTTTGAAAGTTGACAGTTTTATTGGTACTGTGTTCAACAACTGTTCAAAAATTAGTCTTATGGCCGTGAAAGGGTTAAACAATTCAGCTCAGTAAGTATTCGTGAGTATACGTTTTTGAATAATTTTTCATTCAAACTACAGTAACAGTCTATAAATTTAGTTCAAACTAAATAAAAATCAATAAATGTCAATTAGAATATATTTGCATAGAATTCTAGTTCTAAGAAAATATAATTTAAAAAATAAATTTAAAATTTTAACTCATAATTTTAGTTTGACCAAATATTTGCAAATAATAATGATTATCTGACTATAAAGTCAATATAAATAACAATCAAAATAAATATCACAATCAATTAAATCAATAAAATATAACAAATAAGTATCACAGTATTGTATGCACAATTCAGTGTTTTAAATAATGGCAAATAATTTATATACCAAACAAGTGAAGTGTGAAAAACCACAGCTATTTCAATACGACTAACAAAACTACATAACTTTTAATAAAATCTCTTTAACAATAATAGCGTATTAAAATAATTAAGTGTACTTGTGTGTTATAATCATATAAATAGTTAAAATTTAATTCGCTTATCAACACCTTTAATTTATGTTCATAAAAATAATTAAAAGTTAAAAATAATTAATCCATAAAATTTATATATTAATATAATAAATAAAAATCTATAAATTAATTGATAAAGTATAACGTTTTGCTATAATATAAATAGAAATAGCAAGTAAAACAAGTAAAACCATAATTTGTTAACGAGCATAGAGTTTGGTGAGTTTAAAAAAAAAAGTTTTTTTTTAAATGAAATTATAATCAAATTATTCATAAACCATTAACGCTTTAAAACGGATTAACAAAGAGCTTAACTAGTAACTGGATATTTTTATAATGCAATTTGTGGTAAGTTTTTTTTTATTTGATATTTATACAATTTTTTTCTTTACTACACTATATTAAGTGATGTTATTAATCATACGCTTTGATGGCAAATTAATATGAATGTGATGGCTGACACTATCTACAGCAATCAGAATTCAAGAGGTTAGAGCAATTAAACAGCTAATGTTAAAAAATAAATGTCACGTTGCTGGTTTTTCAGACAGTTCATGGAATTTAACTGATTGCTAAATTCAAATAAGTGTAAAATTAAATTTTAAATTGTTTTGAAATAGTGAAGAGTTATCATGAAACTTTGCATCATTACAGTTGAAGGGTTTTGGTGTTTATATATGGATTTCGAAACTAAAATATAACAATGTGATTAAAGCTAAAACTAAACTATATGAAAGCTAATATCAAACTAGAAACAGAGCTATGATTGTAGCTTAAATTTTACTACTTATATACAAATGTACAATTGAAACCAAAGTTAAACTAAGTAAAGAGCTACATGCGATGAAGGAGAACATTAAACGTTGAAAAACTATATGACTGAAGCTTAAATAGAAAGAGCTACGGCAGAACTATATAAAGACCAACGATTGGGTACTGAAGTTAGCAGCAATTGATATTAAAATGTATCTATATATAGGCCAATGGCTGGTTGTGATATAATGTAGTTTGCAACAATTGATCTATATTATTATGATCTATATTAACCTAGTTAAAATTCAAATATATAAAGATTTACAAGTGATGTTTGTATTGAGCTAATTCAAGCTAAACTTGAGCTTGACAATAACTTCTAACGAATGTAAAAACATAACCATACAAACAGCTAGGATTAAAGCTAAAAATTAACTATAGAAAAATATATGATTAAAGCTAAAATCTATCTACACAAAGAGCTGTGTTTAAAGATTAAATTTAAAATTAGAAAGACCTTTGATTAAAACTAAAATTTAACTCCATAAAGAGCTGCAATTAGAACTAAAATTCAACAATATGAAGAACAACGATCGAGGCTATATCAGAACTATATAAAAACCTGGGATTTTAGCTAAATTGAAATATATAAATTCCTACGATTTCAGCTAAAATTTAACTATATAAAGACCTGGGTTTAAAGCTTAAATTGAAGACCTACGTATGGTGCTGAAATAGAACTATACAAAAACTAGGTTCGAAGCATAAATTAAACTATATAACCCCTCCGATTGCAACTTAAATTTAACTTTAAAGTTTGAAGCTGAAATTTAACTACATAAGGACTTAGGATCGCAAACTAAATTGAACTGTCTAAAGACTAGGTTTGATGCTGAAAATTAACTATATAAGGACCTACGATTGAAACATAAATTTAACTATTTAAAGACTAGGTTTGAAGCTAAAATTTTACTATATTAGGACCAATGATTGCAACGTTAATCCAACTATCTAAAGACTAAGTTTGCAGCTGAAATTGAACTATCTAAAGACTATGTTTGAAACTGTCATTGAACTATATAAGGATATACGATTGCAACATAAATTGAACTATCTGAAGACTAAGTTTGAAACTGTAATTGAACTTCATAAGTACTTACGATTGCAACTTAAATTGAACTACAAAAACTGTCTCAACAATCGAAACTGTAACAGGAACCAACCAGTCGCTAATCACAGTGGTACGCCAGAAAATATCCTAAGAATATCAAGCAGCCCCCCCAGTATAAGTGCGATTAAGAAGGCCATCGGGAAGTTAAGAAATACCAAGGCACCAGGGGAAGATGGAATACCGGCTGAAATTCTTTGGGTTGACATCGGAAGGCTACCTCCAACTTGGAAGAATGGCATCATCGTAAGGTTACCGAAAAGTGGCGACTTGAAAGATTGCAACAACTGGAGAGGAATTACTCTGCTTAACACCATATACAACATACTATCAGTCATACTACAGGGAAGGCTTCAAATTATAATGAAAAACATTCTACAAGATGAACAGGCAGGTTTCCGGCCAAATATAAGCTGCGTAGACCAGGCCAACACTCTACGCATTTTAATAGAACAATCTCTAGAATGGCATACTCCCCTGTACCTACTGTTCGTAGATTTCAAGAAAGCCTTTGACACCATCAGAAGTACTGCCTGCCATATGGAAAGCATTGAGAAGAAAAGGAGTACCCCAGAAAATAACACGAATCATCAGAGCTAAATATGTACGAAGATACAGAACTATCAGTTCTTCACAACGGTAATATAAGTCAACCATTTCACACAAACACTGGAGTAAAACAAGGATGTCCCCTATCACCTCTGCTATTCACTATAGTGCTGAATGACATCATGAGCAAAGTCTGTACAGAGAGAAGAGGAATAACATGGAGCCTCTCACGCCAACTCGAGGATTTGGATTATGCGGATGATATTTGTCTATTCTCGGAAAAGATCTCCAACATGCTAGCAAAGATAGATGATCTGGAAAGACCAGTACGCAATGTTGGACTTGAGATAAATATTAAGAAAACCAAAGCTATGAGAATCAACAACGTTAGCACCGATAACATCACGCTTCAAGGTCAACCAGTTGAATACGCAGAATGCTTCTGCTATTTAGGCATTACAGTACCAACAAATGGCGGCGCTGAAACAGACTTAAATAACAGGCTCAATAAAGCGAGAGCAGCATTAGGAAGAATACAAGCAGTACGGAGAAACTCACAAATATCCAGACGAACCTGGCTTAGAATATCCATCGCATGTGTAAAGTCTTCTCTGTTGTACGGAAGTGAAACTTGGTTAGTATCGAACACCATCACGCAAAAACTACAGGTATTCATTAACAGGTGCCTCAGAATCATATGCAGAATATTCTGGCCTAACAACATCAGCAATACAGATCTCTGGAACCTCACCACAAACGAACCCATACTAACGCAAATAAAACATAGGAAATGGAGGTGGATCGGTCATACTATCAGAAAGAATACTGACAGTATAACAAGGATGACTCTAGAGAGGAACCCTCAAGATTCAAGAAGCCGTGGTCGACCAAAGACACATGCTACTCCAAGATCTAGGACAGTGCAATCTTACATGGGAAGACGCGAAAACAACTGTTACAAATCGTGTAAGATGGAGATGCATTGTGGAAGTCATATGCTCCCAAGAGGGGTTATGGAGAAAAAAAAACATTTAACTATATTCAGACCTATGATTCAAAATAATAATGAACCTACGTTTGAAGCTAAATACCCATGATTGTAGCTAAAATTTAATTATATTAAGACCTACGATTTATGCTAAAATCGAAGTGTATAAAGACCTAAGTTTAAAGCTCAAGTTGGAATATATAAAGGCCTAAGATTAAAGCTAAAGTTGGAATACTAATGAACTTTTCCCATGATTCTTGCAGCATATGGATACCGCGCCAAAGAACTGCCCATATTTTAAATCAAGCCAATTTCGGGTACTCTGTTGTAAAATGAAGCGTATACCAGAGGCAGCATTCAGCATCGATCGAAACAAACAATAGTTGGATGGGGTCTAGACTATTAGGCGGGAGAGGCAAAACTTCCCAACCACTTCTTTCTAAATAGTTTTTAACAGGTATTGCAACGTGTGTCCTAGCGTTGTCATGATGATATATTACGGTTGCATGTCTGGCCATATAGTCTGGGCGTTTTTCGACCAATGCTTGCTTCAAACGTATCAATTGCATTCGGTAAGGGTTCCCTGTGATAGTCTGGTCAGATTTCAGCAACCTATCTATTACCTATACCACCAAATGTAGAACATTACCTTAGCGCCATGGATATTTGGATTTAGTGTTGATTCGGCTGGTTGGCTTGGATTTACATATGATCTCTTCGGGTTATAGTAATGGATCTAGTTTTAATCGCAATCTAGTTTTATAGCGTTGAAGCAGCAGTTTAGACAAACAAGTTCGTCTATCAAGGTATCTCAGGTGAAATTCGTATGATACCCAATTTCCCAGTCCTTCGATGAATCTTGCAGCTTGCAAACGTTTTAAAATTTTTATTGAGAAAGAAATATAAAAGTTTGAATAAACTTAAACCTAAATTTAGAGTTTAATCTTTTATTATTTAAAAAAAACTTTGAAAATGAAAATTGATTTCGTGGAAAATCTATGGGAAAATGTACTTAAAAACAACAGTCAAAAATTAGTATACAGTTGATGGATAACGCTATATTTTATATTACAAAAATCCTATAATGAAAAGTTTATATTTTGTTGGTCCTCCATTCAGTTTACGGCCTTTAGTCGTCTTTTCATTGAGTTTACAAGATGTTCAATTTTATAATACCAAAATCCGATTCCCCGCCCCTCTTCCGTTAAGAGGGTTCGGAGTTCGTTCTTAGATGAAATGCCTAGTTTTCCAAAATTCTGGTCTAAAAGGTGAATTTAACTGCTTAGGCACGTTACACAATTGCCACTCCTTAACAATTATGGCGGTGAGCTTTGGGTCATTGTCTTGGTGAAAGATCCATGGAGTTACAAGACCTAACTTTTAAGCACTTACTTTCAAATTGTCATTTAAAATGTGTAAGAAGTCTCGGCGGTTCATTATACTTGCAATGAATGCAAGATTGCCAGGTTCTGCAACTGACATACAGCCCACAACATCAAAGACCTACCACCATGTTTTACGTTAAAGAATAATCAAAGAACTTTTTTTAAAATATGGTCAATATAAAAATAATGACGATCCGTTACCTATCGGAACAAATAACCTAAAAATTGTCTGTTATTTTAAACACGGAAAACCAACCAAATTTGATGAGTTATATCTTCTCAACGGAAAATCTGACTGTAATAAGAGTAGCATATTTGAAATCGTTGACCAATTTTCTGTAAAATAAGTTCATTCAATATTTTTTAGGGGTAAATAAAATGTTTGATTCTTGCAATCACACTTGTTCTACAGGCGCACCTGTGCTACGTTTGAGGCTAAAATTTAACAATATTAAGTCTCACGTTTGGCATCAAATGAATCTTAAGGAAATTACAAAACGCCTAGCATTGTTATGTATATATATGCATATCATAGGGTATACCTGGCGTAGGATCTTACAATCAATAAAAAATATAACAAAACACTATTAAAAAACAAACACAGAGATGTTTATGAGTCCTTAGACATTTACAATTTGTTATTGTGAAATTTAAACAAACAAAATAAATGAACAAATAGTAAAAAAAAAGAAAAATACATAAAAAAATTTCAAACATCAGAAAATTAAAAAGAATTGATAACAAGACTCCAGCAACAACAAAAAACAAAAAAAAGGACAGCAGATTTAAAGTAATAAATAAAAAGATTTGAAGGCATTAAATATACATTATAAACAACAAAAGCAACAATAACACAATTGGAAAATAAAAAGTTAAAACTAAATGAACATTTTCATTGTTTCTTTTTTTTTTTGGTTTTGCTGCCATTATTTATGAAAACTTTGACTATTAAAAATAAATTTTCTGTTGGTGAAATTCTCTGTAACACATAAATTCTGGCAAAAAAAAAGGAAATATTAAGGAAACTGTTTAACCAAAGGAAGCCAGATAATTACAATATTTAATAATAAAATAAAGTTAAAGTAGAAGATGGCTGGCAAACATTAATGAGGTTCAATGTCACAATCACAATAAAGCGGCTGAAGATAGATTTGATTTTAATGAAGGTGGTTTTTTTCATGTTTAATGAGGCTTAAATAATTTGGGTTTTAGAATTTCAGATATTTACAAAATAAAAATAAATTATGTACTTTGTAAACAATTTTAGTTTAGTTACAAAAGATTTATTTTATTTTAATTTCAATTCCTACTTTTTTCGATGTAATTTTTAACTTTTTGTAGCTATTATTATATATTATTATTACCCTATTAAACTATATGTAATTTTATTAATTGTTACTGGCTTATTTCATTTGAATACCTCCGCTGTTTTCCATAAATAATAACAATAGCATTTATTTGCCCTTGATAAACTTTTAACCAAAAACACATTTATATATTAAACCACATTAAATTGAAAAACATCTCACTACTATTTACCATTGGCAACAATTGCAGTCATGCTGAGCTAATTGCACTATTGCTCACGTATTATTGGCAGTTTCTGTAATCACAAAAAAAGGATAGAAGTTACAGAGATGAAGTGTGAATAACAAACATGTATGTAAAGTAATCATTTGCATATAAATAGAAAAATGGGGGAATTGTAAGATACATATCAGCTATATTGAGATCTAAGTTGGAAGCTAAAGTTTAACTAAAGCTTGATTTTTAAAGCGTAGTTTTTTAAGCTTAGTTTTCTTTAAAATCTAATAAAACACTAAAATTTGCGTCATATGATCAACATTTTTATTGGAATCGATAAATTGTTCTTTGCGATTTGTTTCAAATGGTCGAATGTTCAAATGGTCCATTCGTAAGGTTCAATTTTGCACCACTTTTTCGAGAATTTCGGCCTGTATTCCATGAAAAACACGTCTTATATTATACTCTAAGGATTCAAATGTGTTTAGCTTATCCACATAGACCAACGACTTCACATAACCCCACAAGAAATAGTCAAGAGGCGTCAAATCACATGATCTTGGCGGCCAACTCACAGGGCCATTTCAAAAGATAAACTGCTCACCAAATTCATCCTTCCATATGTATGTTGTTTCACGAGCTGTGTGGCATGTGACACCATCTTGTTGAAACCACATATCAACCAAGTCCAACTCAGTCAATTGGGGGAAAAAAAAGTCGCGTATCATGGCTCGGTATCGTTCGCTGTTGAAGCTAACGTTTCTTCCACATTCGTTTTTGAAGAAGAATGATGATACCATCACACTGTTGTAAGGCCCATTTGATAACAAATTTCAACGTTGCTCGTTTGTGTGTTTCTCCGTGATGAAATGGCAGAGTATACTGAACTCTTTTCACTTTCACAGATGTCGTTTGGACACAATTACCAACCAGTACTGCCAGCCCGAAAAATCTTATATTTATATGAAGATCTATTATTTAAGATCAAATTTGTCGTTATAACGATCTACGATTGAAGCTAAATTTTAACTACATATAGAACTGAAGCTGAAATTTGAATATATAAAAAAGAATTTCTACAGCTACGATTGATTTATAAGTATAAAGATCAACTATTGAACGTAGATCTATAGAAAGTGCTGTGTCTTAATTTGTTAACGCGTTTGATCAATAAGCATGATATGGTATTTGGGGCCAGGGTTCGATTTCCAGCCAATAAACAACATCTGTTTATAATAATTTTTAGCTTACTAATAATTAGAATATATAATGGCTATAAAACTAGCTTGAATAATGGGCCTACTCACTAAAGGTGCTATAACCTATACTCTAGAGCTGTTAAACAAAAAGCTTTTCTTCTCCTTTCAACGTCTTTCCTTCTCCAATCTATACCCTTTCCAAGGAAAGCAAAATAATTTTGGACTGTATGCGGAGCGATAATTGATGCTAAAATTGTCTATATATTGACCTGTGATTAACGATTGAACCTAGGATTGTGACTAGAATTGTGCTATATAAAGTCTTACGATTGAAACCATAGATAAATACACATAGAGCGGAAACTCTCCTGTCAAAGACCTAACTCAGTTGTCAGAAACCTAAGTGGTGAGAATGTATTAGTAAAAAAACTATGTGAACACAAAAACACCACTTGTATGTGTGATTATTTTGAGTAATTTTTTTGTTTGAGTTTTTTTCTAATTTCGGCTCTATGTTTCTCTATTATTGAAACCACAATTTATACAGAATATGTCAATATGTCAGTGACTTTTTGAATTAATCACAGGTTTTTGGATAAAAAAGCAATTTATTTATCAACATATCTCCTTTAAGCTCTATACACTTTATCCAACGTTTCTCCAATTTGTTTATCTCTTCCAAAAAATAAGATTTGTCGAGGTCATCAAAATGGTATTTGTTTGTGAGACGATTTCATCGTTGTAGTCAAATTTCTTTCCGCCGAGCCATTTCTTTAGGTTTAAATACAAGAAATAGTAACTCGGGCTAAATCCGGAGAATAGGGCCGATGATGGAGACTAATTCATGGATGTACGCCTTAAAAACGGCACATGTGTGCACCTTTGCATTTTCCTGGTGAAAAATACCTTTTTTTTTTGGGACAAATGCGGCTATTTTTTTCAAATCCTCATTAAATTAACCCAATGAGTTGGCGCCCATCTTGTGGAAAGTTTTCTCATACAGTCATGTGAGATGCCTCTGGTTTTCACAATCTCTCGCAATTTCAATATCCGATCGGTTTCGATGTTTCGGGTGTAGAGACCTCAACTGATCGTTGAGAAAGTTCGTTATCTTCCAAGCTTGTACGGCCACAAGGATAGACTACACGATAGTGTGCTGGACTATCGATCTGGTGGTTGCGGGTTCGATTCCCGCCAGAGACTCTGGGTGTATCAGCTGACAAGCAAAATGCTTCGTAGTTTGTGTTTGTTTAAAAAAAGAAGTAAAGCACTTTTTCACCATTGAACTTAATGCTGTAGAGTTCCCATAGTATTTATCAAGCTTAGCCTTGGTTTGAGTGCTGGTTTATTAATGAGCTCTCGAAATTCACTCTTCCATTATCTGCTCAAGTTACATTTTAGTCTGGTATACTAAATGACCCAGCTTGTTAAAATTTTGACAGGATTCAACAGACAGAAAGCTGTTGCTGGGAGCATTGTAGCCCATTCAGTTAAGGGGTGGGATTTTCAAAAAATCACAGATTTACTGATCCGCCCTTGTATATAAAGACCTATGATTAAAAATAAAATTAAGTTATATAAAGTAGAACGATTAAAGTTAAAGCTTAATTGAAAATAAACATGATCTGTTTAAACACATATAACTATAACTAAAATTGGAGTATGCAAAGATCTTTCGTTGAAGTGAAAACTAAACGGTATGTATAGATCAATTATTGAAGCTCAAATTGAGCTATAATCAAAGCATACTAACTAATTTTTTTCTTAGGTGTCTTTAAGACAAATCTTAATCACTTAAACCTTTTGGTTTAGCAACCACTATAAAGCTCGTATAGTAGACTTTGTTTGCGAAGTCAGAGAGATTCACGAATTCAAGAGAAACCGAATGCCTCTTCTCTCTGGATTGTGTCAGATTATTACATCCGGTTACTTCATCTGTGTCTTGCCAGGGATACAATTCTTTAAACAGTTTGCATTTTACATTTTTGCCATTTCCTGTTTGTGTCCTACTCAGTCTCTCGTCGAAGTCTGAGTCTGCAAGGTAACAGTGGCAGGACTTGCAAACAATTCGCCTCATTTTTAATTGCTAGGATTTCTGCTGACTCTATATATGAAGATTGAAATTCCTTGAGTTGAGCTCTCTATTTTAAACACAAACCTATGTAAGTAAAACAATTTTGGGTGATATCCTGTTGAATGCCTATTGATGCGTGCAGAGCAGCTTATGATCCATGACCCTATAGCTGAATTATCTCCATATATGTTGTTACTGGTCGACCATTCTTTCCAGTGATTTCAAATAGAAAGAACGCCACACTTAACAATCAATGTTTTTTGGTGTAATCTGAGATTTGTTGTCTTACTCTGGAAGGATGAGTTTTATTACGGGAATTATCCGCTAATATTTGCAGTTACGCCATGGTAATAGTCTGAAAAATCCTATCCGTTGAGAGAAAGGTCAGCATATTAGGAGTCACATTCTGAACTTATGACATTTAAAACCGCTTTATAAAAATCATACCTTTATGAAAGTAACAATTTTCATTTCTTCCCCTTTTGGTATTTTGAAACAATTTTTTTTTAATTAAAAATTAATTATTACTTTTTTATCATTTATTTATTATTTAACATACTGGACAAGTTATTTTGCAAATATTGCGGTTTTTTTTACTTTTTTTTGTATCACGGCTTCATAAAAATAAATTTAAGGGCGTTTATTAAAAAAAAATGAATTCAATGCTTTATCATTAAATATTTACCGACACGGTTGCTGCAAAACAAAAAAGGTTAAAATGACAAATTACATTTAATTTTTTTCCAGTTTTGTCTGATGAGGTTGTGATTTATTCTTTTTTTTTGGTTGTTTGATTTGCTGTTTTTCCAAGAACTGATAAATTGAAATTAAACAAGTAAGAGAGCTTTATTTGACTGTGCCGAATCTTATATACTCTTCATCCAATTATACTTTAAAATAAAAATTTTAAATATTTTTAGATAAACATAATTTTTAAAAAAATTTTTAATATTTTTTTTCGGAGTAAAAAATATTTTTCCAAGTTTTGACCAATTTTAGTTCCGACTTACTTTGCCTAATATACCCCCTTGCAAAGATCTTTGAAATATCTTTTAATGGATATCCATATTGTGTATATTAATGACTTAGTTATCCAGATATAGACCAAATATAGGTTGTCCTGGTTTTTCCTTATATTTCAGCCATTTGTGGGCCGATTGTCTCGATTTTAATAGCAGCCGAGCCGGTAGAATTCCCGTTATATTGATGTATGAATCATGAATGTAAGTTATTTGGGGGCTATGGAAAGTTGATTTCAACATACAGACTGACAGACGGATATGGCTATATCGACTTCGCTATCTATAATGATCCATAAATGAAAAATTTAGAAATTACAAACGAAATAACAGACTTATATATACTCTAGCCACTCATGGTGAAGGGTATTAAAATATTAATCAGGATTTTTTGTGGTTGATAATAATGTGTCAGTTTGAGAAGTTTTTACAAAGAATTTGAAGTATTGAATAAATGGGATAATTAAAAATAGCACTGTGCTACAAAATCTAGTATCCAGGTATATTATTTTAGGATGTTATAGAATAAACTTAGTCACTTAACAGTTCATTTTAGTATGTAGCACAATGTAATTAATACCTGGACTTACAAAACTAATCATGGTGGGAATATCAGAAAGCTGTTCTATTTTTGCATAACAAAACTGGTGGGGAAGTCATTAGAAAGCTATCAGTTTAAGGATGAGTTGACTACGGTTTAAACCTCACCTTTAGTGATAAATGCACTTGTTTGGATAATATTTGTATATTATTGTAAACGAAGGTATATCAAGATAAAAATATGTGCATTTATTTATGATTTAACTCTCATTTTATTGGCTATTTTTAAAATTTTTCACAATATTTGTAATTTTTCTTTTGCATAACATTGTATAGAAATTTAACTTGTTTTATTTTTAGCTAAATTAAAAATTGGTTTCTCTGCTTGATTAAATTTAAACAATTTTTCATTACTTTGCACACAAAAACTTTTGTAAAAATACAAAACATAATTTCAATCAATCAACATTTTTATTGAAATTTATTGATGCTGGCCAGTTGCAGGGGAAGCAAAACCAATATCGAAACTCTAGCAATAAATACTCAATAACAGCATATAAACTTCATAAAATTTTGGACCTCATACAAGGCAATAACAAGTTAAACCTTCGAATTCCTTACCTTATCTGCTAATTAATCTTTCTGATTTTTTTTATTAGAAATTTCTGATGCTTGTATTACTTCATACTCTGTTATCTCTTTTTGTCTGCCACAGTTCTTACTTAAATATTCAATTGTAGCAGTAATGTAAAAACCTGTACACATATGTTTTTTCACACCAGGAAAACAAACCAAAATAAAACTATTATAATTGAATTTTAGAGAAACAAATTCAATTTAAATATTCTGTAAATTGCATTTTTCCACATGTTCTTTTATGTGCTCATCAGCGCGCGCTCTTTGACCAACATATGTGGTTTTTGATTTTTCGTATACGCTACGGCATGAATAGATAGGATTGCAAACTACATAAATAATTTTCAAAATTATCATTTGTCATTTAACCTGATTTCAAACGACTCCTTTACGTTTGTGCTATTGTTATGCATCATTATCTTAGTAGTTCCCAAACAAATTAAGAAGAAACTACAAAATATACTTACTACACTGCAGGGCATATTAAATTCGTTATGAACGAAATAGCATTTGTATCTTTTTTTTTCCACCAACAGTTAAAACTCTAACAATGTGGGTGCACGTCATGGATAAAATGGAAAACTATTAAATACCAATTGTAAACCAATAAAGATATTCGAACAAAATGAAAATCAAGCAACGGTGACAGATTGAATATAGAGTAGAAATTAATGAATTAAAAAGGCGACAAACAAAAGGAAAAAAACATGAACAATTACAGAATGATGGCCTTTGTTCTTTTTTTTCAACTATATAAAAGATTTAAAAAGTGTTAAGGTTGTTTTAGATATTTTAGAAAGTCTAGTTTAGTAAATTGATTAACATCTTTTTCAAGTTAAATTTAAAGGGAATTTTCATAGATAAATACACATAGATCGGAAACTCTCCTGTCAAAGACCTAACTCAGTTGTCAAAAACCTAAGTGGTGAGAATGTATTAGTAAAAAATTCTTTGTGAAAACAAAAACAAACACTCGTATGTGTAACATTTTTGAGTAATTTTTTTGTTTAATTTTTTTTTCTAGTTTCTGCTCTATGTTTCTCTATGGAAATTTTCTTAACCCTCTAATGCTTAAGCATACCCAAGGCCCTCATCTCTTCAAAACCTCATCTAACAGTTGCTAAAAAAACGTACTTAAATTATTTTAAAAAGCCTTCAAAGTTTTTGAAATGAAATGTCAGTTATATTTGCATTTATTGGCATTTTGCGATGAGTGCCTTGAGGCATGCTTAAGCATTAGAGGGTTAAAAATAAATATAAAGATCATTTCTGAATGAACAAATCATTATCGTAGAAATGATTTCTAAAAAGTTTGACGAGGGCAAAGAACTTTTAATAAAAATAAAACAGAGAAACTCGTTTTTAATTTCTATCCAGTTGAATTTATCAATAAGATAAGTTTATGGCTACGGCGGCCAGTTAATGAGTTTCACAAATTTATTTCATATAAATAGTAAAATTTGCATATATCTGACCTTTGACCACCATGTTCCGAAAACGTTGTCCGATTTGGCCCAAATTTGCTATACCGAACTTTTAGACCTAGTGGCACAATATTATGGCCGGATCCCCTCAAAATTTGAACAACTACAGTGCAAGCTCGGTATTCGCGACTATCCATTATCGCGACGACCCAGTTATCGCGACGGTTTATTTTTTTTAATATTACAGGTTCTATAAAAAAAAACAGGTAAATTTGATTACAATGTCTATAACCAAAAAAGGGAAATACCCGTATTTTAGTATACTAACCTTTTTGGTTGATTTTGGTCTTCAATTTTGTCAGTTTATTCGTGTCATTTGTTGTGTAAATACATCTTTTAATATGGTAAAAGTTCAACATATTGTAAAACCAATGATTTCTAAAAAATTAGAGATTTAAAAAAAAAAATTAAAAGTGGGGATTATATAAATTCAATTTGCGTGAATTACAAGTTACATAAGTCTTCGCTTTACCGCATTATAAAGCAAGAAAATTCAATAAAAAAGTTCATACGTACAACAGGAAGTGGCCCTGGCCCAACGTTGCACCTTAAAGAAAGCTGAGTACCTAAGAATAGAAAAAATGCTTTATAAGTGATTTCTATAACAAAGAGAAAAAAAGCCAGTAATTTGTTTTAAAAAATTTATCAAACCAATTCAGGTTTTAATGCCAATGATTGAAGAAATTGTTACGCGCCGGCTTAGATCTTACATTAAAACGTAGAAATTAAATTAAAGAGTTATAGATCCCTTAAGAAAAGAGTCAGGAGGCATATATGATCTTAATTTCCCAGCTAGCTATATGGAGTTTTGGTTACGTGGTTCTCAACCCTATTTCTAAACGCGGTAACATATAAATTCTACTCTTATGCCATATAATTATACCAAAGTAGAATAAAAGATTATATTAAAGTACAATTTACAGTACTTGTTTAATGAATTTGGCATGGTGTAAAGCCATACAGGGTACATTTCTTCCCTCCCTTCTGATGTAAAATCAGACACCGATGACAACCTAGATACCCTACAATTTGACTGGTCGTCCCTAATATTTAGCTAAATATACATTAATCTACTTTACAATACCTTAAATTTGCCATTCCCAAAAAATAATTCAACTTTAGCAGTTCATATTAAAAAATTCATATGTAACATATTTATTTAATAACTAAATGTGTAACAAAAAAAAAAAATGTAGCGAAAAAGATCAAAACATTTGAAATGATCAAAACAAAAATACAAAATAATATGTATGAAGAAAATACGTAAAAAATAATATAAAACAATATTTTGATTTATAAATGAGAATTAAAATACATAGTGGTGAAAATCATAAACAAAGGCTCTGAGCTTACTTTTAATACTAAACAAAACAAAATTATGAAAGATCAATAATATTTACATTATTGATAAAGCGAACGGACGAAATCGGAATGTAATAATGAGAATCGGACTATTAAAATTTTGAGTAAAAGTGAGAGTAATAGTAAATTATTATTGATTTCACTTACTGAGAATAAAGTTATTGTAGAGAATTACCATTGTTGTTTATTTATCATCTCGTTCCTTTGACGGGCCCAGCATAGGAATGGAATATTTTGGCTATATGAAAAAAATAAATCTTAATTTGAAATAATAATTGACTTTTTACTCTCTATAGATACATACTTTTGTTTGTTTTTTTTTTATCGTGGGAATTAAAAATTTAGGGTTAGCAGTACGAAAATTATTTTAAGTGTATATGGAAATTTAGATTTAATTAGATGGAATTTGATAATTTAGGCAATCATAATTTTGTTAAATGTTTTAATATTACTATAACATATTAAGTAAATATAATTTATTAATAGAATAGGTAATGATAATTATAAGAAATAAGTTGTTTTGTAAATTTGTGTAGTATAGAAAAATTATAGTTCAAATTATTAGGGAAATTTATAGGCGATTAATTCATTATAGTTTATGTTTTATATAAGTAGTATTGTTGTATTTTTTTTTTCTTAATTTAAATAGTTTTTAATTCATAATTAAGTTTTAAAAATTTAGAATTTGTAATATATTAATTTGTTTTAAATAATTACGTTTTAAGAATTATTTTAGGTAACTAAATTTAAATTTGGATAACAGAAAATATAGCTTTCTCCTTTAATTAATTCAAAATTAGAAAGGTGTGGTTTTTAGTAAGAATTTATTAATTCTGTAGTTTTAAGAAAAATTGGTTTTAAGTTTAGATAATAATTTTAGATTACGTAATAAGTTTCAGCACGCATTGGTTATATAATTAATAGGTTTAAGGTTATCTTGGAATTACGCAATAATTGAGGATTAATAGTTTTAGGCCAGGTTTTTCCAACTACGGACCAGGAATCACGTGGTTCTTAATTTTGGTTCCAATTTAATGGGGAAGACGAATCTGGTTATAAAATCCAGCCCCTATTTTGAATCACGCTGGTATGATTTTCTCGTTTCTTCTCTTAATAGTTGAAACTATAGAGGAAATCAGTCCGCTTCAAACTGAATATTCTGCAGACTCTTAGAATAATCAGCCTTTTGTTAATTTTCCTTCCAGATTTTTTTTTTTTAAAGTATTTTGTATTAAATTAATTTCACTTTAAAATCTTGCGTTCTTAATACTGGACTACCGATTTAAATCACGTTTTAATATTGACTGCTCAATTTAAAATTATATTACTTTGTTTAAGGCAAAAGTAGATGATGAAATTTGGGTACAAGTAAAAAAAATCAAACGGGACTCACATTCCTTTGTAATTCACCTCTTTACCCAAAAAAAAAATACTTGACCATTACATAGACCTACATACATATATATCTACATAACATACATTGAGATACAAATTATCGCATGATAGATAAAAATGTAATGTAATAAATAAGGGTTTCTAGTACACACTACTTTTGAACTATTGGGAATTCAATTTAACTACTTTGCCCACTATAATTTAAAAAAAATCAATACGATAAAAGTAAATCGCAACAAAATATAAACGTAGATATGGAATTATATTTTTATAAATTACGGGGAAGAAATTGTCTTCGAAACCTCAACTAATTGATCCATTTGTGAAAGATTTTAAGGATTATGTTGATGAGCATGGGTTGACTCTTCACCAAATCTACAAAGCCGACGAATCTGGTTTATATTATAGGATGGTTCCAAATCACACTCTTGTCACATGTAATGAGAAAACAGCGCCCGGAATAAAAATATGTAAAGGACGAATAACTTTTTTGCCCTATTCAAATGTGAATGGCAGAGACAAACTGAACTTGTTGGTTGTTGGAAAATCGAAAAACCCACGCTCCTTTAAAGGCGTTTTCAATAATCCTGTAATATACAACTCCAGTAATAACGCCTGGATGACATCATTTATATTCAATGACTGGTTTCATCACGAATTTGTTACCCACGTAAGTTAATTTTCAGCAATTAGTAAAAGTAAGTTATTTGTTCATAAGTATAATTTTTTAGGTCCGAGAATTTTTGGCTTCAAAAGGTCTGCCGCAAAAATCAGTTTTGCTTTAGAAAACCCGACGTCTCACTCAGTTGAGGAACTAAAAGGTGATGACGGTTTTATTATAGCAACGAATCTATCACTCCATTGTACTGCGCTTATTCAACCTTTAGATCAAAACGTTATCAACTTGGACAAATTAAATTATAAAAAACAACTGCTTTCCTACTTGACCAGAAGGGAACAAATTTGGAGCTCAAATAAAAAACTTCAATCTCGAAAATGAAGATCAGATTCTAGCTACGTCCTGGGATAGAATATCAGTGTCCAATATACGAAAATCCTGTATCGCCTTGTCCGAATTCGGTACTGAATGGAGTGAAGGGGATAGCATGCCCTAAAATTTTTTACAAAATATAATTCAGGAAGAAAACGAAGATCTTTCTACTATGGGTACACTTGTAGCTCAAATTGATATAGAACATCTTTTCACGAATGCTCACATAAGCAACTGAATTCATGGAAAATTTCATGTGGAAAGTAATGAGGAGCAAATGGAATTATCAGATATGGAATCAAAGGATTTATACGATAGTGGTCATGAAGAAAACAAAATTAAAGTGGACGATTGTTTAACATCGATAAACATATGCATACATTGGGCTTTGGAAAATGATAAGCCGACAACAGTACTATATGAACTACGTGATTTAGCTGTTGTTTTTAAAAATAATTTGCCAAAAAAGCAACTAATAATCTACAACTTCTTTAAAAATGTTTAATATGTATATCAATAATAAGAAAATAACATTAATTTTTTCAATTAAATTTTGGGTTGCGTTTTCGCGAAAATTCCGTTTTCGCGACAGATCTGGTTTTTAATTACTCGCGAATACCGAACTTGCACTGTATTTTGTTCATAAAGATAGTAAATTTTCAAATATCTGACTTTTTACCTCGATGCGCGTCCCAACGAATCGTCATATGCGGGAAGTTTTGCTTCACTTCTTTAATTTGAAAAAAAGCACACTGAATACTCACCGAAGCTTATGGTAAGTGTGTTCCATCGGTTTCAACATGCGAGACATAGTTTATGCGGTTCTGAAGTGGTGATTTTGATACGGAATATAGGGATTTGGAGGCATTACTCCCTGAAGATTGTTGCCAAACTCAACAAGAGCTTGCAATATCATTGGGAGCTACTCAAGCAGCAATTTCAAAATACTTACGAGCAGCAGGATTCATCCAAAGGCAAGGAAATTGGATACTATACGAATTGAAGTCCAGAGACCTTGAAAAACGATTTTGTGTATCTAAAATTATGCTTGAACTCTATAAAAGAAAATCATTTTTGCACATTACTTGCGATGAAAAATAGATCCACTACAAAAATCCGAAGCATAAGAGATCATACGTGAAGCCCGGCCAACCAGTCGAATCAATATCAAAGCCAAATGTCCATGGCGCTAAGATAGTTCTCTGTATTTGGAGGGAGCAGAAGGGTTTTATCTATTAAGAGCTGCTGAAATCTGGCCAGACCATCATAGGAAACATGTACCGAAATTGTCTGGTTCCTTTGAAGCGAGCATTGGACGAAAAATGCCCAGAATATGCGGCCAGACATGAAACCGTAATATTTCATCACGGCAACATAATGCCGTAATATTTCATCACGGCAACATATTTATAATGCTTTGTACTTAGTTTCGATCGATGAAGAACGCACTCTCTGGGATACGCTTAACTTTGGAACAGAGTATCCGATATTGGATTGATTTGTTCTTGGCCTCATAAGATGAGCAGTTCTTTCGGCTCGGAAGCCATATGTTGTAAGAAAGATGGGAAAAGGCAATAGCTAATACTTTGAATAAATTTATATTGTACAAATATTTAAAAATAAAAGTTAAAAATTTTAAAAAATTCCGAATTTTTAAGTCATACACCCAATATTTTGAAAATGTTGCTACTGACACAAAACTCGAAACTTGGAATAAAATGTACAACCTCTAAACGTTATTTGGTGTTGCTTAAATATGGAGTTAAGATGAAGGAGAGCAATTTTAGACCATGGAAGCATCGAAAATCCAAAAACTTCAAAATAAGGGCCACTTAAATTCTTTTTTAGCCTACGAGAAATTACCCTTCTTTTTCCATGATTTGCGTTAAAACTTCATATAATAACACAGTATATTAAATGTAAGTATGCTTGTATGTTTATTAATGGACATCATTCTTGAGAAGAATTTATGTTTTTTTTTTTTAAAAAATACAGGATATTAAGGATTCGTTACAGCATTACACTATATACTAACTTATTTTTATTTCATAAAATTTTAATCATTTTTAAAACCATTTACCGCATAACCTCAATTAAATCCGCCTTTTAAATTTTCACTATTAAACATTTATTTTACTATTTTTCCCTTAATGTAAAAACCAAATAACATTATTTATTAGCCAGAACGTTAGCTGCTAAAATGGGCCATATACAACAAAGATAGAAGAGAGGGAGAGCGAGAGAGATTCAGAAAAAATAAACTGGAAAATCATGAACATATTAAATAATGTTGAGTGCAAAAAAATGAAATACATACAAGTAATATAATTTACACACACATAAACACAAACTCACTTAATGATTAGTTATTAACACATGAGAAATATAATGGAAAAATAGCCATATCGCATAGAAGCATCTATACTTAAACAGAACATAGTGTGTACGCACACACATGCACCCATACCGGATACAGATGTTGTCATAGACACTATTCTCGTTTAGCAAACAGTCACCATCATTTATATTTAAATATAATCATTGTGCCAATACGGCTACTACTAGGGATATATTGTAACAATAACACACCAACAAACCAGTTTTTACTTGCTTCTCATTATAAACTGTAATGGTGTGTCTGCTCTATCATACACATACATGCAATTATAACACATCCTTAGGGTCACTCTTATATTGGACTTTTACGATTTTCAATACTTTCAAGACCTTAAATCTAAATGGTAAAAATTTGAGTAAATTTGAATAACGTTTAGAGACTGCACATTTTATTTGAAGTTTCGAGGACATATGAATATTTTGCTGTGATCTCTCAATACGATACTGGCATTTATTTAAATGAAACTTATTTTAATGGCTACAAATAAGTACCATAACGGGAAAACAAATTTTATTTGAAATTATCAAGTCAATTTTGATAAAATTTTAAATATTGGTTCCTGCTTTCATACAAAAATTAACTTACAGGACGCTATTTGGAACACGAGTATGAAGCTGTAAAACCAATCCAAATCAATATGTGATATTTCATATTTTATACCAAAAATCGATTTTTAGTGTAAAAAACTCAAATATTTTAAATGTTAATAACCTTGTAAATACTGCGATTTTAGAGAAAATAAGTTCAATCTGTGATCACCCACATTATCGATTTATATTTGGTATATGACTTAAAAATTAAAAAAAATTATTTTAAAATATTTGTACAATATAAATTTATTCAAAGTTAAGGGGTTTCCAACAAGAGGTTTTATTTTGAATCACCTGGTATTTCGGTAGCTGTCACCTATGAAACTTTTAATCTTTCACATTTGACAAGTAGAAACTACGCCATTACTAAAAATGGAACGATACACGCTTCAACAATACATTGAAGTTATTAAAATTCACTACAAAAATGATGAAAATCTTACAGTCAGAGCTCGCAAAACTAAAGCATTTTTGGGTCGTCGTGGAGCACCTTGTCGGACCGCAATACAGAAATTTGTGGAGCTATTGGGACAAGTTAGTGATGTGAAAAAATAATACCCGTGCATGTCGCTCAAGAACAACTGAGAATATTGCTGCTGTAGCCCAAAGTGTTCAAGAAAACCCAGGTTTGTCCATTCCTCGTCGTTCTTTGGAATTGAGCACTCCACAAACTTCATTACACCAATCTTATGGTCGGAGTTGGATGATATTGATCTAGACAACGTTTATTTTCAACAAGACGGCGCTGCATGCCACACAAGCAATGAAACCATTCCTATTTTACGGGAAAAGTTTCCGGACCGTGTTATCTCTCGAATAGGTGATCACAATTGGCCACCCAGATCTTGTGATTTAATACCTTGCGACTTCTTCCTTTGGGGCCACGTGAAAGATAAGGTCTATGATAACAGCCCTCAAAGATAGAATTCGTAAGGCTATCGTGGACATAGGGCAGCCACTTTGCTATTTGGTTATGGAAAATTTCATAAAAAGGATATGGTGCTCTAAGCATGGTCCTGATGGTCATTTGGCTGATGTTGTTTTTGATTATTAACGGCATACCTTCCTCTATATGATCTCTATATGAATAAACATGCGATCACTTATCTCAAAAATTAAATTTTTCTTTGAATACCAAAATAACACCTCTTGTTAGAAAAGCCTTTATTAGCCATGATAGTTAGCTATGGTTTTTCCAACATATGGATTCCGAGCCAAAAGAGCTTCTTATCTTTTGAGGCCTAGAATGAATCAAACCAATTACGGGTACTACAAAGTGAAACATATCCAAGAGAGAGAGAGTTTTGCATCGATCGAAACAAATAGTAGTCGGACGGGGAAAGGTCTGCACTATAAGGCGGGTGAGGAAAAACTTCCCAACCTCTTCGTTTTTAACAAGTATAGCAACATATGGCCTAGCGTTGTCATTATGGAATATTACGGTTTCATGTCTGGCCGTATATTCGAGTCGTTTTTCGGCCAATGCTCACTTCAAATAAATGAGTTGTGTTCGGTACAGGTTCCCTGTGATAGACTGGCCAGATTTCAGCAGCTCACAATTGATATGACCTTTTTGCTCCCACCAAATACAGAGCATTACCTTAGCGCCGTGGATATTTGGCTTTGGTGACGATTCGGCTGGTTGGCTGGTTTTCACATACGATCTCTTATGCTTGGGGTTATCGTAATGAATCCATTATTCGTTGCAAAATCGACGTTCATGGTCTCATAGATTCAATTGTCATGGTCCCCAATTTTGCTGCTTCTGGATGGATCATGCTGCCTGCAAACGTTTTGAAATTTGCTTCTTGAGTAGCTCCCAATGATTTTGAAAGCTCTTGTTGAGTTCAATAACAATCTTCGTGGAGTTATGCTTCTAATTCTTGGTCTTCAAACCTTTTAGGCTCCAAAACCGCACTATCTCTCGCACATTGAAACCAATGAAACACATTCATCATTAGCTTCGGTGAATAGTATAAAAAACCCAAATATTTTAAATCGTTAATAACTTCGTAAATACTGTGATTTTAGAGAAACTAAGCTCAATCTCTGATCACTAATATTTTATACCAAAAATCGATTTTTGGTATAAAATATGAATACAGATTTGAATCGTTTGAGACATATCTGTATCACAAGAAGTTTCCGCAGAATGGAGTATTTGGTACTTTTCCTCATAATCATACATTTTTATTATTATAAATTATTAAACTTATTGACGTAATAAAAGTTAGCTGATGTGCAGTTTGAATTAAACGTGGATAGAACTTGTGGTACTTTTTAAATTGTTTATAATCATGTACCTGGAATCATGAAATACTGCATAAAAGGTTCTAAGTGAATGGGAATACAAAGAAAGTAATTGTTCGTACTTATTCTTTACAGTCTTATAAGTAAGATCATAATAACGGTTGTTTCAGCGTAGAATTTTCTGCATTTGGTTTTTAGCTGATGGCGAAATTGAAAAAGTAGAAAGTAAGGTTCAGCCTAATGTGCATATGTATGTATATTGGTAGTTTATAAGTTACAGTGACTTGCTACTTACATGCTTTAGTAATTGTATTGTATTAAAGTGTTGCTCTGTGTGTTTACAACATAACAACATTACTAAACTACAATTCATATACTGCTCTATATGTTTCTTGATTTTTTCTCTACTTTTGTTTTTTTTTTTTGTTGTTTTTGAACAAGAAAACAGCAAAACAACTGGAAAAATTAGGATTTGTAACGACATTGTGCAAAATTTCTATAATGAACTTAGAATTTCACACATTGAAACACAGGAACACTTGTACATGTAAATTAGGGAGGACCCAAAACTAAAAGTAAAGTTTGGTTCATACAAGAAAACATAAATATTTTGATATTCATAAGATCCACAAATTGTATTTGCTTCTATTATTACATATGTGAGTAAAAAGTTTATTTAAATCAGTGGTCGGCATATACAGGATATACTATATTACTGAATTATATCGAATTTTTTGATTGAATGTTTGCTGCACAATCTAATTTATTTTACTTTTCGTATTGCGTACAGCTGAATAGTCGATCGTATTCGGACCCTGGTAGCTATGACTGCCAAACACTGCTTTAGATGATGTAAACTTTAATTTTAGTTAGAAATATTAGAAATTTATTTTGGCTCCATATAAACGAGGATACTCTAATGTACTCACAACACACATACACTTGATTTTCATTTTAGTATGGTAAAACTAATTTGTTTCACAAAATGGCCAGCATTGTAGTTTAAATATTATTTCAGTTGTGTTTTATTTTTCTATTTTACTTTTGGTCTACTTATTAAATATATGGGCGTTATTGTTGCAGAAATATGGTGCTTAGTTACGGTAAGATGTAAGGAATGAAATTATTAGTCTAAATATTTGTTTAATTTGAAATGATATAGTGAAGAAAAAAATAATCAGCTGTGCTATCGACACCACCTTGTTTATAGTTGCGAATACCACAGCTAACCTAAAAACCACAAACACAAAAGTCAGACTTTGACAGCTCCCGCCAACATAAACAAAAACTTTGACAAGCACAGTATGTAAACACAAAGGAGTAAAAAAACAAACACCTGATTAGTTGCATAGACCTTATTGATAGACTTTACCCACAACCATCAATGCATTGAAGCTGGAAATTCAACGCAGCATAAAAGAAATTAAATCATAATCAAAAAAGTCATGGAAAATTTTGATAAATTTATATAATGCCATGTAGAACAATAACGTGATTGCGTTCATTTCTGAAGTGATGTAATAAAAATTCTCGAGGATCGCTGTGTTTTTTAGGCAAAATTTCTGCTGATTAAGGAAGTTGAGGACTGGTTTGAATCAAATGTGTTGTGAACAATTGTCTTTAATTATACTCTTCACCATGACTGGCAAGGGTATATATAAGTTTGTCATTCCGTTTGTAATTTCTACATTTTTCATTTGTGACCCCACAAAGTTTATATATTCTGGATCGTTACAGATAGCGAAGTCGATATAGCCATGACCGTCTATCCGTCTGTATATTGAAATCAAATTTCCGTAGCCCCCAAATAAATTACAAGCTTTATTGATATATTTCGGGAATTCTTCCGGCTCGATTGCTATTTAAAACCGAGAAAATCGGCCCACAAATGGCTGAGACATAAAGAAAAAACCGGGACAATCTCGATTTTTGGAATATTTTTTATCTATATCTGGATTACTAAGTCCTTAATATAGACAATGTGGATATCTAATGATAGATATTTCCTACAATGGGTCAAAATCGGGAAAAATATTTTTTAGTTTGAATTTTTTTTTACTAAAAAAATGTTTGTGTCATACATTTTTTTTCACTAATAAATATTTACATTTTTTTTTTAAAAAATTAAAAAAAAAAATGTTTGAAAAAAATTTAAAACAATTTCGAAAAATTTTTTAAATTTTGCAAAAAAAATTTAATTTTTTCTTTAAAAAAGTGCAGACATTTTTAAAATAGAACGAAACGCCATTTAACTTCGTCATAGCATTGCAGAAGAAGCTGAAATTAGATGAGTAATCAGGAATGGCCGCAGGAGAACCTCTAAACATTACCTACGTCTGAATACAGGAATAGATCGAATGATTATATAGCTGCTTAAGCTGTGACCTGATTTTTGAATACAATGATTATTGCAGAAGCTGCTGTAAAGGCTATGTTAAATATTTAAGAACCGCTGCATGTATTTTTCTTAATCCTTGCTATTTGAACATCACCATGATTTATATTTTTTAAGGAACATCAAAAATTCGTTTAGTTTTTGTTACAGTACTTATGAACATTGTACATAAGTAATCAGCACATTAGTTTTACTTGTATCATTGTTTAAGTAATGTGTCTATGTGTATATGTATGTATTTATACCCAGCACCCAGCAGTTCTAGGAGACAGTCCCGAACTAGTGATTTTACCCATCATTTAGGGTCGGAACTAGTTACTTCAATAGCTAAGTGACTAATTATTTTAACACGGGCATGTCTTAAGCAGGGGGTCAATTGACCCTTTTGACTTCAATGAGACTGTCTAATAGCTGGTCCAAAGTAGTCAACGCATTGGATTCACATACTGCTTAAATAGCTACAGTTACCTAAGTGGTAACTTGATCAGCTAGTTATTTATACCCTACACCACCATAGTAGAGATGGTATATTGGATTTGTGCAGATGTTTGTAACGCCCAAAAATACTAGTCTAACACTCACCTTAAAGTATACCAATCGACTCAGAATCACTTTCTGAGTCAATTAAACGATGTCCGTCCGTCCGTCCGTCCGTCTGGCTGGCTGGCTGTCCATGTAAACCTTGTGCGCAGAGTACAGGTCGCAATTTTGAAGATGTTTCGATAAAATTTGGTACGTATAATTTGTTCGGCCCAAGGACTAAGCCTATTGAAACTGGCTGAAATCGGTCCATTATTTCACCTAGCCCCCATAAAAATGTCCTCCCGAAATTGGACTTAATTGGTCATAAATGTTTAATTTACATAGGTATGTACACAAAAAGTCATATCAATAGTAGTCCAATAAACGATTGCTTGTAAACCAACCTTTTTTTCGACAACTCTGGTGGGTAAAATAACTACTTTATAAAGTGCAGTACAAAATAAACATTTAAAGTGACTTCTCTATAGGTTACTAAGAGACACTAAAGTGACTATTGACTTCATGCTATGTTACATGAGATACTTAAGCTAAAATAAAAATTAACTGTATGAGAATTATATCAGGACAATTTGTATAAAACCAGTTTGAACGAATTACTCACAAAACGTTTAAAGTGGCTACACTACAGATTACTTAAGAGACACTTAAGTGACAATTGTCCTCACGTTAGATTACCTGTGATGTATAAAGTAACCAATTGTCTTCTCTCTGCACTACAAAGAGCACATACGTGTCAAATGACCAAAATATATAAATTGGAGTCAGTCAAGTGATAAAACATTTGTGACGGTTACTGTCTATAAGGGATACATTAACTACTTGCTTAACAGCTGGGCAGTTTTAAAGAGCCATTTGGAAACCTTACACTAGCTATATTACTACTTGTACAACACACTAGTTCGTTTACAAGGTTTTTAACAATATTATAGTCACACTAACTATTTATATGATTGCGGTAACTATATTATGGCTAATTTACGATTAACATGACTGTATTAACCATATATATGGTTACAGTAAACAAGTACATATATGTTTGTGATAACCATATTTTTGATGAATAATTTAATCATATTTTTTTTTATAAGCCGAGAGCATCATAATATGGTAAGTCCTTTATCATACAAATGTTTGTCACAAACATATATTTGTTTTCTGTAACCATATATATGGTTCAAACAACCATGTAAATCGTAAGTTAAACATATTATGATTACCACAATCATGTAAATAGTTACAGTGACTATAATATTGTTAAAAAACTTTTAAAAATGTTGAATGGTTACAGTAAAACTATATTTTTTTCTGCGTGTACTATTGCGTTTAATAGTGAAGTGTTGCTGAGTGTGCCAATCGGCCACCTGCATAAACATTCCCATATTAATTTCACCAGTCAAGAACGTTATTCGTGGTTTGAAAGTTAACTAATAGCTGTTCTTAGTGGCTAAATAATTCGACGTGACGGAACTTGTTCAATGAAGTATATGGCATATAGACTGGTGTTAGAATGAATTTATATATGTGTATTTATGGTCATTTGTATTTCCAGTTAAAACACTTGTTTGTCTATTTATAACATGTTGATTGTTACATATAAACTATTTTAACGCAGCTTGCTATGCAATATTATCATGTAATAATGATTAGGTTGGTATCAAAATGAAAAAAAATTCTTTGTCGTTAGAAAAGTTAAATTTAAAAAGAATTTTTACCAAGAAACTTTTTTACAACAAATCCATTTCTCACAGCTTTATAAAAAAATTCAATAAGTTTCTTAAATTTTTTTTACAAGATTCCAAAATTGTGTTGTTGCTATCGAAATCTTTATACATTGAAATCAACAAATAAATTTAGCTAAATTTAAACTTTTGCTACGAGAAATAAGATGTAGTCTACTAGTATAGTTATTACAAGAGTATTATTCACTTTGTAGTTTAACAATTTTTACACATTCACATAAATGTACATTATTATGTAGTATGAACATGAAAATTTATGTTTTGCTAATGTTTCTAGGAACAGAAAATTTTTAATACTAGAAAATAAATTTGAACAAACTTTACAAAGAGAGAGCTAATATTAAAATTAGTTTTCCTAGTTTACTTTTACTACATAGTTTATTGAAAAAGGAATAGTAGAGAAAACTATTTAAGTTATTGTTTGCTTTTATTAAATTTTCGGTTTATATTATTATTATTGTTTATATTTTATTATGATAGTTTTTGTTTGTATTGTATTCTGTTTTGTTTGATTTTAACTAACTTTATAGAAAACTACAATTAAGGATCTCCATTAAATTTATTTCAGTTAAAGGTAAGAGAAATTGTTGGAAAGTTATGACAATGCGACTGGAATAATATAAAATAATAAATGAGACATGCAAAAATCTCCCGCTATTTATAACATAGATGAAGGATTATATAAAAACAAAATAAATAATGAGAAGCAATAATTTCATTTAAAGAAGAAAAACAGCAAATGATTTGCTATTAACCCACTAATGCTTAAGCGTGCCTCAAGGCACTCATAGAAAAAATCACAATAAATGCATTTTTCATTACAAAAACTGTTGTAATAGTTTACCAAAAAATATGGAAAGTCAATTTTGTGTTATCAAACGTTGATTAAAGTGTTTTAAAGTTTCCCGATTGCAAAAAAATGCTTAAATATATTTATACAAAAAAAGGTAAGCTACTCTTTTGAGATGTGATTTATTGATGAGTGCCTTCAGGCACTCTTGGGCATTGCAGACTAGTTTTGCTGCTTCAGTTTTCCCTCATATAGCAAAATGTTGTTTGGTTTTCACAATTTTAAGAAATGGATGGTCGAGTGATTATCTGATTTGAGTGATGAACAAATAAAGAAGTAGTTTTCAGTAAAAATTGACAAACTATACTAACTGAAACCCGACTATGTTTCAATCTCTAAATCCCCAAAGGCTGCATTAAGGCACTCATTTAGTTTTTCCCACCTGGCAGCTAAACCATAGATTGTACAAATTTTTGAATGTTGCTTTTGATATAAGATGCCCATATTTACCATAAACAAAATTATTACCAACGATTTTATCCATTTTTTTTTTAGAAATTGACATTAGAGGGCTAAATTATCACTGCAGGAAATATCAAGGGTGAAACTGTACTGACTTACTATTGAGACAGTCACCAGTACTAACCAGCAGTTCTAGGAGACAGTTCCGAACTAGTGATTTTACCTAGTTATTTTAACACGTTCATGTCCTAAGCAGGGTCAATTGACCCTTTTTGACTACTTTGATACTGTTTAATAGCTGTTTTAAAGTAGTCCACGCATTGGATTCACATAATGGTTTTATAGCGTCAGTTACCTTACTAGCTACCTTACTGGTAACTTGATCAGCTACATAACTAGTTATTTTAACATGTACGAGTGCTAATTGACCTCAAATAGTCAGCTAAAAAGACATATCATGGTCAGTCCAATAAACGATTGCTTGTAAACAAACCTTTCTTCGACAAATCTAAAATAGATTACATCTGGTGGGTAAAACAACCACTTTCTAAAGTGGGGTACAAAATAAACGTTTAAAGTGACTTCACTGTACTGAATATTGATTTCATGCTGCTACGTGGGAATGAGAATTATATCAACACAATTTGTATTAAACCAGTTTGAACAAATTACTCACAAAATGTTTAAAGTGACTACATTACAGATTACTTAGAGACACTTAAGTGACGATTGTCTTCACGCTAGATTACCTGGGAAGTATAAAGTAACCAATTGTCTTCTCTCTGCACTACAAAGAGCACATACGTGTCAAATGACCACAATAAATAAATTGGAGTAAGCCAAATGATAAGACATTTGTGACGATTATTGTCTATAAGGGATAGATTGACTACTTGCTTAACTGCTGGGTAGTGACTTATTATACCCCAGACAATGCTGTTTAATATAGACATTTAACATGTGCGTTTCACTGGAAGTCTACTACTGAAAATAGTACTATTGAATATGTACTGCTTTTGGGACCATAAGTAGACATTGGCACCAGAGACTCATTAGTATATTTTAGTAATTCTACTCTACACTTTTTGCACTTTTCTGAAGAAGATTTCGATAATGAAACTGCATATTTTGTTAATGTTTTATTCCTTCAGGGATTGTACATGGTAGGGTTTTATTCAAATATGTGTGTGTTTTGAATATGCACGACCTTGTAACGATTAAATTAAGTTTCGAACAATAAAAGAATGATTAATGGTGTTTGCACCACCTTTAACATAACGAGTAAAATAATTAATTAAAGAAGAAACATTTTAGAATGTTATTTTCTTCGGTCTGACTAAATCTTGAGTTACTAAAATTTTACCCGTTTCAACATTGATGCTCATTTGCTCATTCACATTTCCTTATTATTGATATTGTTGTTATTCCTTTTTTAGCGTAGAAATAGAAAACAGCATCACAGTGACATATTCACTTATATACATTGAAAACAAGCATACATTGCAATAACAGTATAAAATAAAGTAATACTGTTGAAAAACATCAAATTTGTTCGAAGTTGTCTTACACTTTGATTCATAACTTTTTTGACACTGCACCATTTCTGATAATTTTCAATAACAAACTGCCTAAGGTTATGATGATTATTATAGGTGAACGTTATTAATTTCAGTTTTGTGTTTTAGACGTAATAGTGTTTTACACAAACATAAATATGGATATGGCTAAGTCGTTTAAAAATTTCAAATCAATAAGAATGACAAACCCTTATACATATAGACTTATTTACAATGCTAGAGAAGGATACAATAAAATAAATTATTGCAAAAATTGAACAGCTGGTTCTTTTTCAGGTGCCCTTCTACCATATATTATTATGTCCTTCATCATGTGTGGTGAGTGTACATTTTTCATTTTTTTCTTCTTGGACCAGCACTCAGGGGACGATCCCTACTCATGCAAAGCATTGTGTTGGAACTAGGAATATAGATTATGGAAGGAAGGAAAGAGGAAGTAGTGTTTGTGGACATTCGATTTGAACTTTCCTATATTGAAAATGACAGGAAACACTTCTGCGGGTCGTTTGTTCTACATATGTACGTACAGTACGGCTAAAGAACGAATTTTCTCAGTAGTGTGTTGTGCTAATCGAGCACAAAGGGATGTGTTCTGTACAAATTACGTAAATATCTGAGGGTATCAGGAACAAGTTCCCTAATTTTATTAGAACATATTCGATTGTAGTACCGAGTAGTACAGAGTACATTCGATTGCAGTGATACGCAGCCTACATTGCGACGATGCTCCATCGAATAAATAGAGTTGGATATCTTACTATCACCAATAATCACTTTCGTTCTCTCCTGTACGCGGTCGATAAGCTCCAAAATAGACTTTGAAGCACCGGTCTATGCATGGGAGTTGTATTCCATTTTCGGTCGCGTATAGGTGGTGTAAGTAGTGAGGAAATCAGATGGAGTAAAGTAATTCATACACCATTTTAGAAATCCGAGACATTTGAATGCTTCTTACGACACTTAAAAAATGTGTTTAGACCAGCGGACATCATATTTTATTCTCATGTCCAGAACATCAAGAGTAACAGATGAAGCGACATGGTCTGTCATTATTTCTTGAGTCAACATACAACACTAAGTTTTGCGAGCTTTGTCAGCGATCCTATCCTCACGACCCCATTCAGAGATTGTCAGAAGGTGCCAATTAAGGAAATCATTCATGTTTGGCCTCATTGCCCCAATCTCCGACAGGATTGGTCTGTAACTGAATGAATATGAATAGCAAATGTTGCTGTCTGCAAAAGAATAAATAGGGTTGGAAGTTTGAAGATGTAGAAGGTCATTTAGAAAAATAAGCAATAAGGTAGGAGAAAGAACTGAGTCTTGCGGTACCCCTGAATATATCTTGAACTAGTTTGATGAGATACCATCTATAACAACTCGTATAGTGCCATCTCTGAGAAAGCTCGATAAAAATCGACAGAATTTAATACCGACACTAAAAGCAAGTTTTGCTAAAAGCGCACCATCCCCTATTCTATCAAACGCCTAACAAATATCTAGAGCCACCACTTTACTTTCTCCAAAATGGTGTATGAACTACACCATTTTTCCGATAGGAAGGCTAGCAAGTCTCCCGTAGAGCGTTCTCTACGAAAGTCATACTGCCGGTCGCTGAGAAAATTGTTGGACTCTAGTTTCCACAATTTTGTTTTGTTTAGCAACAATTTTCACCAAATATATTTATATATATCTCCAAGTTTATTTTGTTTTTTTTTGCTGGGTTTCTTATACGTTTCAACACTTAAAACTAATGATGAAGTGTACAACAAAAGTGTTGAAAATTTTAAAACGTTTTTATGAGGTTTTAGTTGTGTTTTTATGATCTGTTTATGAAACGAAACCATCAAGCTTTTAGATTAGGCTTTAGATAATATGAATTTATGGCTATAAAATGTATGATATCAAGTTTGTTAGTAAAACAGCAGGGTGGCTAGATTTTAGTGGAGAAACAATAATTTGTTGGCAATAGGGTTTTGCAGTTTATGTTTGTGGCAGAGGACTGAAGAAATGTGATTATAATTGAAAATGTAACCTTTAAAGTAGGATTTTTTGTTAAATGATGATAAAGCAGTATAGTTTCGGTCTGGTTTCAATAGCATGTGTAAATTGTATGGTCTTGTAGAACTAAGTGTATAAAAAGGGTATGTCAGTAAAATATTGAAAATAATTATAGCTTGTCAGGTATTGTTACTTCATTCCTTTTTGTATTTTCTTCAAAATATTAGAAAAGTTTTGCTAAATGTTGCCTCATGTACCCACTCAGAATTTGGTATGTGTTGTTAACCATACAATGGTTTATAATTGAGGAAAATCTTTAGAAAATGAAAAATATCCTTTGTTTAAGAACAATTTTTTGAACCAATATCCTGTGTTTAAAAGAAAATTATTTTTAGGAAAATATATTGAACCTAGACAAATATTGTAAAACTTTTAAAATTTCATAAGACCATAAGGAACCTGTGTATTAAGTTTAACAAAAAATCTAACATTTTTAATTACAGCCCATAATAGTTTCCCTACACTTTTACTTAATTTAAATACAATTAGAGCCCAAACGTATGCTACACTAAACAAAATTTTCATTGTTCCCCATTAAATATCTAAAAAAATAAGTCATCTGGGCGTATTATTACTATAAACATTAAATATCACTTATACGCAACCATACTCATCAACTGACACACAATGGGGGAAATAAAAAAAAGTGGAAATAAATATGTAACTTCTAACCGCAATGCCCGATTTTAATAAAATTTCCCACGGCTATAGAGGATATATTTAAGTTTTGAATTTGGACTTATAACACCCTGGGAGGACCGAACCACAATGCCCCAAAGTGGGGCAACTCGGGTATATCAAAAATTAAAAATGATGCCAAATTTTTGCGATGCGATTTGAAAGATTTTTATATACGTGGAATCTACTCGACGAGATCTATAAAAAACATTACTTGAGGCGTATATTACATCTTATAGTTTACGAGTTTTCCGAATTTGAATAGTAAAATTTTATATTTTTTACCTACCTACTCGACGAGATCTAAAAAAAAACATTGCTTTAGCCGTATACTACATCTTATAGTTTACGACTTATCCAAATTTGAAAAGTAAAATATTATATTTTTTACCTACCTTTGTCTGCTTTTTTTCCAATTCTTTCTCGATTTTCAGTAAGTAGTAAGAAAAGTAGTAAGAAAAAATTTTTAAAAAACCTTCACTGAGTCAAATGCTAAAAAATCTCAAAATTGTGATTTTTTTGATTTTTGGATCTATTGAAAGCTCCCAGCGCGGGCCTATAAAATCCCTTAGCACAATATTGAAGAACACATTGGGACATACAAGGCGGGTCTTAATTTTTTGAAAGCAGCTATGCGATTTGAGAAAATGTTGTCTAAATTTGAAATTTGCAAAAAAAATAGGTCTACTTCGGAAAGCTCTGGACCACGCAATAATATGAATTTTGATATTATTTTACATTTATAATACTGCCCGTAATGTTATCTTTCAGAAAGCTGTAAAGATATTAATTATCTTCTTCTTATTTTCTGTATAAATGCAAATTATTGTAAGTACTTTTTTCGAATTTGCGAAAATCCGACTTTTTATTTTTTTTTAAGTTTGAAAATGTTTTTTAAATAATTTTTTCTAACTATTTTTAATAAATTTGTTGTTAATTCAAAAAAATATATTTTAAGAAAATCGAGAAAGAATCGGATCCGTTACTAGCAACAAAGCAGAAAGGTAGGTTAAAAAAAATAAAATTTTACTATTCAAATGCGAATAACTCGTAAACTATAAGAGATAATATATGGCTAAAGCAATGTTTTTTGTAGATCTTGTCAAGTAGTTTCCATATATATTAAAATCTTTCAAATCGGATCGCAAACAAAAATTTTTGATCATTTTTAATTTTTGATATACCCGAGGTGCCCTACTTTGGGACACTGTGGCTCGGCCCCCCCCTCGGTGTTATAACCCTAAATTAAAAACTTAAATATACTAACACCTCCTCTACAGCCATGGAAAATTTTATTAAAATCGAGCTATTCGTTTAGAAGTTACAGATTTATTTCCACTTTTTTTTTTCATTTCCCCCACTGTGTGCCGTATATAGCACAATTTGAGCCCTAACGTATGCTACACTAAACTAAATATTCACTGTTGCCCATTAAATTTCTAAAAAAATAAGTCATCTGGGCGTATGATTACTATAAACATTAAATATCGTTTATACGCAACCATACTCATAAAATTACATGACAAGCAGAACTATTGTCATCACCCCAATATAAAAAAAAGTGACAACAATATATTTCTTATTTCCAAATGTTTTGCAATAATAGTGTGTATGTATTCTTAAGGCGTAGAATTTATATATTTTATAAAATTCCACTTATACGCCTACTGGCTTTTTATTTTAATTTGAATCTCTCTCGCTGCCCCTAAAAAATTACCAACAATTTACAGAGTGTGTAATTAACTAAACTTTTAATTTAGTAATTTCCGTTTAAGAAAATGAAATTTGTGTTAAATAAGACAGACAACTGTCAATTAACAACACTTGAAATGGTAAGGGCTCAGGCCTGAGGGCACATGGCCTGCTCTAGTCAAGCGTGAAAGTAACAAAAAAAAAAAGAAAAAAGGGACACAATGCCACTTTTAAGAATGTTCATTTAGTAATTAACACACAAAAAAAGGATAATTAAAGAGCTGATGAAGAATACAGCAAGCTGTATTTAATGATAGCCAAACAATCTCTCAAGCAACACATTCCTGGCTGTAGCTAACCATCATTTCGTTAACAAAGTTTTGAAATATTAATTTGTTTATGGTGTAAGTAAGTTAAAATATGAATGTTTGTAAAATTAAACAAATTATATACAATTAAGATGAATTCTTATTAAGTTGTTTTATTAGTTGCCAGGCCAAAGTTTCTTTTTCAATAAACAAAATAAAATGGCAAAAGGAATTTTAAATATTTATTTTTATTTATTTTATGAAACTTTGTTTCTCTAATATTTTAATGGCTGTAATTCCATGAATTGTATTGCAATTATTTGAGTTACAGTGTTTTGTCTAAAGAAAACAAAATTATATGACATGTTACTGCATGATGGCGAAAATTTGTGTGTGTCTTTGAAATATTTATTAAACTTTTTTTCTTTTCTAATTGTCTAATAAATAATTTTTTTCTCATTAAAAATAAAAATTTTTATTAAAATTTTAATGAAAAATTTTAAATCACAAATTATTTAGCATATTAGGGGGCCAACCGAAATGAAAATTTAAACATTGAGCTGTTGTTACCGCACAAATGGTGAACAATTCAAATCAGGCTTGAATTTTAGCTATTTAATATTCAACAAATTATATGTTATTTGTTATTTGGATACGAATCTTCAAATATACACCCACCATTCTTAATTGAAGTCATCAATTGGTAATTTATAGCAGTCAATTGTATGTGCTTATAAGACACTAAAGTATCAACATGCTTCAAATTACATAACTGCTTCATAATTGCATATATGCCCACCTAAATCTCAGCATACTTAACAAGTGTTCATGCAAAATTGAAATACATAACCAGCAACAACTTTTTGAATTTAGCAAATAGCTGCCAGTTATCTTATACATTAATTGATTATGAGTGGTAGTTACGTTGTACAGTGGGTTCGATCAAAAAAGGTGCCAAAAAATCGAAATCTTCTGATTGCTAAATTTATTTACCACTTTTATTTCGATCGACCCCACTGTACAACGTAAATAACACTCATTATCAATTAATGTTGCTAAATTCAAAAAGTTGTTGCTGATTCCATATTTCAATTTTGCATGCATTAATGATTATATATTTGCAATACACATAAATGTTTATTAATACTTTAACAATTCTATGATATCTGCTTTTATGAATGAAAGCATGTATGAATATTTTTTTTAGAATTGTGTAAATCCTTTTCAAAAACATATGTCGTTGTTAGAGAATCACCTATTATTCAAAACATACAATGCATAATAATGATATAATTGCAAAGTACTGATTAAAGTTGAAATTCTTCTAATCAAAATAACTACAAGCCTGAAACCAAGAAACTCTAGCATTGAAATTTAATTTGATTTAATGAAGGAAACACATACAGTGCCGCCTTCTCCATTAGAGAGATATTTTTTAAGCGCTGTAAACTTGTGTCTTAGACAACATGGAAAACTTTTTCTTTGACAACACCCCTAATGTAAACATTTATTTATGTATGTATCTGTGTACATATTTACATATGTAAAATGTTTGATATATTTATACATACGTCTCGGTATCAGATGACATTGTCTCTCATTAAATTTTAATATGTGTATCATTTTTTTCAATTCCTTTGATTATCCATATTTTAAACGTCAAGGCTCAGAAATATATATATATATACAAACATACATGCATATGTCTGTGTGTTCATGTCTGTTTGCTTAGAAATATTCATATATTTTTATGTACATACATATGTATATTTACAAATATTGACATATTCATCTAAACATATTTATTCAATATCAAATAAACTTTTTTATTTTTAAATTATTTTTTAAAGAGTTTTGGAAAGGCTGGTAAATTATACCCCTCACCACCATAAAGGGGAGGGTTTTTTGCGTTTGTGCTGATGTTTGTAACATACAAAAATATTAGTCTAACATTCACATTAAAGAATTCCCATCGACTCAGAATCACTTTCTGATTTAACAATGCCCGATAGTCTGTCCCTCTTGCTGGATGTCATTGTAAATTTTGCGCAAAGTACAGGTCACAATTTTGTAGGTATTTCGATGAAATTTGTCACATTTATTGCATTTGGCTCAATAACAAAGCGCGTTGAAACTGACGAAAATCGGTCTATTATTTCACCCAAATATAAGCTTGCTTAATCTACACAAATTGTTCCACAAATAACTTTTATATAGAAACAAATCATATTATAATTGACTACAATTAAATTAAAGACTATCAAACGCTTAAAAATATTGATATCTAGAAAATATTCAACACAAATTGGTCCACTATTCCATATCCCCATACAATTTTCCGCAAACAACACTTATATACTTTCACCATTTTTTTGTAAATCAAAATAATGGCGTCCTTTTTTTTTGGAAAATTTTCACTCCTTGTTGTGATTCAACGCACCTAAAGTTGCGAATTTTGAGCACATTTTTCTGTAAAGTAAAAACGGTAGAATATATTACAAATATGATTTCACCAGCCGATTCTGCAGCAAAAACTAATACAAATTATGTTTTTTGAAGCCTTAAAAAAAATTCCAAATAACCACAACAGGTGGCGCAAATCTCAACTAAAGAACAAAAATAATAATTTCAGTTAAATAAAATGATGATTACTGAAGAGACCTGGTCACAAACGAACTCTAATATACAAGTATACATATATTCATCAATTTTTAAATTTTAAATAAATGATAAAGGGTTTTTCAACAAGAGTTGTTATTTTGAATCATCCGGTATCTCGGTAGCTGTCACTTTTGAAGCTTTTATTTTTTGACATTTGACAAGTAGTAACTATGCCATTACTAATAATGGAACTATACACGCTTCAACAACGCATTGAAATTATTAAAATTCACTACAAAAATGGTGAAAATCTTGCAGTCTCAGTTCGCAAAACTAAAGCATTTTTTGATCGTTGTGAAGCACCTTGTCGGACCGCAATACAGAAATTGGTGGAAAAATTCGAGCTGTTGGGACAACTTAGTGATGAGAATAATAAAACCCGTGCACGTCGCTCAAAAACAACTGAGAATATTGCTGCTGTAGCCCAAAGTGTTGAAGAAAACCCAGGTATGTCCATTCTTCGTCATTGCATCGTATTTTGCATAAAGACTTTGGTCTTTATGAACTCAAGCCGGCCGATCATCAGCAACGTCGTGTTTTTGCTGATTGGGTCCTTCTTATTATCTCTCGAAGAGCTGATCACAGCTGGCCATCGAGATCTTCTGATTTAACACCTTGCGACTTCTTCCTTTGTGGCCACGTGACAGATAAGGTCTACGCCCAGCATCGATTCAAGACCTCAAATATAGAATTCGTGAGGCTATCGAAGACAAAGACAGCTACTTTGCGATTTGGTTATGGAAAATTTCATGAAAAGGATATGGTCCTGTAAGCGTGGTTGTCGTGACCATTTGACTGATGTTGTTTTTCATTATTAACGGCATACCTTCCTCTTTATTATGAAATAAACATCCGATCATTTATCTCAAAAAATTAAATTTTTCTTTGAATACCAAAATAACATTTCTTGTTGGAAAACCCTTTATAAGGTTTAGCAATGTCCTGAAATTTAAAATTAGCAACCCAGGGAAACAATCTGAAATTAAATACATGTTGGAGAACAGGCTACGAAATGTATCTATATACATATATAAAAATGAAATGGTCCATGTATGTAATGGCATCACGTGGGAACGGCTGGAGCGATTTGGCGGATTTTTTTCAGTCGATTCGAAATTTTCAGGAGATAGAAAAAAAGATTATAAATTCGGAATCTAATTTTTTAATATATTGCCTCCTTTTCACTTCTCATTTTTCTTAATAATAGAAATTTCTTGCAGAAACTTCAAGAACTAACAATAGCAAATAGCTACCAAGTAAAGCAGGGGTTGTTAACTAGTTTTTAATAAATAAAAATTTGTGGCCAAAAACGGTGCCCACGCTATCCCGTAAGAGATACAATTTGCATTTTGAATCTCTCTCTCTTTGTTTATTCGAATCGAAAGCAATTTTTCTAACTTTTTGAAAGTTTGTATAAAATAAATTTTTAAAATGTAAATTGTAATTTACACGAAATTTTTTGAATTTTTTTATGTCAAATGGAACTTTTCATATTTGATCTACATAGAAAAAACGACTTTCTAAACAGTTTCTTTTCAAATTTTTATCAGATATTAAATTTTCTTTTAATAATTTCGTAATTGAATCAAGTATTCATGTGCTCAAGAGCAGAAAAGTTCAGTATTGAATTTGATTATTTGGATAATTGAACACAAAGCATACTGTGGTAATTCACAAATGGACAAAATAAAAAAATATCTGGGAACATTCCAGCTGATCATTTAATCATCTTCTCAGTACAATAAGTAACTGTAATTCATATTTTATTTTTTTGTTTTTAGCTCTCTGATTAGGAAAAAGTAAGCTTTAAAGTCAGTTGTTGTCAACACGTGCATTCAGGTTTCAAATAAAAGCATATTATTTGTGTGACTTTGGTTTATCATTATAAAGGCTACGGTGATTTTATTGTCATAATTTTTTTTATTATTAAGGATTATTTCTAGGAAATATATTACAAAAAAACTGTTTTTAATGAGACGTTCAGAAAGTGTAAAAAATAAAATATTTCCTTTTTTCAAGTAGAGTTAAAACTGTTTATTCCGGATAGTTCTGGTATAAAACCATATTAGTATTAATCTTTCAAGTGTTCAGTTTAAGGTAAATCAAAAACATCTTGATCATTTTTACGACCGCCATACATTTTTTTCACTTTTCCACTCCACTCTTTATCGCAAGAAAATTTTTGAAGAATGGATAAAAACTCCCAAAATACATCGCAAAAGAAAAGTTGACTTTTTATAATCCTTTATTTATTTGAACTCAGTTTTTATTTAATTCATAAGTGTGAAGTGAACCCAACGCCATTTATTATTTTTTTCCAGTTAGATTTGCGCTCTACCACACTGTGTAAAAGTTTGGAAGAATTCATTTTTAATTCCATTTTCAAAATCAAAATAATTTTTATCTCTTAGCCATTCCTTTAATGAATACTTTACGAAATAATTCGTAAGCTTTATTCTTTAGTACTTCAAACTTATTGAATTAAGTCCTTATTGAATCATTAACAATTTTTTAAATTACAAAATAGCCATTACAGAATAGCTTTCAAAATATGTATATTGAATGATTAGATTGAATTTATGATTAAAAGTAATTTAAAAGCAAAACAGAATGGAGAAAAAATATTTTAATTTAATTTGTATTAGATTTGAATTAGCAAAGGTTGAATAAATTTTGTTATGCATTTATTGCATTATGAATTAATTTAACGATTAATGAATTTTGTATAAATAGGAATAGATTTATTGAATGAAGGACACTCAATTATTAATACCGAATTGCTATTTTAGTGAATTAAGCTCTGATTGAATACACAATTTTCGTTATAGGTTGATATTTATTAAAAAAAAAGTTATTGAAAGTACAGTTTTCATAATTGAAGTCACATTTTAGTTTTTTTTGTTTGTATTTTCAATTCAATTACGAAACTGTGTAAAAAATTGTTTTTTCTATGCATAAACATATATGGGCAAAATGAAATGTAAACATTATTTTTAATTGGAATTTTCCAATTCCAATATTCCCTGAATATGTCAATTTCAGGAATTTTTATTTTTTCATTTGTGGTTGACAATAAATGAACAAATAAAAATCCTTGAAACTTTTTTCAAGATGAGTTGTATAGGAGAAAAAGCATCAAAATTTTACTATATGAAAGTAATTATTCGTATTGGGAGCTTATTACAAATTTTTCTACTCGTAGTCTGTAATAAGAATTGAATTTTACCCTTTTTTGCAATTATTATACCCTTCACCATGAGTGGCAAAGGTATATATAAGTTTCTCATTCCGTTTGAAATTTATACATTTTTCATTTGCGACCCCACAAAGCATATATATTCTGGATCATTATAGATAGCTAAGTCGATATAGCCATGTCCGTCTGTATGTTGAAATCAACTTTTCGTAGCCCCCAAATAGTTTACAAACATAATTGATACATCAATATATAAGGAATTCTTCCGACTCGGTCACTATTTAAAATCGAGAAAATCGGTATACAAATGGCTGAGATATAAGGAAAAAACCGGGATAACCTCGATTTTTGGCCTATTTTTGATCTAGATCTGCATTACTAAGTCATTAATATAGACTACAGTGCACTCGCGGTAACGTGAACTAATTAAAACCAAGGTAATTCATGTTAGTGAAATTGTACATGTTAGCGACTGTCGAATTTCATGTAAAAATATAAAATTTTATAATATAAACCTGTGTTTTACACGCTTAAACGTGAAATTATTTTAGTATTATTTTCATTATTAAAATATAAAACAAAAATTATTGATTAAAATACATTACAAACCAAAAGGAGATCACGAGCAAATAAACATTGAAAAAAAAATTACATAGCAAATAAAATTACTCATTCCTTGCCATTGAAAAAAATAAATTAGAGGATACAAACACATTATTTATATAAGGGGATTCCCTAATCCTTAATAATCGAATTTAATGTATATATTTCAGTGTTGTCTACACGATTAGAAAACAAATGCAGTGAAAAAAAATTGTTCACGTTATAGAGCTTTCTGAGTATGTTCACGTTACAGAGTAGTCAATATAAACAAAAGGTTGATCACGTTAGGCGGTGTTCACGTTAGACGGTGTTCACGTTACCGCGGGAGCACTGTATATGGATATGTAATGATAGATATTTCAAAGGCCATTGCAACGATGTATATAAGGCTATAAATTATTTTTCACTAATAAATTTAAAATTTAAAAAAAAAATGGAAACAAATTTTAAAAAAATTAAAAAAAACATTTTGAAAAAAAAATTTTTTTTTTTTTTTTATATTGAAAAAAAAAAAATTAATTTTGTTTTTAAGTATAATTTGGTGAAGGGTATATAAGATTCGGCTCAGCCGAATAAAGCTCTCTTACTTGTTAAAGTATTATTTGGTGAAGGGTATATAATACTTGGCACAGCCTAATATAGCTCTGTTATTTGTTTTTTTATCTAATAGAACACAAAGACAAAATTATTTTTCAGTTACTCTTATTTTTGCAAAATCTATTCCACTCTGTATTCGTACAAATGTCACCTACGATGACATGTAAATGCTTATACGCAACCCTAAATTATTGGATTTAGCTAAATTGTTTAGAATTTGATTTAAGGATAACAGAGAACTAGTTGATACCTTGGAAGCATCAAAAATCCAAACAAATTCTCAATAAGGGCCACCCTAGTGCACATGTTTATATGTATATTCATTTGTTGATATTAATCCAAGTCATAACCTTTACCTTATATACATTTACACGCTGAGTACACATAATTATCATTATGTGAGTGTACGTATATTTATTTTGATAAGTGAGAGTGTGTAATTAAAATATCGTTTAAAAATGTGCACAATTTTTGTGTTGAATTCATGTAAATTGTTTAAATGAAAACAACATGTTTTAGAAAACACATATTTCATAATTTAATATATTTTCCCTCACAAAATTTTCAAAATGTTTGTTGCGGAATTATTATTATTTTTTTTGTTTCTTATGTATGTATTTCATATAATTAAAATTAAATTTAATTGTAACATTAAAATGTATCAATGTTAACAATGTTATTTTAAGAATAATTACTTTCGAAATTTGACAGTTGATAGCGGCCATATTGTTGAAGCTACATCTGTCCAATTAGCTGTCATTTATACAGTTTGTTTTGTCAAATTATACGTGCAAATGATAAACTTCTTTTATCAAAATGGGTGTTCTGTTCGGATAACATAACAGGCACATCGCCGATTGTACGGTGAGGCTCATTTCTGGATGAGTGGGTTCGTTAACAATCAGAGGTGTTGAATTTGGGACGATACCAATCCACATTAGATACAAGAGCATCCAATAGATCCTGAAAAAGTCCCTGTTTGGTGTATATTATGGGCTGGTGGCGTCATCGTTTCATATTTCTATGAGAATTTCTATGATGTTTGCCAACTTTTTTTGGCCTGAATTGTATGATATGTACACCAACGACATCTAGTTTCAACAACAAGTCGCTGCGTACCACACAGCTCATGCCATGGACACTTTGTACGAGCAATTTGAGACGATTTGATTTGGCCACCGAGATCGTGCGATTTTTTTTTTGTTGTAGGTCTATGCGAGTAAGCCACAAACCACAGCGGCCCTCAAAGCCAACATAAACCACTTCAACAGTCAAATTCAGCCTGATTTATGTGCCAGATTCATGGAAAATTTAACTTTTCGGATGATAGCTATGCAAAGATGCAACTGAGATTATTAGCTCGATAGTGGCATCGATAGGCTTTTCAAAAGAATAACAAATTTCGATGATATCTCAAATACACTTTGTTTTATTTAAATTTACAGACAGCATTTAAAGCGCATAATAAAATACCCCTTATAAAACAAAATTAAATGTTTTTTCCTTTTTAATTTACTGTGAAATTCATTTCCATGTATAATCGGCAATACAATTTATAAATAATATTTTGTGCTATTGTATTTTGGCATATTTTATTATTTTAAAACACATTTTGCTTTAAATAACATATTTGACTGCTAGTATTTTATTTTTGCCTTCATTGTAAGAAAATACATTTTTCAATTTGGCAAACATCTTTTGTGCATATTTTTCGTCCATATGTTTTGTTACTTACATATATTCCCACAAGTAGCTCAAAACTATTTTTGCAATTTTAATGAACCCTCCAAAACACATTCTTTATTTCAATACTTGCTGTCACAATCGAAAATAAAACAAGTAGGAGAGCTATATTCGGTTGTGCCGAATCTTATATATTCTTCACCAAATTATACTTTAAACAAATGTTTGAATATTTTTAGTTAAACTAAATTTAAAACATTTTTTTTAAAATTTTTTTCCAAATTTTGTGGAATTTTTTTTTTTTTTTTTAAATTTTTTTTTTAACTTTTTCAATATTTTTTTTTTTTAATTTATAATTAAAAAAAAAATTTCATGAAAAAGTTTTTTTTGGTGATAAAAAAATTCGGGTTACAAAATATTTTTCCCGATTTTTACCCATTGTAGGTCCCACTTACTATGACGATATATACGTTGTTGCAAAGGTAATATCTATCATTAGATATCCATATTGTCCATTAGTATGGACTTAGTAATCCAGATAAAGATCAAATATAGGTAAAAATTCGAGGTTGTATTGGTTTCCTTATGAATAACGATTTTAAATAGAAACCTACTTAACTTGAAATATAACGGATACATTGATGTATCAATCATGTATGGACGTTATTTGGGTGCTTCGGAAAGTTGATTTCAACATGCGGACAGACTGACATGACTATATCGACTCCGCTATCTATAACGATCCAGAATATGTACACTTTGTGGGGTCTCAAATGAAAAATGTTGAAACTACAAACGGAATGACAAACTTATGTGGGGTGAAGTGTATAAAAAATTGCTTCCATTAAACACAACATCTGTGTAAATAAAATTGTCACTTTGTCAGAATTAAAAGTTTTATTTTACCGCTTACACAAATAAAAATTTGCATGTCAAGCAGAAGTAGATAAAAATTAATTTCGTAAAAACTGTTTCTCAGAATTCAAGTTCAAAAAGGTAAATAAGTAAATGGAAATAAAACAAAACACACTATCAAGAAAAATTCATCTTAAACGGTAAAAATTAATGAATTTTGCAACATGAACAAAAAAAAAAAAAAGAAAAAAAATAGGCTTGCTCCTCTGAACTCAAATATAGATTTTTATCGTACATAAAATGTTTCCCTATTGTTAGTTTAGATGACAAAGGCGCTAAGTGTTTTCTTTGGTTACAAAATTTATGAAGATCTATGATCAAAATTTATGTTTGAATTGCAAGTATAAATTTCAGTGAATTTATCTAAAATATTTATACTGGCAATAAGTTACGTTAAAAGAAACTACATTTCATTAAAAGCGAAAATGATAAATCTTTGTAAATGTTTAATAAATAAACTTAGTGCATTGGCGTTCAAAGCTTACGTTATAAAGGTATAAAAAGATATATTGCAATTTTGTTTAGTGCTAAAAAGTGTATAGTGGAAACCTTTATAAAGCATTACCAATTTATTGAGTGCATTATATTCCTACAGCGCAAATAATTAAGTTGCTAGTAGGATAATGAAATTTTACAATGAGTTGGAAAATAAGTATTATTTAATGAAAATGCTGGAAGTTTATGTACACGCAGAAAAAAAATATAGTTGTGCATTGTTACTGTAACCATTTCAACATATGTGCATGTTTACTGTAACCATTTCAAAATTTTCAACATTATTATAGTCACAGTAACTATATATATGATTGTAGTAACAATAATATAGTTAACTTATGATTCACATGATTGTATCCAACATATATATGGTTACAGTAAACAAGTATATGTTTGTGATTCAATTAGATCATATATGGCGAATTGCTTTCCGTTTCCTTAACCTATTTCTACACCGGTATCACAACAGGATCCATGGAGAATCCACAAGAAAAGAATTCAAAAGATTTCAAATAAGGAATTAAGCCAATTCGCTAATTTGTAGCAAATGCTTTAATAGAATAGTTAAAGTATCAAAGTAAATTTGATTTTGAATATTAATATATTACCACAAGTATAATTTTCTTACTGACTATATTCTTAATGTATTAAAAAAAAAAAAGGAAATACAATTTTCATAATCCATATTTGTTTTATTACTTTATTATATTAAAGATTTTTCTCTTCAAGATATGGCATGCTTAAACATTATTTGTTAACATTGTTATTCTTGAGAGAACAGAAACTACTCGTAAAAGTAATTTAAGTTTTCAGTTCAAGTTTTCTGTTCAAAAAAAAAAAAAAAAAAAAAAAAATAGCAAGTAAGTAGTTGGGCAAATAAGTTTTGGTGAAAATGCAAATGAATATGCAGAGAAAAACTATAGTTGTAAATGTTTTGTAAGGAAACTCCGGTTAATCCGGGTTTGATGCTGGAATAATGCTCATTCTGTCCAGGGTCCTTTACACAAAATTTAAAACACTTTTCGTGGTTTTTTTCTGGGTAAGGTAGGATGTAATCCGCCTCGTTAGCAGATTGAAAACCAGCGCCCTGAGCTCTCTATACAAAGATCGGTGTTACCAAATCCACTTTAATTACACCCTAGCACTGCATTGTAACTTGTTTAAATAATATTTTTTAATTCTTTTATTTATTTTAAATATTAAGTTTTATTTTATTTGATGTTGTTTGACCTTTCAAAACAATCGTAAGAGTAAACAACGTCAAACAAATTTGTGCTCAAAAAGTGGTTACGCTTTTTTGAGCAAATATTTGCCACGTGTGATCCCGCCTTTACTCATTCACTTGCACAACACAAAATAGAATAATTGCTTTGTTACATTAGCTTGTATCATATTGTTTTCTACAACTATTGTTGCTTTGTAGCTACTGCATTACAAAAATATTCGAACCGATAGCTGTTGTTGTTGTTGTCAGTTGTTTGATCCTCATCAGCTGTTTGTTTGATCTGTTCCTGTGTGTTGTACTGTGGGTTGCTATTGGGTTTGTTGTGTTCTTGGCTATTTCCTTATTTGTCTTGTGTCCTCTTCAATATGGCTGAATATCATATTTTATGACTATTTCTGTTGATTACCGTCTGTTGATACAGTCTGCTTACACCCTGTGAACTGCGCTCTGCTAACAATATGTTGCTATCTGCTGACACTCTCTGCTGGTGATACTCTGCTATATACACACAATGTGCTATGATTGCTACAATCATGTGAAGAGTAATTTTAACATATTATGTTTGACGTAATCATTTAAATTGTTAAAGAGAACATAATACTGTTAAAAAACTTCTAAATTTATTGAAATGGCTACAATCAGTTTATAGACAGAAAATTAATGTGTAAAAACAAATTCTGAAAATGTATTTAAAGATGTTCAATTTTCCTATATTCTCACTACTTTTCTGTTGCTCCTCGTTATTTGCAAATTTCCATTTGTGTAGTATTCATATTACCACTTTAACGCTCAACTTATAACAAGTATAATATTATTCAAGTAACATGTATAAACTAAATATAAGAATGTAAACATATTCAAACTATTGAATAGCTGCTGCTGGTGCTACAGTAGCAATCCCACACACAATCCCATTGAAGTGTGCTTGCAACAGCAGCAATGGCAGTGAAAGTTTATAAGGCAAGCCAACACAAACACTGAGCACTATGTATGTATGTGTAACTGCAGTTTGTTCAACAACGTGGAAAATAAGTAAGGATGCATTTGGAATATAGCAATGCTTACATTGTATGCGATATTATTCATAATGTTAAAGACATTTTATTAACTATACATACCACATACAGTGGCAAACAAAAAGAAATGCTAGCATATGTAAGCTATGTTAGTACATAACTCTTCTTTGATTTCTGGCATTCTTGTGCACATTATCATCAATGAAGTATGATTCATGTCATTCTCTTTAACTCTTTTTTTTCAATTATTATGCTATTTTTGTTTTTGTAGTGCTTTTTTAAAGCGTTCGCAAAGAATTGATTTCTTCCGCTTGAATAAATAGTTGCTGGCAAAAAGTATAGAAAAAAGTATTATATAAATTATTCATATATTTTCCAATGATACATTGTGTCTAGCTGTCCTATACATAGAAAAGAAAAATATCTACAATGACACAATGTGTGTAAAATGATAAAAGATGAAGAAAAATAATTTGCAAACAATGATATTGATAATACCAAGACCGTTATACAAATGACAATTTTAAGGGTTGATGTAGAAAAATACTTTAAAACACTAAAACAATTTAATAAAACAGAAATATAGAAAAATGTTTAAGCGGCTACAAATATTTTTATTAAATTCTACAGACTTTTGTGAAATTTTTATTTTTATTTGCAAAATTTTTATTTTATTTTAATAAGGAAGTTTTGTTTTAAATTGAATTTCTTCCAAGGGTCCTCTAGCATTTCATTTATGAAATTATTTTATGCAAAACATGTGTAAGACAAAAAAAACGACAGCACTATCTGCTGAGCTTTTTAAAATTTCCTGTATATTTTTCCAAACATGTTTGGGTTTCACTGATTCTCTTGATGTTAATAGATTTTTTTGTAGTTCGTCACACAAATAATTTAAAATTCGACATCTCTTTTTTCACCTCCTGCATTACTAGCAACTGTAAGTCATTTTGCATCTTTCCGGCGCTATCCGTTAAGTAGGTACATTGAAGATCCTAGAGCAGGAATTTAAGCAAACTATTCTCCAATCAAAGAGTACGCACCACAACGTCATGGGTAGTTGTTATGTTTTTTTTGTCTCCATTACCCCTCTTGGGAGCATATGCTTCTTACACGATTTGTAGCAGTTGTTTTCGCGTCTTCCCCTGTAAGATTTCACTGTCCTAGATCTTGGATTATCGTGCGTCTCCATGTGTTCTTTGGTCGACCACGGCTTCTTGAACCTTGAGGGTTCCACTCTAGCGCCATCCTCGTTATGCTGTCAGGATTATTTCTGATGAATGGCCACTCCACCTCCATTTCCTACATTTTATATGCGTTAGTATGGGTTCCTCGTTGGTGAGGTTCCAAAGATCTGTATTGCTGATGTTGTTAAGCCAAAATATTCTGCATATTATTCTGAAGCATTTGTTAATGAATACCTGTAGTTTTTGCGTGATGGTGTTCGATACTAACCAAGTTTCACTTCCGTACAACAGAGTAGACTTTACACATGCATTGAATATTCTAAGCTTGGTTCGTCTGGACATTTGTGAGTTTCTCCATAATGGTTGTAGTCTTCCTAATGCCGCTCTCGCTTTATTGAGCCTGTTATTTACGTCTGTTTCAGCGCCACCATTTGTTGATACTGTACTGCCTAAATAGCAGAAGCTTTCTACGTATTTAACTGGTTGGCCTTGTAGCATGATGTTATCGGTGCTAAAGTTGTTAATTCTTATAGCTTTGGTTTTCTTGATACTTATCTCAAGTCCAAAATTGCGTGCTAGTCTTTCCAGATCATCTGTCTTTGCTTACATGTTTGAGATCTTATGCGAGAGTAGACAAATATCATCCGCATAATCCTAGTCCTCGAGTTGGCGTGAGAGGCTCCATGTTATTCCTCTTCTCTCTGTACAGACTTCGCTCATGATGTCATCCAGCACTATAGTGAATAGCAGATGTGATAGGGGACATCCTTGTTCTACTCCAGCGTTTGTGTGAAATGGTTGACTTATATACCCGTTGTGAAGAACTGATAGTACTGGATCCTCGTACATAGCTCTGATGATTTGCGTTATTTTCTGGGGTACTCCTTTTATTCTCAATGCTTTCCATATGCAAGACCTTCTGATGGTGTCAAAGGCTTTCTTGAAATCTACGAACAGTTGGTACAGGGGAGTACGTTATCCTACAGATCTTTGCACATTAACTGTAGGATATTTGCTTCAATCTTAGCATCTTTTGTCCCACAGATAAATGAAACTGGCATATCTAATAATAATAATATGTGGCAAAGATAAAAGTTGATCCATCAGAAGTTCTATGAGCGCCATAAAAGAGTAAAATGCCAATGACGTGAGCCGAATCTTTGAGTAGACACTATATAAACCTTCCGTCGAATTACTGTCTAATTTTAGGGTTAAAGAAAGTTTATATAAACAATCGTGTTAAATTTAATATATAATGCTTTAAAGTCCATTTTTGAATAACAATAGGCAGTATTTCATTATCGGTTATTCCATATAAACGCCTGTTGATCCATAGAAAAATGATTCCACTTTATCCATACCGTACATGTGGTAAAGATTAAAGTAGATTCATCAAAAGTTCTGTCCCCGATGGAAAAGTAATACCTAAAGGTATTGAAAATGAAACATCAAAGATCTGATAATAAAACGCAATCTTAACTCTCTGCTTCTGAACTCAACTTTTCAACTCTCTTTTTATTTACTTCTTTCCAGATCATAGTGCCAAAAAATAGCTTTTAGCTTATCGGAATCCATACAGTTTTACCAGTCCGATCTATAAGCAAACAAATATCCTATGAACATGCTGAAAATTTATAAATATTCTAACTGCATTGTATATGATTACTCACAAGGTACATGCTTTTCTAAGTAAGGATGCAAATATGTTTCAAAATTTTTACCACACCTAAATACATGTGAAGCCAAGGCTGGTTAAGGACCTATTAAATAAACGAAAAAATTTGAATTGCTAAAAAAAAACACGTCAGTTCTACTTCCACTACTTCATGCTCAGAGAACACGGATTCCTGATAGCAACCGAATTTGTTTCCAATCGAATGATTCGACCTTAGTGACCGAATTTTAAGTTGGTGGCTACCAAATTTTAGAAGAAGTAACAAAAGTTTGGTTGCTTCAACCGAAATTCTTCTTTATTAACGGACTTTCTGTTACAAAATATATAACTCTCCGAACTCCTGCCAGAATATTTCAAGGCTATTTTCTACATTCTGTTCCTCACAGATACCAAATCCATATATATAGAGGTGAGTAGAATACAAAATTAATATAAAGGTTAGGTTAGGATAGGTTGCTTGCAAGTTAGCGAGTTCACTTAGAGGCTTGTGGCCCATTGTGCTAACCTTAGAATTACTGTTCCCATATGCTGAGAATTCATACATAAAGGGAGAATAGTTTTCCTATCTAATTTCGTTGACTATGTGATTCCTGGGGTCACCGTGAGAATCAGCCGGAACTGCTAATACATTTGATAATATTTACTAGTAACACCTCTCTGAGAGACAGTTCATATCATGGAAAAAGAGCTCTACCAAGATGTAATAGTCTATGCTCTTTTAGGGCTGAGCAGTCACATTGAATGTGTTGTACCGAATCCTCCTCATCCAAACAACTTTTGCAATAGCTATAACGTGGGTAACCTACATGTTCCGACATGTGTTCAATCATACAGTGCCCAGTGATTATATCCGTAAGAAGAATAATCGAATTCCTACTTAAAAACAAAAGAGTCCTGGTCCTATCCTCAGTCTTGTTTCTTGTGAATTCAAGGTTAGCGAAAGCCTGCTATCAAGTCGCTCACGGTCTAATACCCTTCTCCACAACATGCTTTCTCCTCCAGGAAAATCAACATTCCTTTCTCCAAGTCTATGAAGGAATTCTCTGCGATGCTACATCAAAACACGTTTGTTTATTTGCCGATCGAGCTCGTGAAAGTTTCATTTGCAACCTCACAGAGTGGCGAAAAGATTCAGCAATAAGTTGGATCTCAGATCATTTTAAAATCCATATTTGATTCTTTGTTTAAATCTTTAGAGAACATTCCGAACACTTGCCAAATTCCTTTCAGAATATTTCAAGACAATTTTCATCGAAGGCATACGCAATTTATTGACAATTGTGTTGATCCGTATATACCTCAGAGGTGAGTAGAATGCAAAAGGAATATAAAAATATCCTCCTCCAGACAAAGCAACAGTCTATAAAAGAATTCTCTAGGATGCTAATTTTCCGACTGACCTCGTGAAAGTTTCCTTTACAACCTCACAGAGCGGCAAAAAGATTCGTCGATAAGTTGGATTCCAGAGCATTTAGGTTGCGTTTTAAAATCCAGATTTGATTCTTTATTTAAAACTCTTGCCAAATAGCTTTCTGAACATTACAAGACAATATTCGCCGATCTAATCCTCACAGATTCCAAATTCTACTAGTCGGCTTGAAATACAAATATAAGGCATACATAATTTATTTACAAGTTGGTATATATATAGCTCAAATATATGAGATAAAATCCATAAGTTTAGACAACAATGTTTCAGGTACTTTTGAATCCATGTTAGTAACCTCACTCTTAAGTGGGACAAGTCAATCGTGTTACATTTGTCGAAAAACAATAAACATCAAATGTTGTATTTTTAAACGTTTCATTGTACAAATATTTGTATTTTTAGCAAAATAAACAAAATATATTCCATTTATTTTAGCTTTCAATAAAACGTACATATATTTTTTTTACAGTTTAAATAGTACTTATGAAAGGCAACAGCACAAGTGCTGTAAAATTTTTGACACTTTTTGTTTATTTTATTTTTTTGTTTTAAATAAATATTGTAGCTGTCATATTTTTGTAGACACATATTTTCGCACTTGTTGCTAACTAAATAGAAATTTCAAATAGAAATACTAAACCAGCTATACTGTTCAGTACTTCAATATAAAAAACATTTGGTTTTTTTTCAACTTTATATGTTTATTGTTATATAAAAAAACAATGGGGATTTTTCTTTTTTGCTAAGTAAACATGTATTCTACTTTTAACTAAAAACTGGAGAAACAGGAAACGGAAATGAAAATGTCTGCTTAAGTATGATTTCAAGTAAATAGAAGCGTGTATGAGAGGGTGTAAAAGGGATCCACCTAACGCTTTTCCTAACAATAAACAATCAAGAATTTTGCTGTATTGTATGGAATTTTGTAAAATGAGAAAATTTCCTATTGTAAAGAAAGCAATATTGAAATTATTGATATAAGTACTAGGGGAGTGACGAAATTCTTAAGAAATAAGCTAGAAATCCAATATATTTAAATGATAAATTCAAACAAGCCAGGTGTATATTGAATTTTAATGATACATACATATTTCTGTTTTTTATTTTAAATAAATGTGTTGATGTGTTTGAGTGTTTTTTTTTTTCTAAGAAAACTATAAATTTTTGATTGTTTTACAATATCTTTATTGAAATTCACAATAAAATCCTTTAAAGTTATAAATATATCAGTTATTTCTTAGAATTATATCAAAAACATACAAAATCTTTAGGACAGCTGTCAGAATTTTAAGTAAAATCAGTATTTTATCTTTATTTCCTGATAGCTTAACACAAACAGAAGCATTTTTTGGAAACTAGAAATTGCAATAGAAATGTTATTTATACAAATAAAAATGTGTATTAAATTAAGAGTTTTTATTCATATGCTTGCTATTATTTATAAAGAAAATATGTGGTAATTGCCCAAGTATGCAAATATACTTTTTTATCACTTACTACAAATTTAGCATACTTACTTTAAGCAAAAGCTTAAATTCTAATTATTTATGGTTATTTTTTCTTAAACCTCACTTGTTAACCAATACTTCATACAACTTAACTACACATCTACTAAATATATTTTTAATCTTTTAAATTTCTTATTTATACACTCACTTACCCCAGCTGTTGTGTTTTGCGTGCTAAATTTTATATATTTAATCATAGATTACAGCCTGCCTGCCCTGTTGCCTTCCTGCCTGCCTGCCTTCCTGCCTGAGTCTGCTGTATTTGTGTCTTGTGTACAAATTGCAAAATGAAAAATTTTATATTAAAAATTCTACAGCGTTCTAATACTTACTCTATAAATGTCAAGCATTTATGCCTACTTATGACTGCTTAGGAAAGATACAAATAAACACTCGGTCATATACACTGGCAAGTATCTAGGATAATCTCTTGACAGCAAAAGATAGAAATTATTAAAAACAGCAAAACATACATAAACAAAAATAAACATTAGGGTGGCTCATATATAAGACTACTTTCGATGTGTCCAAGGTTCTGCGTCATCTAAACACAACGAAAAATATCATATCTACGTACAGAGAAAAAATATAGTTGTGCATGTTTACAGTAACCATTTCCATATTTTTAAACGTTTTTTAACAATGTAATAGTCACACAAACTATGTACATGATTGTGGTAACCATAATATGGTTAACTTACCATTCACATGATTGTATAAATCATATATATTAAAGTAAGCAAGTATATATTTGTGACAACCATTTATATGATGAATTACTTACAATATAATGTTGCTCTTGGCTAATTGATATTGTTACGAATGTGCAATGGCGATTTGAATTTAAAGGTCTGTAATGACTGCCTGCAGCATTAATCATGTTTGAAGTCACGTCCATCAGTAGCATTGTTTGTAAGTATGAAAACACTAAATGTTTAGGCTGCTGGCAATGACATCGAAGGCTCTGGAATTCGAACATACGAGTTTTGTCCGTTAAGAGCATTGTAGAAGATTCCCGAGAGATGGCGTGTGTATAAATAGTGGCAGAGACTGCAGTCGTAAGTTGAGTTGATCATTGTTGCTGTTAGAGTAAACATCAACTGTCTTGTACGTGTTTACTTGTTCATTATAGAGTGCATGTGTATTTCTGCGAATTGAAAGACGTGTATAAAGACACTGAATGACTTTTTAATTCTGTTGTTGTTGTACATTCTAAATAAATAAAGAGTTGTTACAATTTAAAACTACTAAAACTGCTTTTATTTGCAATCAAAAGTATCCGGTTTATTTAAAGGAAATAAACCCCCGTTTTTAAAAGGTAAAAACGTAACAATATCATAATCTGAAAACAACATATTATGATATAAAGATTCATCATAACAATGGTTGCCACAAACATATACTTGTTTACTGTAACCATATATATGACAGATAGAATAATGTGAATGGTAAATCATGTAAATAGTTACAGTGACTATAATATTGTTAAAAAGCTTTAAAAAATGTGGAAATGCTTACTGTAAACATGCACAACTATATTTTTCTCTGCGTGTAGAATGAATTTCTTCATAAACTGTATGAATCGAATATGTTCAATTTATTCCCAAAACTTTTTTAATTTATTGGGTGTATGACTTAAACCTGGGGGATACATGAACGCGGTTTATTGTTTTTAATAACTTATTTGTCATTTATTCTCACTTAGTTATTGAAGATTATAGTGTAAACAACACAGTTTTTTTGTGCTTCGAAAATTTCGAATTTTGCACTAACAAAGCTTCATATGCGGGAAGTTTTGCTTTACGTCTTTAATTTAAAAAAAGGTGCTGCTGAAGCACACTGATTGCTCACCAAAGCTTATGCTGAATATGTTCCATCAGTTTCAACGTGCTTGAGATGGTTTATACTGTTCAAAAGTGGTGATAGACAAAGATAGCCAATGCCAGCCAAAAAGTTTGAAGACCAGGACTTGGAGGCATTACTCCATGAAGATTATTGTCAAACTTAAGAAGAGCTTGTAAAATCATTGGAAATTACTCAAGCAGCTATTTACAAACGTTTCCGAGCAGCAGGATTAATCCAAAAGCAGGGAAACTGGTAATCACACGAATTAAAGCCGAGTGACCTTGAAATACGATTTCGAATGTATACAAGAGAATCATTTTTGCATTAAAAAATCGATCCCTTGCGATAACCAGAAGCATAAGCAATCGTATGTTGAATCGACACCAAAGCCAATTATCCATCTATTATGAGTAGCCGAAGTCCCTATTTTCAGAATTTTTGGTTTTTTAAAGAGGTATAATAATTTTAGAACCTGCGTGCAGCTGAAATCTAAATACTACAAACTAAGGACTACTCTAATAATCATAGAAGTAAAAGCAAACAACTAGCTACTCAGCTATATAAAAGACTTATGGAAATATTTGCTAGAGTAACTCTGCTTTAATAAGCTGTTTTTTTGTATATCTAAAGTGATAAAGTACAGCTATAATTATTTGTTTATATCTAACATTTATGCTGATTAAATACTTAAATGGCTAATTAAAATTGTAAAAATGTGTATTCTAATTACTTTCATTATGACAAAGTTTTAAATAATTTTAAGTTAAAGTAAATGTGTTGGAAATAATTGAAGCAATTTAGGAAAACTTTTAACATGGTCAATGAGAGTGTCTGTAGGTTATATAACATAGAAAAAATACATAGAACAGAAGGTCAAAGAAATGTCAATGAAAAAAAATTAAATAAAATTATTCCCTTTGAACACATATAGGTGATACAATAACATAATACAAGGCAATATATTCTCATTAATTAGATTTTTGCTAACAGCCTTAGGTTTTTGGCTCCCAGGTAACTATCTATTTGTCATCTATGTTGTGTAATTTCAGGGTTTTTAACATAGAATAAAATATTTATTGAAGCGTTACTGAGAGACAAAAAACCTTAGTCTGTTGTCAAAAACCTAAGTCTTACAACAACTAAATACATGTAAAGCAATTGGTCAATTCACAAGGTTTCTTATCATGTCATATTGTCTTAATATTTAACAATGGTTTTTATTGCTTTTCAAGCTAAAAATGTCTTAAAATAATATTACTTTCTATGCTATGTTTATTGTGTTAACGTAACTAACAAGCAGATTCCAACGCCGAATACCTAAGAGTCGGTTAAGCCAAGCAGCCGAGTCGTGATATATTATGACAATATGACTGATAAGAGACCTTGTGAATTGACCAAATATATTTTGTTGTTGTGTCAGCCATAAAATTTGGAAGAGATTCATTATTTGTACCCTCAGCTTACTCTGAGTTGGGCCTCTATTTCTATCCTATGGTTTTGAACTTAAATGTATTTGACATTGAAATTTTTATACGTAGAAGCAAGGAAATATGCAACAAATATAACAATAGTACATATGTTGCATACTTTAGGGTTTCTTAGTATCAAACATGATTAAGCTGCTTTTACATGCTTTTAAGTTTAATTTAATTAAATTATATTTATTTTCTTGTATCACAGAGTCTGCTTTTTCTGTTTCATTTGCCCCAAAACCTAAATTAAATTAGTAACATTCTTACAATTCCATTTAGATATGTCTAATATAACTTTGCATAACACTGTGCTCTATAGTTTTAATAAAATAGTGAATTTTGCATTTACTCAGCAGCATGTTTTAGTAGCATTAAAAAAACTTTATCATTTTACCCTCTACTAACAGTCATGTAGAAAATTTTTTATAAGTATGCTATTCTAAGAAATATTCATTTGAGATACTCGTAGAATGGAGTATGATAAGTCTGGAGTAATGTGCTTACATCCAAGCTACAAAATTGAAATGAATGGGATTCATTGCAAAAGATTACCATTATCTTAACTTTAATATGGTGTTGAAAATCCTAAAAAATTTAATAGGAAATAGAATAAAATATGAGATACACTCGAAAAGAATTTCCGCAATTTTATATTGTAATTCATACATTTTTATTTCAGATAGTTTCGAAATAAAAATAATACAAATCTGTCAAAGACCTAACTCACTTGTCAAAAACCTAAGTGGTGAGAATGACTTGTGAGTTTTTTTTTATAGTTTCCGCTCTATGTATATTTTCTTTATGGTAGAAACCATAGAGAAAATATACATAGAGCGGAAACTCTCCTGTCAAAGACCTAACTCAGTTGTCAAAAACCTAAGTGCTGAGAATGTATTAGTAAAAAAAAACTACGTGAAAACAAAAACAACACACGTATGTGTGATTGTTTTGAGTAAAATTTTTGTTTGAGTTTGTTTTATAGTTTCCGCTCTATGTATATTTTCTCTATGGTAGAAACCATAGAGAAACATAGAACGGAAACAAGAAAAAATCTCAATGAAAAAAATTACTCAAAATAATCACACATATGAGTGTTGTTTTTGTTTTCACCTATTTTTTCACAAGTACATTCTCTCCACTTAGGTTTTTGACAACTGAGTTAGGTCTTTGACAGCAGAGTTTTCGCTTTATGTCTATTCTCTATGGTAGAAACTACAACCAATATTAAATGGAATATAATTGGTATAATTCTCGTTAAAAATGGAGGGTATTTAAGTTTCGCCATCAGTGTATATATACTACAATTTGCTACTCCAATTTGTTTCCATTTTAATTTGCTAGCACGCACAACTTTCGAAAACTATTTCTTTTATGTATGTCTTTTGTATTTCACATGCAAAATCTATTATTTATTTAGACAATTGCTAGCGGGAAATGAATGCATTTTTTGCTTTTATTTCCACTGCATAGAGGAACTTTGTTTCTTTAGCTTTTGTTATTACACATAATATGTTTAGAAAACCACGTAGTACTTTTGCTATTAAAAATTTTAAAATTTATTTTTTATGACATTTAATTTTGAATGACAGTTAGGTTTGTTCCTGCGTAAGGGAGTAAAAAGGGTTTGTAATAAATAAAGGAAGTTATATATGCTTCTAAAGTGCCAAGTTTAAAACTTGAAACAATAATTCAACTAATGTCGTTTGACAACATTATTATGTTAGAAATATTCGTACGAAGTGTAAATATGTGACCAAGGTTAGGTTAGGTTTCCAGGCAACAGTGAAATTTGAAGAATATAGGACAGCTCACGTGGGTCCAAGCAATGATCCCTCTGTGTTACCTGAAAGTAGAAAGTTAGAAAGAAAGAGGTGCAGATAATAGTGAAAAAAGAAAGAAGTGGAAGATTGAATACTTAAGAAGAAGATGTTCAAGAAAGAGAGAAGGAGATTTACAAAAATTGAATATCAATAAGATAGCGATTAGGTTACTCTACAGAGATTCCCAAGTCTGGTCTTTTCAACCAGTTACTACTCCTTATAAAGGCATTAATACCCTCAAGCCTGATATTCGAGAGCTCAGAAAGACTATTTATGAAACAGTGTCCCAGAAACCGTAAGCGTAGATCTCGTAATGCCGGACGGTGACAAAGAAGGTGAAAAATGGTCTCATCCTCCTCCTCGTTTTGACAACTTTTGCAGAAGTCGTTGTAGGGCAAGCCAGGTCTCCTCGCGTGGTTGCCAAAAGTGCAGTGTCTGCTAATGATCGCCACTACGCCACGCAATTGTGAGCGTGACAAGCCAAGAAGATATGTTGTTCGCCTACGATTCAGTCGGGCCATATCATTCTGGTTATAGTGCATGTGGGTTCACAACCCAATCTTGTCTGAGCGAGCTCATAGTAGAAATTTGTAGCTTGCATTTGGATAGCGGAATTCCACATAGGAAATCTATGTTTCCATCAGGTAACATATCGCCTTTTTTCGCCAAATCATCAGTAACGCAGTTGTCTGTAGTATCTCCGTGTACGATTATTGAATGTTTCATCATTCTATTTAAGGATGCCTGTAATTCCTGGACCAAATTAGACGTTGTGTATACACAAAGGGAATGTTTATTGGACCCAAGTGAGGTGTACAAATGAAGATTTTGGACGGCTGCCTGATAACCTATACACCTGTTAGAGATTTTATTGTGGCCTGATTGTCAGTATAAATACGAATATCCCTGCCTGATATCTTGTTATAACTCAGACAGTTAGCCGCCCTTTTGATGGTTGATATTTCAGCCTGAATTATGCTACATTAATTTGGAAGTCTAAAAGATAACCTAATGTCGAATTCTTGAATGTAGACACCTATGCCAACTCGATCTCCCTTCATAGAACCGTCCGTGTAGACTTAGAGACCCGTTGTGTCAACTAAAGGTCCGTCTATTGCTTCCATATTATACCGAATTGAGAAACCGAAATTTCTCTCCAAGAAGGGCCCAGAAATGCAATAATCGATATTATCCGGAAGAGTCTGAATACTACAGAAATACAGAAATTAGTCATTAATTGTCATAAGTTTGGTTTCTTCATGGTCGAATTCAACAGTGCTTAGAAAAGAGCTTTGCTTAACAGAATTGTTTTTAAGTATATGAAAGTAGTTTTAAATAGATTGATTGACTAAGTTAATTTGAAAATTCAAGCCAGACGCACCAAAAACAAACTTTTTATACTTTTCCTTTCAAAGATACAAACTTTTGTTTTTTTCTGAAGTAATAATTCTTAAAACATACATATAATGCCATAGAGAATTATACATAGAGACGAGACATTCCGATTTGTCAAACAAAAATACAACAAATCATATGTCTGATACAACAACAAAATACATTGAGTTACATGTATTTTGTTGTTGCAAGAGATAGGTTTTTGACAACAGACTTAGGTTTTTGACAATTATGTCTCGTCTCTATGTTACCCTATGTATAATGCTTTCACATGAAATTAAAAGAAAATGTCAGAAAGAAAAAATATGAAATTCATTATTCTTCTAAATGAATAACATGTTTAGAATTAAGCCCAATTTTCAATAGTGAAGTAAAACTGCAGTAAACACGGAAATTTAGTAGTGACTTTTCACTTTTCATATATTTTTTTTAAACAGTTGGTTCTAAAATCACTATATAAGTACTGATCACTATATAAGTCCGGAAACCCTTCCATTAAGATTTTTATAGTAATTTCTGTCACTTTGTTCGAACAGCTAGTGTATCTCCTTTTAAAATCTACCACAATTTTGGACACATTTTTTGTGATCTTCAATTATGTTTTAACAAGGACCCAATATTTCTCCACTGGACTTAGCACCATTCAGTTTGGAGGATTTGCCTCTCTTGGTACAAATACCACATTATTGTTCTTGTACCACTCAAGACCTTTCTTACCGAAGTGACAGATGCCAAATCAGGCATCTGGAAGTATCCTCTTTTGTAAACATTCCTTGATGTAAACTTCCGTATTTATAAAGCCCTTTGTAACGAATACTGAGCTAAACGGAATGCTTTCATACTGGATGTGTTGGGAGCTCTTTTGAAAATGCTTTCTACTTACTGGCTTTAGAAACATCATGTGGACAATCCCTTCTACACGAACCAGGTTTTGTCAACGGACAAGTTCTCCCGATACTGTTTAATAACATTGAAATTAATTTAACGACAGACCTTTGATTGTATGGCCAACTTTTTGTAGCACCACGTTGGGTTTTGTTGAAAATATTTAATAATTTTAGTATGCACTTTTATATAAAGAAATGTCGAGATTGTCTCACATCTTGATTTATAATTTTCTAGCTATGAAACAACTTTTCGAGATTTTCAATACGAATCTACCCAAAATAAAAATAAACATCTTAAGTGAATCTTATTAATTTAACTTTTTTGTTTCATACGTGAGTATGTTTTCCAACAAGAGATGTTATTTTGAATCACCCGGTATTTTGGAAGCTGTCACTTTTAAAACTTTTATTCTTTGATATTTGACAAGTAGAAACTACGCCATTACTAAAAACGGAGCGGTACACGCTTCTACAATGCATTGAAATCATTGAAACTCCCTACAAAAATGGTGGAAATCTTACAGTCACAGTTCGCAAAACTTAAGCATTTTTGGATCGTCGTAAACCATCTTGTCGGACCGCAATACAGAAATTGGTGGAAAAATAAAAGCTGTTTGGACAAATTAGTGATGTGAAGAATAAAACCCGTGCACGTCACTCAAGAACATCTGAGAATATTGCTGCTGTAGCCCAAAGTGTTGAAGAAAACCCAGGTTTGTCCATTCCTCATCGTTCTTTGGAATTGGGCATTCCACAAACGTCATTACACCGTATTTTGGTCGGAGTTGGATGATATTGATCTGGACAACGTTTACTTTCAACAAGACGGTGCTACGTGCCACACAAGCAACGAAACCATTGCTCTTTTACGGATAAAGTTTCCGGAACGTGTTATCTCTCGAAGAGGTGATCACAATCAGCCACCGAGATTTTGTGATTTAACACCTTGCGGCTTCTTCTTTTGGGGCCATGTGAAAGATAAGGTCTACGCCAATAGCCCAGCGTCGATTCAACACCTCAAGGATAGAATTCATGAAGCTATCGAGGACATAGGGCAGCCACTTTTCGACATGGTCCTGTAAGCGTGGTCGTGGTATCCATTTGGCTGATGTTGTTTTTCATTATTAACGGCATACTTTCCTCTTTATTATGAAATAAACATCCGATCATTTATCTAAAAAAATTCCATTTTTCTTTGAATACCAAAATAACACCTCTTGTTGGAAAAACCTTCACATACAAGATAGGTGGAAGCATCTATATCTGCTTAAAATTTCAAGTAACGAATTGATGGCAGGCAGTGTATGTGACGTTAATGTGAAGCCAAAAAAGTTTATAAAAATACTGCACACCGAAAGTTAAAGGTGATTCATATATGATTCTGCAATTCTGAATATAGGACTCCATTGTAATTCTTATTTGTTTGTAGAGTAAACGTCTAGTGTTGGTAGCTAAACAAGTGTAATTATTTTGTTATTTTCACAAGATTCTGTTTTTTTGTTTGCAAAATTTTTAATTTACCATTTACAACACCTACGAAATTCGATACAAAATGTAATTTTTGTTTTTCTTCTGTACATTTTTTGTACAATTTCAGTACTTTGCAATTTGTTACCGAAGCTCGAACAGCTGTTAAATATCTTCTGCTATAACTTACAAACATTTATGCAGACTTACTAATAGTTGTTGCTTTACTAAGAATACACAGCTTTGAAACACATATAAAATCTACAAGACATAGGGTGGGGTAAGAAGTTAGTTTCTGCCAAAATTATTTTAAAAAAATTTAATATTGGGCAAAGTATTAGCTGCCAGAATTTTACACACTTCTGTTAAGTTTTTTTTATTTTAAAGAGAATTCCCTTTATTGTTTTCTACAACCGAAATTAGTTTGTTTCCAAAGCTGCCATAAACATTTTATGGTTTCTGGGTAAAACTACTTTCTCACCCAACCAATAAGTGGCCATCAACACAGAAATACACTAAATCAAAACAACAAATGGTTTTTCACACACTTTTAGCTGCAGGAAATACTCTTTTATATTAGAAATAGGAAGAAGCAGTCAAAATGAAACTATATATATGTATATAAACTTTTTTTTCTCCGTACATAAATGTTTATTTTTTGTATTAAAACCCAAATACTGCGAAGCGATCAAAACAAAGCAAAACAAACTGGCCCCCTAAAATATACCACAGGAAATGTCAGTTTCGCCATCTTGCTTTTTGGCAACTTTGGTATTGGTGTTTGTTTCTTAGAGGTTTGACTATTTCTATATATTTTTACTTCCTTTGTGGTTGATAAGGCTGCTGTTGTTTTTTGTTTTATTAGTTTTGTTGTATATGTACATAGAAAAGCAAAATTTGTATGTCTATATTGGTAAATTTTATGGTTTTTGTGGTTAAATAGTGTTTTATTAGTAACGGTGTTTTTGTTGTTCTTACGTTTTCTTTGGCAGTTGGGCATGTTAATTAAAAAATAACAAACTCGCTTAACAACAAAATTAAATAGACAACTTAATTAACTCACACATAGAAAAAAAAAAAAAAAAAACACAACAAAATAACTGTATTATACATTGAATACATAAATTATTTTTTTGCCTTAAAATATACCACATTAAATTTGAGTTGACTTTATTATAGATTCAAAACAGGTTTCATATATACTACATACATATATATGTATATATATGTGAGTATGCTTAGCGGGAATAAGTTAAAATAAAGAGGCCTTTCTAAAGGCGTTACTTTGCAGCCACAAGGACATTGGGGGCTAAGGCCTTGTCTACTCACTTATTTTAGAGGTTTTATCGAAGGTCTACTTAGGATTATGCTGAGTATTTTATTTGTTGATGTATACTGGCACGTTGAAATGACTATCGGATCTTAACTCTTTCGCTATATTTTATACATATGGATACATTTTATATTTTTGCACATAACTTCGATATTTATGAATATTTTTAAAAAATAGTTTTTGAATCTTTTTTTTGGAATATACTTTGAGATATTTACAATTTATTTCATTGAATTATCGCTATTCATGTTCGTTTGATAGCAATTTGAAAATCTGTGTAAATTGATTTTTGAATCCAAAATTTTATTTTTAAAAAAGTGTCTTTGATATATAGAATTTGTATGCACTCTAATTTTGTAAGAAAAACGATTGAGAATGTTTAGAAACGCATTTAGGAAATACAAAAATAAGAAAGATTGCAAAAACAAATCATTGGGGGCTTCACCATAAGCCAGGACTCGTAGGACTTTAATATTAATATCAGTCAATATTGATATCAATACGAACCATATGATATACTTAAATCATCCATTAACATCTCCAGTTAAAACTTCTAGCGAAAGGGTTAAAGAATATGTAAATAGGACTTTTAGAAGGCCTTCAAAGTGAAACCCTAGTAATTTTTTCCGCTAGGTGTGTATTTGACAGTGTGTGTATTGTATTAATCTGGGTATTTAGAAGCATTATCATATATTATAAGAATACATAACTAATTAATGTCTGGAGTTGACAAGAATATCTCACATTATTGTGATAAATGTTTATAAATAGAAAATTATGTTTTTGTAAAATTCTAAATTAAAGAATTTTTATTGATTTCTATAAGATTTAATGGTTTAAAGCTAAAATATATCCTTGGCTTTTGCTACCATGTTGGCTTTAATAGTTAACCATCATTAGTAATAACAAGTAAGAGAGCTATATTCGGCTGTGTCGAATCTTCACCAAATTAAATTTTTTTTTTAAAAATTTAAAAAAAAATTTTTTTCCAAATTTTTTTGTTTAAATTTGTTTCCAATTTGTTATTAATTTTATTAGTAAAAAAAAAATTTTATTAATAAAAAAAAATATTTTATTTTTCCCGATTTTGACCCAAATTACTATAGCCTTAAATACATCGTTGCAATGGACTTTGAAATATCTATCATTAGATATCCATATTGTCTATATTAATGACGTAGTAATCAAGATATAGATCAAAAATAGGCCAAAAATCGAGGTTGTCTCGGGTTTTTCCTTATATCTCAGCCATTTGTTGGCCGATTTTCTCGATTTTAAATAGTGGCCGAGTCGCAAGAATTCCCGATATACTGATGTACCAAATATGTTTGTAAGTTATTTGGGGGCTACGGAAAGTTGATTTCAACATACAGACGAACATGGCTATAACGATTCATGTAGAAATTACAAACGGAATGACGGACTTATATGCATCCTTGCCACTCATGGTTAAGGCTATAACTAGGGTTTGGAATTTTTGTATGTATGAGATTTTATACCAAAACGGACAGAAAATTATTGTGTTCATATTTTTTTGTCTCTGATTTCTATGAAATTTACCACAAATATTAAAAATGTTAAGTTTTTACAGAAGACAATATACAACTAACCATATTGGCAATTTTCCACTCGAATTTTGTACTGAATTGTAACACATTGAAGGGTATAAAAATAATAACGCCAAACGAAACGAAACACCAAAAGAAAACAAAAACAAACTACGCAAAGTAATGAAACCAACACACATCCAAACATTCGTTTTGTTGCTTTTTTGCCATATCATCCAATAAATTGTCTTTTTCTGATGAAATTTTCAGAGGTTGTCTGGGATTTTTGCTCACATCTCCGTTATATATGTACGGATTTTGATGATTTTAAATAGGAAACTTCTCGAAAGCATGTCTGACAGAACTATTGAAGATTTGGAACCCGAAGATAACTGGGGTGTTCAGCAAATTGATTTCAACAGACAGACAGACAAACATGGCTTAAGCGACTGCGCTATCTATAAGGATGCAGAATGTATATACTTTATAGGGTCGTAAAATTATATTGTGGAAATTACAAACGGAATGACAAACTTTGTAATGGCCTGATTTGTCTTTTAATATTCTTCCCATGGTTTTACATTGTATGTACACAATGTAAAAAATATTTACTTATGAGAGTATTAAAAAATGGTTTGTGTCCCGGCTTATAGTACGGCAAGATATTTGCCCCAGTATCTAATTTGTAATGGCCTGATTTGTCTTTTAATATTCTTCCCATGGTTTTACATTGTATGTAAACAATGTAAAATATATTTACTTATGAGAGTATTAAAAAATGGTTTGTGTCTCGGCTTATAGTACGGCAAATTGTAAAAAGAACGATTTATTGCACTTAAAGTACATAAAGGCTTTATCGTGTTGAAGTTAAATATACCTCACTAACAAAACTGGTTATCATAGAATACGATTACCTTCATATCTTATTTTACTTAAGTTCTTTACGAAGTTGCCGTACTATAAGCCGAGACACAAACCATTTTTTAATACTCTCATAAGTAAATATATTTTACATTGTTTACATACAATGTAAAACCATGGGAAGAATATTAAAAGACAAGTCAGGCCATTACAACTTATATATCTCCTTCTCACGAAGGTGAAGGGTATAATAAAAAGTTTTTAAACTACTGTACCCTGTACCTTTGCTAGCTTCATTAGTTCGCGTTAATAACTGTTTTTAAATGCAATCAAAAGTTATGTTGGTTTAAAGTTGAAACTAATAAAAAATACGTAAAAATTACAAATGTTTCTTAATTGAAGTTGTAATGATAACAATTCACAGAATTCTCTAGGAGCCAGCAGCTTGTGCTAAAAACACATTAAATAATGTTTAAAATGCTGTGAAAAGATAAATTTTTGGTTCTATTTTTTGCACGAATTTATCAAAAGCAAGTCATGTTTAATGGTTAAACATGTTTAAAAGTTTCAGGTTATATAAAATGAAATTTGCAATTCTTTGTGTTTACATGAAAGCCGGTTAAAGAGGGCTAAGGTCGGGCAAATAATAAGATATGATTAAATATTAAATGCAATCAGCATTAATATATTGAGGAAAAAAGAGTGTTATATTCGGCTGAGCCAAATCATTTATACCCACCATCAATATGTGAAAATAAAATATTTTTCTTATAAGGGGGTTATACATCTATTTCCTGAATGACCTATTTCAATTGAACTAAGTATTCACTCAACTAACCGAAGTCATTCGTTCTTCGTACTGAACGTATTTATTAAAGGGCTGCACAAGCACATTCATTTTGTGAGTTTGTTATGTATATGATCGTATGTTACTTACAAAATGAGACAACATACTGAACTAATGAGCTAAAGGAGCGACCTAGTTCATTTCTGTGAGTTGAGCAGAGCTGAAAAGAGCGATCACTTCACTGATCAACACTAAGGTTCATATAAAAATTGTTAATGTTCCATTTCATCACGATATTAGTTATTATAAGACAATTATGAATGTTCAAGTAATTTTCTAAGGGGGAACTTGTAAGGGAACTAAGGACTAGGTACGAATGTTGTAAGTTCAGAGAAATTGGAATTAATTTGTGAACAATTTTATCAGGATTAGATATTTATGACTGTTCAAGCCGTATTCCGAGGTGATATTTGTACGAGGGCAAGGTGAAATCAAGGACTGATATTTCTCATTTTAATATGAAACAATCCTTAACAACAGGGAGTATTTGTGGAAAGCTAGCTAATTTCGTGTTTTCAACAAAAATACTGACAGATAAACGCCCAAACGCCATAAACGCTAGTATAATATAGATATCCACACATATTTTTACAAAAACTAAGTTTTGTATACAAATAAATAACACATACAACTTTTGTATACACCCGATTTCCGAAAATTACTTTAACAAGAAACAAATTTGTCCAATAAGTTTGTCCCCAAAAAGATATTTTATTGATTTTACGGCAGCAAAATTTATCATGCATTTTCATACTACTTAATTATTTTTTCCAATTTCACGCTTCTTTTTATTCATACCTTGTATGTATGTATGTATGTGCAATATTAAGCCTCATGAAAATAATTCACTTCAACAACCATCTGCATATGAAATTCAGTGCATTCAAGCGCAACACATTTCCAAAAATTCGACATATACAACTGTTTTTGAGGCCACAATAATGTACATACAAACATATCGTCGATGCGTCTACAGAAAGTCATAAGTAGTTTTTAAGAGCTTTGGAAATAAATATGTAGTATTCGATTGTGAATTGAATTTAGCATACAAAATTTGTAATCAATGGTTGTATTTTGAAATGTTATGGTATCCAAAAGAACGATCAAAGACTTTTGGTTGGAGCAAAGGCGATATGTTTTCATATTAAAAGGTAGAAAATTCCTACAGATATACACAAATATGACATTAACAAATAGACAAATAAAAAATAAATTTTCATAAAAACACCATTCAAACACTAAAAAAGGATTCACAAATATATTACATATATATTTCAGCGGAAATTCATTGCAACTCAAAGAGAGTATTAACTATTTTTACATTGCTCTCAAAATATACTGATATATAATGACTTAAAGTAAACATATTTGAAAATAAACAAAATATTTAAATGGAAAAATTTGTATGTATAAATAGTTTTTATACCCTTCACCATGGGTGGTTAGTGCAAGCCAACCAAAAAAATAATTTGTTCTACATTTTCTTTTTTTTTATAAGAAAACTTTTCGGTTTTGGGGGAAGGAAATTCCTATTCCACCCCCTCTGGATCCGCGCCTGGGCAAGGGTATATATAAGTCTGTCATTCCGTTTGTAATTTCTGCATTTTTCATTTGCGACCCAACAAAGTAAATATATTCTAGATCGTTATAGATAGAGAAGACGATATAGCCATGTCCGTCTATACGTTAAAATCAACTTTCCGTAGCCCCCAAATAACACACATACATGATTCATGCATCAATATATCGGGAATTCTTCTGGGTCAGAATTTTTTTTTTTTATTTTGTTGACTTATTTTTTTTTTATAACTGGATTACCAAGTCATTAAAATAGACAATATGGATATTTAACCCTGCTGTTTAATATTAGGCTTTACTGAAAGTTATAGAAAATAACTCGAGATTAAGTACAAAATATTAAAATTAAAAATATAAATATTCTTCTTTTCATTGCAGCCATTAACTACCACAAAACTGCAAACGTAAGTATAAAATTTCTAAGACTAATAACAGCTTTTTATTTAAATAAAAATACATACAAAAAATAAACTAATTAACTGCAACCCCAGCAAGTCATTAACGAAACCTAAGGCTTAACTCATTTTATTCCTTTTTCTGTTTTACACATCCATTGTTTTACACAAAAATAATAGCATACCCTAGGGCAGTACTTATGATCTTTTTACACATTATTGTAATAACCAAACAATACATATATTTTTTTTCATATATCCCAAACCTCAAAGCTTATTTCACTTGTTTCTCCAATTTATATGGTCTGCTAAATTCTTATAATCATAATTTGTTACACATTTCTAAAGAAAAGTAACAAAGAAAAACTGGGTTTTAGTCAACCATACGTATAAAAGAAATGTTAAATCTAAATTGGTTATGCTTTCAAAACATAGAAACAAACACACTATATGGATACCATTTTTTTTCTTAAACCACATGAAAAAGGGAAAAACCATAAATAATAATATTTAGTTAAAATTTGTTGACACTTTGTAATAATGTTAACACATTCTCCATTTGTTTAAGTCTAGCAAAACAGGAAATCAAAAAGGTCAGCTAAAATTTGTATAAATATAATATATTATACACTATATGTCTACAAAAATTATTGAATCCTTTAAGTATTACATGTGCCAACTTATATTTTAGTAACTCTTTGTAGCAAATTTGCTGTTTCAGTTAATTGCCTACACATGTCAATGATCTTTGATTATGGAACTATTTTTGAAGTGTGCGTTTGCAAAAATTTATTGTGTAGTTGTTGCAAATATTTATAATTATATTCATATTTTTGGCTTAGACATGCTAAATTTCTATTATTATTTCAAATGTAATCAAAGGGCACCATAGCGTATGAGTGTTAGAAAATTAGAAAAAATTACGTATACGCAACCAATTACTAAAGTATATACTAGTGTATTCAATTAATCGGGTTTCTGGTTTAATCAGATTATCGAGCGAATGATTAATCGGGGTTTAGATTTAATCGGTTAATAATCGGGTAATTCAAAATTATTCGAATAATTTCTGTTTTAATTTTAAATTACAAAAAAAAAAAAACACGAATTTTGTGTACTTATTTAAGCATTTCAACAAAAAAATAAATAATTACAAAAAAATATGGTATTTGAGGTCCTTTTTATATATACAAACGTTGTTTTGCCTTCAAGGTGGTTGAAGAGGATACGTTGTTTTGCATTTAACTTTTCTAAATATCCGATATCTTTGGAATTTGTGCCGATTTAGTGCAAACTTCACATAAACCATCTACAGATCATCCCCAACGTACTCTGAAATTTTGTTTGAAATTGTTCGACCCGTTTCCGCAGTTAGTGGTGATATCAAAGTTTATACTTCTTTTTATATATATGGATTTTATGAATAGTAAATAAAAAATTCCAAATGTTCTAGAAGTAATGGTCCCTGGCCAATATGGGAGAGAAAGGTCAGGGACCTCAATGCATTATTCTCTAGATGTTATTGAAAGGAAAATATGTAACTAAGCCGGAACCAATAGAATTCAATGCAGCAGAGTTATAAGTGCACTGAACAACAAAGTAAGAGTCTAAACAATGTGGTCCCAGATGCAGATCCACAACACATGCAGAAACTGCAACTGAAGAAAATCTTGAACAAAAGAGTGATGAAGAAGAAAATATGATGCAAGATGCCGAACAACAGACTCGTAATAATCGCCAAAAAGATAAATTCGGCAATGATAACGAAGATGCATCAGATGTTAACCGTTTACGAAATTGAGCAATTATAATTTGTAATGCAGCTCGTGCTAATTTTGTAATGATTATCGAAAGAATTTGTTAATCAAGTTTTAACTATGACTACAAATGCTCTATTGTATTTGCTGTTGGTAACGAGGCCTGATTTGGTTTATGGCGTTAGTTTTCTATCAATATTCCGAGATAATCCCATTGTAGAAGATATTCAAAGAGCAAAACGTGTTTTCAGATACATCGCTGAGACTATAAATGTTGGCATCTATTCATGTATATGGGGCATTACGTGTCAAGTGAACCAACTTTTGAAATCGATGTCTTGCGATTGGGGTGAAATTTGCAACATAGTTAACTCTATTTTGCCAATTATGAAAAAAAAATTCAAAAAAGTTTTCGATTTCGGGAAAAAAATGTCAACAATTTTTTATCTATTTTTAAATTTATTTTTTTTCGAAAGATTGAAGAAATACCTATCTAAACTACTTGGGACACATTTTGCTAAGAACAATAGGTAATAAGTTACATGGATGAGAAAAAAAAACACCTGCTTGGCCAAAATGTCTAATTTTGATCCCCTCTAACTCTAATTACTATCCAATAGAACCATGTTGCAACTTTTATCCCAATCGGAAGACATCGACAAAAGTTGGTTCACTTGACATGAAATGCCCCATATATGTATATACAAATTGATGTTCCGTATAGACTCAAAAATGGCTGGACTGATTGTCATAAAATTTTCAGGGAATGTTCAGAATAGCCGAACACTGTAAGATTCTTGATTTTCGGTCTGCGAACAAAGGGGCGTGTAAAAAAAAAAATTTTGTAAAAAAAAATTTGGCTTTCTTCGATTTGTGTTCCACTGTAGGATCAAAAGTCCGACATTATTCGCCACGTTAAGAACCATCGATGAAAACGAATTCCAAACTTATCAAGAAGCGTGTTTCAGATTGGGGCTGCTTGTAAGTTATCAACATGGGAACACTACACTAACAATCACATGACACCCAAAGCAAATACGCACTTTGTTTTCGAATAATTTAAAAACATACTCACCATCGAATCCACGAGAACTATGGAAAAAGCATCGCGAAAGCTTAAATGAAGACATTCTAATGCAATCACGTGAACCTGATCCTAACCAGCAGTAGAGCTTGGTTGGAAATACCTTAACTGACCTAGGAATGCCGGCTTCAATACAGGACATAAACAGTTTGCAAGACAGAGACCTGGTGTGGGAACAGCACTTCGATGTGAACCAGCAAAAACAATATGTGAAAACTCAAACCAAACAATTGGTTCCTGATCAAAAAAATTCTTAAATGGAGGACTTATTTTCCTTGATGCATTAGGATGTACAAACTAAACATTCCTCATCAATTTAATATTGGCGTCAGTTCGAATGTTGAATTGTTGATTGCACTCGCAGTGGCAGTATTGGAAAAAGCATCGACGTTATTGTGCACTTTAAGTACCATTGAATTTGAACCTGACAGAATCTGACAGCAAAAACTGCGGCATGGCCACAATCCCTAAAACGTGCAAAATTATAAATTGGGATGAATGCACAATGGCACATAAGAAATTGCTCGAAGCGTTTGACCTTGAGTTTTGAGGAAACAACCCAGCGTCGATTCAAGACCTCAAATATAGAATTCGTGAGGCTATCGAGGACATAGGGCAGCCACTTTGCAATTTGGTTATGGAAAATTTCATGAAAACGATATGGTCCTGTAAGCGTGGTCGTGGTGGTCATTTGGCTGATGTTGATTTTCATTATTAACGGCATACCATCCTCTTTATTATGAAATAAACATCCGATCATTTATCTCAAAAAATTCAATTTTTCTTTGAATGCCAAAATAACACTTCTTGTTGGAAAACCCTTTATTTAATGAAAGATAAGTAAAGTTTAATTAATGTACTTAATAGAAGAATTGTAAAATTTGTTTATTTATTCTATTTTGCCCATGAAAATTTAAAAATTTTAAAAATTTTAATTTATAACAACAGGACGTATGATTGATATTAATTTAGAGTTAATGCTAGAAAATGCTCCATAACTTATGAACTATAATAGCGAAACAAACTTTTTAAAGTGCAATAGAAGACAAAACTTGAAACTTAAATTTAATAAATAAAAGATAAAACTATAAAGAGTATAAAGAGTATAAAAAGTTTTTTGCAAAAAAGAATAAATTAAAAGTATTGGGTGCATTTTTGAAATGAAATTTATTTTAATAAAATTTACCAAATACAAAAGATTTGCATAGACAAAATTTATTTTATTAAAGAGTGACGAAATTTTGTTTAAATAAAACATTTAACTAAATTTTAATTTTATAACAACAGGACGTATGATTGATATTCATTTTGAGTTTTTACTGGAAAACTAGCAATAGGTTTTAAACTATAAAATCTAGAGAAAATTTTCCATATTAAAATTAAAAATAAAATTAAAAATCTTAAACAAATATTAGAATGATTTATAAGCAAGAATGATAAAAACTGTTTTATAAAGAAAAAAATTTTTTTTTGGAAATTTAGTTTTTCAAAATTTTGCTAAAACTTTAATTTTCATAAGATGTTCCGGCCCAAAACCATTAACATTTTAGATTATAATTGCAAAATTTGCTTAAGAATGCTATTGTTCTCGAGAAAATAGAGAAAATTCAAAAATTTAAATTTATTGTAACAAGACGTATGATTAATATTTATTTACAGGTTATGCTAGAAAAATCACCATAACTTGTAAAATATTAAAGCTATACATGATATTTGAAGTGAAAATATAATACGAGACCTCAATATCATATGTAAGCTATAAATTTAACACAAGTCTATATAAAACACAAGAAATTTTTGTAAGAATAAGGAAAATACTATAAATTTTTTTCTTCGAATTTGTTCAATGAAATTAAATTGTTGTCAATGTTTTATTAAATTTAAGTAAAATTTTTTAAACCCAATAGATTTACAAAGAAAAATTTAAATTTTTATTAAAGATATGATGAAATTTTCAAAAATTTTATTTAAACATAACAGGGCGTATGATTGATATTAATTTTGAGGTTTAGCTAGAAAAATATCTCTAATTTTCAAACTAAAAGAGATATAGAAAAATGTTTAACTGTAAATTAAAGACAAGACTTCAGGGTCTTAAACAAGCTAATTATATGATGTAAAATAGTACACAAATTAACAAAATTTTGTTCATGAAGAAATAATCGAAAAATTTTGGATTTTTATTTTTGATAAATTTGCAAAAAGAATACAATTATTTAACAAATTATATTAAAATTTAATAGATTGTTAAGTGAAATATTTAATTTCATTTTAGGATAAACCAAAAATATAGAAACATTTGTAGTGATATGATTTTTATTAAAACTCTTTATTATTAAACTAAAAACATTTTTCCTGTTTAATATCTAATTATTTTCCTTAAATTTCTGCAGAAAACGACAAAAATATACTAAAAGTTTATTTTGTATTTCACTTGTACTAGATTTTTTCATTTATTAAATTTGTTGTCTGTGTTATTTCCACACACACTCTTGTGTAACAGCAACAAAATTGTGCGAAATGATAAGTAGAACAAAAACAAACTAAACAATAACAGCAATGAAATATTTGGCGCCTGAAGGACGATTTGTTTACTTGAGCTTACAGTGGTTAATTGAATATTGGCCAAAAAATAAAGCCAAACGGAAACAAAGTTAATTTTTGGAAAAAGGAAAAATAAAAGAAAAAAAAATAGAAAAGCACTCAGCGGCTTTCAATAACACACAAAATTGTTAAAGTTTCATTGCGAAATAAAATTCTGCTTTTATTATGATTTCTTTTGCTTGCATATTTAAAGGGATTTTTCGTCTGTTTCTGAGGAAAATTTTCCATCATATATTTCTAATTACAGTGTGTGTGCTATGGCTCCATTATAGTAATTAAATGTTAAGTAGACAGTAAAAGAATTATGGCCATAAAAAAACATTAAGAACTTAGCAAAATAAAAGAACAATTGTTTGACAATGTTTGTTTTGCTAGTAAGTATAGACAAAGCATATGAATCTTGTTATATTTAATAAAATTGATTTGAAATCAAAACAATTTTCTTTTCATTTAAATGCTGTCATTATATTTTATGCGGATCTTTTTATCCTTTCATAAGTAGCACGCTTTTTTAAGGAAATGGTTAACCATATTGTTTTCCTTATTTAAATTTTATTATTTTCAGAGAAAAAAGGGCCATTGAACTGCCTTAAATTATTTTATAGTGAAACAAAAAATATTTAGGAACAAAGAATTATTAAGATTATTATCTAAAAATACCAAATTATGAATAATTAACAGCCTCATGAAATAATATTAATTCTTTTTTGTTATACAGATTATAATTTAATATCTTAACACAAATACACAGCAACAAAATAAAGCCACAAAAAAGTGTTAAAATTCATGTTAAATATTACAAAATTTCAAATGAAATATATCTATTTAAGCAACTGAAATTCAAATAAAGAGGATTAAATTTACATAAACAGGTTTATAGAATATTTAAGAAGATTTGGTATTTTTGAAAGTATTTTAGTTTATACTGTATTAAATTTGTATTTATGTAAATTTAATATAAGAAATTGATATTGCGGGAAGGAAAAAAAAAAAAACAAAATATTTGTAAATTAAATTGATATATTAAGGGATAATAATGTAAATATTTATGTGCTAAAAACTTCTTAAACACATACATTTATATATTAGGTATATGAGTTAAAAATGCGGAATTTTTTCAAAAGTTTAGCTTATATTTTAAAACATTTGTACATTTTTACAGATATTGGCCATTGTTAGCTATGGTATTTTCCCATCTTTCTGGCAACAAGTAGATTTCGCGCCAAAAGAATTGATCATGTTTTCTGTCCAAGAACGAATCAAGCCAATTTCGGATACTCTGTTCCAAAGTGAAGCGTATCGCAGAGAGAGCGTTCTGCATCGATCGAAACAAATAGCAGTTGGATGCTACACGGCCTGAACTATAAAGCGGTTGAGGCATAGCTTCATTTCAACATGTGGCCGAGCGTTGTCATAACGAAATATCATATTTTCATGTCTGTTCGCATATTCTGTGAATTTTCAGCCAATGCTAGCTTCAAACGTATAAGTTGCATTTGGTACAGATTCCTTGTGATAGTCTGGTCAGATATCAGTAGCTCGGAACGGATAGGATCCACTTGCTCCCACCAAATACAGAACATTACCTCACATACGATATCTTACGCTACGGGTTATCATAATGGATCTAATTTTCATCGCAGTAAATGATTCGGTGCATAATCGTCCAATTTCTCAGCTTTTAGATGAATCCTGCTACCCGCAAACATTTTAAAATTGCTGCTTAAGTAGCTCCCAATGATTTTGCCGGCTCTTTTTGAATTTGACAGTAATGCCTTCAATTCTTGGTCTTCAAACTCTTTTGGCTGGCCTAGGCAATATTTATCTTCCGTGTCAAAATCACCACTTACGAACCGCACAAATTATCTCTCGCAAGTTGAAACCAATGGAACACAATCAACATAAGCTTTGGTGAGCTGTCGGTGTGCTTCAGCGGCAGCTTTTTTTTATATTAAAGAAAAAAGCAAAACTTCCCGCATATGACGATTTGTTGGCACAAAATTCCCTACCCTGCTCATATCATCAATTCATGTGGTTCATATGTAATATTTCTCTGGCCATCATCGTCAGCGGCATGCGCTAGAAAGATCGATGATTACTAACTTCTTTTAGCCTGAATTTGATTATATGGACACCAAGGACATGTGGTTTTAACAGAATAACTCTACATGCCACACAGCTCATGTCACATTGGTTATTTCGCACGAGAGATTTGAGTGCATGGGTATTTCACGTGGAGGTGATTGGTGAACGAGTTTATGTGATTAAACCCTATTAGACTCAGTAAAATTCACCCTGATTTATATGCCAGAGTCAAGTTTGCATGATATCCCTGCAGATCATTGAACTAATTTGCCACTAAGAACTACTACTAGTGAATTTCCAACTCAAGCGCAATGTTATTGACTGGTTAATTTAACATAGAAATGTCATTGCAGGTGGCCGATTGACACACTCTGCATAACACTTCACTATTAGAATCATTAGTACTAATTCTCCTGCATTTGAGGAATAAAATAAAGAAATAAATGTTTCAGAGAGCGGAGTTGAAGTCATAACCTCTCAGTTTCTAGTGAAATGCTTTAACCACTAAGCCACAGTGCTCCTATTTGTATTGTTCTTTATTTATTATTAAGAATTGTATGAGAGTCTACTCTCAATTTTAGCATTTTCTGAATCATCCGTGACAATCAAAAACAACAACGGTCACATTAAGCGTTACATATGGTCATCGAAGAGTGTTAATGCCAAAAGCCTTAACAAACTTTGTTACAAATCCAGTGACTTAGTTTGGGTTCTCCCTAATATCATTTGTCATATACAAAGGCTAGTAGTTCCAAGATACATAGTTATTGCGATAACTATTTATCTCTTTTCTTTTTTTCGCCTAAAAATAAAACATCAAATTGGTCAAAATGTCTAAGTTGTTGTTTTCGGTCAGATCAAACTAATTTTTATTTCCATATTCTACCAGCAACCAAACGAAAAGGTAATCCTTACTTCTATCAAGAAATTTAAGGTTTAATTTTTCCAAATTAAATCCTAATACCTTGTGCTTTTATTTATTTCATTATTTTCCTATTGGGGTTTAATTGACTTATTTCTGAGAAACAAAATAATTAACTTTATTTTGTTTACTGGCTCAGATAACTATATTGGTTTCCCAAATTCTTCTCCACCTTTCCCTTTGAACAATTGTGCTAAACAAAGAGGTATATTTTAGATGATTTAATTTTGCTTGAATTTATTTTAGAAAACTTAAGACGAATATCTGACTATTGTTTATTAGTGAATGTGCTGGCAAAATGTAGTGCAAATGATAAACATTTAACTATTAGTTTGTTGTACAAGTAGTTATACAGCACTATTGAAACTGCTGGGGTTATAATTCATACATTATGGCATCGATAGACCTTTTAAACGAATAAAAAATATCGATGATATCTCGCACACACTTTGATTTAATTAAATTTGAAGATAGGAAGCGCATAATGAAATAACCTTTGGTGCATATCAAAACGTCAAAAAAAAAAAAACGTGCAACTTTCAAACCTTAAACGATTTTCTAGAATTTTCAGCATTTCGATTTTTAATCTAGGGAGCATCGTAAATCGAGTTTTATAAAATTTTGTCAAATTATTTGTACTTAAAAAATAAAGATTTTTCACATTGTGTAAGAAGAATTTTTACTTTTTTGATATTTCGTGGTGCCTGTCTTAGACAATTCACAATATTTTCCCAGTAGCTGTATTGAAGGCATTCTTAACATCCAAAGTTATTCCTTGGCGCCGTTCCTCCAACATTTGCCTTTGATTGCCTCTTTTGCAATGTCTACCACCACCTTGATTGCATCTGTCGTCGATCTCCGTTTTCTAAAACCAAATTGGGTATTTGATAGCCCTTCTACTAAGTCAATATGCTCCTCCAATCTATGACAAATAATGCTTTCCAGCAACTTTCCGCAAGAATCGATCATACATAGCGGTCCATACGAAGACTGCTCTTCTAATGGTTTCCCATCCTTGGGTAAGAGTACTAGTTTTTGTCTCTTCCAAATTGATGGAAAGATCCTTGCCGCAAGCAAATGTTGATTTGCTGTAATACTTTGTCGGCATTACACTTTAAAACCTCTTTTAAAACCGGGTTGAGAATCCCGTCGAGTTCAGGCACTTTCCTGTCCTGAAATCGTTCCACAGCCATTTGTACTTCAGCTAAGGTAACTACTAGGAAGCTAAAGTTATGTCGGGAATTACAGGTTGCCCATGTCGTTGCATCTCTTTGTGGGAAGAGGTGGGCTACTATATTACTGAGGATTTTGTCTTCTGTAGGTGATGATGTACTTAGACATTTCAGTTAATTGATTACGAGCTTGTATGCTAATCCAAATGGGTTGTTGTCAACGTCTGCACAGATGTTTAAAAAAACTTGTTCTTTTACTTCTTCGAATTGCAGATTTAAGTGCTTTTTTCTTTTTTCTAAGGATCTGGTGATGTATATCATTGTCAGGTCTGCCGCGAGTCCTTGTATAGTCACTTCTAGCTGGAACACATTCTTTACGTAGCTTAGCGATTTAGTTATTCCACCAATATACAGTAGCTTTATTAACTCCGCGTTTCCTCTTCTTCATAGCTGCATTACATGAACGTGTTATGTAGTAAATTAGCTGTTCCGCCATATTCTCTGGAGAACCATTCAATTTCATGTTTTCCATACACAAACGAAATATTTCCTTGTCAAACGTGTTGCTCTTCCAACCAGGAAGTTCCTGCCTGGATGCTGTCGTAGCCGTTGGTATAGGGTCAGCAATGTTCATAATTATAGCACTATGGTCGCTGTGCGTATAGCTATCTCAAATTGGCCAGCTAATTCGATTGCAGATAATAGAACTAGCAAGGGCATTATCGATTATTGAGCCTCCTCCATTTCGGTTGAACGTTAGCTCGTTACCAGAGTTCAACAACACCACATCAAGTACAGCGAGCGATTCTAAAAGTATCCTGCCCCTTTCATTGGTTCTTGTACAGCCCAATTCCGTGGCCCAAGCATTAAAGTCACCGGCTATAATTACCATATTTTTTCCTGTTGCATCAGTTGTTAAGATATCATTGATTCTCTTGTATTCATTAAATAAATCCCCTCGAGGGGATGTAACAGCTATATATGAATACCTCGGAAATCGTAGCTCGAACAAAGCCACATTCAGTGGTCGTTGTGTTTTGTAACATTTTCCTGCTTTACAGTTTTTTTTCTTTTTCTGCTTTACAGTTAAGTATTCTTCTATTGCTCACGATTTTGGACGACTAAATGGTTTTTTTCTTTTGGTTCTAAGCTGATTTCATTGATTTAGGGCCGTTTTTTCATTAGGTGATTATCTTTTTTCCCAACGAAAAACTGCAGATTAAAGAAATTTGGTTTTCTTTATGTCTCATTCGCAAAGCTATCCCGACCTCAGCTGCCAATTATATATTTATCGTACAGATAAATTTAATCAGCTGACTGCTGTTTATAGTTTTTACATGTTTGTGTTTTTGTAAACGAAATTAAATAGATCTTATAAAGAACAAAGTTTAATAGAGGAATTAACATTAATTTGATGGAGTATGAACTCGAAGAAGATGAGTTCCAAGTGAATGCTGAAAGAGTTTAACATGCCAGGCCTAACTACCTGGAAGACATGGAGGATAATGAATTTTTGTCCAACGGCCACATTAAACAGCTGATTTTTGTAAACATGTTGTCACTTGAAAACAGGGCTCCCAACTTTCACATCCATTTTGAGAGGTACTTATTGCCAACTGAAAATAAGGATTTTTGTCGGTGTATTGAGAAAACAAGAATTATTAATGGACAGTTTATCGGCCTAATAAATTTATGTCGACATTTAGTAACAGGCAGTTTGTCGATACATTCAGAAAATGGGCCTTAGCATGCCCTTACTCTTTAGAGTAGTAGCTAAATTTTGTGCAAATTACCCTTATCGCTCATTTTACAGGCTATTAATAATATAACAAGTATTACTGCATTCAAATTCCTTAAAGCTTTATGATAACTTTATAGATTTTTCCTAGAAATTATATACACTTCAGCTACCATATGTATGAAAATTCACAAAATATTTTAATTAATTTTAGAATATATTTAAACTAAATGAAAGAGAAATAATTAGAAACAGCAATAATGAATTTGAAATTAAAATTGAAGAAACGATTTATTGAAAAACACATATAAAGATGAAAATCAATCAAACAACATCTAAGTTCAACAGAAATCAACCATGTTGGTTTTTCTATTGAAAAACGTTTCATTTTATATTTCTTTAGAATTGATATTTTTAAGTAATTGAAAAATTATTTGTAATAAGTATAAAATTTTCTTTAATCTATGTTATATAATTTAAAGTGATATAAAATATTAAAGTTATTATTTATTTAGAAAAATGTAATATTAATTGCACTCAAATTACAGTAAGCGAGTAATGATAGTAAGCCATTAATTATCAACTACTTCCAAGTAATGTGTTCAGTATATAGTTAGGATTTCCGTAACTGTAAATAGAGTACTTTAAAGTCTTCTAAAATTTATATTTAAATTCAAATGTTTTTTGCTCTTTTCCGTACACTTGTATTTAAAAAAGTCAAGTTAAGCTAAAGTTGTAAGGTCATTCAAAACATCAGCATTAACAGCCCAAAGCCGGATAAAGTTTTATTATCATATTACATTTATTTAAAAAATAAAAACAAGAAACAAAGAAAATTAAAACAAAAAACAAAATCATATAATAAAAGTTTAATACACTTTACTCTTAAGCAATAGATAACGAATTCTCAGAGATAAAGACACAAGAGAAAAGATGGTCAAGTTGAAAAAAAAACAACAAAAAAAATTAGACAAATTTATTTAAGCACAACTTTTTTTTTGCACAAACAACCCCAAATATTTAATGCAATAAAATTAAAGATTCTCACAGAAGAAAATTCCACAGATAACTGCTGTTGTAAAAAATGGAATATTTTAGGTTGTTGTTAAGCAAAGAAAAAGTATATAACACATAACACTAGATAAATATGAAAAGCTAAAATAAATTGGGTGCTTGTAACCATGTTTAGATACTCTACACCAGCACTCGTGCTGAACTCGTGGTTTTGTTGTTCAGCATATAACAGCCAGGAATATTAATCTGAAACCCAATAAAGTAGCTATACATATTATAAGTCGAGTTATCATAAATACCTGTTTAAGCATATGTGTGTGTAAAACACTCTCAGATTTAAAGTATGACACCGAAGTAAAATATTTTAGTCCCATAATATTGACCTATCTCCCAGGTAGTTTGCTATTTAAAATTAGCAAAATCTGTTCGGTATAAAAACACCTATTCATCAATATATCAGACAATCTTGAGAAAATTAAGGTTTTTAATTGAATTGCACTTAATTCGGTTGTGCCGAATCTTATATACCCTTTACCAAATTATACTTTAAAATACAAATTTTAAATATTTTTAGGTAAACAAAATAATTTTCTTTTTTTCAAAATTGATTTTCAAAATTTAAAAAAAAAAAATTTTTTTTAATTTGTTTTTCAAAATTTAATTTTTTTTTTCTTCAAATTGTGTTTCAAAATTTAATTTTTTTTTTCAAAATTGTTTTCAATTTTTTTTTTACATTTTTTAAAAATTTTTTTGTGAATTTATAAGTAAAAAATAAATTATAAAAAATTTTTTTTATGGTAAAAAAAAAATTTTCGGGTTAAAAAATAATTTTCCCGATTTTGACCCATTGTAGGTCTAACTTACTTATATACATCGTTGCAATGGATTTTGAAATATCTATCATTAGATATCCATATTGTCTATATTAATGACTTAGTAATCCAGATATAGATCAAAAATACGCCAAAAATCTAGGTTGTCTCGGTTTTTTTCCTTATATCTCAGCCATTACTGGACCGATTTTCTCGGTTTTAAACAGCGACCGAGCCGGAAGAATTCCCGATATATTGATGTATCATTTATGTTTGTAAGTAACTTGGGGGCTATTGAAAGTAGATTTCAACATACAGACGGACAGACATACGGACATGGCTATATCGACTTCGCCATATATAACGATGCAGAATATATATACTTTGTGGCGTCGCAAATGAAAAATGTAGAAATTACAAACGGAATGACAAACTTATATATACCCTTGCCACTCATGGTGAAGGGTATAATGATTGTTTATCTTGTTGTAGTGTATATATGAGTTTAGTGTGTTTGTAATATTAGTCTACAGTTCAAAACAATCAAAGCATACACTGAATACATGTATTGTAGTCTGTGTGAATGTTTATTAATGTGGAAACCAGTATAATTTGTCTTACAAAAGTTATTTTAGGAACATAGGGCCATAACAAGTTGGTTCCTATTATCTCGATTGTCGGCTCGATTCTTAAATTCGTTCCTCTTCTGTTTTAGATCTGTTGTAAGTTGTCGGTTCCAGGTATGTGCTGGTCTTCTAGCTTCCATGCGGGTTCCAGTCTATGTTTTTCTTGGCAATGCCATAATATGATTTGCTTCTATTCAAAGTTGGTTGTTGGCTATTGTTACTGGATATATATGCTGCTGAGACACCAGTTGTATTAGTTGTGGTCGAGTGCGAAGAAACGGCGATCTGTGTTATCATTGATGTGAAGAGATTTTGTTTTAGGTATATTTATTTTCAGCACAATGAGTTTTGTGATCTCACTGATGATGGATATTTTTGACTGCATCTCTGAGAATGAGTGGACAATTAGACAGTCCTTCAAACATCCTTATAACCTTATATAACCTTTCTTATGATGGCCTGTGACCTTCTGCGTCACAGCATCGTTTAAGAAGTTAAAAAGAAGAGGTGATAAAACACTGCCTTATCTAACTCCAGTTTTTACTATTATCTTCATATTTTTCAGGCATTACACGGCAAGTGGCATTTTTGTACAGTGCTTTTATTAACTGTAATAAGTTATTTAGGTAAAGAGTATTTATGATTCGAATATAGCCTTACAACTTGTTTTCTTTTTGTTCTTGATGAGTAACAGATAAACAAAAGTTATGGAAATACAATCATATAGTTTTTGCACATGCAAATAAATGTATAATAAAATTATGAATAAAAAAGTAAAGCAAAAAAAAAAAAAAAAATTAGAAAAGTTTTGTTTGTTTTCAAAATAAGCAATTTATATTGCATAAGACGAATTAAGAAAAACTTTAAAAATAAAAGAAAAGTAAGTAAAAGAGAAGCTAATAACAAGCCAAAAATATCTAATTTGATTTGCTTAAATATACAAAATGAGATTTTCAAAGACATTACCATACTAAAGACCATATAATCCTTAATTTATTTAAAAGAATAATCAGTGATGTCCTTGGAAATATAATAATACTCAAGAAGTTTATGGAGAGTATATCAAAATTTCATTAAAATTCGATTATTTGAACATATTTCTATGCAGAAGATTATTTACTATTCCTATTGAATACAAATATTTGAAACACAGGTTTTAGTTTACATTTAGAAGTGGCACATTTTTCTTGAAGTTTCATGTTTTTGATCAAAGTAGAAAAATTAAAAAAAATTTCAAAATAAAATAAAATGTTGAAACAATTTAATTACAAATAGTTTTTGTACTTATATACCCATACGCAGAAAAAAAAATTCATAATTGGAATGAATTTTTTAATAAATATTATTAATCGAACATGACTTTTTTTCCCAAACTTTTTTCATTCAGAATAAGAACATGTTCATAAATATTAAGAAAGTGTACATGACGGAAATTTTTGCTTTTTTACATAAATTTGTAGATATTTTATGATAAATTGCATTAAAATTGCATTATGTAATTATCTAGTTAAAGTATTTTATCCCTATATATCCCTATATTGACCAATCATTCAAGAGAATCAACAAAATCTGAAACTTAAAAAAATATCATTAAACATAATTAAACATGCATTAATATTAAAGCATTTCATTTGCTGGCAGTCAATTCCGCGCATATTTTATCATTTTGTAGCTGAAAATCATAAAAAAATCAAAAACTTTCCAAAGAAAATTTCAAACATTTTTGAACAACATAAAAATATAAATGAAAATGTAATAATATTTTCCAAGCATTCTAGATTTAATTTGAAAACATAAAATATGAAAAAAATCATACAATTTAAGAAATTATTTATAAATGTTATGAATTGAAATCAATGAAATCAAATCATACTATTTATGTTGAAACTTTTTTCTGTGTACATGCAATAAAAAAAAAAAACTTCATGTAAATCTCAAATCCCAAATTTTAAATTTTCAAAATTTTTTTTAACAAAATTTAATTATAAAGTTTTTTCAATTCTAGTGCATGCTAAACAAAGATAAAAACTAAAAATTTAACCTGTTGTGCTTATTATTGGTTAGCATGCAAACCAATTTTAACTTGACGGACTTCGAGGAAATTTTGTTTTTGATCACAAATTAGTAAAATTGATTTCTTTAAAAAATATTTCATAGCCTAATTTTTAGTTAAAATTTAGGTCGCTTATTTACGAAAAACTGTAAACATTAAAAAATAGATTGTTCAACCTCTAAACGTTATCCTACATTGCTTAAATGTCCAGCATTTGGTTTTTAGATGGCTGGGAACGATTTTACTTCTGGGAATATCAGTAATCGAGAGCTTTTTTTGGTCTTATTTGTGATGAAGGCCATAAAAAATGAAGTATAATTATACCTTTCACCTTCATGAGAATGGTATATATATAAAAATATTTTTTATACCCTTCACCTTCTGTTTATAATTTTCACACTATAATTTTCCGACCCTATAAAGTATATATATTCTGGATCCGTATAGATAGCGGAGTCGAATAAGCCATGTCTGTCTGCCTGTTTGTTTGTTTGTTGAAATCAATTTTCTTAAGACCCCAGATATCTTCGGGATCCAAATATTCCAAATATTCTATTTAAAATCAGCAAAATCCGTCCATAAATAATGGTGATATGCGCAAAAGTCCGAGACAACCTCTGAAAATTTTATAAAAAAAGACAATTTAATGCATGCTTTGAGAAAAAAGCAACAAAACGTATGTTTGGATGTGTGTTGGTTTCATTGCATGATTGATACGCCAATCCGCTATAGTCCAATTTTGGTTGCTATTTAAAATCGAGAAAATCGGCTCTCAAATTGCTGAGTTATAACGAGTTTTTTTTAACGTATACTTTGGTGAAGGTTATATAAGCAGTAATATTGAAGCTAAGTGATGTTTGTTTGTATTTGAAAGTTTAGCTACGATTAGTTAACAATGGTTTAAACCTAAACATGAACCAATAACGTCTCGTTTTTCAGTCAAACACTCTAGAAAGCTGTGCTAAATGCAAAAGTTCAATACCAACCTGTAAAAAAATAAGTACCTACTCTACTGAATAAAATAATCTGCTGGGTAACGACCAGTCAGTACAAAATTATGTATATCTAGTTGGCAATAAATAGCTCCTAATTCACAAACTTTTTGCTGGGAAGATTCGGCACAGCAAAATACTTGTTATTCAATAGCAATAATTTTATTCCAAAACAAAAAAAAAAAAAAAAAAACAATTTTGCACCTATTTTTAAATAAAAAAAATAAATTTTTATTCATATAAAATTTTTTTTCTAAAAATGATTTTATCACTTCAAAATCCAATTTTCACCAAAAAAATAATTTCTCACTAAAAAATCTTTTTTTACCTGAAAGTGAAATTTTACTAAAATTGTTTCACTTTAAAATTAAATTTTGAATTAAAATCAAAATTTCACTAAAAATTTTATTTTTCACTAAAAAACATTTTTTTCACAACCAAATTTATTTGTCACTAAGAATTAAATTTTTCACCAAAAAATAAATACTTCACTAAAAATGAATTTTTTCACAAAAAAAAACTTTTCACTAAAAAAATTATTTTTCACAAGGTTGGCTGGCTACCACCGTATTATTTCGGTAACGGAAGCTTATCGTTAATGGTAATATCGATCTGACTTAAATGACTTAAACTTCATACAAATTAAAAATCAATAAAATCAATATTGAAATCAGAAATATGTATTTTTTTTAATTTTAAATTATTTACAAAATAGCGGTAATGATAATTGCTGTTATTTCGGTATCGGTAGCTTAGCAGTAAGGGTATTTTGGTGTAACGGTAACGGTTAAGCTACCGTTACCAATTTGAAAAACAAATTTCGAATATTTTTGGTAATGTTAGTTTAGCGTTAATGGTATTTTAGCTTATTTCGATAACGGTAGTTTAATAGTAACGTTATTTGAATGGTTTATTTCAAAAACCAGTCAAGCAACAAATTATTGTTCTTTTGGTAAATCAAAGAAAACTAAAAATTACTTTTACAAAATTTATATTTTTTTCTATGAAATTTATTCATTTATATAACGGTTTGATAAACATAAAAGTTTATTTTTGTATCTACATTAAGATATATTTAAAAAGTAATGTAAAGTTTGCACTCGACTGGTTTTTGAACAAACAAACATTTTAATTTTATTAGGAACTTCAAAAGTAAAATGACAAATGAACTTTTTAAATAGTTTAACTTCATATTCATATATACATACACTCGTTCATTCACCAGTCATTCTGCTTCTGTTGTAGGTCATTGAAAAATATTCCCATAATATCCAACCAAATAGGGTTTTACAGCTTGTAAATCTTTTATTTTTTTTCACATTTATTGAGACTTACAACATTTTTGAAGAAAAATATAATAAACCACTTGGCTTCTTTCTGCACTAAACACGGACATCTCGACTTTGTTTCACTATAATAGGGGGGCAGTATTTAATTGTAATCGCTCATTAACTCAATTTTGGAATTTTTGTTGCTTGACTGGTTTTTGAAATAAACGATTCATGTGCAATTATTTCGATGTGAATGAAATGATTAAAAAAGTTCACAAAAGTTAAATATAGCTGTTTACATTTTAAATTCTCTATATTTCAATAAAAATTATTGAAATCAAAAATTTGTATATTCATAATTTACAGAACATTAACGGTAACGGTATTAACGATATATCGGTAACGGTAGCTTAAAGTAACGTTAATCGAGCTGAAAGGTTATTTTAGGGGTAACGGAGTCAAACATTGATTTTTCACTAAAAAATATCAATTTTCAACAAAAAAATTAATTTTTCAACTAAAAAATTATTTTTTTTGACAAAAAATTATTTTTTTGGACAAAAAACAAAATGTTTCACTAAAAATCTATTGTGCAGCAAAGAATTAATTTTGCACCAAAATAAAAATGTTTCACTAAAAAAATAAAATTTCACTTGAAAATCTGTTTTTCAAAAATCAATTTCTCACCAAAAAAAAAAAAACAAAATTTTCACAAAAAAAAAAAAAAAAAACATTATTTGCCCAAAATGCGATATTTCAAAATTATATAAATTTTTTATTTGAAAATCAATTTTTCATATAAAAAAAATTATTTTCCATCAAATGCCAAAAACCAATCAGATTTATATTAAATTTGTTTGTATGTTCGACATAGCCGATTATATCAGCCTCACTAATTACCGCTTGATTTAACAGCCTATCATTTTTTTAACAAATTAAACAAGTGGAAACATTATAAATATCCCTTTGATAATCTTCTACTTAAATTTACGCATAAATATTCCACAACAATGGAATTCCTGAATAAAGTGTTTTAACCTTTTTTAACATATTTTTTTATTTAGTTTTTTTTTAACAAAAACACTTCATTTAATTTCCTTGACCGGAAATCATATTTGAAATTAAATTTCTTGGAAAATCATTTTAATTTAAAGCATTGTTTTGGTTTAAAAAAAAGATTTATAAAGAAAAAATAAAAATGAGAAAAATAACACATAAATCAAAGTATATGAAAAGAAAATGTTATTAACTTCTAAGCAACATGCTGAAAACACCCTAACGGAACAATAGCATAAGAAATTAGATTTAAATAAACAAGAAATAGAATAAAGAAAAATATGGGTTAATAATGTTAAGGTTAAAGTGTAAAAGACACAACATTTCAATTTTATCTTAAACATGCCAAACAAAAAGGAAAATGAATTAGTGTTCACAACATTAAAAGAGCATACATTTATTTCATTAGCTATTTAATGTTAGTTACATTACACTTGTCATATAATGTTACAATATAACAGTTTACTGTTAAAATATCCCTTTTTCTAAACTTAACCATTACATGTACAAAACCTTGTGTTGCTTTCAACAGCATCCTTATCAGTTGTCTGTGGTTATTCGAAGCCTACAATACGTCGTGTATAAAAAACCGGATGCGCGTTAGAGAGTATTTGTGCCAACACTACTTCGTTACACTTAAGGATATTAAAACGTAGTTCCGCATAAATTTACATTACAAAAACGAAACATCTTAGAAAAATTTAAATTAAAAAGGAACAAAAAAAATCCTTACAAACACTTACCAGTGCTGAAAGCAAGTGTTTGTTTAGAGTGAAATAACAAAAATGAAAGATTATGAATAAACACGTTGTTTTAGCGGCGACAGCCAATAACAAAAAAAATATGTAATGTGTTACACTGAAATTGTGTTAAGAAATGTTTAACGGAAAAACATAACGACGTGATGAATCTCGTCATTTTGGTTTTGAGAAGCTGACAAAAAAAAAAAAAAAAAATGTAAAATAAAGCAAAAATTCTGTCAATAAAGTCATGAATACATGAATGTCAGCCAAGTTAATAAAAGTAAACAACCGCAACCACAAACAAAATATATGTAACTGCATGTATGTAAACACAGTGTGGCAATTAATAAAATATTCAAAGTGTTAAAATAAATTATTATGAAAATTGTTTGCTAAGTGTTTTAGAGAAAAAATTGTTTAAGAATTAAGCATAAAATATAATTTGTTTTTTGAATAGTGAAAAAAGTGATTGGAGCTGCATAATTTCAAAAAAAAAAAGTAAATATTAAAAATTTTATTTATTATTTTTTTTAAAGTTTTATGCAAAAAAATATTCTTCCAGGATTTCAAATAAATTTTGTATACAAACATCAAATTATACTTGTATTACACACTACTTTAATAATATTATCCAAGATAAAGTAAATGCTATCGGGTGGTTGATTTAAAAAGGATTTACAATAGATGGCGTATCCTTTGAACTCGGTTTCTGTTTTTATATGTCATTTAGAAGGGGACATATCTGACATTTATTCTCACTTAGTTATTGAATTTTGTGTCAACAAAGCGTCATATACGGGTAGTTTTGCTTTATTTCTTTAATTTAAAAAAAAAACGCTACTGAAGCACACCGATTGCTCAATACAGCTTATTGTGCGAGATATCGTTTGTTCGGTTTTTGAGGCATGAACATTGTTAAAAACTCAACAAGAGCTTGCTCAATCATTGGGAGCTACTCAAGCAGTATTTTCAAAACGTTTGCGAGCAGCAGGATTCATCCAAAAGCAGTGAAATTGGGTACTATACGAATTGAATCCGATAAATTTCGAAGAATGATTTTTCATGTCCAAAATTATGCTTGAACACTATTAAAGAACATAAGTTTTGCACCGAGTTATTACTTGCGACGAAGCGTAAGAGATTGGACATGAAGCCCGAGATACTAGCTGAATCGACATTAACGTCAAAGGTAATGCTCTGTATTTGGTCGGGCCAAACGTGTCCTATGTATTATGAGCTGCGTGGCCACACCACACAGGGAACCTGTAACGAACACAACTGATTTGTTTTAAGCGAGCATTGTTATTTAATCCTGATAAATACTGGTTGGAAAGTTTGGCTCACCCGCTTCCTAGTCTAGACCTTGTCCCGTCCGACTACTATTTGTTTCGATCGAAGCGGTACACTATTGCTGAGATACGCCTCACTTTGGAACAAAATATTTTGAAATTTATTGCACAATAGCAATTTGGTCTACACTTTCCAAAGTTATGAAGAGTATGGTTGACTACCATCTTGTGAAATATTTAGAGTCCAACAATTTACCCAGCGACCGGCAGTATGGCCTCCGTAGGGGACGCTCTTCGAGAGACTTGCTAACCTTCCAATCAGAAAAATGGTGTAGTTCCATAGATATTTCCAAAACATTTGATAGAGTATGGTATGGTACGCTTTTACAAAACTGATTGCTTTTGATGTCGCTAATAACTTCTCTCGATTTATATCGAGCCTTCTCAGAGATCGCATTATAAGAGTTATTATAGATGGAATCTCATCAAACGAGTTCAAGATCCATTCAGGGGTACCGCAAGGCTCCGGCTTTTCTACAATTCTATTTCTTATCCTATCTACTCTTTTTTAGATGACATCAACATTTGCCATTCATATGCATTCAATTATAGACCAAGCCTGTCGGAGATTGGGGCAATGAGGCAAAACAAGATCTCTAAATGGGGTTCTGCAAACAGAGTCGATAGGAAAGGATAGTAAAACAATGTACTCAGTTTGGCGATTTTAGAGGCCAATTTTTTTTATGGATTTCCAAAGATTCTGAAAGTCACTGGGCTCTCAGAAAAAGTTATCATCAGGTTTTGGCCAACAGCTAATTCAGACTTGGTGATACCGCTTAACTGTATATGGCAATAATATAGCTAACAGTCCACTAAACAAATTTTGTTTTAAAATTTTCTGTAAAAAAATAACACGAAAAGTGTACTTTTTTGTAAAAAAAATAAATAACTCCTAATTTTTCACTAACAATATTTATCATACTTGTAGCTACGGTAAAGCTGTACATTTCTTGTGAACATATCAATGAAATCTGAATGTGTCTAGGCGCACTAAATAGCTCACAAAGATCAATTTTGACCTTGAAAATGTTCGTTTTTTACGCGAAACAAAAAAGATTTTTTGTTAAAAAAGTATGATCAACACTTCTTGTTATGATGTATTATTTACTCGGCTGAAGTTTTTTCTAGTTGATTTACAGTTGTTCAGCTTCGTAAGCGGAATGGGGATCTGTGAGTCTCCCTCAAAGTCTTAGCTTTTTTAAAAAATCGGCGAAAATCCATTTATGATTCAAATTACCTAAAATTTAAAATATAGATAGTCCTTTAGAAGGTCTACACAAAATACGCTTACATGTGATTATTTCCTTTAGTTTAAGAGATTTTTGTGTTTATTATTTTTTTTTAATTTTGCTAGGGAGGGACAAACGTGATAACAGTTATCTCATCTAAATACAGTTTATAAAATTTTTATATTATCTGGATAGAGAACTTAATGAAAAAGCATGTAATGTAAAATATGGCTCTCTTAAGCGGAAATTGTCCCTCCCAGCCCTATTCAAACTTGGTTAATTTTTAGACAATATTTTAGGTTTGAGTAAGAAATTCCTAAAACGCAAAGCACCGATCCCCGAAAAAGCTCCATATTTGTATAGCCTTATCTATTGTTTAAATACGTACAACGCTGTTTTTGGAACACATGTTCTCGATTTTAGTAATTTTGGTATTTGAAAACAAAGAATGAAAACAATTGTAGTGCTATTCACTTAGCACCATTTAGATCTATATTAGTTCCAAATTTGTTATGATGTCTTCAACCGTTAAAATTTTACAATTATTTAAATTTTTATATTTCTCTTGATGGAAAATCACCATATGAAAATTTTTTTTAGCTGTTATAGTAAATGACGTCCTAAAGAATTAAAAAATTATTTCATTTAACTAAAATGTTAATCTTTAAGTCATAGAGTTTTCTCTAACACCTAATACATGTATATTAAGCTTATATTTACTCTTCAGAAGCTCCACAAACCTTGTCCCACTTCAAAAATTTTTTAATTTTTTCATATATTTCATAAAGCCGGTCTTTCGTGATCAAGATTGGGTAACGGGATCATACTGCTAATAATTTACCCATTACTCACTATTGCAGCACAATAGAGAAGTGTGCACTTGATAAATTTCCTTTAACAAAAAAATCTTAGTTTCGCCTCAAAAACTAGTAAAAAACAAAGTGATTTTTATAAGCTATTTAGAGAGCCTAGACACGTTCATATTGCATTGGTATGTATACAAGAGTTGTTCATATTTACCGTAGCTACAACTTTACTAAACATTGTTAGTGAAAAATTAGGAGTCCCTGTAAGTTATTCTAAAATACTGAAAAAAATATTTTTCTTCATATATTTTTTGTTAAAAAATGGTCGCATAAACTATATATATCCTGGATCGTTATAGATAGCGGAGTGGATATAATTTAAATCAACTTTCCGAAGCCCCTATATAGTCAAAATTAGGATGTTTGTATTATTTTAAAATTTCAAGATTTTTTCCATGACTGATCATTTGGAATTAAAAATCTAAATGGTTACTCAAGAATTAACACATCAGCTTTTTTTATTATTATTTACAGTGGTTTTAATATTTAAAGTGTTCTTTTTACTTTAAAAAATGGTCACTATGATTTTCCTAATATTTCATGACCTTGTTCCACTGTGTTATTAAAGTTACCTCCTGCTGCGTTTTTCAATATTAACAGCATGATATACCTTATATTGTGAAAAACAAAAACAGCAGCAAGACATAATATATGTAGGTACTCTTATAGCCTTCAGCTATTTTTCATTAATTTATAGTAAACCATGCATTTTGCAAAAACCAATTCAAATATTTAAGTTTAAACATACTAGAATATTCAAATTACAAAAATCCAACGCTTTTTTAATTTTTTCTTAAAAAAAGAAACCGCATAGAAATGTATGAGGTTTTTCTCCATTGTTTTTTTAAGTAAAGTTTCTCTGTTGTTCATTTATCTTACATGCAGTTTTTTTTATTAACGAAAACAACAATAATGATAATAACTAAATATCAAAGTAAACAAAACAAAAAAAAAAAAAAAAAAACGGTAAAAAATGCTCATTGCAATCAACAAGCAAAAACAATTACAAACATACTCATGTACTTAAAAATGGACCAGTGAGAGGTAGTGTGTGTGTACTATAGTAATTGAGAAATAGAAAGAGTTAAAAAATATTCACAAGTGGATGAGAATATGACCTTGCATGGATAACGGTAGTGAGTGTGTGGGTATAATCACACTGAGAGAATGCAAGGGGGAGCAAAACTAAGTGAGTGTATGATACTCATACTTGTTTTTGTTTATCTTTTTTCATGGGAAAGTGGTTTTGTTTGTAGAAAGTTGTGTGCGTGATATTTAGAGTCTGGGTTTTGTGTTTTGTTCAAATTTCACATGTTTATATTGTGGCTGTTTTTGACAGCCATTTTTTGTTTGTACTTACATACATATAAATATAAAACAAATTTAAACATGCGTACATGTAGATAAGCAACACAAATCACCCGCTTGTATGCTATACTTATTAAAGATAACTTTAAAGTGATTTTGTTTTTTAAACACAAACCTGTGTTACCTGTCAATTTTAACTTGTCATTTTAACTGATATTCCTGTAATTTTTTTTTTTGGAGTAACAGAGAAAAAATATCAGTCAAGCTTGCTTTTAATAATTAATTGTCTCCCAAGTGTGCAAATTTCTAAAAGAGACAGCAAAGAACATCAATTTAATTGAATTATTCATTTGCAAAGCAAAATTTTGTTAGTAGAAACAGTAGTTGTTATCCTTCCATACATCAGTTTTGCTTAAAATAATTGAAAGTACTGGTAGTATATTTGTTTTTATTTTTTTGACAGATACATATGTGTATATGTTTGTCAATGATGTTACTTTTATATTCAATTATTTATAAAAATGTTTGCATACAAAGTGTCAATTAAAATGAAAAATAAATGCATTTTTAAGTATATTGATGTTCTGTAGTATGATCATAATGGAAATGTTTAAATTTCATTTCCCAAAAGTGTAAAAAAATATTAACTGATAAGGGAATTTAATTAAATGTTAATAATTTATACAGAAATTTCATATGTTAATGGTTTTCCAACAAGAGGTGTTATTTTGAATAACACGGTATTTCGGTAGCTGTCACTTATGAAGCTTTTGTTCTTTGTCATTTGAGAAGTAGAGACTACGCTATTACTAAAAATGGAACGATACACGCTTCAACAACGCATTGAAATTATTAAAATTCACTACAAAAATGGTGAAAATCTTGCAGTCACAGTTTGCAAAACTAAACAATTTTTGGGTCGTCGTGAAGCACCTTGTCGGATCGCAATACAGAAGTTGGTGGGAAAAATTCGAGCTGTTGGGACAAGCAAGTGATGTGAAGAATAAAACCCGTGCACGTCGCTCAAGAACAACTGAGAATATTGCTGCTGTAGCCCAGACCCCAGGTTTATCCATTCCTCGTCGTTCTTTGGAATTGGGCATTCCACAAACGGTATTACACCGTAGTTTGCATAAAGACTTGGGTCTTAAAGCTTATAAAGTTCAGATAACACAAGAACACAAAAACGTCGTGTCTTTGCTGATTGTGTCCTTGTTTTATCTCTCGAAGAGGTAATCACAATTGGCAACCGAGTTCTTGTGATTTAACACCTTTCGAGTTCTTCCTTTGGGGCCACGTGAAAGATAAGGCCTACGCCAATAGCCCAGCGTCGATTCAAGACCTCAAAGATAGAATTCGTGAGGCTATCGAGCACATAGGGCAGCCACTTTGCGATTTGGTTATGGAAAATTTCATGAAAAAGATTTGGTCCTGTAAGCGTTGTCATGGTGGCCATTTGGCTGATGTTGTTTTTCATTATTAACGGCATACAAAATACCATTTTTCTTTGAATACCAAAATACCACCTCTTGTTGGAAAACCCTGTATATATTTTCAAAGTAAGAACAAATTAAAATCATGGTTTTGATGTTGATATTTTGTTTATATAGTGAAGATATTTTGTTTATAAAATTACGTGAGAAATTAACCATTATTTTAAATATTTTTTAATGTTTAATACCAATGTTCTTTATTGGTTAAATTTATTTAACGGAAACATATGTACGCATGCATATTAGGGTGGTCCCTTAAAAAATTAAAGTTTACTTGCATACGAATGAAGCCCAAGACACGTTAATATGCAGCTCATAGAAATTTAATTTGGTTGACTCTATTGAAAATAATAACAGTTTATTTTAAAATTCTAAATTTTGATTTTTAATATTCAATGCACACTTTACGACAGCATATATTTCGTGTTCAGTTATGGTGCCGAAAATTTGTTTTGTGTACACACATCTGAAAGTTGTTAATTTTATGACAAACTCATAACAGGAAGCCGGAAAAACTGGAGTGAAGTAGAAATTTATTTTAGTTTTTATTGTTCAGCGACAAGAATTGTAGTAAAGTTTAATGATAGAAATCATGAAATTGAATTTGAAATTGCATCATGCTTAAACTAATAAGAAATTTAATGTTCGCATGAAACAATAGTAAATTTTATAAGAAACAAATGATTTTATTAAAGTGTCATATAAAGTAGAAACAATTGGAGAAAGAAATTTGGTATGCATATGATATAATAGTAAATTTAGTAAGAAGCAAATATTTAAGTTCAAAAGTTTTGGAAACTTATTTTCAAAAAGAATATTTTTAGGAAGAATACGACATTAAAAAACATCTTGTTTAACTAAAAAATTATACCCAAGTTCCAAATTTTTCTTATCAAAATCAAGCTAGTTTTTTTTAAATTTTTTTAATTTCGTAAATTTTTTTATACTTTCCCTTATGTATAAAAACTCTGACAAATCTTATTTCCTTTTAACATGTCATAATTTTTAAACTGTTTCTTTTTACCTCTGTGATCTGCCATATTTTGTTTCCAAATGTGGCTGTAGTATTAAATGAAACAAAAATAAAATAAAATAATTAAATCAACTTTATTTGAAAAAATCTTTATTTTAAACAAACAGCATGTGGCACAAAATTGTCCAAAACTTAATTATGGTTTGTGTTGTTGAATAGCTATTTTAATTAATATAATAAAACACTTTGGAATAATAGAAAATCTATTTTGTATTTCAATATAATTTATATGAGTATAAATTGATAGTGTTTTTAGCAATAAAATGCAAATATGTATTGTTTTAATATATAATTATAATATTATAGTTGAATTTTGTTTTAAATTTTTAGTAAACATTTTTTTCAAAAATTTAAGGATTAAGGACTGAGATCGTAATATTATAAACACACGTTTTTCATTAAAACTTTTAACCCAAGTATTATTTGATTTTATTTTTTGTTGTGATCAAGTTACCTTTGTAAAGCATGTCAGTTATTATGTTTAATGTCAATTATATTCATTTGTTGTTAATCTGATTAAAATGAGTGACCAGAAAAAAGAGCGTACTAAAATTATTAAATATTTTCAACAAAACCCAACTTGGTCCTACAAAAAGTTGACCAAACAATCAAAGGTCTGCTATAAAACTGTTTCCAGTGTTATTAAACAGTACCGGGAGAACTTGTCCGTTGATATAAAACATGGTTGAGGTAGAAGGAATGGACAGCATGATGTTTCTAAAGTCAAAAAAATAGAAAGCATTTTCAAAGGAGCTCCCAACACCTCGAGTAAGAAAGCAGCCCGGTTAAGTCAGTACTCGGACTACTTGATACGAAATGTTAAAGTCAATGAAGGTTTAAAAGCATACAAGGCTCAAAAAGTTCCTGACAGGAACTCTGGTAAAAATTTAGTGGCCAAAAACAGGGCATGGAAATTGAAGTAAAATTGTATACAAAAAATATACCTGCTGCATAATGGATGACGAAATGTACCTATTGAAAATTTTTCGCAACTTTCGGGTCAATATTTTTATGTTGCAGATGCTCGAGGGAATGTTGAAGAAAAGTTTGGGACTCAAAAGCAGACATTTGTTACAAAGGGCTCTATAAATACCTAAATTTACATTAAGAAATGTTTACAAAAAATTAAGTTTCCATTCATAAGACTTCTAAGGGGTTGAGTGGTACAAGAACTATAATGTGGTATTTGTTCCAAGAGAGGCAATTTCTCCAAACTGCCTGGAGCTGAGTCCAGTGGAGAGATATTGGGCTCTTGTTAAAAGAGAATTGATGAGCACAAAAAAAGTTGTCCAAAAGTATGGTAGATTTTAAACGGCGATGGACAACCTGTTCGAACAAAGTGACATAAAGCTCTATAAAAACCATAATGAAAGGGTTTCCGAAAAGTGTTCAAAAGTTCATCATTAATGATTAGATCTATAAAAATATTTTTTTTTCTAAATTGTAATAATAATTTCAATCAAATAGAGAAAGATTCAAAACTATAAGTTTAGTGGTTTCATTTTTATTATCATATGTATATGTATGTTAAAAATTTTTCGATCTCAGTCTATCGCTGATGAAAAAATTAATTTTCTTAAGGTAGATACATGAAAAGAAGGGATTTTTTGAAATTCAAAGTTTTGGGGGTAAACTAATACAGAAATAAACCGATTTTAAAATAAATCTTTATCTACTTAAAAAACTAGGAGACATGTGTTTGGTACTAGGTTTTGGTACTTTTATTTAGCATCCTATGTATCTTTTAAAACAGTAAATCGAATTATATACTTATTAAAAAATGTCAATTAAAAATTTTGTACTTTTCGGAAATTCGTATTAAAAACGGTAAAATACTTTTTATTATAAAATATTTAGCTTTTATTTTAAAATATTTGTACAATATAAACTTATTCGAATATTTGTACAATATAAACTTATTCGAAGTATTGACCATTGTTAGCCATGACGTTTTCCCATCTAGCTGAGCATATGGAGTGAAGTGCTCATATTTTGTGGCCAAGAACTAATCAAGGATCCCAAATAGTACTCGGACTATGGGGCGGGTGTGGCAAAACTTCCCAACCACTTCTTTCTAAATAGTTTCAACAGGTATTGTTACATGTAGACTACCGTTGTCATGATAGAGTATTAATGTTTCTTGTCTGGCCGCATATTCTTGGCGATTTTCGGCCAAACGAATCAGTTGCGTTCGGTATAGTTTCCCTATGATGATCTAAACGTTTTGAAATTGCTGTTTGAGTGGCTCCCAATTATATTGCAAGCTCTTGTTGAGCTTAACAACAATCTGCATGAAGTAATGCCTTGGTCTTCAAACTTTTTTGGCTGGCCTGGTCAATCTTCCGTCTCAAAATCACCTCTTCTGAGCAGTATAAATTATCTCTCGCACGTTTAAACCGATGAAACACATTCACCATAAGCTTCGGTGAGCAATCGGTGTGCTTCAGCTGCACTGTTTTACAAATTAAAGAAGCAAAGCAAAACAACCCGCATATGACGTTTTGTTGGCATAGAATTCGATGGGTTCTTGGAAAAATTAAAAGAGATCCACCAAAATATAGAGAATATTCTGTGAAAGATCTTCCAAATCGTTTTGAAGATAAATTAGCACAAACAATACCAAGCCGCTGAAAGCAAAAAGGGAAAATGTCGCATGGGGCCGACATAAAGAAAAATTATAAAAAAATAGGTTGCTTACACTACATTACCAGTGGATTTAGTAGAAAAGTTAATGTTAAAGTTACTGAAGAACTATATAGAGAAATATAGAAAAATATGTCGAATCAATCAAAAGTAAATAGGAACTATTGTTGAGACCACGAAATATGTCGGGTGCTAAATCATACATAAGGTTGAAACAATTAAGAGTTCTATACTCGGCTATTCTGAATTTTATGTACCCTTCAACTTTGTTGTGGATCCATTAATTGCCCACTTTCAGCGTATAGCATCCTAAATATATCAAGAAAACTTTTAAAAATTGTACATTTAATTGCTGACGTACAGATTATATTGTTGAAGTTACAAACGAAATGACAATCTTATATATACCCTTCTTACAAAGGTGAACAACGCCAAATGAAACAAAACACAAAAAAAATGCAAAGCAATGGAACCAACACACATCCAAACATACGTTTTGTTGCTTTTTTGTCAAAGCCTGCAATAAGTTGTCTTTTTTTATGAAGTTTTCTCGGATTTTTGCTCATATCGCCGTTATTAATGGACGGAATTTGCTGATTTTAAATAGGAAACTTCTTGAAAGCATGTCCGACAGAATTATTGAAGATTTGGATCCCGAAGATATCTGGGGTCTTCAGAAAATTGATTTCAACAGACATACGGACATGGCTTAATCGACTCGGCTATTTATAAGGATCCAGAATATATATACTTTATATACACCCTTACATATATACTTATTTATACCCTTCTCACGAAGCTGAAGGGTATAAAAAAAAGAATGACAACTTTCAACAGAAAATCATATAAAAAAAATCGCTGTAAAAAGTATGTTTTAATTAGAAAAGTTTTGCATTTTTCAAGATGCGGCCAAAATTTTTTTTTATTTTTTGATGCGTGCTTGAAGCCATGTTTATTGCTTATATAGTGGAAATAAACAAAATATATCTTATTCACAAAATACTTAAAGTGCTATCAACAAATAGAAACAAGAAATTTTGTTTTTAAGATTTATTTATATTTGCACTTCACAGGCGTATGAATGTCGCGTTCCTGACCAAGTTAATGCCCGTATTCTGTATATGCTATAGTATCCCTTTCTAACTTAAATATTAAACAAATACCCAACAATAACAAAAATTATATTGGTTATACCTACATAACAAACATCAGCATATCAAGATCCGTATTATCATTAAAAATTGTTTATTTTAATGATATTAATGTTAATTCTCTATACACTTTGTTGAAGTTTATAGATTTTTATGATTTTATGTAGCAAATTTTCCAGGTCTATGATAAATATTCCAGGTGAATCTCTTTTATTTTAAGTTTATAGATTTTTATGATTTTATGTAGCAAATTTCCCAGGTCTATGATAAATATTCCAGGTGAATCTCTTTTATTTTAATGCTATAGTTGGGATACCAGCCTGTTTTACACAAACATAGGGAAAAATTGACATATAAGCCCTAATATTCAACAGTTTTGGCTCTTTAGCTCTAGTAATGAAGCAGTTAAAGTTACCCGCTTTCAATAAAATCTTCAGAATATATTTCCTAAAATTTTAGCAATCCTATTTTCATTTTGTTTTACTAAAACTGATCTACAGTATGAAAGCTGGTTATATTAAACAAATGATTGCTGAAAGTAGTGTTTTTCATGAAATAATTATGTTTATGTTTTTTTTTTAAGTATAATTATTTCTATTTAATATTACAAATTCTCATTAAGTTTTTTTTTGTATAAATTATTAAACATAAAAATGTATTTTTCATTTACTTACTTAAGTCAACATTTAAATACATTTTTAATGACTAAAGTATTTGAAATATTTTGGTTAAAAAGTTTCTTTTAAACAAAAAAGTAAAATGTATTTTTTATTTGTGCAAACTAAAAGCAAATAAATCATTAAAATATTCTAATTGATACTTGGAAAGAAAAATAATAAGTTTTGCTGGAAAAATATTGAAAATATTTATACAAAACCCAGCAAAAATTTTACGAAATTCAAAGGTGTCATTGATGGTTATGAATCAAAAAAATTAAACAAACTTTTTGTTTGTAATTTAAGTGCAAGTAAATTTCTTTAAATAAATTTAAAATAGATATGAAATAGATTTACAATTCAAGTAAAAGTAGCACATTTCTGTTCTATCTTCTAGTGGTTTTCTAATCGAAATTAAAGGATGAGCAACAGGATTTTTTTTAACATGAAAAAGTCAACAAATGAACCTATGAATCAAATGTAGTAAAACTGTATACATAGTTTTTAATTTTATGATCTCTTGGCCTTTTTATATTATTTTAAGCGGAAATAATTATGCTATCATGTCGAAAAACAGAGAGTAACAAGAAGTGAAACGCTGTCGAAACAAACCTAACTCTTCCACTGTACAGTGGGGCAGAATCTAAATTTTTTTGAAATAAATCTGGCATTTCTAAACGGCTGGTCGGAGCGGGATAAAATTTGACATTGGCATAGCCAAAAATATAAAAATCTTTGAAATCGGATGGGAAACAAAAAAAATGGCACGTGTTTAAAAATTGTACATGTCAAAGATACCCTAATTTGAGCCCCCATAGCGCCGCACTTTGAGCATTTGTAGGGCCCATTTTAATAACTTAAACTCCTTGGCTATTCCAATGTCAAATTTTATCCCAATCGGACCAGCCGTTTAGAAATGCCAGATTCATTTCCAAATAATATTGATTATGCCCCACTGTGCACTGTTAGAAAAAGCCTAACTCTAATAATGTATTAGTAAAATGTTGTTTAATGTTTCTGCAAAACTTTTATATTGGATGTATGACCAAAAAATGAGGGATTTACAATAGATGGCGTATCTTTTAAACGCGGGTCCTTTTTTTAATAACTTATACGGCATTTTGAAGGGAACATATCTGTCATTTATTCCTACTTAGTTACTGAACATTATAGCGTATGCTACAAAGTTTTTTTTTGCTTCGAAAATGTTGAATTTTGTGCCAACAAATCATCAAATGCGGGAAGTCACATTTTTAATTTGAAATAAAAAACCGCTGAAACACACCGATTGCTCACCAAAGCTTATGGTGAATGAATTTCATCAGTTTCAACATGCGAGAGATAGTTTGTGCTGTTCAGAAGTGATGGCAAAGACAAAGATCGCCCAGTCCAGCCAAAAAAGTTTGAAGACCAAGAATTGGAAGCATTACTCCATGAAGATTGTTGTAAAACTCGACAAGTGCTTGCAATATCATTGGGAGCTGCTCCAGTAGCAAGATCGAAACATTTGCACGCAGCTGGCTTTACCCAAAAGCAGGAAAATTCGGTACCATACGAATTGAAGCTGAGAGACCTTAAAAGACAATTCTGTATGTCTGAAATGCTGTTTAAGTGCTATAAATGAAAATCATTTCTGCTCCGAATCATTACTTGCGACGAAAAATGGATCCATTACAATAACCCAAGGTCTAAGAGATCATATGTAAAGCACGGCCTGCCAGCCGAATCGACAACAAAGCCAACTAAACCTGATTGTGCTCTGTATTTGGTGGGTCGTGGTCTGTAAAAGGATGCTGAAATCTGGTCAGACTATGGTATGCAATCTCTGCCGAATGTAACTGATTCGTTTGAAGGCAGCATTGGACGAAAAATGTCCGGTATATGCGGCCACACGTGAAATGTAATATTCCATCATGACAACGATAAGCCACATGTTGCTGTACCTCGTTAAAGGTATTTAGAAAGAAGTGGTTGAGAAGTTTTGCTTTAACCGCTTTATAGTCCCGACCGTGCCCCATCTGACTACTAAGGAGTGAGATTGAAAAATTCTTGTCTTAAATTTCCGTGCTCTGTTTTTGGCCTCTGAATTTTTAGCAGCGTTCCTGTTAGGAACTTTTTGTGCCTTGTGAGTTTTTAAACCTGCATTAGCTCTAACTTATCGTACCAAATAGTCTGAGCACTGAGCTATCCGGGCTGCTTTCCTACCGGATTTGTTGGGAGCTCTTTTTAAAATTTGTCTATTTTTTGGCTTTAGAAATATCCTGAACAAGGTTTTCTATCAACGGACAAGTTCTCCCGATACTATTTAATAACATTGGAAACAGTTTGACGGCAGACCTTTGAATGATTGACCAACTTTTTGTAGAACCAAGTTGGGTTTTGTTGAAAGTATTTAATAATTTTAGTACGCACTTTTTTCAGGTCACTCATTTTAATCAGATTAATAACAAATGAATATAAAGTTTTAATGAGAAACATGTGTTAAGAATTTGACGATCTCATTCCTTAGAAAGAAGTGGTTGGGAAGTTTTGCCTCACCCGCTTTATAGTCCAGACCGTGCCCCGTCGGACTACTATTCGTTTTGATCGATAAAGAGCGCTCTCTCTCTCTATTAATGTCCTGATTCGTTCTTGGCCTCTAAAGATAAGCTGCACAGAATCTATATGTTGCCAAAGGATGGGAAAATGTTATAGCTAGCAATGTCCAATACTGTGAATAAATTTATATTGCACAAATATTGCAAAATAAAAGTTAAAATTTATAAAAATCCCGCATTTTTAAGTCATTCACCCAATAGTTTTAAATTGTATGTTCTCGTGTCCTTTTTGTATGGCTCAAGGGAGAAGGAATTCTAATGCCATGTCGGAAAATTAAAATTTTTCGTGAATTTTGAGACCACCTTTATATAAGGACATACGTAAAACTCTTTGCTGGGTTATTAATTTTGAATATTTTATTTTAAGTTCCTCTTACACAAAAACATTTTAATAAAAAACCTTAAATGATTTTAATTCATATATAGAATAAAACAAAATTTGTTATATTTTCTTTAAATCAAATAAAATATTAAAGAAACCTGTTTGATTTTTTGGAGTTTTCTCTAAAGACCTTTATATTTATTTAAGTTTTACATACATATCTACAATTGACCCTAACATCGGCAGGAACTATGAAAATTATAAAATAAAACAGAAAAAGAAATAAAAAAGACAAACATATTAAGTTCTTAGACTAATGCATCAAAAAGTTTAGTTTTTTTTCATAAAACATAACTTCCAAACATAAAAACTCAAGGTCTTAAGAGGGTTTTGCAAAAGCTATTAACCTTTTAAAGGAAAACTTGGGAAAAAAATGTTTGTTTGACGAATGTTTAGTATGTGGTTATGAATCATAAGCAACCATAGAGAAATAAAAGGAGGGTTGTAAATAACTACTCAACAATAAGCTATGGCCCAAAAGTTTTTATTCATTTTACTACTTAAATAATCACAATTATTAGAATAAAACCTGTTGTTTAAGGCCTTTTATGCAGAAACATGGACGGAAAATTTATTTTAAAATTCTTTGTAAAAATCTTTACCGAGTTCTTTACCGTTTGTGTTTCTGAATAAGGCCATTAACTTTTTATAATTTTCATCATGCTGTTTTTAATTTTCTCCCTCTCTCTTCTGCAACCCTCGTTTTTTTTAAATAAGTTTCTTTTAAAAGAGTCTCATGTGGGTTATAACTAAAACCAAATAAAATGTTTGAAGCAAAATCTTCTCAGGAAATTATCATAAGATTAAGTTGGTTATTTCCATTTACTCATGTTGGATTTTTGGCTGTTTCAAAAATAATATGCATTTCTAAGTGTACACACACATGAGCTTCTATGTGTGTGTACATTAGGGTCATACTTAATTTGCTCCAACGATATGAAATTGTTTTTGGTCATCTAAAACCCAAACGCTGAAAACTTCAGCAAAATCGGTTAGCATTTAGAGGTTGCACATGTTATTCGCCATTTTAGACTTTGGTAGCGTTGTAGAAGTTCAATATCAAGGCCACCCTAATAAACATACATCAACAAAAACACATACTCACACGTCTCTAAGATAATAAACGTTTTTTGAATAACAATCAAAGTCACCAGACTAGTCCAAAACTGGTGCAAAAGAGAAAATAAAACAAAAAGAATTTTGGGATTGTAGCAAGTTTCCTACATGCATACCAACACGCACGTTTAAACATAAACACATACATACACACCCACTTGCACAAAAGTACAACAATACAACAAATACTTAATATTTAAGGTTGTAAATACGCACTCATTCATCAAGCAGCAGCCAGCCAAAACAGCCAACATCAGTAACTAGGAAAACCATCACACATACATGTATTTTCTAACACACACATGCTCTCTCACAAATATATATGGTACGTGCTTTTGGTATAATTATTGCTGATGTCCTTTTAATGCATGGTTGAGTTAGGGAGTTGAAATTTAGTCCCAAAAAATAACATTTTACCATAAAAACCTTTTTTTCTGTTTTGGGATACTTGAGCAGAAAAACAAAAAAAAAAAAAAAAAAAGCAAGCATGATGAGATTTAGCTTTTCTTTTGCCTGCCTACAACATTAGACTAAAAATAATCAAAATGGCCTGTAAATGTACTTTAACCCCTGAAATGGTACTTTAATACTTCATTAAAGCTGGCAAAAACAAAAAAAATAAGAAAAAACAATATGAAGGGAAAATGAAAAAAATACCAAATTAAAGGTAATAATAGATAGGGTCTCTAGATAGGTTCAACTGAAAATGAAGTAAGCAGAAATATATAGCATAAATACTCATTTGAAAATGAGCAATAAATTGAATGAAAGAGATATGGCTGCTGCTTACATGTTAAAAATGTCAGAAACGTGAGTTTCGTCAATGGAAATTGAATTGATTTGCAGGAAATGACTTTGATTTAATGTCAGTTTGAAGTGTTTGAAACATTAAAAAAGAGAATTGTAAGAGGAAATAGGTTTATTAAGTTTTTTTCTTTTCTTTTTTGTTTTTGGTTAGGGGATAACTAATGTTTATATTACGTATTATTTTTTTTTTTGCAAATTTTCGCATTTTAGATTTTATAGAACCCTTATGATATTATCGAAGAACAAGTGCAACCACCAGCTGTCACTTACGAGAGCATAAGTCTTCGGGAAATTAACTGGTTAAGCAATAATACGATATAACAATAGGGTTCTGTCTGCCTAATATAGATAACGTTAATGTGGTTTACATTTTATTACCACATGCCCCGAACCTAGAGAAACTAGTTAATTACTGCATGAGTCATTTCCGGCTCATGAGCCCTCTCCTTTCGGTGATCAGATTTTTTCCCTTAGATCATGTGATTTAAAATATTATATTCGTTTTATATTATCTGTAGTCAAAGGTCAATGTTAACAAGTCCGCAAATAACCGTGCTTTGGAAAAGACATAGCCCAATCCTTTGTAATTTATGATTTAATAAAAATATTATATTATTAAATAAATACTTCTTCAAAAATTAGGCTCAGTAGATATTGTTACCGGTGATCATTATCGTTACATTATCGCAGAGTTTTTATACCCTCCACCACCTTAAGTGGTGAATGATGGTATATATATGTTTGTCATTCCGTGTGTAATCTTGAGAAATAATCATCTAAGACCCAACAAAGTATATATATTATTGATCCTTATAAAATTCTAAGTCGACTGAGCTATGTCCGTCTGTCTGTCCGTCTCTGTAAAACACGCTCACGTCCAAAATACACAAGCAAACTTAGTATACTCTCAAATAAAATGTTTGCTATTGTCCTAGACAGTTTGGTATTGAAAATCAGCAAAATCGGTACAGTGGGCCCAAGGTAATGAATCAAAGTGTGAGACTACCTACAAAAAAAATTTATAATTTTCATATATTTTTTGTTATTTCTGTAAATATATTGCAGATAATACCATAAAATTTTGCACCCGTTATTTTTATGATAAAATGTTAGTCCCTCTGTTGAAAATTAAAAGAATCGGTCCATGATTTCTCCTAGCCCCCAAACAAATCTCGTCACGAAATATGGAGCTATAGTCTATAAATGCCTACAGAACTGCAGTATCCATACAAAATTCAGTAAAAATAAGTTTCGTGCTAAGGGAAATGACAACACTAAATTTTTCGTGGATCGGCCCATATTTGACCATAGCCCCCATATAAAGTTCACTTCCGAAAATCACTTAAACAAGCATAAATATCTTATTAATATAATAATCTCCATATATACAAAAGTCGCTGTGACGAATTCTATGAAGATCGGTTCATATTTGTTTATAGCTCTCATATAAGGACCACTTCCGAAAAACACACTAACCTGCATAAATATCTAAAAAATATCAATATCAAACCAACATTTTACACAGATCCGTAACTTATATTTGGAAGTCATACTACAGGATTTTGTGAATATTGGTCCATATTTGACCATAGCTCCCATATAAGGTCCACCTCCGAAAATCAGTTAAGTACTCACAAATCTCTTATAAATACCTTTATAATGCTAAAATTCGACACATATAATACTCATATATATAGAAACAACTGTACCAAATTTTATGAAGATTGGCTTTCGAAAAACACATTCACCTGCATAAATATCTAAAACATTTCGATATCAAAATATTAGTAGCTCATAATATATGGAACACTTTAACTCCCACCAAATACGGAGTATTATCATAGCATCATGGATATTTGGCTTTGGTATCAATTCGGCTGGTTGGACGAGTTTCACATATGATCTCCTACTGTTTCGGTTATTGTAATGGATTAATTTTTCATCGCAAGTAATGATTCGTGGCAAAAATTATTTTCTTTTCGTACTTGAAAAATCGTCTTTCAAGGTATCTTGAATTCAATTCGTATGGTACCCAATTTCCTAGCTTTTCGATAAATAATTTTACTTGAAAACGTTTTAAAATTGCTACTGAAGTAACACCCTGTGATTTTGAATGCTTTTGATGAGTTTTACAGCAATCTTCATGGTGTAATGCTTCCAAACTTTTTTTGGTGGCTCAAAATCACCACTTCTGAACCGCAAAAAAAAAAAAATGTCTCAAACGTTAAAATCTTTGGAACACATTTACAAAGCTCACCAGCTTTGGTGAGCAATAGTTGTTTGATTTACAGAATTAAAGCAAAACTTCCCGGATACGACGTTTTGTTGCCATAAAATTCGATATTTTCGATGCAATAAAAACTTTGTTGTTTACACTATAATGTGCAATAACTAAGTGAGAATAAATGGCAGATATGTGCATTTTTAAATCACATATAAGTTATTTAAAACAAAAACCGTGTTCAAAAGATACGCCATCTAAAAATGAAGTATCAAAACAAAAATGCCGACAAAATATGTAGATGATTTGTTTTGTGTTATTTATGAACATTCAATAGATGATTTTAATGTTTTAATGATTCTAAATTTCCATATATAGAAAACTTTAGATAATGAAGAGAAACAATTTAATAATGGATCGGTACTAGAAACCAACGGCTTCTGGATGAATCAATAACTAGTTTTCTAAACACAATATTGTTAAAAATGTGCAATAGCGATTTGAATTTAACGGTCTGTAATGACTGCTTGCAACATTCATCATGTTTATAAACACGTCCATTAGTAGAAGTTTCTACTCATCAACAATGTTGATAGCATGCGTTTATTAGCATTGTTTGTAAGTATGGTAAAACTTAATGTTTAAGCTGCTAACATTAACATCGAAAGCTCTAGAATTCGAATGTTCTAGTTGTCCTTTAAGATCATTGTAGAAGATTAACGAAAGATGGCGTGTGTATAAATAGTGGCAGAGGTTGCAGTCGTGAGTGGAGTTGATCATTGGCGCTGTTAGAGTTAAGATCAACTGTCGTGTACATTTCAGTTTGTACATTATAAAGTGTGTGTGTGCATTTCTGATGAATTGATAAACATGTATAAAGACACTGAATGACTATTTAGACTGTTGTTGTACACTTTAAATAAATAGTTGTTACAATTTTAAACTACTGAAACTGCTTTTATTTGCAATCAAAAGTATCCGGTTTATTTAAAGGACATAAGCCAACATTTTAAAAGGGTTAAAACGTTAAAATATAAATAGAGCTAAAAATTTAATAGAAGAAATATTAACGATAAGTGACAAATAATTTCACATAAAAAATAAATAAAATATTAAAACTATATTCGGTGACAATAACTTTCCAATTTAACTAATGAATAAATTAATGGGACAATATAAAGATAAGAATGCAACTAGTACAAACAACAGAGTAGAACAAATCATTAATTTATGTAACAGAAATATCAGAAAGATTAGAAAAATTGAAAAACTTCGATGCTAATAAATATATTAAATAACGCACTCGTTTCTCTAAAGATTAACAATTCAAATTTTAAAAATTTTCAGTAGAGGAAAAAACAGCTTTTTTTAAATACAATGAAAGTTGAAGACGGATACAACTGTATTTTTTGGGTGAAAGAGTAGAGAAAATTATGTAAGATTTTTACTGTACATCGATTTCTTGCAAAAAGTGAAAAGGTGTGAGTTGGCTCTCTTTAAAGGGAAGCAGTGGGATATATTATTTAGTACTTAATACAAAAGCTAGAATATAAGAATAGAATATGTCGAATATAATACACAAAATAATTTGTGACGGAAATGATGAGAAAAATTGGAATAAAGTTTATGTAGACACAATAAAAAATAAACTAAAATCTAAAAAACTGTATCTTCTTATTGTTCAAAATTTAATCACTACATACAGAAAATAACCACAAACCTTATTATGTGTTAAATATGTAGCGAAATGCAGCGAATTAACTTTAAAGCAGTTACCGAAAATGTAGCTCAAAGTACATAAGAAATAACATTAAAAATTGTATATAGTTAGCAGTAACTTGTCCAAATCTCTTTAACAAACATTTTCTAAGGACAATTATTCATAATGTGTGCCAGAAATTTTAAGCAGAATTCTAAAAAATTTTAATGTAAAACTGTTGCTCTAAAAATTTAAGAAAAACAGAAATAACATTACTCTTTAGTTATAAACCATTTGCAAAACCATTGTTTTCTTTGTTCGTTGTTCGTTGTTCTTGTTTCTTTTTTTCTTTTCTCTAATGTTTTCATTCAATTTTATTTAATCTTTCTCCCTCTCTTAATTGTTTTTGTTGTCGTCGCCTTTGTTGTAAATGTAAATGCACTCAGTCTTATATAAAATTGATGTGTTATTGTTGTTGTCGTTAGTATTATTTTTGCTCATATTTTTTTGAATAATAAATATTAATGGTTTGCAATATTGCTAAACACTGCTAATAAAATTGTGTGCTGAACATATTTTATAGTTTGTCGGTGCTTTTTAGCGGGTTTGTTTTATGACTGGGTTTGTTTCTTTCTTTGTTCAGCCAAAAATGGAATTTAAAAAAAGAATGTATGTAAATTTATGACTAAGTGGGATATAAGATGTCGTCATGTGATAGGAGTCATTAAATTTTATTTTATTTATTATTTTTTTTAAACAAAAATTTAAATAAAATTTCTTAAATCTTTGCAATGTATTTTTGTGTTTATTTTTGTTCCTTGATTTTCCAGTGACTTTAAAATCCCGGTTATATTCTCCCACCTTTTAAAATTTTAAATAAAGCTTCAATCAAACATTTCCTAGAATTAAGATTTTTCTATTACAACAGCGTAATAATGTTTAATGTTTATGAAATTGAAAATAAATCATACGCCTCCGGTTGATTTTTTACTTTATGAAGTTATTGAGCGCACTACAAAGCGTATGAGTTATAAAGAATTACTCACATAAATACATAATAAGTATACATGTAGGCGTATAATAAATATATGAGAAAATTTTTAATATTTTAGAAAAAATATAATTCTTTTACGATTTCTTTTCTGACGCAAAATGTTGCTAACATATTTTGTACAATTTATTAAAGGTTACCCATACCCTCGTAATGTGTTACATTTTCAACAATCAGAATGGAGCAGAAACCATTGCTATTTATGCAATTTTCTTTTATGTAGCTTCTAAATATTCTAAAACTATACTTTTTGCCTCCATTTTACTACTTTTACTAAAAAATACAAAAACTATTTCATTAACACCAACGAACTTTTAAAACAATAACAGGAAAAGGTGTTTAAAAAGTGGTGCCTTTCTAAACATTTGATCAAACTTAGGGTGGAAAATGTAGCATATTTTCAGGCTTTTGAAAAGAACACGCTATACTTTTACCAAACTACATTTTTTGCAGAAAATAATACAAAGTAGGGTAAAACGCAGAATAAAGGCATCATTTATGCTAGAAAAGAAAACGCCATTAGTTTTTCTCTAAGATTTTTGAATTTGCTTAAATTTTATTTTTCAGAATAGATTTTATACGAAGGTATTAAAAACTGTAATTGTGTTCTGTAATAAATTGACAATAATATCATAAATTAAACGGTGAATTACATTGTTACCAACATAATAATTTTGTCGTAATTTTATAATGTGATGTCCATACAAATATAAAAAAAGTTTTTTAAACTTTGAAATGGAAAAAAAACAATGATGAATTTTTTTAATTAACATAAAGTTTACTTTAATCGAAAGATAATCTTGTGGCATTATAATTTAAATGTGGCCAAATATCGGCAAAAACACGGCGAATGTTGTCTTCTAAGTGGTCAATCGTTTCGGTCTTATCGGTGTAGACTAGCAACCTCACATATCTCTACATAAAATAGTCTAGTAGATTTAAATAGCACGATCATGGAGGCCAATTCACGTCTGGCAAACGTTAAACTATACCAAACATTTCCTTCAATAAATTGTTCAATTGTGGCACGAGCTGTGTGACATGTTGTGCCATCCTGTTGAAACCAGAGCTTCTGCACATCATGGTTTTTCAAAATAAGAGAAGGAAAAGGTCAGTAATCATGACTTTTTAGCTGTCTCCATGACGGATACACTGACTCGGGTATTCAAACGCTCTACTGCAACAATGACTTCTTCTATACGAACTGTACGACGTCCCTGTGGATGCATATTATCATTTGGAGTAAACGTGGTGCGAAAACGTTCCATAGTTAGTCGAATTAATTACTCTGATGAATGATTATGATTACCGTAAAATGGACATAGTGTTTCGAACATAAACGTGATTTTCAAAATAAATTTACACAATTTGGAAGCGTCTGTCTATTCATAATGAAATGCCAAGCCAAACTAAACATAAATCCCTTGACAGTTGATAAAATGGCCGCAAGTTACAAAAGTGTTGCCAACTTAAAGTTGTATACCTCTATAAAAAACATCCTTTAGAAATACTGTTTTATCCAATTGAGCATAAGTAATAAATTGTATGATACATGTTTTGTAATGACATGAAAGCATATTTCTATGTTAAAGAAAAACACAGAATTCTTTAGGAAATGTTGTCTACAGCTGGCGGTAGATATATTTCTTATAAGAAATTTTGTCTAAAGCTGGCGGTAGATATATTTCTTATAAGAAATTTTGTCTAGAGCCGGCGATTGATAGATTTCCTATAAGAAATATTGTCTAGAGCCGGCGACAGATAGATTTCCTATAGAAAATTTTGTCTAGAGCCGGCTACAGATAGATTTATTATGAAAAATTTTATCTAGAGCCGGCGGTAGATAGACTTCCTCTAAGAAATTTTGTCTACAGCTGCCGAGATATAAATTTAATATAGGAAATTTTGTCCTATAGGAAATTTTATCTAAAGCCGGTGATAGATAGATTTCCTACAGGAAATATTGTCTTCGGTGAGCACGTGATGGTTGTGGTTTAAAAGCCAAAGTGGGTAGAAGATCGTTGGTTAACAGGTTAGTGACATATTTCGGGCTACCAAATGTATCTTACTAAGTGCTGTTGATGACTCAACAGAGCCATTGAAAGTAGCAGATAGCAACTGGCGTTTGTGCTCAGGAAATGTATTGAGGTAGTAATATTCGTGTTGTACTCGTCGTTGGACTTGGTTCTCGGTCGAGGTCAAAAGTGTGTGTTAAAGTACACTCACTTTGGTTTTTATCGGTTGGGAACTTTTGAAGTCAGAGACCATACATCGGACTGCATTATCAGGCCGGATGTTGCAGCTTTGATAAATGTCCTGGGCTTGTTAGTTGATTAGGTAGCTACGGATGGCAGGAATTAGATAGCCCGAACTCTCGAGCAAGGGGTTTGTGCTTTGATCTGTGCAGTCTTTGCACAAGAATTTGCGAATTGAGTGTTCCTTCAAGTCACTCAATGGCCGTGATATACGCATTGTTTCTATACGATGTTAAGACCACCATGTGGTTCAAGAAATTTTGTATATAGGCGGCAATAGATAGACTTCCTCTAAAAAATCTTGCCTACAGCTGACGATAAATACATTTTCTATAGGAAATTTTGCCTAGAGCTAGATAGTTTTTCAATAGGAAATGGAGCCGGCGAAAGATAGATTTCCTGTTAGAAATTTTATCTATAGCGGCGATATATAGACTTCATATAGGTAATTTTGTTTAGAGCCGGCGATAGATAGATTTCCCATAAGAAATTTTGTTTAGAGCCTGCGACAGACAGATTTCCTGTAAAAAATTTTGTATATAACCTGCAATAGATAGACTTCCTATAAGAAATTTTGTTTACAGCTGACGATAAATACATCTCCTACAGAAAATTTTGTCTAGGGCTAGATAGTTTTTCTATCGGAAATGGAGCCGGCGATAGATAGATTTCCTATAGAAATTTTTGTCTATAGCCGGCGATAGATTGATTTCCTATAAGAAATTGTATCTATAGCCGGCGATATATAGACTTCATATAGAAAATTTTGTTTAGAGCCGGCTGTAGAATGATTTCCTTTAAGAAATTTTGTCAAGAGCCGGCGATAGAAAGATTTTCTATAAACAATTTTCTCTATAGCTGACGATACATAGATTTTCTATAGGAAACTTTGTCAAAAGCCGGCATTAGATAGATTTCCTATAGGAAATTTTGTCTAGAGCCGGTGATAGAAAAATTTTTTTTAGGAAATTTTGTCAAAAGCCGGTAGTAGATAGATTTCCTTTAGGAAATAATGTATAGATCCGGCAGTAGATAGATTTTCTATAGGAAATTTTGTCTATGGCCGGCGATAGATAGATTTCGTATAAGAAATTTTATCTATAGCCAGCGATATATAGACTTCATATAGGAAATTTTGTTCAGAGCCGGCTGTAGAATGATTTCCTATAGGAAATTTGGTCTAGAGCGGGCGATAGAAAGATTTTCTATAAGTAAATTTGTCTATAGCTAGCGATACATAGATTTCCTATAGGAAATTTTGTCAAAAGCCGTCAATAGATAGATTTCCTATAGGAAATATAGGAAATATTGTCTAGATCTGGCAATAGATAGATTTTCTATAAAGAATTTTGTCTGTAGCCGGCGATACATAGATTTCTTTTAGGAAAGGTTGTTGCCGAGGTTAGAGAGATTTATATAGATAATTCAGTCAAGAGCTTGCGATAGAGTATATTTAACAGGAAATGTTTGTCTAGAAAGAGCAATGCAGGAATTTCTATTGGAAATTCTGTCTAAAAACTCATACTGTAAACTGTTAGAAAACATCGAAAAGATGTGTGCAAGTTGAAGTGTGCAAAAAGGAGAATCATAAATCATAAGTATAAACTGCAATTGTTGCCAAATATTTCAGTTCTATTTTTGTAATAAATTCATCAATCTAAAATATCATATTCTCTATTTTGTTATTAAATATTATATTTGTTATTTTATTTAATACATTATATTTTTTTAATTTTCCATTATATTTTTTTGTATAATAACTCAACAGCAGCCTTGAAAGTATGTATGTATATAAAAGAAAGTGTGTAAGATTTTGAGTTTTCATATATAGCTGACTTCCTTTGCTGCTCATGTATCATTTACTATTGAAGTCAACTTTATCCTAAGATGCCAGCCGATTTCTTGACAGAAATTTATCTTTTTAAATGTTTGAGTAAAAGCAGCACATTGACATAGCCATAGAAGTGTTTTCTTTTTTTCATTTTTCTTTTTTTCTTCTCATTTTTATAAGTATCAGAAAAATTTCCAGAATCATAAAAATGTCATTGCTAAAGATTAAATTGTTACCCTTATTTAAACACAATTCCCCTTTTGCAACATTTATTCACGTACTACAAACATTTTCTTTACGTCTCTACGGCTGTCTTCTTGCCAAACATAGGAAACACATGTCTAAAGGCTGCCGTTACCAAGAGGATAAAGAAACGTTCGTTTTCTTTTTTATTTTTAAGCAAATATTTAAATAAAATATGTATAGAATTCAGGGTAACATCTGTTAAAAAATGTATATGTGTGTTAGTAAGTATCTTTTTTTACTTGAAATTCTATAAGAAAGAACGTGTTTAAGTGTGTCGTCTATTACAAAAATGCTTCAAAGAAAGTATTTTAAAATGTTAAAGAATGCTAGTGTGTGTTGTCTCAGTCATATGAGTAATATTTATTTAGCAATTGAATTATTACTCAGCCGCCACCAGTTGCTGTAGAAAACAATTTTCGTTAATAATCAATGACCTTCTAAGCGTATGAGTGATATGGATTTCTCTTCAAATATAAATAACAAACATACGCCTGTATTTAATGGAACACTTTTGTGTAAATAAACCTATTAAAGCTTAAATAATTTATAAGCATTAAAGCTCTTTGCTTAAACTGTCGTATATAAAATAACTATATAACTTGTAATTTTTCCAGGTAATTTCCTTTTAGTTTATTAAACAAACTGCAACATTTTTATAACTCCCAATCATCATTTCATCTTTAATTACACCAGCTAAGGTGTCATCGTCAACAATATCACATTCACTTTTGCTCGTAACTGACTTTAAGCATTACAAATTTACCATCAGCATGAAAGTGTATTCACTGACATTTTTAAATATCATTTGTTTGTTTTACAACACTTTTATTAACCTGAAGAATAAATAATAAGTTTTTTTTACGATTTCATGGAAATATGATTAAATGTAGGAGGTAAGGCTGGTAATTTGTTGCGCTTTGTTAAAGATAGAAGAATAGTTTTACAGATCTCCTAAAAAACCTATCACAAACATCACTTTTCTGTAGGAAGTTTTGTATACACCCTACTATAGTCAGATTTCTTTAAAATATTCGGTATAGAGCCAGCCATGGATAGATTTCTCTAGAAAATTCTAGCCCGAGAGGCGATAGACCAATTTCTATTGAAAATTTGAGAGCTGAATGTAGGTATATAATGCATATTATTCCCTATGTAGGATTTAATCATTAATTTTCCAGAATAAGGCTGATAATTGATTACTTATGAAGATATTTAAAACTGCAATTGAGTATATGCCACATATTGTAATATAATAGCAATGTAATACATAAAAGTATATAACATTGATGACAACATAATAACGTTGGAGTAATTGCTAAATGTGAGGTATGTTAATTAATAATTTTTGATGCAATTATGTATAAAAAAATAATATTATGAAACATTTCTTATATTCACACATATAACAATAGTGAGATTTAATGACTTCAGAACAGACTAAGTGAGACGAGTTATTATACCAACACAACTTAAATATTTTTTATAATGAAGAAAAAATATGTACAGCATAATTACACTGTTTTAAATAATATGAATTTTAATTAAAAATACTTTGAAAAAGAAAGAAATACCTTTAGTTATTTTCTTAAGAACGTATCTTACTTCAATTATTTCGTATTTTTTTTTTTTTTCAAACAAACTTCAGTTCCAACAACAGCTCAACTTTCAAAAACATGTGTCATTTACACACACTTAAATTTATTCTGTTTTAACTTTTAACAAGGAATATGGTTAAAAAGTATACGTTTAATTTTGTTCAAAAACAAACAAAAGTATACCGAATGTTTGAAATACGTGATACAATTCCACAGAAAAAGCGCTTATGTTTATCACCTCAACAGAGAAAACTGACACAGCTATAAAGGAAAGAAAGTATATCTGCACAATCATATAGACTTCGTTGAATAGCATATACTTTCAATATTCTCTGCAAGTGCATTAAATTAATAACTATAGTAAGTGAGAATCAAATCAAAACAATTGTTTCTTATTTAATGTTTTTGCGACAACTTTAATTACTTCAGATAAAAAATCTTAACTGTGGTACAAATTACTTGACATAGACATAGACTAGACATAGACTAGACTAGACTAGACTAGACTAGACTAGACTAGACTAGACTAGACTAGACTAGACTAGACTAGACTAGACTAGACTAGACTATACTAGACTAGACTAGACTAGACTAGACTAGACTAGACTAGACTAGACTAGACTAGACTAGACTAGACTAGACTAGACTAGACTAGACTAGACTAGACTAGACTAGACTAGACTAGACTAGACTAGACTAGACTAGACTAGACTAGACTAGACTAGACTAGACTAGACTAGACTAGACTAGACTAGACTAGACTAGACTAGACTAGACTAGACTAGACTAGACTAGACTAGACTAGACTAGACTAGACTAGACTAGACTAGACTAGACTAGACTAGACTAGACTAGACTAGACATAGACTAGACATAGACTAGACATAGACTAGACATAGACTAGACATAGACTAGACATAGACTAGACATAGACTAGACATAGACTAGACATAGACTAGACATAGACTAGACATAGACTAGACATAGACTAGACATAGACTAGACATAGACTAGACATAGACTAGACATAGACTAGACATAGACTAGACATAGACTAGACATAGACTAGACATAGACTAGACATAGACTAGACATAGACTAGACATAGACTAGACATAGACTAGACATAGACTAGACATAGACTAGACATAGACTAGACATAGACTAGACATAGACTAGACATAGACTAGACATAGACTAGACATAGACTAGACATAGACTAGACATAGACTAGACATAGACTAGACATAGACTAGACATAGACTAGACATAGACTAGACATAGACTAGACATAGACTAGACATAGACTAGACATAGACTAGACATAGACTAGACATAGACTAGACATAGACTAGACATAGACTAGACATAGACTAGACATAGACTAGACATAGACTAGACATAGACTAGACATAGACTAGACATAGACTAGACATAGACTAGACATAGACTAGACATAGACTAGACATAGACTAGACATAGACTAGACATAGACTAGACATAGACTAGACATAGACTAGACATAGACTAGACATAGACTAGACATAGACTAGACATAGACTAGACATAGACTAGACATAGACTAGACATAGACTAGACATAGACTAGACATAGACTAGACATAGACTAGACATAGACTAGACATAGACTAGACATAGACTAGACATAGACTAGACATAGACTAGACATAGACTAGACATAGACTAGACATAGACTAGACATAGACTAGACATAGACTAGACATAGACTAGACATAGACTAGACATAGACTAGACATAGACTAGACATAGACTAGACATAGACTAGACATAGACTAGACATAGACTAGACATAGACTAGACATAGACTAGACATAGACTAGACATAGACTAGACATAGACTAGACATAGACTAGACATAGACTAGACATAGACTAGACATAGACTAGACATAGACTAGACATAGACTAGACATAGACTAGACATAGACTAGACATAGACTAGACATAGACTAGACATAGACTAGACATAGACTAGACATAGACTAGACATAGACTAGACATAGACTAGACATAGACTAGACATAGACTAGACATAGACTAGACATAGACTAGACATAGACTAGACATAGACTAGACATAGACTAGACATAGACTAGACATAGACTAGACATAGACTAGACATAGACTAGACATAGACTAGACATAGACTAGACATAGACTAGACATAGACTAGACATAGACTAGACATAGACTAGACATAGACTAGACATAGACTAGACATAGACTAGACATAGACTAGACATAGACTAGACATAGACTAGACATAGACTAGACATAGACTAGACATAGACTAGACATAGACTAGACATAGACTAGACATAGACTAGACATAGACTAGACATAGACTAGACATAGACTAGACATAGACTAGACATAGACTAGACATAGACTAGACATAGACTAGACATAGACTAGACATAGACTAGACATAGACTAGACATAGACTAGACATAGACTAGACATAGACTAGACATAGACTAGACATAGACTAGACATAGACTAGACATAGACTAGACATAGACTAGACATAGACTAGACATAGACTAGACATAGACTAGACATAGACTAGACATAGACTAGACATAGACTAGACATAGACTAGACATAGACTAGACATAGACTAGACATAGACTAGACATAGACTAGACATAGACTAGACATAGACTAGACATAGACTAGACATAGACTAGACATAGACTAGACATAGACATAGACATAGACTAGACATAGACTAGACATAGACTAGACATAGACTAGACATAGACTAGACATAGACATAGACTAGACATAGACTAGACATAGACTAGACATAGACATAGACTAGACATAGACTAGACATAGACTAGACATAGACTAGACATAGACTAGACATAGACTAGACATAGACTAGACATAGACTAGACATAGACTAGACATAGACTAGACATAGACTAGACATAGACTAGACATAGACTAGACATAGACTAGACATAGACTAGACATAGACTAGACATAGACTAGACATAGACTAGACATAGACTAGACATAGACTAGACATAGACTAGACATAGACTAGACATAGACTAGACATAGACTAGACATAGACTAGACATAGACTAGACATAGACTAGACATAGACTAGACATAGACTAGACATAGACTAGACATAGACTAGACATAGACTAGACATAGACTAGACATAGACTAGACATAGACTAGACATAGACTAGACATAGACTAGACATAGACTAGACATAGACTAGACATAGACTAGACATAGACTAGACATAGACTAGACATAGACTAGACATAGACTAGACATAGACTAGACATAGACTAGACATAGACTAGACATAGACTAGACATAGACTAGACATAGACTAGACATAGACTAGACATAGACTAGACATAGACTAGACATAGACTAGACATAGACTAGACATAGACTAGACATAGACTAGACATAGACTAGACATAGACTAGACATAGACTAGACATAGACTAGACATAGACTAGACATAGACTAGACATAGACTAGACATAGACTAGACATAGACTAGACATAGACTAGACATAGACTAGACATAGACTAGACATAGACTAGACATAGACTAGACATAGACTAGACATAGACTAGACATAGACTAGACATAGACTAGACATAGACTAGACATAGACTAGACATAGACTAGACATAGACTAGACATAGACTAGACATAGACTAGACATAGACTAGACATAGACTAGACATAGACTAGACATAGACTAGACATAGACTAGACATAGACTAGACATAGACTAGACATAGACTAGACATAGACTAGACATAGACTAGACATAGACTAGACATAGACTAGACATAGACTAGACATAGACTAGACATAGACTAGACATAGACTAGACATAGACTAGACATAGACTAGACATAGACTAGACATAGACTAGACATAGACTAGACATAGACTAGACATAGACTAGACATAGACTAGACATAGACTAGACATAGACTAGACATAGACTAGACATAGACTAGACATAGACTAGACATAGACTAGACATAGACTAGACATAGACTAGACATAGACTAGACATAGACTAGACATAGACTAGACATAGACTAGACATAGACTAGACATAGACTAGACATAGACTAGACATAGACTAGACATAGACTAGACATAGACTAGACATAGACTAGACATAGACTAGACATAGACTAGACATAGACTAGACATAGACTAGACATAGACTAGACATAGACTAGACATAGACTAGACATAGACTAGACATAGACTAGACATAGACTAGACATAGACTAGACATAGACTAGACATAGACTAGACATAGACTAGACATAGACTAGACATAGACTAGACATAGACTAGACATAGACTAGACATAGACTAGACATAGACTAGACATAGACTAGACATAGACTAGACATAGACTAGACATAGACTAGACATAGACTAGACATAGACTAGACATAGACTAGACATAGACTAGACATAGACTAGACATAGACTAGACTAGACTAGACTAGACTAGACTAGACTAGACTAGACTAGACTAGACTAGACTAGACTAGACATAGACTAGACATAGACTAGACATAGACTAGACATAGACTAGACATAGACTAGACATAGACTAGACATAGACTAGACATAGACTAGACATAGACTAGACATAGACTAGACATAGACTAGACATAGACTAGACATAGACTAGACATAGACTAGACATAGACTAGACATAGACTAGACATAGACTAGACATAGACTAGACATAGACTAGACATAGACTAGACATAGACTAGACATAGACTAGACATAGACTAGACATAGACTAGACATAGACTAGACATAGACTAGACATAGACTAGACATAGACTAGACATAGACTAGACATAGACTAGACATAGACTAGACATAGACTAGACATAGACTAGACATAGACTAGACATAGACTAGACATAGACTAGACATAGACTAGACATAGACTAGACATAGACTAGACATAGACTAGACATAGACTAGACATAGACTAGACATAGACTAGACATAGACTAGACATAGACTAGACATAGACTAGACATAGACTAGACATAGACTAGACATAGACTAGACATAGACTAGACATAGACTAGACATAGACTAGACATAGACTAGACATAGACTAGACATAGACTAGACATAGACTAGACATAGACTAGACATAGACTAGACATAGACTAGACATAGACTAGACATAGACTAGACATAGACTAGACATAGACTAGACATAGACTAGACATAGACTAGACATAGACTAGACATAGACTAGACATAGACTAGACATAGACTAGACATAGACTAGACATAGACTAGACATAGACTAGACATAGACTAGACATAGACTAGACATAGACTAGACATAGACTAGACATAGACTAGACATAGACTAGACATAGACTAGACATAGACTAGACATAGACTAGACATAGACTAGACATAGACTAGACATAGACTAGACATAGACTAGACATAGACTAGACATAGACTAGACATAGACTAGACATAGACTAGACATAGACTAGACATAGACTAGACATAGACTAGACATAGACTAGACTAGACATAGACTAGACATAGACTAGACATAGACTAGACATAGACTAGACATAGACTAGACATAGACTAGACATAGACTAGACATAGACTAGACATAGACTAGACATAGACTAGACATAGACTAGACATAGACTAGACATAGACTAGACATAGACTAGACATAGACTAGACATAGACTAGACATAGACTAGACATAGACTAGACATAGACTAGACATAGACTAGACATAGACTAGACATAGACTAGACATAGACTAGACATAGACTAGACATAGACTAGACATAGACTAGACATAGACTAGACATAGACTAGACATAGACTAGACATAGACTAGACATAGACTAGACATAGACTAGACATAGACTAGACATAGACTAGACATAGACTAGACATAGACTAGACATAGACTAGACATAGACTAGACATAGACTAGACATAGACTAGACATAGACTAGACATAGACTAGACATAGACTAGACATAGACTAGACATAGACTAGACATAGACTAGACATAGACTAGACATAGACTAGACATAGACTAGACATAGACTAGACATAGACTAGACATAGACTAGACATAGACTAGACATAGACTAGACATAGACTAGACATAGACTAGACATAGACTAGACATAGACTAGACATAGACTAGACATAGACTAGACATAGACTAGACATAGACTAGACATAGACTAGACATAGACTAGACATAGACTAGACATAGACTAGACATAGACTAGACATAGACTAGACATAGACTAGACATAGACTAGACATAGACTAGACATAGACTAGACATAGACTAGACATAGACTAGACATAGACTAGACATAGACTAGACATAGACTAGACATAGACTAGACATAGACTAGACATAGACTAGACATAGACTAGACATAGACTAGACATAGACTAGACATAGACTAGACATAGACTAGACATAGACTAGACATAGACTAGACATAGACTAGACATAGACTAGACATAGACTAGACATAGACTAGACATAGACTAGACATAGACTAGACATAGACTAGACATAGACTAGACATAGACTAGACATAGACTAGACATAGACTAGACATAGACTAGACATAGACTAGACATAGACTAGACATAGACTAGACATAGACTAGACATAGACTAGACATAGACTAGACATAGACTAGACATAGACTAGACATAGACTAGACATAGACTAGACATAGACTAGACATAGACTAGACATAGACTAGACATAGACTAGACATAGACTAGACATAGACTAGACATAGACTAGACATAGACTAGACATAGACTAGACATAGACTAGACATAGACTAGACATAGACTAGACATAGACTAGACATAGACTAGACATAGACTAGACATAGACTAGACATAGACTAGACATAGACTAGACATAGACTAGACATAGACTAGACATAGACTAGACATAGACTAGACATAGACTAGACATAGACTAGACATAGACTAGACATAGACTAGACATAGACTAGACATAGACTAGACATAGACTAGACATAGACTAGACATAGACTAGACATAGACTAGACATATACTAGGTCAATTTTGGAAGAACAACGTTAGTCCTGTATTATAAATAAGTATTGTAATATATTGAACTACATACAATTTAAAAACAAATACAATTTATAACTCAACACTTCCGGTGAGAAAATAAATTTACTCAGTTAATAATTCTTTGGTGCGACAGCAAACAAGCTAAATAAATAAAGGTAAAAAATGAATAAACTGACCTTTAAAGTAAATAAATTACAAACCTTTCAAACTTGTGTTCGTAGCTATTAGATAGGAATACAAGTTGTACAAAAATAAAAACAAACGTCAGTTGCCAGATGTGTTTCTGAAGATGTGTTTTTAACACTTTGATTTTTTTTTTTTTTGTTTGGTCTTTTAACGTTTGTTAAAATTTTCAAACAGCTTCACAATAATCTGCTGACCTGGTTCGTGGAATGGTGTTTTTTTTTTTTACTATGTTGTTTTTTGCAATTTGTTTGTAAATTGTTTCTGGAAATTCTACTAACCATACTTATACTTTTTTTTAAAAAGAAATTGCAATTTGTTTAACTAACAATTGTAGTTTTTTTTTTTTTTTTTTTTTTTGTGGAACATTCTACTCGGTGCCATTTTTTGTGTTTTCTTTACCTTTACTGGGTAGTAGCCAATATATTTAACTTTTTCTGTTCGTTTCAGGTTAATTTGTTAAAATTACTGTTTAGTAATGTTCAAAGTTTTTCTTATTATTTTTTATTTTTATTTTTTTGCAAAGTATTTGCAGATTCATTTTGTATAATTTGTATCTGGAAGATAAAATATAATATAGTTTTTTTTTTGTGTTTTTTTATACAGCTGCAGTTTTTGTTATAAAAAAGCAAAGTTTTTACTTATTTAGCAGAAACTTTTTAAATAATACTGATAGTCATGTTGCAAATTCGTTTTGTACATTTATTTTTTTTAACTTGAATATTGATAAAAAAATGTTTACGTTTTCTCAGTATAACTCTATTCAATTTCTTATGGCTTGAGGTTTTAGTTCTCTTAGTTTGTGCTTAATTTTTATGAAAAATTATTGTACAACTAATGGAAAACAAATGATGGAACACTTTTAAATTAAAGTCAACAATTGAAGTATGAATTTTAAACAAATTTAATAAAAGCACAAACATTTCCTAAATACAGCTTTAATGGCTAATGACATACTCTTGACATAATTAAAAGCTGCCTGAGAAATGTCAATGAACTGACGTCATCATTTAATAGTCTTTTTACTGTCTCCGTTTCACTTGGTAAACTTTCTGCTGTATATTTCTTTTAGCAAAAAATAGACAGTAATTTCCTAAAGTCTTTGAAATACAAAACCATAATTTCGACAAGTTTTTCTTTCTACTTTTTTCAATTTCCTTTGTAATTTCAATTTACTGAAAGCTTAAGTGTGTGTAAACATAGAATTATTGATTGATTCGAAACCTAAAAGTGGAATTTAATAAGTTGTTAAAGCAGACAAATATATTTAGTAGAAAATCACAAAAAAAAAAATGGATTGTGTGGGCTCTTTAAATAGCCTGGCATTTGAAAATCTCTATTTCTGAGAAAGTATAAATACAAATCTAAAAATATATTTTTGATTGTTAAAACAAGCTTTTAGCAATATCTATATTGTGTTAGATATTCTTAGAAATTTAATATAATTTTAGTTGTATTTAAGACTGTAAATAATATAAGTATTTGCATGTTATAAATATAAAGTAAAATTTAAACTCGCATTAAATAATTTTCATTTCTTTTGCTGCCGTTTAAAGCAAAAAAAATATAATTGTTTCTTTTTGCATAGTATATAAAACTTTCAAAAACAAAAAGATATTTTATAAAAACTAAAACGGAAAAAGTCCATTAAACAGCAAAAAGGCTTAAAAACAAAAAAAAAAAAAAAAAACGAAAGAAATGCTGGCAGCAATACAAAATCTGTTAAAGCCAGAAAATTGTTTTATACTTATTATAGTTTGAGCAACTTTTATGGTCTTTAATTTTCTATTCCAGGTATGAGTTGACCATTTAGGGATACTGAGTATAATCACAGTAATAGACTTGCTAGAGTATTTCATCTGAAGTCATGGTAATAGTAATAAATCTTTCTCTAAAACATTACTACTGTGGCTCGTTTTGTTTGAAGCCGAAAAAGGAAGAAGTTCAAAACTAGAATAAAATATTACTTTATTTTAAATTATAATTTTTTAATTGTTTTCTTCTCAGAATAGTTGTTCAAGATCTAAACAGAAGTATAACACGTTAGAGTAATATATTCGACAGTACTGAATCTTATATGAGGTAAACAAAAAATTTTAAACATTGTTGAGACTAAATTCATATGGCTTGTTTTTCTTTAGTGCTCCGAAATGAAAAAAAAAAAAAACAAATAACAGCCATATTCGTCTGTGCGGAATCTTATATACGCTTCACAGAATTATACTTTAAAGTAAAAATTTTAAAATATTTTTAGGAAAACAAAATTGAAAAAATAAAATTATTTTTTTTTTTTTTTAATTTATTAAGGAAAAAAATTTTAGGGCAAAAAAATTCGGCTTAAATAATATTTTTCCCAATTTTGACCAATTGTAGTTCCGACCTACTTTGGCCTTATATACGCCGTTGCAAAGGTCTTTGAAATATCTATTATTGGGTATCCATAATGTCTATATTAATGACTTAGTAATCCAGATAAAAAATAGGTAAAATATCGAGGTTGTCCTGTTTTTTTCCTTATATCTCAGTCATTTGTGGGCCGATTTTCTCGATTTTAAATAGTCACCAAACCGGTGATGTATGAAACATGTATATGAGTTATTTGGGAGTTCCAATAACATACAGACTACATACTTAGTGTCCGCTAACTATAGCAATCCTTATGTGGTCGCAAATGAAAAATGTAGAAATTACAAATGGAATGACAAACTTCTATATACCCTTGCCACTCATTGTGAGAGTATACAATATTGATAAAATTGGGCGTGCAAAATTTACATTAATTATCTTTCACCTCATAAAATTATGATCATTTTAAAGTCAGAAAAAGCTTAAATATGCCTTGAAACTTGCAAGAGTTTTTTTCATTAATTTGATATCTGTAGACAAAGTTTGCAGTGATCAAAATAAATTTTAACTACAGAATATAAAATATTTTGTAAATTGTTTTAACATATAAAACATATAGAAAAAGCTTGGTGAATTAATAAAAATTTTACATATAATACCCTATACAGATTATATGAGCAAATTATGGTCCGATCGCAAGTAAATGTATGTATATATAATACGTATTTGAGTTAAATTTTAAATCGATATTAATAACTGTAAAATATTTGAGCATGTTAAAGTGATTTCCTTAAGTGTGTCTTATATTATATATGTAAAAGCTATGACTAACACTGTGTGTAATTTTTTCAGTCATAGAAAAATAACCATATACGGATACCACTACGTGCTAAACGACCAAAAAAAAAAAAAAAAAGACCAGTGTCTCCCAGTTTTGGCCAAAGTAATTCACTTTTTTTATGGGCCCCCAAAGCGTTGAGGCCTCGGTATAATTTTTGCTAAAAAGTGATCATTTTCTCATGCTCATATCTGGCAAACAGTTCGGAATTTTGATTTACTCTCTGAAGCAAAGTTGTAGCCCTTGTCATAAAGAACAAATAAAATCAAAAAAATTCATCTTCAAGATCAAAATCGCAAAAATCTGTAAAAATTCTATTTTTTTACCTTTTTTATTTTCATGTTGCACTAGTTACACTAGTTACCTGATCGTCATAAAATTAGGTGTGATGAGTTTTGTATATATAAAACTTATTTAGAATGACATTTTTTTAGATATCTATATAAATTAAACATTTATGACTGATAAAGTCCTATTTCAGGAGGACATATGGGATCTACGTTTATATAGCATTTATATGGACATCTAGACAGACGGAAAATCGGATCGACGGACATCGTTCAATTGACTCAGAAAGTGGTACTGAGTTCATCGGTATACTTTCATGTGGGTGGTTGACTACTAGTTTAGGGTGTTATAAACATAAGCCTACCCACTATGACTGTGACGAATGAGACTGTGACTGCGACGAATGAGACGGATACCCCGGGTCTTTTAGTCGATGAAGCTACTGGGGTACCTAATAGGTTTTTGACGAGACAGGAAAGATTGACTTTGGACTACATTGAAGACAACTTCTCAGGTCTGAAAGGGTTAAACCTTTACGAGACTGATGAGGAGGACTTACTCATGGTGTCCTGTGAGCCGCTTAAAGCGATGGAAGACGTACAAAACCGGAGGCCCGTGACCCTGCAAAGAGAGACCCAGGACAGAGAAGCAAGAAACAGAACACAGAACAAGACGAAAGGAAAAGGTTGGCAGGCGGTATATCAGGACGTTGGACTCACGAGATCCTGCATCTTTGACTACCAGGGAAAATCGTTTGAGGCATAAACATACCTACCTCATACAGAAGTATGAGACTATGCAAAATACTACTGTTGTGGAGGTCAGGTCAGCCAAGACTACGACCGAATCAAACCAGAGCAGGCATGTGATCAGATCTAAACATGTGCCCCATGCCAGCACTGGACCGAACACGATCACCGCCTCGGAGAATCTTGACGTACGCCCATCTACATCAAAGAGGGCCATGTCGGGACCAAAGAGAGGCACGACAAAGTCTGCTAGCACAACACCTAAAGTGCTGTCCGTAATCTCCTCTACTCGAGGGCAAGTATTAAGCGGCAAAAGTCAGGTGAAACGCAGGTGTCTAAGGGTAAGCGGCTGAAACCATCAACTAGCTTAACATCAGCACCTGAGATACAAGTAGCCATCATAGATCGTAGTCAACATGATGGGAAAATGACTACGGACAGATGGGTTCTTCTAGAGGAGAGGATATTGCGGGCGCTGGTTGACGAACTCGCATGCAGTAAGGATGATTCCTTTACTGCATTCGATTGCGCCAAATGGCTAAATGCGGTCAAGATCGTCGGGTATGGTGACGAAAAGGCCCTAGGTTTTCTCAAAAACTGCATTTTTACACTTTTTAGAAATTTCGTTCGAATTTTCTAACATGCCTTTAACAATAGTATTTATGAAAGATGAACAAATTCCACATTTACATTGTTTTGTAGGATATTGTAAAAAATTTTGTAGAATTTCGAACATTCCTGCGAATGTAGTATTTTGGTTAGTAAACTTCAAAATTTATAAAATAATGAAAAAATCCAAATTTAAAAAGAAAAATTAAATTCTAGTTCGAAAAATTAAGCTGCTGATAATAATATTTTTAAAATGTTAGTGTTTTTCAGAAAGATGAGATATATTTTGAATGTTTGAAATTTCCGAAATTTTATTTGAATTTTCGAATATGCCTTAATAAGTAGTATATTAGTTAATAAACTCCACAATTTATAAAATGATGATTTGAATAATTTTTGATATATTTTGAAAGTAAAAAAATAAAAAAATATGTACTTAAATGAATTTTAAAAAATTCTTTATTCGAAAAGCAATATTTCAAAAATGTAGCATTTTTAATATGTTGAGGAAAATCGCATAATTTTCCAAAACTTTTTAGAATTTCAAAATTTTGTTCGAATTTTCGAATGTTCCTTAAAATTTAGTGTTTGAATGAAACAAAATTCACATTTTCATTGTTCTGAGAAGACTACAACATTTTTAAACACTTTTTCAATATTCGAAATTTTGTTCGAATTTTCGAACTTTCCTTAAAAAGTAGTATTTTAGTTAATTAACTTCACAATTAATAACACAATGAAAAAATCTAAATTTTTAAAGTGAAATCTATGTTCGATAATAAATTTGTTTAAATCCCAGCAAAAACTTACAAATAAGTCGAAAAATAAGGGGAATTTGACGATTAGAATACTTATTTTTCAACTTTTTTTCTAGACATTACATGTAGCTTTGTAAGCGAAGTTTTTGATGGGATGTTCATGTTCTTCAGGAAGGATAATTTTGCATTATTTTTGTATTATATTTTAAATTAACATTTAAGTACTATAAAGAAAAGCGAATTAAGTAAAATGAAAAAGAAATGTTTTATATGTTCGAAATATAGAACGGGACAAAGAATTATTAAAATAATGAAATAATTAATATTTTTAATTTATAAAACTAAGCTTGTGCTAATGAAATATTTTGCATTTTATTTATTTCGAGGAAGATTTGAACATTTTTTCACTCTGAAAATGAATTTCGAAATTTTGTTCGAATTTTCGAACATGCCCTAAAATGAAATATTTTGTTTAACAAACTTCATAATTAAAGTAATTATGCAAAGAAAAAACTAAATTTTTAAAGAAAACTACATATAAATTGTTGACTGTTTTCTTTCTGTTCAAAAAGACAAAGTTTATTTATACAAAATTGTCTGTAAAGCTATTCAATAATATTGTTTTAGATTTTAGATAATTTCATTTAAGTTTTTCCTAAAAAAAACTTTAAGATGTGTTAAACATGACTAATTGTCTGCTAATCTTTTTGCTCATTCAACTGTTTATTCAAGTGATAAAAAACAATTTCCTAGTAAATCCTTTTCAAAAAAAAAAAACTTAAATTTCAAATTTATACATGTAAAACTCTCGCAACATTACTTTAATGTTATTTAAAACTCTGGCGTGACATTTAGTTTTTCATTTTCTGTCCTTTTAGCAGATAATTTATGGCACTAAGAAACAATAACACTATTACAAATGCCATAGCAGAATATAAAACATTGTATGTATAAAGAAAAATAATCTTAAAAAAGGGTCTCTGTAACCCAGGTCATACATATGTTTTCCCAAAAAAAATAACTAAAACTCAGTTAAAGTCTTTGCCAGAAAAAGGGAAAAACAGAAATAAAAATGAAAATAGCAACAAAATTGATACTAACCATAATACTCATAACTATTTATGTGCATATACACTAGAAATAATCATAAAAATAACAATAACCTAATATATATATATAAAGCCTTTTTGTGCAAAAATAACCTTTTTAGAGGAAATACCATGTATTTCACTTGTTTACTTTATACCCTTTATGGAAACATGTGGTGTAGGTGGTAATGGTTGTTGCTTTAAAGGAAATTATCCTTTAATCCTTTATGTGTATGTATCAGTTGCCAAAGCCCTTTTGCTGACTTAAATATTTGTGGGTAAAAAAAAACTGCCAAAACCAAAAAATATGTTACGGTTATAGTTTTGTTGTTCATAATATACATATGTATTTAAAATCATATATTTATATTAGGATGGTCCTTAGCTTGAAGTTTATTACTTTTCGGTGATCCCCAAATCTCAAATTGTTCTCCGTCATCTAAAAACCAAAGGCTGAGCAAAATCTTGTAACGATTAAGGTTGCATATTTCATTTGAAGTTTCTAGTTTTGAGTCAAAAAATTGGTTTTTAGACCTCGACAGCATCGAAAGTTAAAAAAGTGCAAAATGAGGTTATCCCAAATGTATTGGTACACATTTAACCATGTGTAAGTTTACAAACTAGTACATGTGTAAATATTTATATGGTCTGATGTGCATGTAAATATCTGTCATCAACTATGATCCGTTTAGTTTTATAGGCTCATGTTTGCACACTATTTGGGTCATGTAGTGGCGGCCGGAAAAATCTAATAACTTTGCGAAAATTCTCTTAATATGATTTTAATTTAATACTTACTTGCTGGATATTGGTCTTTAAACATTTGTTAATAAGCAAAATATTTTGTTTAGTAACCTATAAATAGAAAAGGTTTATACCGGCTCTTTGTTATTCTAGTTCATTAAAATAAAGTATCGAAATTCAAACAGCGGATTTATGTTAAAAGGAAATACTATTTATAGCTAAAAGAGAATATTTGTAAATTAAAAAGGTAGAAATGCCGTTAAAATTACAAGAAAAGGTACAGGATATATAATTAATTTTAGAGTACCCTATCAACCTGTTGACAAATTTAAAAATTCCTGGTTATTTTTACTATTTCGAAGAATACTAAGGTTTCTTTGAGTTCGATTTTTTTTAAATGAAAATTTAAAGGTAATTATTATCACAGAACTTAAATTATTGCAAATATAGTTACTTTCATTATACCCTACACCACCATAGTAAAGAAAACATTATGCGTTTGTGCAGAAGTCTTCACCCACCTTAAATTATAGCGATCGACTCAGAATCACTTTCTGAGTCGACTAAACGATGTCCGTCCGTCCGTCTGTCCATATAAAACTTGTGCGAAAAGTACAGGTAGCAATTCTGAAGATATTTCGATAAAATTTGGTACATACAAGGACAAAGCCTATTGAAACTGCCTGAAATCGGTACATTATTTCTCCCAGCCCTCATACAAATGTCCTGCCGATATTGGACTTAATCAGTCATAAGCATTTAATTCTAAAATATCTACACAAATTTCCTATAGAGCATATGGGAATTACAGATACTTAAAATTTACTTGTGAAAATAACATAGCTTAGACACACACCAACACTCATAAATGGTGGGAAAAAAGACTTTTAAGAGTAAACATATTTTGTTTGCATCTTAAACATACTATGACTACGCGTATAGAAACTTAACATTTAATGGTTGTACATAATAATTATATGTTTACCTATTTATCATTATTTAGTTGTCCCAAAAATAATTATTATTCGGTGAACAATATACAAATGTATAATTGCTATGAAAATATAAACGTTTACAGTAACTAAAAAATTTTTGAAATTAAATTAAAACAACAATTACATGTTTACGACAACAATATATTGTTACAAAGAACATAGTATAGTTTTCGTAACCATGCCCAACCATGTTTTTTTCTCTGCGTGTATATATATGAGTACATAGCACACTAACAGTAGTTATAGAAGTCTATATAGTATGTATGTATGTTGAAATCAACTTTCCGTCGCTCTCAAATATTTTTCATAAATGATTCATACATAAAAAATACGAGGAATTCGTCCGGCTCCGTTGCTGTTTAAAATCGACACAATCGGCCCACAAATGGCTGAGATATAAGGAAAACATCAGAACAACCTCGATTTTTTACCTATTTTGTATCTATATCTGGATTACTAAGTCATTAATATAGACAATATGGATATCCAATAATAGATATTTCAAGGACCTTTGCAACGGCGTAACGGTAAAGTAAGTTAGTCCTACAATTAGTCAAAATCGGTAAAAATATTTTTTACCCCGAATTTTTTTTCACCAAAAAATTTTTTTGTTACAAAATTTATTTCACAAATAAATAAAAAAAAAAAATTTTTGAACAAAAATTTGAAAAATTTTTTGCCCTAAAATTTTTTTCGTTTTGAAAAAAAAAAAATTGAAAAAAGTTTGGAAGAAAAATTTGTTTTTACTTTAAAAATATTTAAGATTCAGCTCAGCCGAATATAGCTCTGTTACTTGTTTTTTATTAACAATTTTTTTATCAAAATTTGTTACAGAAATTTATTGAAATTATTGCTGCCAATTCATGCACCCCTAATAAAGTCTTCAATATAGACGAATCGGAACAGTTTTGGAAAATAATCACACAGCGGACTTTTCTATCAAAAGCTAATAAAATCTTTAAATTTAAACAACGTTTTAAAATCAAATTTATTATGGAAATTTTGCTTTAAAACATTGTTTAAATTTTAATTTTTTTATGAATATGGGGGAAGAATGTATTTACTTTACTTTAAAATAAATGAATTATCTAAACAAAATTAAAATTTATTCGTATTTGGGTCTTTTTTAGATTTTCACGATTTCTCATACAAACATTTTTCATTTCGATTTACACGATTTTTTCAGGAAGGTATCTATCGTGTAAATCGAGGTATAGGTGTACGTGTATTTATCTTAATGTATATTTTGTGAATGGCATAATTTGGGTAGTCACATTTAACAGCTAAAATGCTGGCGTTAGTGCAAAATACACATAAATTACTTATATGTGGAAAACCACTCATCAGGGTAAGCAACGTCACTTTTTTAATATCTCATTATCAATAATATTTTTGAATCAATTAATGTATTTTCTATGCTTAATTGATGAGGCAGGAAATATCACATCAAACCACATACATGTTGTGTGACTTGACAAACTAGGAACGTCCTATATAGTATATTATATATCAGTTATTTCAATGTAAGTTAATCATCAATCGCTAGTAATTACCAAGTATGTTTAAATATTACCATTTATAACATCGTTTTAGTATCTCCATATAACTGGTACAAAAAAGACTAAAGGTTATAAAACACCCAATTTTCACCACTGATTGCCAGCCATAAAATATTAAATTGGAAAAATGTTATTTGCATTTTGTATGGCAAACAAAAAAGAAAGCAATACATACGTACTCTCTTCCAAAACATATCCATTACACAATACAAAAAAATTTAACGCAAACGAGAAAATAATACATTTTTCGTAATAAAAATCTAACTTAATTTCTTTATTTTTTTATTCATTGGAATTTTATGCTTTATTTCATAACATTTTAATGATCTTTTATTACCCAACATATAAAAAGCGTAATAATATTTCATTTAAACGTCAAAATTCATGTACTGAAATACATATATAAAACACAACATACATTCATAAATATATATGCACATTAAGTTTGTAACAGAAAGTATTGTTATTATATGTATATGAGGGGTGGCTTTAACAAAAATTGTCAATGTTTGCAACTAAAATTAAAGTTTGCACACAATTTTGTTGATTTTATCCACCTAGCACTAGCATAGAATGTACCTTTTTAATTTATTCATATTTTTGTCAAGAAACGGCAAGAAAGAAATTTGAAACCATTTCAAACATTTTTAAATAAAAAATAAAGGGAGTTTGAAGTTCGTGAAAAAATGTTCGGTCAAAGAGAGAATCCATCTAAAAGCGGAGAGCAGTTGAATTAAATTTCTTCGATTTTAATGATATTATTACGTTTTTACCTTTTACAAACGGTGGTTTATTTCCTTGAAACAAACCTGATACTTTTGATTGCAAATACAAGCAGTTTAGTAGTTAAAAATTTGTAACAATTCTATATTTATTCAAACTAACACAACAACAATTTAAATAGTCACTTTATAATTTAGAAGACAGTTGATGTTAACTTTAATAGCGCCTATGATAAACTAAATACCTACTGCGACCTCTGCCACTATTTATACACAGCTCCATCTTCCTTCAAGTAGCTTCATGAATAATCTTAACGGACAAACTAGAATGTTCAAATTCTAGAGCTTTAAGCAGCTTCAATGTTAATATTAGCAGGTTAAACATTAAAAGTTGCTTTACCTAAAAACAATATTAATAACAGCGTGCTATCAACATTGTTGATGCTTCGACTTATCAACAATGTTTATATACATGATGAATGTTGCGAGTAGTCGTTATATACCGTTAAACATATAGTGTTGCCATACCTACAATGTTAATAACAGTGTGCTATCAACATTGTTGATAAGTAGATGCTTCGACTTATCAACAATGTTTATAAACATGATGAATGTTGCAAATAGACGTTATATACCGTTAAAGTCAAATTGATAGTTCAATTTCTTAACAATATTTACCTCATATTTTTAAGCTTATAAAATCGATTTGGTATTCGTTTTATGGATGAAGTCACAAACAAAAAATATTTTTGCTACTAAGGTCAGATTTTGAGGGCTATCACAAAAAAATATTAAACCATAAAGTACTTAACTAGGTCTGTAATACAATGAAATTTATCCAAAAAAGATTCAACAAATTTCTTAATTTAACAACCCCCAAAGTATGCCTTACAATTTAAATATACCAGCAAATATCCCCCCTACTTGACCTTTTTGGTATGAGTTTAACCTCACAACAATTTCCTGCCAGCTGCAGGCAAAATCAGCGCAGCAACAGTTGTTTTAAATTTTATTTTTTTTTTTATACTTATTTAATGTAATGGTGTGTATGTTTTTTAATAATCCTCATTAACCTAATAAAAGCCACGTGTACAGTTTATTACTTTATGCAAAGTCTTAATTATGTACATAAAAAAAACAGCTTAAGGATTTAAACATTCACATGCAAGTATAGCTGTGTATGAATCTAGTCATCTCTAACCAAATACTGTAACAACTTGGTGTATGAATAAGAATGAAGTTTGGTTAAAAAATTAATCGTAAATATTATGGTATATATAATGCAAATATGCATTTAACTTATGATGGTTATTATTAAATAATGCTGTAACAGCATGTTGTTATAATGAAATTTTGTTTTATATAAAATTTTAAAGCATACTTCAGGGATGATGTAGTATGGATAAGAGAAGTATTGAACAGGGGTAATTTGTGTTGTATTAAAAATTATACAAAATAATAATACAAAAAAATCTTCTATAAAATTTAAACAAGACCTTGTAAAATCATTGGGAGTTAATCAAGCAGCTATTTCCAAATATTTTCGAATTCATGCAAAATTATTATATGCGATGAAAAATGGATCCATTACGATAACCCACAGAGTTCGTATGTGAAGCCCGACCAACCTACCGAATCGACTCTTAAGCCAAATATCCATGGCGCTGGTGTAATGCTTTGTATTTGGTGATACCTAAAAGGAACGTTCTTTTCAGAACAGAGACTCCGAAAGTGGCTTGATTTATTATTGGGCACAAAAAATGAGCAGTTCTTTTGGCTCGTAACAACTGCTCACCCACTTGCTTAACCAGAAGGGAACAAATTTGGAGCTCAAACTAAAAAACTTCAATCTCAAAAATACAGTTCAGATTCTTGCTACGTCCTGGGATAAAATATCAGTGTCCAATATCCGAAAATCCTGGAACGCCTTGCTCGAATTGGGTACTGAATGGAGTCCAGAGGATAACATGCCCATAAATTTTTTACAAACATCTTTTCACAAATGCTGACATAAACAACTGGATTCAAGAAGAATTTCATGTGGAATGCAATGAGGAGCAAATGGAATTATCCGATATGGAAACGGAGGATTTATACGAAAGTGGTCATGAAGAAAACAAAATTAAAGTGGACGATTGTTTAACATCGATAAACATATGCATACAATGGGCTTTGAAAATGATAAGCCGACAACAGCACTGTATGAACTACGTGATTCAGCTGTTGTTTTAAAAAATAATTTGCCAAAAAAAAAACAACTCAAAATCTGCAATTTCTTTAAAAATATTTAATATGTATATCAATAAAAAGAATTCTAATTTTAAAAATTACACACATTTTTTTAACCAAATTTTGGGTTCTGTTTTCGCAACTGTTCTGGTTTTTAATTAGTCGCTAATAGTGAGCTTGCACTGTATTATAAAAACACTAAAAATTTTCAGTTTTTCAAGATGCAAGTACGCTTAACTACGTGAGGTATTAACACATTTTTTCGTATTTTTAGTTCCTTTTTATTATTTTTAGTTCCTTATAATTCCATTGAGTTTCTTTTAGTGTTAATTTAAAAAAAATTCAAGCACATTTTCAACAAAATCCTCCTGCATCTTAGATTATTAAATGTTAAAAAGAAATTGCAATTCTCGTCCACTTTATTTTTTTTCTTTCGTTTCTCCTTCAACAAAAGCAGATTGTTTGGATAAAAAAAAAACTTGTCTTTAATTACTTGTAATTACTACCTAAGCTTTTGAGTCCTTAAAAACAGTGTCCTCATTCAGCTGCAACGACTCTTATATTCACTTCATCTAAGCACAGACTTAGAGATTTGATTGTAAAAAAATGTTATTAATGGAAAAATAGGGGTGAAAAAATGGGAGAAAAAATATTAGCGATAAAAAATGTTTTTCCCGATTTTGAACCATTGTATGTCAGAAATAATATGGATTTACATACGTTGATACGCAGATTTTCTCGATTTTAAATACACGCAGAAAAAATAGAGTTGTGCATGGTTACTGTAACCATTTCAACATTTGTGCATGTTTACTGTAAACATTTCAAAATGTTTAACAATATTATAGTCACAATAACTATATATATGATTGTGGTAACAATAATATGATTAAGTTACTATTCACATGATTGTATCAACCATATATATGGTTAAAGTAAACAAGTATATGTTTGTGATAACCATTTTTATGATTAAGGTGTTACCATGTTATGTTGCTCTCGATTCATCATAACAATGTTTGTCACATACATATACATGTTTACTGTAACTATATATATGGTTGATACAGTCATGTGAATCGTAAATGGTTACAGTAACCATGCACAACTTTTTTTTTTATCCATATATATTCAACCATATATATGGTTATAGTAAACAAGTATATGTTTGTTATAACCATTTTTATGAATAAGGTGTTACCATATTATGTTTCTCTCGATTCATCATAACAATGGTTGTCACAAACATATACTTGTTTACTCTAACCATATATATGATTGATACAATCACGTGAATCGTAAATTGACAATATTATTGTTACCACAATCATATATGTAGTTACTGTGAGTATAATATTGTTAAAAATTTTGAAATGGTTACAGTAACCATGCACAACTATATTTTTTTCTGCGTGTAGCAACCGAACAGGCACTATACCCAGTACATGAATCATGTTTGTATGTTATTTGAGGGCTATGGAAAATTGATTTCAACATACAGACGGACAGAGTGTAATGGCTATATCGACTCCGCTATCTATAACGACACTTTGTTACAAACTTATATATTTCACTCATGTTGAAGGGTATAAAATATTGGTGAATTTTTTTAATTTTTTGTAGAGTTTCAATATCAAAATTGTTAAAATTACAAGTGGAATGACAAACCTATATAGATCCTTGCTGTCCATAGTGCAGTAGTTTAAAAAACATACAGACATAAGAAAGAGCTCTAAGAAAAAATTGGCAAAAAATCTAGAAAAAAGATAACTGAAAATAACTTAACAATTTTAGATGGCACATAAAAGCAACAGCATTTGTTAATGACATATTTTTTTTCTAGATTTTCATAACTTTCGTTTTGCCTAAAATATACAAAAACTTAAAGGCAAAAAAAGTTACTACAGAAAGATGAAAACAACTTTTTTTATATTAAAATGCATAATAGATGATAGTTGAAGATAAAAAAATGTTTAAAAAAATATGAGTTTAGTTGACAAACTTAAAAAACTGTAAAACTCTTTGAACAAGTTCCCAGCAGAATTTTTTGTCTATCCTTATTACTAGCACTTTAAGAAAACTATCTTATGTTTGCTATTAATGGCTCAATATCATTAACATTTCTGATTTAAAAAGTTTCCAACGTCAGTTATTTAAATTTAGATTTAACATTTTTATAATGTTGGCAAAAGCATTTAGGCTTAATAACTTAACGTATCAAAGTCTCTTTAGACTCGTTGGATTTTAAGGCAATCCCTGGGTATGCATTTGAAAACAACGAAATAAAATTTCCATATACCAACTGCGTTGATTACAAACCCACACAGTTACACAAATACATACAACTACATAAAAAACACCAACAAAACTATTAGAATATTATTATCTAATGGTGTGTTAAGAATGATAAACATCTTAGAAACTTCCAGGAAAACCATGTGCGCAAATGTTGAAATGTGTTTAGAATGTATAAAATGTAAATACAAATATACAAATATTTATACATGTTGTGATAAACTAACAAAAGTTATGAGATACATAAAACATATGAAATGATAGCAGTGGTGGCTTAAGTTATAGCAGGAAGGAAATTCATTATACAAATGTGAAATATATGCTTGTATTTTTATACCCTTCACCTTCGTGAGAAGGGTACTTATATATAAATTTGTCATTCCGTTTGTAATTTCCACAATATAATTTTCCGACCCTATAAAGTATATATATTCTGGGTCCTTATAGATAGCGGAGTCCATTAAGCCATGTCCGTCTGTCTGTCTGTCTGTCTGTCTGTCTGTCTGTCTGTCTGTCTGTCTGTCTGTCTGTCCGTCTGTCTGTCTGTTGAAATCAGTTTTCTGAAGACCCCAGATATCTTCGGGATCCAAATCTTCAATAATTCTGTCAGACATGCTTTCGAGAAGTTTGCTATTTAAAATCAGCAAAATCGGTCCACAAATGGCTGAGATATAAGGAAAAAACCAGGACAACCTCGATTTTTTACCTATTTTTTTACTTATATCTGGATTACTAAGTCATTAATATACACAATATGGATATCTAATGATAGATATTTCAAAGACCTTTGCAACGACGTATATAAGACGATAATAAGTTGGACCTACAATGGGTCAAAATCGGGAAAAAAATTTTAACCAGATTTTTTTTTTTTTCACCAAAAGTTTTTTTCGCTAAATATTAAAAAAAATATATTTTAAATTTAAAAAAATTTAAATTTAAAAAAAATAAAAAAAATTTTACATAAAAAATTTTTAAAAAAAAATTCGAAAAAAAATTTTTTCCAAAAAATTAAAAAAACAACTGGAAAAAAAATAAATTTTGTTTACATAAAAATATTTAAAATTTTTATTTTGAAGTATAGTTTGGTGAAGGGTATATAAGATTCGGCCCAGCCGAATATATCTCTCTTACTTGTTATAATGAAAATTGTTAGTATGTTTTCAATTCTGCTGCTGTATACCCATACTGATATTTACAGGAGATTTCTGAGAGTTGAAGTGATTTTTCGAGAAATGCCGTTTATGAGAGCCAGAGTTAGACAATTCACACTATATCAATATGTATTAACCAGGTGGCAGCGTAACTACAATAATTACAACAATACAAGAACAACAATCTGTCTGTTTGTCTGTTTGTCTGTTTGTCTGTCTGTCTGTCTGTACGTCTGTCAATATCTCCGGAAATCTTCCGGCTCGGTTCTTCCGGGTCAAAATTTTCTTAACCCGAATTTTTTTTTTCACTAAAAGTTTTTTTCGCTTAGTATTAAAAAAATTATTTTTTTTAAATTTAAAATTTAAAAAAACGATTCGACAAAATGTTTCCAAAAGATTAAAAAACAACTTTGGAAAAAAAAAATTTGTATACCTAAAAATATTTAAAATTTTTATTTTGAAGTATAATTTGGTGAAGGGTATATAAGATTCGGAATACAGCTCTCTTACTTGTTCATTAGAATAACGTTTTTTCATTACAAAAATGATTTTTCACTACAAAACCTTTTAATAGAAAAACATTTTACTAAGAAAGCATTTTCTCACTAGGAAAACTTTTTTTATATATATATATATTTTCCAAAAAGGGTTTTTCACTAGAAAATCGTTTTTTCACTACTTTCTTTTTCTCACCCGAAAACCGCTTTTTCGCTGGAAAAAAGTTTTTTCTCTACAAAAACGGTTTTTCACTTGAAAAACTTCACTAGAAAAACGTGTTTTCCACTAGAAAAACTTTTTCTCACAACAAAAACATTTTGTCGCGAGAAAACGTTTTTTCGCAAACCTTTTGCTAACCAGAAAATTTTTTTCACAGAATTAACTGCACGAGCCAAAATATATACAATGTGACAGCAAGTATAAAATCCCATCATAATTTGACGATAATCGATAATGGTCACCACAACCATACTCTTCATTTGAGATTTTGAATGGCATCAACATTTCATTGTCAAAACGTATTTATTTTCTCTGTTTAAGAATTTGAAATTTCTTTCTTGTATTTTTTCTTTTTTTATTCCCACTAGTGCAAATCTCTATCTCACAAATATTAATTGAAGGAAAACACCATTTAATGATTTCGTTTTCCTGGAATATTCAATAGAGGTTTGATTTGTTTACCGTAACGCAAGAACAACTGCCAGCCAAAGTATAAAGAAAATGAAATCGAAAAACTATTTTAATTATAGAAAGTTTGTAATTTAGCAAATATAACTTTTAATGACAAAAATAAATCTTAAATTATAACACAACATTAATATAATATAAATTTATGTAGGATATATTATTGCATTGAAATTCTATAGTCTTTAAAACACTTTAAGGCCACATATCAAACTTGGCCATTTATAAATTTAGGCAGTAATATTAAATTAACACAGACTCCATTTATATATTAAATGTCTAAAACAGAAATCAGAACAAAAATATACAAAAAATTGTCAATGGCTAAAACAATATAAAGAGATAAACATATTAAGTTTTCTTTCTTATTTTCTTATTTATTTATTTGTATTCACTTAATACAAGGATCTAAAATATTAACAATGTTATTTATGGCAACACAAACACTGATATAGAAACCAACACCCTCTCATAACGTTTCGTTATCCCAGCTGACTAAACAATAGCAAGTGTATTAGCTTCTGAGAATTTTTTTTTTTTAAAAAAAGTTCCCAAAATTAAAGAGAATTTTTTAAAAATTTTAATGTTCCCTAGCTACACCGAAAAATTCTCTATAATTTTTTGATTGATAAATCCAAGGAATTGTGGAGAATTTTTAAAATAGCAATTCTTTGTCAAAGTAAACAAATCACCATCGATATTTCTAATTATTTGTTTCTGATAACATTTTCGAAGAATTGAGCATGATAGAGAAGCAGATTAGATTAAAAGGTGAAGTAAAATTGTTAACAAATTTAGAACTGCAAAATATATAAAAAATATATACAAATAAAGACAACGTCTTATACTAAAGACTACGTCGTAAACTAAAGACTACGTCTTCTACTAAAGACTACGTCTTATACTAAAGACTACGTCATATTCCAAAGGACTACATCTTATACTGAAGACTACATCTTATACTAAAGACCACGTCTTATACTAAAGACTACGTATTATACTAAAGACTAGGTCTTATGCAACGTCTTGTACTACAGACTACGTTTTATTCAAAATACTACGTCTTATACTTAAGACTACGTCTTACACTAAAGACTACGTCTTATACTAAAGATTACGTCTTATACTAAAGACTACGTCTTATACCAAGGACTTCGTCTTATACTAAAATCTACGTCCTATACTACAGACTACGTCTTATACTGCTGATTACGTCTTATACTAAAGACTAGGTCTTATACTAAAGACAATGCCTTATACTACAGACCACATCTTATACTAAAAACTTCGTCTTATACTAAAGACTACGTCTTATACTAAAAACTTCGTCTTATACTAAAGACTACGTCTTATACGAAAGACTACGTCTTATACTAAAGAGTACGTCTTATACTAAAGACTACGTCTTATACTAAAGACTACGTCTTATACTAAAGACTACGTCTTATACTAAAGACTACGTCTTATACTAAAGACTACGTCTTATACTAAAGACTACGTCTTATAGTAAAGACTACGTCTTATACTATAAACTACGTCTTATACTAAATACTACGTTTCATACTAAAGACTACGTCTTATAGCAAAGACTACGTCTTATACTGAAGACTACGTCTTATACTAAAGACTTCGTCTTATACTAAAGACTACGTCTTATACTAAAGACTAAGTCTTATACTAAAGACTACGTCTTATACTAAACAGTACGTCTTATACTAAAGACTACGTCTTATACTAAAGACTGCGTCTTATACCAAAGACTACGTCTTATACTAAAGACTACGTCTTATACTAAAGACTACGTCTTATACTTAAGACTACATCTTACGTCTTATACTACAGACTACGTCTTATGCTAAAGACTGCGTATTTTACTAAAGACTATGTCTTATACTAAATACTACGTCTTATACTATAGACTACATCTTATATTAAAGACTGCGTTTTATACTGAAGACTACGTCTTATACTAAAAACTACGTCTTATACTACAGACTACGTCTTATGCTAAAGACTGCGTATTTTACTAAAGACTATGTCTTATACTAAATACTACGTCTTGTATTAAAGACTGCGTTTTATAACAAAGACTACGTCTTATACTAAAGACTACGTCTTATACTAAAGACTACGTCTTATACTAAAGACTACGTCTTATACTAAAGACTACGTCTTATACTAAAGACTACGTCTTATACTAAAGACTACGTCTTATACTACAGACTACATCTTATACCAAAATTGGTAATTTTTCATTGTGAACGGACGTGTTACAGTGTTGCTCTAAGAAATTTCAAATTTACAGTGGTTTAACGTGAAATTTTATTTTAAAAAATTACACAATAAAATATATATTTTTATTTCCAATCGATTGGTATAAAAAAATATAAAAAACTCCATACAAAATTAATTGTTTTTAATAAAATAAAAAACTTAATCTAAATACAATTTTTCTTAATACTCATTTATTGTTACTCATAAAATATTTAAAAAGAAACATAAAAGCATAAAAATGAGTTCTCTCTGCAACGAATGCAAAAAATCTCTTCCAACTTCGGGTAACTTTGTCAAGTGCTTAAGCTGCAACTCAAATTACCACTTTTCCCCCTGCTCGTCGGTAAGCAAAACTACGTATGACAGTATGCATACCGATAGAAAAAACAACTGGAGGTGTCATATTTGCCGAAAAGTAAAATTACCAACCCCCGCTATCACTGTGGTAGACATCAACCATCAGCAAGCTAATGATACCACCAATAATAAACAACAACGTGATGCCGATGATGAAAAGGAAACCGATGATAATGCAAAACGATTTAAAGATTCTCTTTCTATCAATGCTCTAAATAATAAACTATGCTCGGTACAAACAGATATAACAGAAATAAAAACAACAATACAAACTTTGGCACAAAATCTTGATACGTCACACATCCAAATAAAAGAAGAAATACAAAACGCACTAACAACTATCACAAGTACACTTGCTAACTTAGCTACACAGGTCAGCGACCTTCATAACAAAAACGATGAAAACAAGAAACTAATAAACGAAATGGACAAACGCATCAACAAATTAGAACAAGAGGCTATTGGTAAAAATATTGAAATAAACAATGTTCAAAATACACAGATGAATGCAGCTGATGTTGTAAAAAAAATAGCAGACTCTCTGACTGTCGGTATTGAACCGAACGATATTGATACTGCTTATCGTATACCAAAAAAGGAGAATAAAATAATTGTAAAATTCTCTTCTACCAACAAAAAGAAAGAGTTGATGAGCAAAATACGCTCACATCGAGTTGATGCAAAGGTACTAAGCGAGGATACCAACAGTAACAATAATACCAACAACACAAATTATATCTACATAAATGATGAATTAACCCCTACTAACCGCCGATTACTATGGCTAACCAAAGTGAAAGCAAAAGGTTGTAATTGGAAATTTGTTTGGGTCAAAAATGGTAACATTTTTGCCCGTAAAAGTGAGGGTTCCGCCGCCATAATTATCAACAACGCTGCCGACATCGAGTTAATTACATCAGCAATTTAATTTCAATTATTAAAAAACACAAATATATACAATAACAAAAACTGTTTTTCTTTTTGATCAATTTTTTTAAAAAAAAAAATATAATATGAATACACAAAAACAAACTCTTAATAACTTTAATCAAATAAATAAAACTTTCTTAAGTTATCCGTTGTCATTAATTTATATGAATATACGCTCTTTACGCTTGCATTTTTCGGTATTTTTAAAAATAATAGTTTTGGTAGAAACAAATATCTCTGACGATGAGAACGACCTTTATAGGATTAATGGTTACAACTCTATTTTTTTAAACCGAAAAGATGATGAAGGAAACAACAAGGGAGGTGGAGGTATTGCGGTGTATATTCGAGAATCTCTCACCTACACACAGATTAGTACACCAACTAACTCATTTGAATCTCTTCAAATAGATGTTAATATAAACAACAATATGCTTTCCCTTCTTGCAATTTACCGTCCCCCATCACTCAATTTACGTTCTTTTATAACAGAGCTTGACCAAACAATAAATGCAGTATACAAAAAAAATGATATTGTAGTAGTTGGAGATATGAACATAGATATAAAGAATGAAAATATAACAACAACAAATTATCTCAACACCATGATGTCCAACGGCCTGCAATGCATGATAAATGAGAGTACACGTGAAGATGTAAACAAAAATACTAGCACGTGCATTGACCATTTGTTTATAAAAAAGCAACAATTAAGCTCTAAAGCAGAGGCTTCAATTATAACAACAACGATTTCAGATCACTACTCTCTTTTTTGTAGTATGTACAAAGAAATAGAAAAAATACAGGGTACGCAAACTAATAAATATCAGGGTTTTAGCTTAAACAATTTTAAAATAAACAAACTTATAAGTGAAACAAACTGGAATCAAATAATTGATCAAAATTCAAACACAACTGATATTTACAATAAAATTTCTGAAAAATTCGCCGAAATATATGAAAAATCGAAAAAAACTATCGAAACCAAAAAACATAGAAGACAAAATGAGTGGATAAGTTCAAATTTAATTAAAAAATGTGATATACGCGATAAACTTTACAAAAAATGGCTAAATAATCGAAACAGTAAGGATTATGAAAATAACTATAAAAAATATAGAAATTTATTAAATAAAGAAATAAAATATGAAAAAGACAAATTCTATAGAAACAAATTTATCGAAAATCGAAATAATATGCGTGGTACGTGGCAACTTATAAATGAAATAGTTGGTAAAAAGAAAAACAATATTGATGAAACAATAATAAAAAATTACAAATCAGATAATCTAAACACTATCATAAACAATTTTGCTACAAATTTTAAAGATAATGTGCAACAATTAATTCATAGTTGCAATATCCGAACAATAAACAATTTTGAATCAGCAATTCAAAATACTATATATATGGAAAACACAAACGAACAGGAAATCTTTAATATCTTAAATAAACTAAACGTTAAAAAAGGAGCAGGGATTGACGGAATAAGACCTAAAGATATAAAAAATAATGCTTACTTTTTGACACCAATTATCACAAAGCTTGTAAACTCCAGTCTAGAAAATGCAATTATTCCAAAAGCTTTAAAAACTTCCATTATAAGGCCAATTTACAAGAGTGGAGTCAAATCCGAATATAATAATTACAGGCCTATATCAATCCTACCTGTTTTAGAAAAAATACTAGAAGAAATTGTAGTGAAAAGATTAAATCTTTTTCTAGAAAGATACAAAATCATTAATAAAAACCAATTTGGCTTTCAAAAAGGTAAAAGTATCAACGGACTCTTAGGAAACTTCGCAAACTTTATCAATAAATGCTTAAGCAAACAAATGCACTGTCTGGTATTGTTTATTGATTTCAGCAAAGCATTTGACACGTTATCTCATACCAAACTTGTCCAAATATTAGAAAGAAATGGAATACGAGGTAATATTTTAAAATAGTTTAAAAGCTATCTCGATTGCAGATCGTATCGCATCAAAATCAATAACACTTTAAGTGATGAGGTTTCAATTGATTATGGTGTCCCACAGGGTTCGAAACTTGGCCCTGTACTTTACATTATGTACGCAAACGACATGCTCAATGCTATGCAACAAAGTACAACATTTGCATATGCAGATGATACTGCTGTAGTTGTTTCAAACAAAAACATTCACTACGCCACTGAGATAATGCAAAATCAATTGAATGTAGCAACAAAATGGTGCCATGACAATGGACTATGTATAAATGCAGAAAAAACTAAACTAATGCATATTAAACCCACACATTTCGCACACAACAACATCCAGCTAAAATTCCATGACTTAAACTGCTTACACTATACCAACAATCTAAACAATGACACTTGTGCAACATACATTGAATTGGTTACAACATACAAATACCTTGGAGTTTATGTTGATAATCATTTCAAATGGAATGTACATGTAGAAAACCTTCAGAAAAAGCTACGAAAATCAGCGTATATGATGTATCATTTAAGCAACTGTGCCACATATAGCGTCCTAAGACAAGCATATTTTTCAATGGTAGAATCGTATATAAGGCATGGAATTGCAGCCTGGGGAAGTGCAACACATTGCAGACTGCTGCAAAGTACCCAGGATCGTATTTTAAAAATTCTTAAGAAGAATCACCGGTTCTCTCAAAAAAATCAATACAACAACAGCAATAACAACAATCACCACTCAAACATCAACAACCATAATAGTATCAACAACAACATCAGCAACAACGCCAGCAACAACGCCAGCAACAACAACATTAGCAACAATAACATAAACAACAACATCAGCCACAATAATATAAACAACATTAGCAGCATTATCAACAACATCCATAATAACATCAACAACAACATCATCAATAGTAACATAAACAACAACATAAGAAACAATATCAGCAGCAACAACAACATCAGTAACAATAACATAAACAATATCCTCAACAATATTAGCAACAACGTCAGCAGCAACAGCAACAATAATATAAACAACATCAGAAACAACATCCTTGGCAACAATAGCAACAATAACATAAACATCAGCAACAACAACATCAGCAACAACAACATCAGCAACAACACCAATAACAACATCAGCAACAACAATAGCAACGTCAATACGCTTAACCCCAGCAACAGCATCATCGATAATGTCAACAACATTGCTAAAGACCAATATGTACTTAATGTTAAAAACATCTACCACATAACATTAGCAATTGAATTTTATAACGACCCAAGGTTCCTTAAACCAATTGATCACCAATACAATACAAGGCGTCGAGCAGAAGGACGTTTTAAGGTCGAACGCTTTTTCAACAATTATGGAAAAAATTGCCTTGAAGTAGCTTTGCCAAACATTTTCAATAAATTGCCACTAAATCTTTTAAGTATTCAAAATAACCACAAAAGAAAAAAACTTTTGAAAAACTATTTTATCAGTTCACAATGAATTATTGTAAATGCTAAAAATCTTTTTAACTAAAATTAAAAATTGAATAAGTTTCAAAAATATTTTTATCATAATTGCCTGCAGACAAACCCATAGGGTTTCGCGGGTTTAGATTTAAGATACAATGTAAAATGAAATATTGAATAAAGCTTTAAATTAAAAACTAAAGACTGCGTATTTTACTAAAGACTACGTCTTATACTATAGACTACGTCTTATACAAAAGACTACGTCTTATACTAACGACTACGTCTTATACTAAAAACTACGTCTTATACTAAACACTGCGTCTTATACTAAAGACTACGTCTTATACTATAGACTAAGTTTTATATTAAAGAATACGTCTTATACTAAAGCTTACGTCCTATACTAAAGACCACCTCTTATACTAAAGACTACGTTTTGTGTACCAAGTGTTAACAAATATGAAACGGGTAAGGTTATTTTCTCGTTATTGTCGAATATTTGAAAGAGAAACTTTAGCATAAATTTCGATGGTTTTCAAATCTGCGAATACTAGGTGAATTGGGATGTTTTCCAAAGTTGTTGTGAAATTTTGTATCTGTTGTATGTATTTCACACTATGCATGTATTTCACACTATGTTATAAAGGCATAAGTTGTTGTAAAATATTGTCACACTCTTGAGCATTTGCTCGACTCTATTTCATAGTTTTTCATATTTGTCTGAACGTTGTTTGTTGCCTTTTTGGATTATTTTCGACTGTCTGGCATATAAATTGGCCTTAAATTGTTGGCCATTTCACGTTTGTATATTTTATTAGCAATTGGGGTAAAATTTCTTTAAAAAAAAAACATTTAACTTCATTTTTCGTTTGAGATAGAAACATGCAGTAGAGGGGAGTTCAAGAAGCTCAAAACTAAAAGTGTGTTTTTAATTTTTCTTTGCCTGTGTTTAACAGCTTTAACACGTGAAGGTCTCGAATGTCAATTGTAAATGTTGGGGAAAATATAAAAAAACAAAAACTTAAAACAAATGGTGAGCTCTTAGGGATAGAATATTTTAATACGATAAATGGTTTAAAATATAAAATTCTAAGATGGTTGTTAAGCTCTTAAAATTTACTACATCAAGGCCAAATACAGCTATGAAATGTTTGCATAAAATGTTTTATTTTTGGTCATTCCGGCATCATTTGTTAAAAATTTAGACAAAGTTAAATTGTAATCATTTTTTACCTGTTCAGTCAGCAGATGTACTAAGTCCACAGGAAAAGTGTAACGGCGTCAAATCGCACGATCTCGGTGTTCAGTTCATATCACCTCCACGTGAGACCATGCACTCAGAATGTCCTATATGGCCTCTCTCAACTTTCTCTCTAAGAGAAAGTCTCTACTGGATGAGACTTTATATATCACTATCCAGTAAATGCTTAAAATGCTAATATAATGACTCTTTAGTGCTTAAACCAGCAATGAAAAGGCTGAGTACTTTTTTTTAACAAAACAATTTTTCCATTTTAATTTTCCAATACAAACTTAAGTTAAAATGCTAATATAATTACTTTTCTCATACTTTATTTTTTAGCAAAAACATGTTCATTGTGTATTTTTATCACAACAGAAATAGCTTTCATATTGTTTCCTTATTATAATAACAAATTTTGAACCATTTCTAGAACGTATTAAATGAAAGTTTGCCTTAGTCACCTCATGCATCATAACACAACTTAATTTCCTATTAATCTAGCGCAAAATTTCATCAGCTGCCTCCTCAATTTATTCAAAATTTCTACACAATTTTCTCATACATTAGAGTCTTAGTATGCTTTGAGATTAGAACACTAAAATTTTCGACAACAAAACTTCAAATTCTAATAATTTTCAAAAGGATAGCAAACAATGTTCAGACATATGATGCATACCATCAGGCGAAAACAATAGAAATGTAAGCAAATACTTCAGACAATCACTAAGCAAACACTACACCCGCATATAGAATCTTAACAGATTTTAAAAGCAACACATCAATCCGGCAATGTGTTGTTCAATAGAAATTTCAAATAATAGAACTAAAGCAATAACAACACATGAATCTTGAGTCTACAGCATACTGTAGAGCAATGCATTTATTTATCTCGATGTTTAAACAAAGATTTATGTTGCCATACATCCAAATCAGCATAAAATTACCTTCACATAGGAAACTGTAAGATGTAGTGCAAGTTTCAAGTGCACATATACATCATGTACAGCCCCTCACACTTGTCATTTGTAGTTTTATCTGACAAAAGTTCAATTTAGTTTAAAGTTGCAAAAAATGTAAAATTTTTCAAGAATATTCTTTAGAATTATTTTCTTTTATTCTAATGTAATAAGAGGGAATAAAAATGTCAAGAGGATACCAAAGGAATGTTCAGTTTTTTTTTGTGTTTAATATATTTCACATGTATGCATATTGTTATGAGTCTTTTATAAATCAAATTTGCTAACAAGTTTTTCTCCTTTAAACCACATTTTTCAACTTTGTTGAACAACAAATGGTACGAATTTAAGTTGAAGTAAATTTATTACAACGGCTCTAAAGAATACGGAATTAAACTAAAGACTATAAACAATACGTCTTTGTAAATAGTCTTTTACTATTGACTACGTCTTTAACTATAGACTAAGTCTTATACTATAGACTACGTCTTATACTAGAGACTACGTCATGTACTATAGACTACGTCTTGTACTGTAGACTACGTCTTATACTATAGACTATGTCTTATACTATAAACTGTGTCATATACAATAGACTACGTCTTATACTAAAGACTAAGTCTTATACTATAGACTAAGTCTTATACTATTGACTACGTCTTATGCTATAGACTACGTCTTATGCTACAGACTAAGTCTTATGCTATAGACTAGGTCTTATACTATAGATTACGTCTTATACTAAATACCATGCCTTATACTAAAGACTACGCCTTATACCAAAGACTACGTCTTATACTTAAGACTACGCCATATACTAAAGACTACGTCTTATACAAAAGACTACGTCTTATACTAAAGACTACGTTTTATACTAAATATAACGTCATACACTAAAGACTACGTCGTATAATAAGACTACGTCTTATACTAAATGCTGTGTCTTATACTAAAGACTACGTCTTATACTAAAGTCTACGTCTTATATGAAAGACTACGTCTTACTCTATAGACTACGTCATATACTATAGACTACGTCTTATATTATAGACTACGTCTTATACCATATACTAGGTCTTATACTATAGACAACGCCTTATACTATAAGCTACGTCTTATACTACGTCTTTAACTATATAGACTACGTCTTATACTATAGACTATGTTTTATATTATAGACTACGTCTTACACCATAGACTAGGCCTTATACTATAGACTACGCCTTATACTATGGACTACGTCTTATATTAAAGACTAAGTCTTATACTATAGACTGTGTCTTATACAATAGACTAGGTCTTATACTATAGACTACGCCTTATACTATAGACTACGTCTTATATTAAAGACTAAGTCTTATACTATAGACTGTGTCTTATACAATAGACTACGTCTTATACTAAAGACTACGTCTTATACTATAGACTACGTCCTATACTATAGACTATGTCTTATACTATAGTCTGTGTCATATACAATAGACTACGTCTTATATTAAAGACTAAGTCTTATACTATAGACTAAGTCTTATACTATGGACTACGTCTTATGCTATAGACTACGTCTTATACTAAAGACTACGTCATATACTAAACTACGTCGTTTACTAAAGACTACGTCTTATACTAAGGACTACGCTTTATACTAAAGACTACGTCTTATACTAAAGTCTACGTCTTATATTAAAGACCATGTCTTATACTACATCTTATACTACATCTTATACCACGTCTTATACTACGTCTTTTACTACGTCTTACTACGTCTTATACTAAATGCTGCGTCTTATACTAAAGACTACGTCTTATACTAAAGTCTACGTCTTATATGAAAGACTACGTATTACTCTATAGACTACGTCTTATACTATAGACTACGCCTTATACTATAGACTACGTCTTATATTATATACTACGTCTTATACAACAGACTACGTCTTATACTATAGACTACGTCTTATACTATAGACTAAGTCTTATACTATAGAATACGTGTTATGCTATAGACTACGTCTTATGCTACAGACTAGGCCTTATGCTATAGACTAGGTCTTATACTATAGACTACGTCTTACACTATAAACTACATCTTATACTATAGACTACGTCTTATACTAAAGACTACGTCTTATAGGAAATACTACGTTTTTATTATATTTTTTCTCCCACAATTACATTTTCTCCTGATTCTAGCTATATACCCTTGCAAGCTTAACTATTTACAAATCCAATAAACCACTATTCACCCTCTAATTAAATTTAATTAGCCTTTTGCTGAAACGCATAAAATATGTAAATCTTATAACTCAATTTAAAATCTAAGTGACCACAAACATTAACCATAACCATTTTATCAAGCAAGAGAAGTAGGAAACAAATTATTGACCCAACAAAACCAAAATCAGCAAACTGCATTACAGTTATTGTTTTGAAAATCACTTGCAAAAGTGTGCCAACAAATCTTAATTAAGATTAATGATATAGCTAGTAACAGGATTAATTTCACATAGCCATGATAACTTGCCATTATAACATTACTATTGAATTGATTTTATTGCTGTTTTGAAACTAAATTCATAATAATATTTTTATTTTTGTTTGCTTCCATCACCCCTCTGGATCGATTGTTATTTTGCTGCAGCATTTGATAGAAAATCAATTCAGTTTTACATATTTGCATTTATGTGAGAAAAAAAGTTGCTGGTTCGTGCAATTTTAACTGGATGGCAAATATTTATGAAAAATGTTTTATTTAAAGTGAAATTGGCTCTAAATATTTGATTTGTTGGTGCCACTGGTATTGTTGACGTTAAAAATGTTGTTGTTGTGTCTGTCGACCGTGTCCTGGTTATAGTAGTTGTTATCTACAGAAAGCCACAACAAGTTCTTTATTGAGCTTGTACAATGTTGTGTAAATTTCTAAGGAGGATATACAACAGAGAGAGCATAGAGGAAGTTATTCTACTTAAGTGTGTGTGGGACACATACTATGATAATGCATGCATATACACAAAACAATAGATACACTAACATGCATAGTTCTGTTTACATTGTAACATCCTGTTATTGTTTGTTTATTGATTTTGCAAGAATGTGCGCGTACGAGTATTGGTGTTTAGCATGAAAGAGTACTAAGGTAAACAAGAATGGGTTTAACATGAATTTAGGGTGAACTTTAAATACCATGAGGTAAAAAAAGATTTTTTGGGCAGCCTTGTATACAGCATTTTAAAGGTCACTATCTATTCTGGCAGCATAAAATTATATTTAATACCTAACGATTACTTCATCATACTGATGTTGTCTTGCATCATTATGTTATAGTGAAAATGACAAACAAAGTAAAATGAATATGACCTTTCGATATTCCATAAATAATAATTAAAAACAAATATTTTAAAGACGTAGTCTTTAGTTTAAAGATGCATTCTTTAGTTAAAAGACGTAGTCTTTAATTTAAAGACGTAGCATTTAGTTTAAAGGAGTAATCTGTAGTTGAGAGACATAGTATTTAGTTTTAAGATGTGGTATTAAGGTTAATGGCGAAGTCTTCAAATACATGATTTGTAGTTAAAGGGCGTTGTCTTTGATTTAAAGAATAATTCTTTAGTTTACAGACTTAGTCTTCAGTTTGCAGACGTAGTCTCTGGTTTCAAGACTTGGCTTTATTCTCATGTTCGTTCTTTCCTTCACACACTAATGTATCTTCCTATCTCGCTCAGTAAGTGTTTTCAGTTTGTATGTCCATAATACTATTTACATATTTGGCAATACCTTATGAAATTCTTATTTTTAATCTTGTAAGAAGATTAGTAAAGAACATTAAGTGAATGTGGTAAACAGTTATGTTGAAAATTTAAGAAATTTAAAAAAAAGATGTCTTCACATCCGTCCTATAATGGACATTTACTGTACAGAAAACCTTTAATTTTATTCATATTGATAACTTAAAATGCTTCACCTTGGTAAACAGCATATATTAGTATTTAGATTAAAGATTTTTTATATACTGCTTTACATTTGATCCCTAGAGCTTTGAGTTCTTTAAAATTATCAAATGGTTTTTTGAATTTACTTCATTGCAGGTTCTTAATGTCATAAGTGGTATTGAAAAGTAATGTTATTAATTTAACCACATCTGTTTAATTTAATTTAAATATGGCTATGAGTATAAAACCTAACAGCCACAGAAAAGAAATGTGAAAATAGAAATGGCATGAGAAAAAATATGTTAAGTAGCCTTCATTCAATTTACAAATTAAATTTTACACCCCTGTTCAAACACAATCAATAAGTAAATGAGAAATATTGAACATTGGTCATGGTCTCACTTTAAGCGTAGAACATAAACTTATCCAAGTACCATTTCTTTTATTTACTGTTCGTTTTTTTTTTTTTTCAATTTCTTGGTAGGCCACACAATGACAATACTTCTTACAATTGCCAGTCCTTGGCACAAGAATTACTTTATTCAAATTCAAGATGTCTGTTGAAAAAAATCTTTCAATAATTCTTATAAATATACAATTTCCATTTTTTTGTGACTGAGAATGCTTCAATGATTTTTGATTCAATTCATTATATACATACCAAAAAAAAAAAATAAAAATTTGTTTCCCTCTAATGAAAATAATTTATCAATGATTTAGGTAAATATTATTACAATAAAGTTTGAGTTTCTTTGAAATATTTTTATAATGTGTAAACCCACTTTACATTATAATTTTTTTTTTTTTTTTTAAACTAGAAAACTTTTATGGCTTTTAAATTACTGAAGGTTGAACATATAAAATAGTTTGTTATTATTAGTACTTAAAGCAATAAACGATGAAATAATCATAGTTCACCATACTTTCCAAAGGTTTAATTTTTGGAATTATTAACCCCTCTATTTTTACGAATTGACATTTCATAAGCAACATTTTAACAAATGGGAAATTCACCATGATTGTTAGTAGTTAGCTTATGGACAACATAGCATCGGAGGTAACTAGTATCTACAACGATCCAGAAAGTTTGGTAAAAAAAACTGAGTTCTAAATGTCAAAGACAAACTTAAAGGCTCTAAGGTTAAAAAAATATTTAGTCAGTCTTACAGAAGCATCATCAAATATTTAGAGCCAATTTCATTTTAAATAAAACATTTTCCATAAATATTTGCAATCCAGTTAAAATTGCACGAACCAGCAACTTTTTCACACATAAATGCAAATATGTAAAACTGAATTGATTTTCTATCAAATGCTGCAGCAAAATAACAATCGATCCAGAGGGGTGATGGAAGCAACCAAAAATAAAAATTTTATTATGAATTTAGTTTCAAAACAGCAATAAAATCAATTCAATAGTAATGATTAGGGGGCGGATTTTCATGCATTTATTATTGGAAAATATGCGCCTAAAATATGCTTCAAAAAAATCAAAATATGACCTAAAAGTTTAAAAAATATGCACTTATATTTTTGTGAAGAAATATATAATGATAAACAATGGATCGTGCAATGTCCAAAAAATACACAACAGTGTTCCAAGAAGTTAGGATTCTTTAAATTATACCAGGAAAAAATATATAATTGTTCTTCTGAGATTTGTAACGCAGATAGAAATCAATTGGTTACTTTATACATTTCATGTAATCTAGCGTAAAAACAATTGTCACTTAAGTGTCTCAAATTATTCTATAGTGCACATTAACTGTGTAGTGCATTTGTCTCTAAGATATCTAAATGGGTCAATTGACCCTATGCTTAGGAATGTCGGAAGAAGTTAGTCGATATCATTTGATAATATTTCTACAACAAATTCTACAAAAAAACTTTTTGTCCAGACAATATGTTGCCCATTGACGACAAAAAATTAAATTTTTATTAAAAACTTGGATAATATGCATATTTTTTTTTTTTTTTTTCCATTTATTTATTTGCAATCTATTTTTACAATAATAAGCAAATTTCTTAAAGATTAATATTAACATAGGTTTCAATCCCCATCGGGATTGAAACAACTCAAAAAATGTATTTATATACGTTTATAATCTAAAAATATATACATATTTAAATATTTACAAAATTAGTTTAAAATAAAAATTATTACAGTATTTACATATTTACAATAAACTAGCTTCTGAAAGGTAGATCTAGAACATGGTGTCTTTTAAGTCTGTCTAACTCATCACTGTCATCAAGTAAGATAATTGCAAGTGGATTGGAATGATTACTAAGCCGGTCAAGGTATCTCGTACTAACGTTTCTGATTTCCTCCTTTATTTTGGCTACGCTTAAGTCTTTATGAATGTTGTTGTTTGTTATAAACCATGGAGCATTAGCAATCATTCTGAGGGTTTTGGATTGATATCGTTGCAAAATTTCAATATTCGAGTTACTTGCAGTGCCCCAGAGTTGTATTCCATATGTCCATATAGGCTTCAATATAGTTTTATAAAGTAAAACTTTGTTTTGTAGACTTAGCGTAGAATTTTTACCCAATAGCCAATACATACGTTTAGTTTTGAGGTCTAATTGTTGTCTTTTTGCCTTAATGTGATTTTTCCATGTTAATCTCCTATCTAAGTGCATTCCAAGGTATTTCACGCAGTCTGAGCTGGGAATTATATCATTATTTAGAAAAACTTCAGGGCAATTTCCTTTTCTAAGCGCAAATGTAATATGCGTAGACTTTTCAGCATTTACACAAATATTCCATTTTTTCAACCATACGGATATATGATTAAGATGGGTTTGAATTTGTTTTGAGGCTTCCTCTTTTGATTCGTTAGCTGCTATTAAAGCCGTGTCATCAGCATAAGTGGCAACGGTCACATCTTCAGTTACAGGCATATCCGAAGTGTAAATTGTGTAGAGTACAGGACCAAGTACGCTACCCTGAGGAATGCCAGCTTTGATTTCGCGAATCTCTGAAATTTTTCTGTTTACCTGAACGTAAAAATACCGATCACGTAAGTAGGAAGAGAGAACCAAATAGAAAGGCGCTGGAAGTTGTTGTTTTAGTTTGTATAGAAGACCAGGATGCCAAACTCTATCAAACGCTTGTTTAACGTCTAAAAATACTGCAGAGCAGTACTGCTTCTTTTCTAACGCATTTCTGACCACATTAACAATCCGATGGCATTGTTCAGGTGTACCATGCTTGTGCCTAAATCCAAACTGGTGTTCTGGAACAATATTCTTTTTGTCCAATATTGGCTGCAGTCTTTTTAAAAATAGTCTTTCGAAAATTTTAGACAAAGTGGACAAAAGACTTATTGGCCTATATGACTTCACATCATTCTCTGGTTTACCAGGTTTTTGTACCATTAGTATTTCGGCGCATTTCCATTGCTGTGGAAAATAGCTCAATCTCAGAATTGAATTAAAAATTAGAGTTATCAATACAATAGCTTTTTTGGGTAGAGCTTTGACATCTTTAGCGCATAATAATATGCATATAAATATGCATTTTGAAGTAAAATATAACAAAATATGCATTATCAATAAAATATGCAAAAATATGCACTAACAAATCGATGCCATTTTACAGCAAAATGTGCGATTCGGATAGATAATAAGTCTGCATTGTATTTGGGCGTTCGAGAAAAAACATGCATTTGCATATAAATCCGCCCCCTAGTAATGATATAATGGCAAGTTATCATGGCTATGTGAAATTACTCCTGTTACTAGCTATATCAATAATCTTAATTAAAATCTGTTGGCACACTTTTGCAAGTGATTTTCAAAACAGCAAACTGGAATGCAGTTTGCTGATTTTGGTTTTATTGAGTCAATAAATTGTTTCCTATTTCTCTTGCTTAATAAAATGGTTATGGTTAATGTTTGTGGTCACTCAGATTTGAAATTGAGTTATAGGATTAAAATATTTAAAGCGTTTCAGTAAAAGGTTATTTAAATTTAATTAGAGGATGAATAGTGGTTAATTGGATTTGTAAATAGTTGTGCTTGCAAAGGTATATCACCTAGAGTAAGGAGAAAATGTATTCGTGTGAAAAAAAAAAATATATAATGAAAACGTAGTCTTTCGTATAATAAGTAGTATTTAGCATAAGACGTAGTATTTATTATAAGACGTAGTCTTTAGTATAAGACGTAGACTTTAGTATAAGGCGTAGTCTTTAGCATAAAATGTAGTCTTTAGAATAAGACGTAGTCTTTAGTATAAAGCGTAGTCTTTAGTATAAGACGTAGGCTTTAGTATACAGACGTGGTCTTTAGTATAAGACGTAGTCTTTAGTATAAGACGTAGTCTTTAGTATAAGATGTAGTCTTCAGTATAAGACGTAGTCCTTTGGAATATGACGTAGTTTTTAGTATAAGACGTAGTCCTTTGGAATATGACGTAGTCTTTAGTATAAGACGTAATATTTAGTATAAGACGTAGTCTTTAGTATAAGACGTAGTCTTTAGTATAAGACGTAGGCTTTAGTATACAGACGTGGTCTTTAGTATAAGATGTAGTCTTCAGTATAAGACGTAGTCCTTTGGAATATGACGTAGTCTTTAGTATAAGACGTAGTCTTTAGTATAAGACGTAGTCTTTAGTATAAGACGTAGTCTTTAGTATAAGACGTAGGCTTTAGTATACAGACGTGGTCTTTAGCACAAGATGTAGTCTTTAGTATAAGACATAGTCTTTAGTATCATAGATGGGCACTTTGCAGTACCAGTAAAATTTCAGTAAAAATAGGTTTTTACTGATTACTGAAAAAATTTTCAGTATTCAGTAAAATTTTACTGATTACTGAAAAAAAAATCAGTATTCAGTAAAATTTTACTGATTACTGAAAAAATTTTCAGTATTCAGTAAAATTTTACTGATTACTGAAAAAAAAATCAGTATTCAGTAAAATTTTACTGATTACTGAAAAAAATTCAGTATTCAGTAAATTTTTACTGATTACTGAAAAAAAATTCAGTATTCAGTAAATTTTTACTGATTACTGAAAAAAAATTCAGTATTCAGTAAATTTTTACTGATTACTGAAAAAAATCAGTATCATTAAATTGAAGTGTATTATACCATAGATGAGCAGTTTGCAGTACCAGTAAAATTTCAGTAAAAATATGTTTTTACTGATTATTGAAAACGGAAATTACGGAAAAAATTGTCAACACTTAGTAGAAATATTTACCTAAAGCCCGTAGACCACTGGATTTGAACCGAGGACCTCGCGGTTGCTGGTCGCAGTTCTACTCATAACACCACCCACTCATTTATTAATTGTGCGTTTTTGAATACTACTTTATTTTTCTGTTCGTGTGAAAAACAGTTTAACATATAAAATAGACAAATTAACAAAAAGTATGCATGTAAACAACGCACTTTTTGTTTTGTAATTTTTTATTTTCTTTCGACATAAAAAATAATAGGCATGCTTGTGGTTTGTATTTTTAAAAAAGAGAAGAAAATTTGAAAATTGGTTTAAATGAAACTTATTTTTTCAAGTTGCAACTTTAAGAAAATCCCCATATTACTATTTTTGCTACAAAAAGTGCTAAATTGTCATTGAAAATAAAAAAAAAATATATATAGAAAATAGTTAACACGTCTAGGATTCGAACCAAGGACGTCAATTTTATAGTCCACTGTTCTACCCACAACACCACTGCGTAGCTATCTGATTCTATGTAAATTATTTTTAAATATAAATAGCAGTTTCCTTTCCGTTTTAAACAAAATATTTAAAAATAAATTCGGCCAATTGACAAAAAATAACTGTTACTTACATTTTTAACTATTAACACGTATAATAATTATACATTACCCATAATACTTTATGAATTACATGTTAGGATTTTTTTGAGGATTTTCGACTCACTCTTACTAGGAAAGTAAATGAATAGACATAAAGAAAAAATTAATAATATTTTTTTTATTTATTGTTAAAAAAATATTTTTTTATGAAAGTTTTTTTTTTTGTTTTCAAATACATTAATAAGTCTTAGTTTCCACTGTTAGCTTTTCTTAACACCAACATTTCAAAATTTGCGTCACTTAGTTTTTGTCTTCTAGAACGATTTACAATTCCAGCGAATGAAAATAATCGTTCTACAGGGGCGGACGAGGGCAACGGGGTATTATATTTTAGAAACACATGTTTAATTGCAGTGTGAGTTTTGAAACAGTTTGTAGTCGTGTCTCGTTCGGCCAGGTATAAAATTGTTTCATGTAGATAATTTCCCGAGTCATTAGAAACACACTGTGCACTAACATCTATTTGAAAGAAGTAAAAAAATTTAAAAATACTTTAAAGCAAATATTTAACAGTAAAATAACTACACAAACTTTACCATCGCTGTCTTCCCCAAAATCTAAAAATGAACTTTTCGGTTTTTGTGGTAAAACACGAGTTTCAGCATCGGGTAGTTTGCCATATTTGATGACATAATTATTGAACATTTTCTTAACATCATCTGCCGATTGTGTTGTTGCAGTTTCTAAAAGAGCTTTTAGAAATCTTAATTTTATTTCCGGAATAGAAATAGCAGCAATAATAGCATCCCAAGAATCAGGCTGAATCAAAAAATATTTTTCAAATCTTTTGAGTAAAGCCTCTTGCATTTTAGCGGATACTTCGGCTAAGAATTTTAAGTTTGCAAGCTCCAAACGCATAAGTTTAATTCTTAGTGATACAATAGTTGGCACGAAGTAACCAAAGTACATTGTATTTTCTCCCTGAAGGAAATCCACCGCTTCTGCTACAGGCCCCATTAGTTTTATATATTCTTCCAAGTATTCGAGTTCATCAGAAAGAAGTGAGGGAATTTTTAAACGATAGCACAATTCCGGCAAATTTGTTTTGTGCTCCAACAACTTCTTAACGGAATCATACAGTGAGTTCCACCTAGTTATACACGGAGTTAGTAAGTTTGCACTTAAAACTGTATTTATAACCTCTGCAGATTTTGGCCTATTGCACTTACTCCAAAGTTGTGTGCATCTAAAGAGAAAACAATAATAAAGACGTAAAAAACCTGCAATGAAGTAAATTTTACCTGTTGAAAGATCTTTTATGAACACCTTTTACATCAGAAGATGAGGAATTAATAATTTTGTTAAAATCCGTTGTAGCCAGAAGATTTAAAGTGTGACTTGCACATGGAAAATGTTTCGATAATTTAGTGTTTACCGAGCGAAACTGAATACCTGAAACATCCATCGTCTCATCCACTTCGGAGCCTGAGTAAGACTCCTCATCACTATCACATTCATTAATAGGTCCTAAATTGAAGAAAATCAACAAAATTAATGTCATATTATGTATTAAATAAGTAATTCTTTACTCAAATCAACTCCAAATTCTTTAAAAGCCTTGATAAAATTTGAACCATTGTCAGTGATGGTATAAACAATTTTTTCTACTGGCAGTTTATATTGCTTGTTTATATTGCAAATCATTTTTGATACACGGTCAAAAGAATGGGTTCCCTTAAATCTTCGGCAAGCCAGTGCTACAGATTTTCTTTCAAAATTATTAGCATCTAACCAATGGCAAGTGTAACCAAAAAACGATTTTTTTCCGCTTGACCACACATCAGCTGTTGTACATACATATTCAATTTTCTGAAACTCAATAGAAAGTTTTTCAACATATTTATTTTGGCTCTCTAAAAGTAACCTAGAAATTGTGCGTCTGCTAGGAATACTTTTGCCAGGAAATAGTCTTTTAAAACTTTGCTCTTCGATAATGGATAGAGGAGATGCAGTTTCACAAATAAAATTCAGAATATCGCGGCTAAAAGAACATTTACGGCCTGTATTTAGTCTTTTTTCTTCCTTTTTTGATTTGAAGGTATTGAATTTTTGAGGATGTTCATTTTTCAAATGTTTAATAAAATTGGAGCTCACACGCAAAGATCCTTTTACTTTTTTCCCACAAACTTGGCACACAGCAATTAAACCACACATTTTTTTTTGATGAGGAGTTGTATTCATCTACGTTTAAAAAGGAAAAAATGTGGTAATTGTATATACAACATTTTTGTGATCTAGTAAGTTTAGACATAGTAGATAAATAGAAGGTAGTTTCATTCTCTCTTTATTTTTTAAAATTCTATATCTGACATGCTTAAGGATTGTGACGTTTTCATTAAAATAGTAATACCATATTAATTTAAAATTTTCCCATATATTCTTTGAAGTTTGTGAAAAAAAATTAATACATAATTTTCAGTAATTTGAAAAATAATAAAAAAAATATAAAAATTATTACTATCAAATTGGGATCAAAGGTAAGATTTTAATTTCCAAATATTTCAAAGCTCATTTGTGTACATTATTTTAAGATTTAACAAACATGAGTTGCATTTTCCCCAACTGCGAAAATACCAAATATTTTTGCAAATATTCAAATGTAAATTTTTTTAAAGTCCCTACATTACCCAGTTTTGTAAGCCTTTTGGAACGTTTAAATTCAATTTTTTTAAAATTTAATGAAAATTCTTTGTCAAGTAGCCCAAATTATATGTTAAATTTGTTGCACTTAACTAATGTAAATTTTTATAAAAAAATTGTTAAAAGGTTTTATCTTGGGAGAACATACTTTCGAATTCGGTTTTTAAATCGCCATTTAAAAGATACAAAATATGTTCATAGTAATAAAAAAATGAAAAAAATTCTTACTTAATATGCTTATAAAAATAGTCAACGTGTTTTAATTGTAAGAGAGCGAATGTTAGGAATTGAAGCAATAACATCCAACATAACAAAATACATTTTTATTTAAATACTAAATTATAAACTACACATTTTTTGTAAAAAATTTCTCGAAAATAAAAATAATTTTTAGGAATGTGGCAACGCTTTTCATAATGCTCACAAAAAAAGGAAACTTCAAAAAACCTTATTTGAAAAAAAAAAAAAATTTGATTGAAACTACCTTCCATAGTAGAAAAATAGAGGTAGTTTCATTCTCTCTTTATTTTTCAAATTCTATTTCTGACATGCTTAAGGATTATGAAGTTTTCATAAAAATAGTAATGCCATATTAATTTTAAATTTTCCCTTACATTCTTTGGGAATACATAATTTTCATTAATTTGAATATGTATTATGTGCTGTTTTTCTATAGCCAACGAGTGCTTTGAGTGGAAACGACAACAGTGGCTGGATATACGTAAAACTTGCTAAGAAGATTTGCCAAAACAGCCAATGGTCTGCTCCGACCATTTCCTTAAAAGTAATATTTCAGTTAAAACAAAACATGTGAGATTGGATAGGATTGCTGTCCCAATGACCACAAGGTAACTTCAAAATACTACTTAATATGTAAACATGTTTTGGGGTATATATGTACGATTATTAAGGATCATAATGCATTAACTATGCACAGTAGAGCAGAATCGAAATTTATCTCGCAATTCTAAACGACTGCTTCGATCGGCATAACCAAGCGGTATTCGAGTTTTAGATTTGAAAATGGACCCCACATGCGGCGCTAAGGGGACACAAAGTAGGGCACCTTCGATATAAAATATTTGAATAGTAATAAAACAAAGGAAAAAATACATACTTTATACCTATAAAAATAGTCAATGCAATTTAATTATAAGTAAGCGAACGTTAGGAATTGAATTAATAACTTCCAACACAATATACTAAATTATAAATTACACATTTTTTGTAAAAAATGTCTGGAAAATCAAAATCATTTTTAGAAATATGGCAACGCTTTTTATAATGCTCACAAAAAAAGGAAACTTCAAAAAACCTTATTTGAAAAAAAAAAATTTTGATTGGAACTACCTTCTATATTTTTATCATGAGTTTAGACTTATTCATATTGTATGTAATTGAACCATAATGTATTATCTTTACTTTTAAAATAATTAAAATAATTGTATATTTTTTAACTTACCTTCTCCACAATTTTAAAAAATTCTTCATTAAATAGAATTTCATTTACACCAATTAACTCAGTTGCATACAATTCTTGTGTACTTAGAGTTTCACTTAAGTCATTTTGTCCAGAACTTTGTGGGCTTTCTTCACAAGTAAAGTCTGGATCTTTGATGGAATCATCACTATCAAAATCTGATAAATCACTCATTTCAAATTTTACACTTGGAATTTAACACTTTAACACTTCAAATAGACTTTTGCATGTGATTTAAGAATATTTTTTTACTTTGTAAGTAACGTCTAAAGAATTTAAATTAACCCTTTCACGCACAAAATGAATCCGCTGGAATTTTTATAGCTATGAGTTCAATACACGCTTTATTTCGACGTACATATATTAATAAATTTTGATGAAAAATGGAAAAAATGTTTTCGCAGGATATTATCTTTTTTTGGAAATAACCATTTACTATATCTGTGAACTCAAAATTTCGCTCTATATTGAGAATAATTTAAAGAAAACCTTGGGACACCGGTGACCGCATACGTGTTAAGAGTTAATAAACAAAAATGTAAGTAACAGTTATTTTTTTGTCAATTGGCCGAATTTATTTTTAAATATTTTGTTTAAAACGGAAAGGAAACTGCTATTTATATTTAAAAATAATTTACATAGAATCAGATAGCTACGCAGTGGTGTTGTGGGTAGAACAGTGGACTATAAAATTGACGTCCTTGGTTCGAATCCTAGACGTGTTAACTATTTTCTATATATATTTTTTTTTTATTTTCAATGACAATTTAGCACTTTTTGTAGCAAAAATAGTAATATGGGGATTTTCTTAAAGTTGCAACTTGAAAAAATAAGTTTCATTTAAACCAATTTTCAAATTTTCTTCTCTTTTTTAAAAATACAAACCACAAGCAGGCCTATTATTTTTTATGTCGAAAGAAAATAAAAAATTACAAAACAAAAAGTGCGTTGTTTACATGCATACATTCTGAATCGAAATATGTATGCAAACATAAAAAATTAAGCAGTTACTTTTTGTTAATTTGTCTATTTTATATGTTAAACTGTTTTTCACACGAACAGAAAAATAAAGTAGTATTCAAAAACGCACAATTAATAAATAAGTGGGTGGTGTTATGAGTAGAACTGCGACCAGCAACCGCGAGGTCCTCGGTTCAAATCCAGTGGTCTACGGGCTTTAGGTAAATATTTCTACTAAGTGTTGACAATTTTTTCCGTAATTTCCGTTTTCAATAATCAGTAAAAACATATTTTTACTGAAATTTTACTGGTACTGCAAACTGCTCATCTATGGTATAATACACTTCAATTTAATGATACTGATTTTTTTCAGTAATCAGTAAAAATTTACTGAATACTGAATTTTTTTTCAGTAATCAGTAAAAATTTACTGAATACTGAATTTTTTTTCAGTAATCAGTAAAAATTTACTGAATACTGAATTTTTTTCAGTAATCAGTAAAATTTTACTGAATACTGATTTTTTTTTCAGTATTCAGTAAAATTTTACTGAATACTGAAAATTTTTTCAGTAATCAGTAAAATTTTACTGAATACTGATTTTTTTTTCATTAATCAGTAAAATTTTACTTGTAATGAAATCCCAATTTCATTACCAGTAAAAATTTACTGAATACTGCTATGCTTAATGCATTAGAAATATAATGCAGTGTGCCCATGTATGTTTAGTATAAGACGTAGTCTTTAGTATAAGATGTAGTTTTCAGTATAAGACGTAGTCCTTTGGAATATGACGTAGTCTTTAGTATAAGACGTAGTCTTTAGTATAAGACGAAGTCTTTAGTATACAGACGTACTCTTTAGAATACAGACGTTGTCTTTAGTTTAAGACGTAGTCTTTAATATACATACGAAGTCTTTAGTATACAGACGAAGTCTTTAGTATAAGACATAGTCTTTAGTATAAGACGTTGTCTTTAGTATAAGACGTAGTCTTTAGTATAAGACGTAGTCTCTAGTATAAGACGTAGTCTTTAGTATAAGACGTAGTCTCTAGTATAAGACGTAGTCTTTAGTATAAGACGTAGTCTTTAGTATAAGACGTAGTCTATAGTATAAACGTAGTCATTAGTATAAGATGTAATCTTTAGTATAAGAAGTTGTCTTTAGTATAAGACGTAGTCTTTAGTATAAGACGAAGTCTTTAGTATACAGACGTACTCTTTAGAATACAGACGTTGTCTTTAGTTTAAGACGTAGTCTTTAATATACAGACGAAGTCTTTAGTATACAGACGAAGTCTTTAGTATAAGACATAGTCTTTAGTATAAGACGTTGTCTTTAGTATAAGACGTAGTCTTTAGTATAAGACGTAGTCTCTAGTATAAGACGTAGTCTTTAGTATAAGACGTAGTCTCTAGTATAAGACGTAGTCTTTAGTATAAGACGTAGTCTATAGTATAAACGTAGTCATTAGTATAAGATGTAATCTTTAGTATAAGGCGTAGTCTTTAGTATAAGACGTAGTCTTTAGTATAAGACGTAGTCTTTAGTGTAAGACGTAGTCATTAGTATAAGACGTAGTCTTTAGTATAAGACGTAGTCTTTAGTATAAGACGATGTCTTCAATCCAATCTAAGTTCATTCTAAATACTCTTGAAAAGTATTTAGAATTAAGTGGTTTTATCTCATATTAGATTTTTATTTAATTTTCACTAGTCATTTTCATTATTTCAGTTTCAATCCAAAACTTTGTCTTCCCAAAAATCACACTTAAATTTATGTATTATACAAGTAAGAACTTAACTATATAAATTAGAATTTGTTTGCTTTACAAACCAAATACACAAAACTTAATTATAAGTTTAGCTAATAGCAAGAGAATTGAATATTTATGCTTTCACAGTTGCAAATAAAATTCAACTACCGCAGGCAGTTGCTAAAATGACTGTGATTAGCTCAACTGTTATGTCTTCGATCATATTTTAGCCTCAAGTTATATGGAAAAACTTTTAATATTATTATTTATTTATTTTCTAGAAGTAAGAATGTATTACTTACTTACGTGAATTTGTTTGCTGGCTTTGGGATAACTTATTTTAAAGTTTGTTAATGACATTTATGTTTTGTTATACGGGTTATTTAAGTATACAAATTGTATTTATTGGAAGAAGATTATAGGTAAGTAATATATTTTGTTAGAAATGCGCAAAGAAATTATATAAGTTATGTGTAATTAACTAAATAATATATGATATTAGTTATGCAGACTTAAGGGGTTGAAATGTTTAGACAATATAAAATTTGTGGTTTCATAAGAAGCTTATTGATTTGCTTATTTATTTTCTTTTGGAAAATAAATAAACAACGCATATTAAGCATTTAAGCATTTTCAAAATTATGAAAAGCTTAAAATAATTGAATAATTATATAAAATGTGATATCTTTCACAGAAATCTTTGCAACTTTTAAGGGCAAATAAATATGTAAACATTTTTTGTACCTAATTTATTGCAAGTTAAATTAAATACTTGTTGCATGCGTTAAAAATAAAAACAGAAGGATTCTTTGTTTGAAAATTTTCCATGACTCTGGCATATAAATCAGGTAGAATTTGATTAACGGCATGGGTTATGTTGGCTTTTAGGTCCGCTGAGGTTTGCGTCTTAGAGATGGCTAGTTCACATTACTTTACGTGAGAGGATCATGCCCTCAAAACGCTTGTGTAGAATGACCTATGTAGCCTAAGCTGAGTGGCACGTAGTGCCATCAGCAGAACGACCATATGTCATTGGTATCCATATCGTCCAATTCAATCGACCTATAGCGCTCACCGTTACGGTCTGGAAAACATCGTTCTCAAGGCAAGATTTGAACCGATGACACCGACAGTCCAAAATTTATATCAAACTGTTACTTTTTCGGGATGCATTGGACGCTTTTGGATCTAATGTGGATTTTTATAGTCATAAATGCGACAATTTTGTTTTTTGACGTACCTATTCATCCAGAAATGAACCTCAACGCGTAAAATGGGAAAGTCGCTGAACGTTACCGGAACCAAAAACACACATTTTTTTTATGACATTTTACTATTTCTTAAATAAATTTTCAACAAATCATGCGATTTCAGAAATAAAACATGATTTGAATAGTCGATATTAATGTCTTTCTAATCTATATTTAATCCACATTTTTATTTGTCAAATATACGAGAAATCTTGAATTTTAATTTTGATGCTTACAACCAAAAGCACTCTCACACAAAAAACAATTGACTTTTTTGAAACTGCTTAAACTATATGAAAGACTATAGAATGGCGCATATTTTGTATTACTCAGTTCAAAAAATATGGATTTTTAGTTATGACGTTGTTGCAGCAAATGAGCGTTAAGTATATTTGACATATTTACTTTTACATTACCCTGCAATTAAGCAAGTAGTCAATGTATCCCTTAATTGTTGTTCCCTTGGCTGACGCTAATTTATATATTTTGGGCCATTTGGCATGTAGTGCTTTTTGTATAGTAGAGAGTATTCATTTGGTTACTTTATACATCCAAGGTAATCTACCCTGAAGTCAATTGTCACTTAAGTGTCTCTAAGTAATCTTGAGTGTAGTAAATTTAAACGTTTTATGAGTAATTCCTACAATCTGGTTTTATAGAAATTGTGTTAATATAATTCTCATACTGGTTAAGTATTTTCTTTTTGCATAAGTCTACTGATATCCCATGTTGTCACTTTAGTGGCTCTCAGTAACCTAGAATATTTGTGTTTCCTTCCAATTTTTATATTGAAATATAACTTCCTGTACAAACTGTTTTATAGTTTTAATTTTATTAATATGTTTCTACTAAAAATCAAAAATACTAATATATATTTTCCTTCTCTTTTTCATTTTATTTACAGATTAACGTGAAAAATATTAATGAATTCCAGGAACTAAATAACACAACGAATCCAATTAAGTATACTTAAAAATCAAATTAAAATTTTAATTAAATGATACAAAAAATAACTTATTGATTGGTACAAATACATAATCGAGTAATTTATGAAAAAATTATTAAATAATTTAGTTAAAAAAATTATTATTAATATAAAAGAAATATATACAATTAAACTATAATTAATGATATGGCGGAGGATATAAAACTATGCTGACATTTGCTATAATTAAAACAAAATAAAAATAAAAATATTTCAACTGAATAATATAATCGTAAATAACAAAAGTATAAAAAAAAGTATTTATATGCAATTAATATGTGTAAAATTCATAAACAAATGCTTAACAATAGAATAATACAAATAATTGCTTTAATATGGCTGCTACAGCAGCAGCAATTAACCCTGTGTGTTGCTGGGCAGCCAGCAATGGCAACGGCAATTACACCAACCATCATAACGACAGCAGCAGCAGTTGGGCATCAGCAGCAACAAAATTTGAAAAATTCAGGTTTAAAGCAAAAACATCTAATGAATACACATGACATAGCAAATAATAATAGTGGTACTGGCAGTAATGCTACTCCCACTGGTGTTGGTACAACAGCAAGCAACAAATTATACGTCAACAACACGGATACCCAAATGACCCTCAAGCTAAAAGATGCAACAGCTAGAAATGCTTTTACTAAAAATAGCGAAAAAACATTGTTATTTCCAAAAGCCACTGAGACCAGCAATGTTAACATTACCTTTAGCAACAGATGGACAGAAAATATTACTACAAATAGCTCTCTACACCCTTTAAGCCATTCCACAAATAAACCCCCTCAAATAGACAACTATCTGGCTTCAACTAAAACATTTACTAACGGTCAGATTTCCAAGAATATAATGAGATCTCCTGAGACGCAACTAAGTAATAATGCTGGCAACAAATCCCACTACAACAACCCCCACTCAAATCATCAAAATACACCTGCATTATTAAATATAACAAACAACCATCCCTTAACAACTTGGCCAACTCTGCAGTTGAAAAGAAAAACCTTAATAACAATGACAACTAAAGATGAGTTGGATTCTGGGGAAACTAATGCAAAGGCAAAACCAACAATTATAAACAACTTAATAGGGAATGATAATAATAATAATAATTTAATTAATAAAACGGATTCAAAGGTAAACGAAGATCTACAGGAAATAAAAAAAGGATTAATTTCAAGGACTTTAAAGGATTCACAGGAAAATTATAATGGAAAAACAGCTGCCGCAGAGTTAATTGAAAAAGATAATTCTCTGCAAACTGCCAAAGAAACCAGTACAACCACAAGTAAAAAATTACACCAAGAGCCAGAGGAAAATATGTATACTAGGAATGAAGAGAACAAATTAAAACAAACTCATTTAAATACAACGAATTTGAGTAAAAAAAGTAATGATAAACAATATATTAATAACAATGAAATGGGGTTTCAAAAAAATCTGGAAACTAAAGGGTTAAAAATAGGGAAGGCAAGCAGGGTTATTCGTGCAAATAATGTCAATCTTACGTCTCATAACGAAGCTCCTGTTTTAAGTGAAACAGAAAATATTGCCACAAAAGCTTCCACTATAAAGCAAACTTCTTTAAAAGCTTTGGATTTTAAAGAGCTTTCTTCAGAAACTTTTGATTCACTAACACAGAAGTTACAACTTGCCAACAAAGATCTCGGAAATCAGATTTCGGTAAAAGCTTTTGGTTTTAAAGAGCTTTCTTCAGACCTTGTAAAGCTTATTTCTTCAAAAGCTTCTGGTTTTAAAGAGCTTTCATCAGAAAATACTGATTCATCTTCAAACAAAGATCTTGGAATTCCGACTTCCTTAAAAGCTATTGGTTTTAAAGATCATTCTTCAGAAACTTCTGATACATTGCCAACTAAGTCTGAACATGCAAACAAAAAGCTGACTTCCTTCAAAGCTTCTGCTTCTAAAGAGCTTATTACAGAAACTGCTAATTTATTGTCAGAGAAGTCGGTATTTTCTGACTCCAAAAACTTCACAAAAGTTATTAACAATGAAGCTCATAAAAACACAAATACTAAGAGCTTAGAGAAAGCTAATAGGACACTACTGGATAATATGCAAGACCAACTGAAATTGAACAATACTAAACAAATTTCCTCTAATGAAAATGCTTCTAAGGACAAAGGATACACAGAAGTTCCACAAATTTCTTTTAAACCCAAACAATCAACAAGCTCTTCAGGAACTTATACGCAAAGTAATACAGACAATGTCACATATCTTGATAAAAAAGCTTTAGATAAAACTAAAAGCAGTAAATTTTCAGAAAAGCTTTTGGAAGAACAAAAAAGCTCTATAAATAATTCAATTTTAGTTAACATTAATAAAAGAGATGATTTTATTGAAAACAACACAAAAGCTAGAGACAAAAAGAAAGAGCTTTCCAAAAGCGAATCATTAGAGTTACTTAAACAAGAACTTTCTACTACAACAGCAAATCCAAAGATGATTGGAAAAGCTAATGAAAAGTCTTCAAACATTAAAACTCAATTTAATACTGAAAATCGCATAAAACTTTTATTTAAGCAAGAGTCTGAGCTGGAAACAAAATTATGGAAACTGAAACAGGCAGAGCTTAAAATTACTAGCAAATTCTCAGAGGCGTTAAAAACTATAAACAAAGAAATATCAGAACTAAAACAAAAAGAAAGAAAGACAGAAAAGGAGGAAAAACAACCAAACACACACCACTCACAACACCTGAAGTCTCATGAACAAAACCGTATAGCTAACACAGTTTTGGAAAAGCCGCCTATAGAAAAAATCAAAGACATTGACAAAAACCATAAGCTGCATGACTATGAGGATGTAGGAAAAAGTTCAATTAACAGTAATCGCCATACGGTAGACAAACAACAAGAAATTCCTGGGAATTCAACATTCAGACGACAAAAACGTTTAAACACAAAAATCCTTCAACCAGTCAATGCAACACAACCTTTAGCAACATTTCAGAAACCTCAACCAGAAGATGACACAGAAATTTCCCACGAATATGTAACAGAAAACAGAACAGCAGTAAGTTCAAAGCAAAAATCCCAAAGTGAAACCCCACCCATACATGATACGCAATCAATTATCACCATAAACAAAAACACACAAAATAAATCTAGAAATGAAAGCGTTGAATTGGAAACAACGGTTGTACATAAATTAAAATTTACTGATGAACAAAAACAATTGCCATTCAATACGTCTACAGGAAATGGCAATAACATGACGGCAATAAACAATAATATGAATAACAAACAGCTGGATGGCAATTTGAAGCAGTCTAAAGACAATAAAAACCAAAATATTCAACTGATTGGGGGGGAAATTAATGCCATTAATGTGACAACAAGAACAACAACAGCTATACCAGAAGAACAGAAAACAACTTTCAAAACATACTTAATCACTGCTCCTACTGCTGACAAAATGTCAACTACAGCAGTGTCACAACAAAAATTATTAGAATTTCCAACAACATTAACAACAGTCTTGCCACCAACTACCCCGTCACTTAAACCATTTGTTGTTTTAGCTGAAAGCCTTCAAACAACTACAACCGCCTCATTTACCACTGCTAATGGACCCTTATCAATACATGATTTAGTTAATACTAGATTAACCACAGCCAGCACTGAAACGGAAACTATGCCAACTACTAACACAACACCACCACTAATGCAATTAGTTTCTATCACATCAACCACAGCACTACCATTCTTATATAATACAACTATTTCATCTTTTGCTTTGCCATCATCATCATCATCACCAGCATCATCTTCCTACTCTGTGGCTGGTATGCTGAGCAGCACTTTTGCCACAACGTCAACGACAACAACACCCTCATGGCCAGTTAAACATGCATCGGTGATGGAAGGCAATGTTATTTTAGGTGGCCTGATGATGGTTCATTCACGTGAGGATAGCATTACTTGTGGTCCCATTATGCCTCAGGGTGGTATACAGGCTTTGGAAGCCATGCTTTACACTTTGGATCAGGTCAACAAGCAACAACTGCTGCCTAATATTACCTTGGGTGCTCATATATTAGATGATTGCGATAAAGATACATATGGCTTAGAAATGGCGGTGGATTTTATTAAGGGTAAGTCAGAGTTTATTTTGTTTTTCATATAAATTAAAATATACAATTTGCGTTTACTTGCTCCTAGAGATTTATTGGGGAATATACTATGTTCTGCATTTCTTACCTAATATGTTACAAATAATGCTGGAATCATGGATAAATACACATAGATAGGAAACTCTCCTTTCATAGACCTAACTCAATTGTCAAAAACCCAAGTATTGACAATGTTTTAGTTACAAAAAAATATGTGAAATCAAAAACCACAATAAACCTTACTCAATTGTCAAAAACCAAAGTATTGAGAATGTATTAGTTACAAAAAGTTATGTGAAATCAAAAACCACGCTCGTAAATGGAAATTAACCCTTAAAGGCACTTGGGGTTAAAATGACACTCAACTACACCACAGTTGCCGTATAGATGTCGTATATGTTGACCGATTAATAAAGACACGGTTCATATGATTACAATTTGGCGTTACTCTCAACTGCTTCCGAGGAAAGCAGTTGGATATTGAATATTTCCCCTTTATGTCAGCATGCGATAGAGACTCCAATGTAGGCTTTTTAAAATTGGTCCAATTGACATTTGGAACTCGTTTGTAATTAAAGTAAGTGTAAATTTATATACTGATAACTTGATTCAATATAATTTAATTTGTAAAGTTTTCAATCCACTAGTACAAGCATTGGATGGTTGACTACAGAATAGAGTACGACTCACTGATGTGAATCTCTTTAGGAAAGATCGAAAGCACTAACTATTAGTGGAAGTGTTTTGTTTAGATTAGTTCCATCGTTTAGGAAACGAATGTTTCAATAGAAAATAAATGAGTTGGAAGCTAATAGTTTCTTTATTAATAAGGATTTCCACCAGCATTTACTCCAGGTAGTGTCAGGTTCAAGATTGTCGGCAGATGCTTAGTCATCACTCCACGTGCTTTCAAGTGAGTTCAGCTGATCATTAGCAATCTTCGGGTTCTTTTTATTCATATCTGGTATTTTTTGAGAATAAAATGATCGTATGTTTATTTCACAATAAAGAGAAAGGTATGCCGTTAATACTCAAAAACCAACATCAGCCAAATGGCCACAACGACCACGCTTACATGATCATATCCTTTTCATGAAATTTTCCATAACCAAATCGCAAATTGGCTGCTCTATGTCCTCGATAGCCTCACGAATTCTATCCTTGAGGTCTTGAATAGACGCTGGGCTGTTGGGGTAGAACTTATCTTTCTCGTGGCTCCAAAGGAGGAAGCCACAAAATGTTAAATCACAAGATCTTGGTGGCCAATTCAGATCACCTCTTCGAGAGATAATAACAAGGACCCAATCAGCAAAGACACGACGTTCTTGATGATCGGCCGGCTGGAGTTCATGTGTTAACTGAACTTTATAAGCCTTAAGACCCAAGTCTTTACGCAAAAAACGGTGTAATGACGTTTGTGGAATACCCAATTCCAAAGAACACGACACTTTGGACTACATCAGCAATATTCTCAGTTGTTCTTGAGCGACGTGTACGGGTTTTCTTCTTCACATCACTAACTTGTCCCAACAGCTCGAATTTTCCACCAATTTCTTTATTGCGGTCCGACAAGGTGCTTTTTTGCAAACTGTGACTGCTACATTTTCACACTTTTTGTAGTGAATTTTAATAATTTCAGTGTGTTGTTGAAGCGTGTATCGTTCCATTTTTAGTAATAGCGTAGCTTCTACTTGTCAAATGTTATAGAATAGAATCTTCCAAAGTGACAGCTACCGAAATACCGGGTGATTCAGAATAACACCTAGTATTGGAAAACCCTTTAAAAATCAGCAGCATGTCTTGAACATATAATTTCCTAAATGTCTTTAAGTTTTACTTTATTACACCTTTCATAACAAAATCTCTTTCTATCCATATTTGCATATGTTTGAATTTATAATATTACTAGATATACAAAAACTGTTGACTACTACATTTAATTAACTGAGTTAGGGACTTAGTGTCTCTATGCTTCGATACTGTACTGTGCTGTGCTGAAAATACTATCGATTTTATCAAGTTACAGTCGGAGTAGTGCTTTTACCAAGTACATTAATCGCATAATGTGCAATACCACTTCATCTAAGTTCAAAATGTGCAAAATTGTGTTGCTATTTGACAGGAACTTAATACTATTACTGTGCATTATGTTGGATATATAAATAGTGATATTTAACTTATTTTCATACCTTTTTCCTAACTCCCAAACTAACAAAGATAATCGAAAGTGGCTGAGTAAGTAAAGGCACGATAAGTAAGGCTTTCAGATTGCTCCTTCATAGCTCCTTCTTAAGGTTCATCGACGCAATAAGTAAATATCATATAGAGTATTAAATATTCAATATTGTTTCCTTAATAGCTCTTCATTTAAAACTAAACAAGTGTAAAACCAGCACTCTGCAAAAATCTGCAAATTTATTTCAACAATTTATGCCTTTTTCCCTTTAAATTTCATACCGGAAATACACAATTTCATTAACTAAAGTAATGTTGTTAATAAAAAAAGGTACTTCCTTTGGGCCAAAAAAATAAAAAAAATAAAATAAACTTAAAAACTGATTATAACTTTTTCCTTATTTTTGTTTTTCTTCGTTTTTGATATCACAGCAAAATAAAAGGTGTTAGGTAAAGGGCTTCTATTTAATATGTTTTTTTTTCTCAAACATTTAGATTAAAATATGTATGAAAAGCAATACAATATAAGAATTTATTAAGTGTAAAATTTACAGTGCTTGAAAACCATATAAATTATACATTCTTAGACATATATAGTATGGTTTTATATAAGTAACTAAGTTTGTGTATAAATGGTAAGAGTATTTAAAGCTGTAAATGCTTGTTTGTTACTTAAATCTCAAAAACAATTTTATTGCTTTTAGCCAACAATAGAAAAATCGGCATTATAGCTGCTACAATAATCAATAAATAAAGCTAAAACGTGGTGTCTTCAAATGTTCATTATTTACCTTCATTTAATTTTATTTGTCTGGGTCGAAAAGAGTTTATTTTACTGTTTTCTTAAACTTTCTTTTTATTTCAGTTTCCTTTTTCATAGCCGCCCTCAAAAAATATAGGGGGTATTTTGACTTTGTTATGCCGTTTGTAACACATGAAAATATTTGTCACAGACCAATATTAGTATGTACACTAAAGTGCTCCAAGATTGTATGGACGAAAAAAAACTTCTAGGTACAAGCCGCCCCCCTCTAGAATTGTTCTATGTATTGTAAAATTACGTTGTGTAAAATATTAGGATGATAGGATAACGTTAACTGTTGCCGCAACGATGAGAAAAAAAAAAAAACAATTTTTTCAGTTTTTGTAAAAATGTTGCCATTAAATAATTACCTTTGCAATTTTATTTAAAAGAATCGAAATGTGGACGTAATTATCGTTATAATAAGATAAAAAAGACAAAAATTGGTTAAAAAATGTTATAGTTATTAAAAATTCGCCAGGCCATTAACTTGTCTCAGGCCACTAGAACAAGACATGTAGGAACATATTTAGAGAAATATTAAAATAAAAGCTTATTTTTAATTGAAATGTATCCATATTTACTTGTATATAAGGTTTTGTTTTCGTAAGATACCGTTAATCTATTCACAGGTATAACAAAAATAAAATAAATTTTTTTAACGGTAGTTTCAAATCTCCAATTTCAAATTCTTAAAAATTTTGTTAAATTAATTTCATAGTTTTTTGACTATCAAATTAGAATTTTTTTAGAACATAATAGGGAATAAAAATGTGAAAAAAGTATGGAAATATCTCCTTTAGTTTTTCCGTAACTGCGATTTAAATTTTGCGATTTTCGAGAAAAACTTATTTTTTTGCCATTTTATTGCGAATGAGCTTAATTTCCTTACTGTTATGATTTTTAAATTGAACCTACTCAGAATATTATAGTCTAGATAATTCTAAGTATACCCTGAAAGTTTCATTAAAATTGGAAAACGTTAACCTTTAAAACGTGAATGTCAAATGTCAATTTTCTCAATATTTGAAATTTTTCATGGAAAGATAGCGGAATGTTATATATTTTTGGGCCGATTTTGATGAAACTTAAGAAAAGTATAATACAAAGTCTAGTATTTACAAAAACAGCTATAAAGTTATAATTAACCCCTAATAGCATTTGGGGCTGAAATGACATCAAACCTTCATTGACATCCTTCGTACTTGGGTTGAATCGGAACTTGACCGATTTTGAGGTAACTTAACCGGACTTAGACAATCCAAACGGATCATTGTTCCGTTCTAATGTAGATTTCAAGTGGTGCTATCTGCACGCAGAATAAAATATAGTTGTGGATGTTTATTGTAACCATTTTAACATTTTTATAAGTTTTTTTAACAATATTATAGTCACAGTAACTATTTATATGATTGTGGTAACTATAATATGGTTAATTTACGATTCACATGATTATATTAACCATATATATGGTTACAGTAAACAAGTATATGTTTGTGACAACCATTTTTATGATGAAAAATTTAATCATAATATGTTGTTATCAGAATATGATATCCATAAGCCGAGAACAACATAATATGGTAAGTCATTCATCATATAAATGGTTGTCACAAAGATAAACTTGTTTTTTGTTGATTCAATCATGTGAATCGTAAATTAACTATGTTATAGTTACCACAATCATATATATAGTCACTGTGACAATAATATTGTTAACAAACTTGTAATAATTTTGAAATGGTTACAGTGAACATATTTTTTGGTTGCGCTTTGGTTTTAGGTATCACCAATTAATTTTAGATTGTATTGAGAATAAATTGTGTAGGTTTTGTGAACTTTATGCTGAAACCTGTGCAAATGTTCTATGTGACTGACCAATGTTCGCAATGTGCAGAACTAAATGACTCGATTAAGCCTATATGGCCTCGGGGGATGTAATTGATCTCTCAACAAATAGACTAATTGGCTTCATACGTAGCCTAAATCTGTTGTGATGAAACTCTAAGGCTGCACAAAAGATTCTATGGATCGTCGTTAGTAAAGACACGCAAATAGAACATAAATCATTCTAATAACTTTTGTGAACATCGGTCAATAATTGTGTCTACCCCCCATATAATTCCTACATCAGAAAAACATTTGATTGTCATACATTGATAGAGGGTATACAAGACTCTGCACAGCCGAATATTACACTCTTACTTGTTTTTGTTGCTGTTGTGTAGTTGTTTCTTATTTTGTGATTTCTTGAGGAAAAATATTTACCTTTTAATTTTTTCTTTTTAAGAGTTTAAGCCACAACTTTTAACCGGGCTTTTTTCAGTTGTGCAGAAACACCCAAACACTGTCATACATTTGAAAAAGTCTTAATGTAACACAGTACACAGTGGGTGCTACTGTAAAATAATTGTGAGTGAGATTTCGGTAGTGGAAAAAAGGTCTATCAACTGGCTAAATTTGTATCAGATTTAAAAGGAGGTTATTCGAATATACATTGACAGTTAGGTGGCTTTGAAATTTTTAGAGTTTTGCATGGAATCCACTGTGTTTTCTGTAACTTTAGTTAATTTTTACTTATGCCATGAAGATTTCTGTGGCAAAGTTTCTGTTTGTGAATTCACGCCTATGAACAAAAAAGGTGTTCAAAATAATGTATAATATTATTTTTTTATAACTAAGAGGAGAATGTAGTAATCCTGCAGTTTTAAAGGCTTGCCAAACTTGCTATAGCGCCAGTTATACAATACCCCAGTTAGCATTGACTGCTTTGGTATATTGAAAAGTAATGAATTGAGCCCATTGAATTACAAATTCAAATTTAATCCCGATAGAGTCGCCAAATATTATCTGAATGTTAAATTTTACTTTCAAAATTTTAAAAGTAAAATGTAAAATCACTATTCTTGTGACAAACAAATTTGCCAAAGCTTAGCTAGTTATAAGCACTGCGGGGTTTTTATTACTTGCTATGCTCGACGGCGTTTGTAAGCTTTAAATTAAAGTCTTAAAACTAAACCGTTGAACGAGTATTATGCGGTTTTATTTCTTTATGTTTTTAAATAAAACCTTAATGAAAATGCAATAAATTTTTAAGGCTGTTTGTTAGCCTTTAAGAAAGTAAATTTTTATTGTCATGGAAAAATGGTAAAATTTATCGAAACAAAAATATAGTAATTATAAAAGACGGTTACAAAATATTGGTAATTTTAAAAAGCAGTATTATTAATGAATTTTAATTTGTTGCTGTATAAATTGGAAGTTATATAAAGGTTTGGATGTTGATGGTAACGTTATGCAAAATTTGTCTACTTAATTTTTTTTAATGATTTAATGAGTGTAGTGAACAACGTTTTGATGCAGTATAAATAACATGCGTATCCAGTAAGTTTAGAGAGATTTAAATTGATGTTGTTATAAACCTAAGATTAGCCTTAACTTGGCTTATATAAATTTTAATCTGAAAACACCCAGAAATGTTTTCAGATTACATTTACAGAAGCTTTTGATAGTTTGTAGCAGACAAAAACACGAATGTTATTATGTACACTTTATTTCAACCTTTCACCTTAAATAAAACTTAAAACATTTATTTAGAAATTTAGTTAGGTTGTCAATATTTGAATGTTGACTAATTTTATACTATCGATCATTTCATTGACTAATTTTATAGTATCGATAATTTCATAACAAGACGTATGATTGATATGTAACTAATAATAATTAAATATTAATCATACGTAACATTACACAGGCTGTTTTATAAAATTCTAAATAAATTTGTATAGAAAAGAACACCAAAACTTTGTATTTTTTACACATTAACTTAAAATTCTGAAAACACGTCGCGCGATTATTACGAGAAACACTTTACAATTTATAAATAATAATTGGACTGATATTTCAAGGATGATAGCAGTGTCAACGGGTTATTGGACGCTAAATACGCATTTGCATTTGGCAGAAGTTCGGGAACGAATACTAATTTGTGGCGGGATCAATTGGTATTTTTCCATTTTCGATGTCCAACAATTTTTCTGAGAAGGTTTCGGCAGAATGGTATTGAAGCAAATGCAGACACATGTTCATAGCGTTCGGCTTCTGTAGCTTCATTTCCAGTGAAATAAATTTAAAGGAACTTTGGCATGAATCCGACGTCATTTGAATTTCATTAGTAGTACATTTACAGTGTTACTTGCTAGGCTTTTCTGAAGATTAAGTGAAAATTTTATCAAAATCGGTAAAGCCGTTTTTGATTCCATACGGAACATACATACACACATCTCTTTTTATATACATACATATATATGGCATTAGCGGTATAATGTAAAAATTTGATTTTTACACACTTCTCCGCTCACAGGCCGAATATCAAAAATCTGACTTTACAATTTTTCCCGCTGGGCTATTCTGAAGGCTCCCAGAAAACTTAATCAAAATCGGTGCAGTCGTTTTTTATATATATAGATGGCATTAGCGGTAAAAATTTAATTTTGCCACGCACCTCCGCCCACCGACCGAAAATCAAAAATCTGACTCTACAGTGTTACCCGCTGGGCTATTGTGAAGAAAATTTAATCAAAATCGGTTCAGCCGTGAGTTCATTCGGAACATACATACAAACATCCATTTTTATATATATAGAAGATTAAATGAGAGAACAAGGTGTTTTTTGCTGAACAATACTTAAAAATAATGAAAATTTGGCAGCTATAGATCGATCTAAATCATTCTAAGATCGATGAAGCTCATTTTTACCTTGATGACATTGTGATTCGTCAAAATCACTTCCATGTGAAGACCCAAATGCATCCACAAAGAGTTACTGTTTAATGTGAGTCTTGGGTTGAAGGCATCAATGGATAGGGCATCTTCTTAAATCAGTCTGGTCAAGCAGGATTGCTACCTTTCTGGTTATATTGCATTATATTGACGTGCCTGACATGTGGTTTTAACAATACTGTACCGCATATCATACAGTAAGTCAATATGAAATATTCATTTGTACATGCATGATGAAAGATGGCGACAAACTTTGGATGGCCGCCCACTAGCCATCATTCTAACAAACATCTCCAATCGTTAACGAACTATCAACTATTTCCAAAATAAAGTGTGAAAAGAAAGTGAAAAGTATTTGAAGGAAAAAATTTAACGATTTATCAACGAAATTCAGCTACATTTATACAAAACGATCATGGCAAATGAACACAATAAACACAAGAGTTTAAGCAAGATTTTTTATAGCATTAACAAGCAACAGTGTTTCACTAATTTAATTAATTCTATTAAAAATAAACAAAACTTTTGAAATATTAACTAAAATTGTGATAAAATAATATATTTACAGCAAATAAAAGTTTGTTTTTTGATAATTTTCTTAGATTTATTTTAGTAAAGCAAATGATTCTCTTTATTTTAGCTAGTACTTGTATAAAAGTTCTTTCATATACAAATTATATAAAAAATTTCAAAAGTTTTGTAAATAAAAAAAATATTTTTGAGCACAAAATTCTTTGGCCATTTCTTTTAAAATATATATGAAAATTTAATTGAAATGGATTTCTATTAAAAAATCATGTAAAAGTAGCTATAAACTGCCAAAATTTTAAAAATAAAAAATATGTATGAGTAATATTAATTAATTTTCTAGGGAAAATGAATTAGCTTTGGCAGCTTAAAGTTATAGAAGCACTATATAAATAATAATATGTCCAACAAATAAATAAAAAATAAATTCGAAGCTTTTTTTGAATATTACTTTAACTAATCCTTGTTGCCATCGTGATTATGATTAATTTATACTAAATATCGTAAAAAAATTATGTAAATATTTCAACATGACCACTATCAACAAAAGCCTTATTTATCTTGTTTAGTTTAAAATAGAACGCTTTAAAAGTCTATGTTGAATTCACAGTATTTCCCATTTTTTCTACATGCAGTTTAAAACAAGTTCTATTGTTTGTCACGTTTTTAATTTTATGTTTATTGATAATATATTGGAAACAACAAAAGAAATGTTTTGCTATAAACATAGTGATATTAAATTGCTATCTAAAACGGGTAAAAGAAAAATTGTTTTTAAGATTACTTTATTGTTTTACTTCAAATACGTGCAAGTTATATGAATACCTTTAGCATTTGTGGTGCTAAATTAAAACATTTGGTTTTAAGTAGCAAATTTATGCATTTTCTAGATGCAGTCGAAAATGAGTTATATTTTTTCACGTTCCTGATATCATGTTTATTGCTAATATACCACAAAACCAATCTTTTATTACCTAAATGCCTTCGTAAAAAGGAGAAGGAAAACAATTTTTAAGATTTTTTTATTGTTCTTCACTTCATATGCTTGGTAGTGTCGCGTGCTTGACCTTGGAATTGATTTTTATACAATATGAATACCTTTAGCATTAAATTAAAACATTTGGTCGCAAATTTATACATTTTTCTAGATGCAGTCGAAATTTTTTTTTGTCACGTTCTTGATATCATGTTTATTGCTACTAAACAACAAAACCAAACTTTTGCTAATAAAATGCTATAGCAAATTTGAAAAAGAAAAACTATTTTTAAGATTTCTTTATTTATTTTTTGTCGTGTTCTTGATATTATGTTTATTGCTTATATACCACAAAACCAACCTTTTATTACATAAATTCATTCTCAAAAAGGAAAAAGAAAACAATTTTTAAGATTTCTTTATTGATTTTCACTTCATATGTTTGGTAGTGTCGCGTTCTTGGAATTGATTTTTATACAATATGAATACCTTTAGCACTCGTGGTGTTAAATTAAAACATTTGGTCGCAAATTTATACATTTTTCTAGATGCAGTCGAAATTTTTTTTTGTCACGTTCTTGATATCATGTTTATTGCTACTAAACAACAAAACCAAACTTTTGCTAATAAAATGCTATAGCAAATTTGAAAAACACAAACTATTTTTAAGATTTCTTTATTTATTTTTTGTCGCGTTCTTGATATCATGTTTATTGCTTATATACCGCAAAACCAACCTATTTTTACCTAAATGTTTTCGCAAAAAGGAAAAAGAAAACAATTTTTCCGATTTCTTTATTGATTTTCATTTCATATGTTTGGTAGTGTCGCATTCTTGACCTTGGAATTTATTTTTATACAAAAACATTTGGTCACAAATTTATACATTTTTCTAGATGCAGTCGGAAGCGAGTTAAATTTTTTGTCGCGTTCTTGATATCATGTCTATTGCTTACATACCACAAAACCAAACTTTTGCTTCTAAAATTCTGTATCAAAATGGAAAAGAAACACAATTTTTATAATTTCTTTATTGTTTTTTACTTTAAAGGCCGGCGAGTGTCGCGTTCTTGGCATTGGAATTGCTTTTTATACAATATGAAGAATACCTTTAGCACTCAACCAAATTTTTGTATTATTCTAGATGCAGTCTCGACAAAACCAACCTTTAGCATTAAATATACTGCTACTAAAATGCTATCGAAAAATGGGGAAACAAATTTTTAAAAATGTCTTAAATTTTGTGACTTCAAATACTTACGAATGTCGCGTTCTTGATCGTGGAAATGTTTATATATGCATATAATCTAACCTTATCAAACCTGATGGAAAGTTTTATTAAATTCTGTTCTTGAACTTAAAATGTATCGCATTTATTGTCTTGTATTTATTTATAAATTGCACATATATTTGCAGTTATGTCTTTTATATACATAAATAATTACTTTACTTAGTATTCACTTTGTTGTAAATAAATCCTATTAAAATAAATAAATTCTATTAATTAAATTGTAGTTGTATGCAAATTTTCTAATAGAATTAAAAATAACTTTAATTTAAAATCTCCACAAGTACTTATAAGTAATCAAATAATATAAACCTTGTAGACATAGTTATTTTTATTGTAAGTATTAATTAAATGTATTAAATTTAATACCAATATCAAGTGAGCTGTATTGATTCCCTGGCAGCAATAACAAATACTTAGAATACAATACAATTGCCATACAAAAGGTCATACATAACATAATGAGTCTACTATGTGCAAATAAGTACCAAATATTAATGTTATCAAAAATAATAATGATGCTTATAATAATATGTAGAATAATAAGAAGTAGACTAGCAACAGCCTTTAGAAAATTTATCTTAATACCAACTGCTTTTGACATCTTAGCAGACAGACATTTGTTGAAATAATTTACATTGTATTGCAATTTATACAAAAATTTAGAAGTATGTACATTGTACAATGTTTAATAATAGCTATAGGTATATTTACATACATGTGAACATTAGAGCGGCACATAATCTAAATAAAATATTAAAAATTCAAAATTTTCATTAAAAATATGAAAACATTGGGTCTTTCAAATAATTTTCAAATCATAATAATGAGATCAAACTTAATAAAAGATCTAAAAGTATCATTTATTTTATAGACTCAGCTCAGCTATAAAGTAGTGCATGAATAAAATATTTGGGAATTATTTTCTTTTTTTTTGAGCCACCTTAATCTGCTTACATATGTTCCACTGTTTATATATTTATCTGCATTTGTCGGTAAATATTGTGTAAATATTGTTATTTATCCAATGATTAGCCTCATTTCGAATTCCTTCAATTTATACAATTTTATAACAAAAACTATGTAAATTTTCCAAGAAGAGCAGCTAATTCGTATATATATATTTTATATACATTATTCATGTTGGTGTTAATATATTCCAAAATGTAATAGGAATAATATTAAATTGAATTTAATAAAATCTGATTGAAGCAATTTTAGTTATTTTATTTAAATATTTGTGTAAATTGTTTTTATTGCATTTTTCGTATTTGCATATTTCACGGACAAATACGAAAAATGTTTTCAAATGTTTTTAATTATGAAAAAACTCATTGATTCAATGTATTTGTGTAATCTACACTACTAGTTTTAACAATATACATTAGTTAGTGTTAGCGTTTGTTAATTTTACATTATTCATAAGCGATGCTAAACAGTAAATATATATGGACTTTTCTAGGGCCAAGAACGCGACATTGTAAAGCCTGTGAAGTAAACAAATTTAATTTGTAAAAAGCTTTCAATAGCACTATATATAGTGCAAATGGAAGGTTCTGTTGAATCCAATATATTACAATTAAACGCGAAAAGAAATAAGTAGAACTTGGTTTCGACTGCTTCTAAAAAAATGGAAAAATATGCAAGACAGAGCAAATTTGTTTAATTTATCTTTCGACCACGAGTGTTAAAGGTATATTGTATAAATATATAGACGTGACTCAAGCTGAAACTAGATTTAAAAAGCATATATAAACTAAAATTGATAGGTATTTAATATGATTTAAAACGCGACATTTATTACACGACATATTTCCCGTTATGTTTGTACAAAGATTACTTCAAGTAATTTTAACAAAAGCTTCGAATTTATTATTTACTAGTTGAAAGTAGCTATTGGTAGCTATTTACTAATGTTAGTGCTTCAAGTTTCTCCAAAAAATGTCGCTTATTAAGAAAAAATGAGAAGTGAAGAGGAGGCAATGTATTAATAATATAAATTTGCGAATTTTTGAATTTTTTTCTTTACAAATTATCACCTGAAAATTTCGAATTTAATAAAAAACAAGTAAGAGAGCTATATTCGGCTGTGCCGAATCTTATATACCTTTCACCAAATTATACTTTAAAATAAAAATTTTAAATATTTTTAGATAAACAAAATTAAATTTTTTTTCAAAATTTTTAAAATTTTTTTTTTTCAAACTTAAAAAACAATTTTTTTTTAAAATTGTTTTAATTTTTTTTCGAAATTGTTTTGTTTTAATTTTTTTCCAATTTTTTTTTTAATTTTTTTTCAAATTATTTTTTAAATTTATTATGAAAAAAAGTTAATGATTAAATTAAAAATAGTTTTTGGTAAAAAAAAATTCGGGTTAAAAAATATTTTTTCCCGATTTTGACCCATTGTAGGTCCAAATTACTATTGCGTTATATACATAGTTGCAATGGACTTTGAAATATCTATCATTAGATATCCATATTGTCTATATTGATGACTTAGTAATCCAGATATAGATCAAAAATTGACTAATAATCGAGGTTGTCCCGGTTTTTTCCTTATATCTCAGCCATTTTTGGGTCGATTTTCTTGATTTGAAATAGCGACCGAGCCAGAAGAATTTCCAACATATTGATGTATAAATTATGTTTGTAAGTTATTCGCTATCTATAACGATCCAGAATATATATACTTTGTGGGGTCGCAAATGAAAAATGTAGAAATTACAAACGGAATGAGAAACTTATATATACCCTTTATTAGTCAAAAAAATTTATGACAAAAAATTCTTTTTTGTAAAAAAAATACGGGTTAAAAATTATTTTTCCCAATTTTGACCCATATAGTTATAGTTATCTATCATCCAGATATAGATCAAAAATCGAGGTTGTTCCGGTTTTATCTCAGCCATTTGTGGATGATTATCTCGATTTTAAATAGAGTCCGCTCAGAGAGAATTCCCGATAGAAGTATTAATCATGTTTGTAAGTTGTTTAAGGGATACATAAAAATGATTTCAACATACAGATGGACTTGGCTATATCGGCTCCGCAATCTGTAACTACCCAGAATAAATATACTTTGTGAGGCGGCAAATGAAAAATGTAAAAATTACAAACGGAATGTCAAACTTATATGTATATATCCTTGCCACTCATGGTGAAGTGTATAATAAGGAATATTAAAATTTGTTCTTGTTTCTACAATATTCTAAACATTAAGAACGCGACACAAATTAAAATAAAGATTTAAAATGCAAAAGGATAAAGGATAAATGCATCTGCAATCTGCGTATTGGAATATAATTTTTTTAAACTCTAATCGATAGTTGTCATGTTGAAATATTTACATTAATTTTTGGTTACATATTGTATGATTTAAAACGTGACAATTTTTAATATATTTCCTTTTAGGTTTTTACAAAGGATTAGTTCAAGTAATTTTAAGAAAAGCTTTGAATTTATTATTTATTTATAAGTGCTACAAACTTTTTATATACATCTTCAGTAACTTTAACTAAGACCACTGTTAATTAATTTTCTCAAGAAAACTAACTAATATTACTCATACACACTTTTTATTTGTTTTTTTAATTTAAGCAGTTTATATCATTTGTTTAATATAAATCCATTTAAATCTAATTTTCCTACATATTTACTATGTAAACAATTTTGAGTATCAAAAACAATTTTTTAATTTCATAAGCTTTTCGAAATTGTTTATAGTATATTAAAGAACTTTTATAGACAAACAAGTAGTTATAACAATAAATATAATAAACTGTTTTATTAAAATTAATCTAAAAAAAACAAAAAATTTTTCGCTGTAAATATATGGTTTTTTGTAAATTTGAATAAATTTTTGCAAAATTTAGATTTTTTTCCAAACACTAGTAGCTTGTTAGAAAGCTTAAACTCTTGTGTTTATACAAAATATAAAATTGTTAAACTATCTCTATTACTTTGGTAGTTATATCATATAATATAAAATAACTAACGAATTAATATTACTCATACGTATTTTTTATTTTTTAAATTTTGTCGGAATATAGCCACTTTTTAAGCAATTTTTTAATAGAAATCGATTTAGATTCATATTTTATGCATATTTGTGCAAAGTATTGTAGCAAATTTAAATTTTAAACAAAAATTCTATGATTTTGACTTTTTCAAATAAATTTTTTTTTTAAATCTTTTAGTACATTATAGTATTTTTCAATATATTTGTCAATGCTTAAGTCATCTTGAATATAAACAGGTACTTTTAAACCATAATCTTATAAAAAATATAAAAAAATTTTTTAGTTTCCCACAAAGATTTTTTGATATTTATTTTTGATATATAAATGAATTACTAAATTAATATTGCTCATACGTTTAAAACGTAATTTTTCTTTTTAATAAGTTTTCTTGCTATGGCCCAACCTTTTCTGCTTTATCAATATTTTTCTGATATTTTGTTCATCGTTTATATGTTTTAGCAAATTTCGCTTGCACGTCACGGCATGTTCTCAGCTGCTCTATCCCAATATTCTTCATACTTTAGTGGATTTCTTTTAATTTTTCCCAAGCATCGCATTGTTGCTTCGCTTTTTCTTCCAAACAGTTTTACCCATATACATATCCATGTTAAAGTAATAAAAGCATTGGTTTTCAAAGAAATCTTACACTTGTAATAGCGAACGTGACACCCTTTTAAAATCATAACAAAATGTTTAAAGTGATTATGCCAGTGATTAAGGCCTTTCTTTTATGTTGAGTACGATGTTATTGATTTGTGTATTGGGAATAAGAGCTAAGACATTCGGCAGCCCAATTTTGATAGCGAACGTGACATCCTTTTAAAATTATAACAAAATGTTTAGAGTGATTTTGCCAGTGATTAAGGCCTTTCTTTCATGTTGAGTACGATGTTATTGATTTATGTATTGGGTATAAAAGCTACGCCATTGTGCAGCCCAATTTTGCAGGACTTGAAGGATCTATCGTGGATGGATATAGGGAAAATGGGCTCGTCCTTTTGAGCATCAAGTAGCGATATACATACGGATATGCAAAGTTGCTAAGTGATCTGACTATTACTAGCTCACTGCCTTTAGAACCTAAACTGTTTACAAAACGAAGGTAATCGAGATTTTATATAGGTTTCTAGTGCATTTATGGTATATTTAGAGTGTTCTCTGGGCAAGGTATAAGCTGTTTTCAGCCATTTATTTGGTTTATGTTATTTAAAAATTAGTTTATAATTAATATTTAATGAATTGTTTGGTATTTTAGTTTAAGCTTTAATTTTTTACAACATTTTCTATTATCTAGTGTGTAACAAATTTGGTTTGAACTGATGTATTAACATTTCAAGCTCATTTTGATGTTCATGTTAGGGCTATACATAGTAATGTCAATTAATTTGAACATAATTAATCACATGCTGTTTACAAATATATGAATTTTGAAATATCAAAAATATATATTATAAAAACTCATAATTAAACATTATTCCTAAAATTTGCAGCGACACCAACAAATACTGGCCAAAGGTTTTGTTTTACATCTACATATTTAAATAATAATCATTTTAATGGAGTTTTTTTTAATTATCTATGTACATGTAATTTATTACACATTTACTAACTTTCTATTTTATTTTTATTTGGCCCCATAAATCAATTGTGCTAGCTTCGCACTGCAAAAACTGCATGTGGCCATTTTGCAAGTAAATTTAATATATGTGTCTGTTGTTTAAATACACATTTTTACCTTTGGTATTTGTAACCTGCAGTACCACCATTTTGATCATTTCAGGGTATATATTATAAATATATTAAATTGTAGAATACTTGGAAATTTCCATTTATATATAGTTTAAATTCTTATGAAATTCCAAGTCTATTTAATTATATTTATCTGACTGTGTGTTTAAAACACTCTAAAATCCAAAATGCTTAATAGATATTAATGAGATTTAGCTAAGCTTTTCATCACTGCATTAAATATTTTAGTATTGAAAATTGGAAAAATCGTTTAGATAAAATATAAATTATGGAACAAATGGTAAATGATTTTTTCTCAAAAAACCTATTTTCCAATAATTGCTTAACAACTTGTTCTGAAAAGTCAATCTATTGTGACAACGAGTTCACAATTTGTCAATGAATTTTAAACACAAAGAGTCAGAACTTCCCACAAATAACCGGTCACATAACTATTTCTATGTCTATATAATTCCCATTGAGAATTACACACATTTTAGCATAGGTTTTGTGCATGTGAACGTATCTAAAAGAGTGCTATATTATATACCCTTCACCAAGTATACTTTAAGATACATATTATTGGGCGTATGACATAAAGCTGCGGGATTTTTTCGGATATTCGTTCTACATCGATCGAAACAAATAGTAGTGGAACGGGTCACGGGAGAGGCAAAACATCCCAACCACTTAATTTTAAATACTTTTTAACAGGTATTGCAATATGTGGCCGAGAGTTGTCTTGATAGAATATTACGATTTCATTCCTGGCCGCATATTTTGGGTGTTTTTCCCTGTGGTGGTCAGGTCAGATTTCACTAGCTCTTAATATATAGGACGCTTTTGGTCCCAATAAATACAGAGCATTACCTTAGCGCCATGGATATTCGGCTTTGGTATCAATTTGGCTGTTTGGCCGGGCTTCTCATATGATCTTCTATGCTTCGGGTTATTTTAATCGATCCATTTTTATCCAGGTGGCGCCATGGATATTTAGCTTTGTTGTCTATTCGGGTGGTAGGCCGTGCTTCACATACCATCTCTTATACCTCGAGTTATTGTAATTTAAAGCGGGTGAGGCAAAACTTTCCAAACACTTAATTTTAGATACATTTTAACAGGTATTGCAACATGTGTTACGGTTACGGTTTCATGTCTGGCCGCATATTCTGGTAGTTTTTGGGTCAATGCTTGCTTCAAACGATTCAGTTGCATTCAATACTGGTTCCATAATATTGTCTGAGCAGATTTCAGCAGCTCATTGTAGATAGGAGACTTTGCAGACCCAAATACAGAGCATTACCATGGCAGGTAATGCTTCTGTGCAAAAATGCAGTGAAGCACCATTTCAGACATACAAAATCGTCTTTCAATTTCTATTAACTTCAATTTGTGTGGTACCAAATTTCTCTGCTTTTGGATGAATCGTGTTGCTTGCAAACGTTTTTAAATTGCTGACTGAGTAGCTTTCAATGATTTTGCCAGCTCCTGTTGAGGCTGACAACAATCTTCATGGAGTAATGCCTCCAATTATTGGTCTTCAACGTTTTTTGGCTGCCCAGGACGATGTTTATCTTCCATGTCAAAAACACCACTTCTGAACCGCACATATCTTCTCTAGCAGCTTTGGTGAGCAATAAGTGTGCTTCAGCGCCACTTCTTTTTTCAAATTGAACAAGTAAAGCAAAACCTCCCGCATATGACGTTTCGTTGGTGCAAAATTCGATGTTTTCGAAGCAAACAATTGCTTTGTTCTTCAAAATATAAGCCATATTTTGCAAGTCCCTCTTTTGTAAGTCATATAAGCAAAGAAAAAATGGAAAGTATCCCGTAGAAACCATAGATAACTGTACAATCCTATTTTAATTTAATACAAATGGTGATGAACAGTGCTCCAGTTTTTGTTGCAAATCATTGTACAATTTTCATTTTGAATTAATAACAAATAAGAGAGCTATATTCAAAATTAAAAAAAAAAAATTTTTCTAAATTGTTTTTCAAAATTTAAAAATTTTTTTTTTTTTTCAAAATTGTTTTCACTTTTTTTTATTTTTTTTTAATTTTTTAGTAAAAAAAAAAATGTTTCTTAAAAAATATATTTGACCCATTGTAGGTCCAAATTACTATAGCCTTATATACATCGTCGCAATGGACTTTGAAATATCTATCATTAGATATCCATATTGTCTATATTAATGACTTAGTAATCCAGATATAGATAAAAAATAGGCCAAAAATCGTGGTTGTCCCGGTTTTTTCCTTATATCTCAGCCATTTGTGGGCCGATTTTCTTGATTTTAAATAGCGACCGAGCCGCCAGAATATATTGATGTATAAATTAAGTTTGTAAGTTATTTGGGGGCTACGGAAAGTTGATTTCAACATACAGACGAACAAACGGACATGGCTATTTCGACTTCGCTATCTATAACGATCCAGAATAAATATACTTTGTAAGGTTGCAAATGAAAATTGTAGAAATTACAAACTTATATATACCCTTGTCACTCATGTTGAAGGGTATAAAAGTGGTAAGGAACAGTGGGTTCTCCATTCATTGCAAATTATGTACCATTTTAATTTTGGTTTAATGGTAACCAACAGTGAGGTAAAATATAAAAAAATTTCAGTTTCCAAGATTCCAATCTTACGGGATATTTATGGTCAATCGTTTGTTACCAAGTGTATAAATAAAAATCAAAATATCAAAATATTTTCATTCTCATTCTTCACCCAACGTTTCGTTTGTTTGTTTCAAACTTCTTCAGGGGTTTTCTTTTATTGTTAAATTGAAATTCTATTGTCTACATTGTTTGTCAATTAACTTATTATTTAAAAAAACTGGACTTCACGACACAGAATTAATAAATAAAAAATAAATAAAACTTCGTTTCGATTTTATATAAATTCAGTCAAACAGTGGCGCCTCTATTCGTTGCAAAACATTGCAACCTAAAAAATATTTGAATAACTCTTTTAATTTATAATTTCTGTTAAACATTTCATTAATATTACTTTTGTTCTGCCATGGAATCTCCCAGCAAGTTGCATTTTATATATTTAATTTATGTATTTAATGCTGACTATAATTTATGAGCATAGTTTTAAACTAAAATGTCTAATATACTTTGAGGTGTCAACAAAATGGAAAAAGTGCAGTTAATTAAAAATTATTCGAGATAAATAAATATATAAAAATAAATGTTGCTGAATTACTTTTTGTTTAAATGGTGGAAAATTAAATGCAAATTAGAAAAATAAAACTAAATTAAACATTATGTAGTTTTGAAATTGCAGGCAATTGAAAAAAGTAAAATGGAAACAAATCAATAAAGGTTTAGATCTATTAATAATGATGGTATATAGCTGTAGAAATATATCTCCAAAAAAAAAACTTCTGTATTAAAAATAATGGTGAAATTTCAATGCATGCTATTAACAATAACTATAAATATTATTCAGAAAACTATATTAGAAATTACACAAAAAATGTTGTCTTAAGAAACCAATGCTGAACTTTTCATGCAAATTACATGCCCCTAAAAGTATACACCAACTATTACTATATTAATACGCTCAACAGCAGACTATACATAATTGTTATAAAGTCATTCATATTCAGTATTTTCTCTTAACTAAGTAACGTTTCATTGTATTTATTAATAAATTGCAAATGGAAATATATAAAATAACAATAAAAGGAATCTTATTGTCCTCAAAATAACAAACCATGATTTATATGCTTAAGGTTTTTTCTGCACTTATATGGTTGCTTAACACAAAAAATAAACAAGAGATTCCTAAGTAACAAAAAAGAAAACCAAAAGTAAAAGAAAATGAAAAACACATAACCAAAGTATAAAATAAAGAAAATATAAAACAGATAAATATTTTCTTTCAATTTTAACTGGATTAACTTACAGTTTGTTTTACTACAAATTGTCAATCATAAGGACAATGGAAGAAATGTAGGGGGAAATGTTATTTTACGGTCTCCACTTGTACTTTATAATATTGCTGGTAATTGTTTTTATTTTATAACATTTATTTGCTCAACATTTGTCATTGCTATTGTAACACATTGTGGTTGATTTTAAAGGCAACATTTGCTGTAGCATTGTGGCAAATAGCTTTTATATGAGTTTTAGATGAAAGTAAAAAAAATTAATAAACTATCTTTAGTAAGTAGTTTATTTTAGAAATTGTTTAGTTTATTTTAAAATTATTGCCAGGAGTGGAGAGAAATTACTATCAGAGCTTCATCTAAATGTGACAAGGATTCCAACATAATAATAACTATATAATGTATGTATGTCCTACTTGTTAAAATGGACCTAATGTAATCTTAAGTAAATTTACTAAAGAGTAAATCTAGAATATTACAAAAATATTTATTAGGATTTACCTTTTTTTGCACTTTTGGGTTTTGGATGAATTTTTTTTAAGGATTATTTGGAAATTTTTATTATTATTAATATTGAGTCATCAAGCAGTGCAACCCATAGGATCTTTTGTGCAGTACTTAGCTTCATCACGAAAGTTTTAGGCTTTATCCTCCTATTTATTCTGTCAGATGAAAAAACAGTAACATCACCAGGGGCCATTTAGGCCCCTCCGAGCGATTACTAACTGCTAGTTGCCAAAATTGCTCTGATGCAAAGCACATGCTCAGGCTTCTCATCAAGCAGCAGGCAAAATCTGCGCTGTTTTGTTCCAACATTGTCTAAAGTAAATTGGTGATATCTTAGACCACAATGTCCGATAAATAATACTGTTACGAATGTGCAATGACGATTTGAATTTAAAGGTCTGTAACGATTGCCTGCAGCATTCATTATGTTTGAAGCCACGTCCATCAGTAGCATGCGTTTATTGGCATTGTTTGTAAGTATGGCAACACTTAATGTTTGGGCTGCTGGCAATGACATCGAATGCTCTAGAATTCGAACATAAGAGGTTTGTCCGTTAAGAGCATTGTAGAAGATTCCCGAGAGATGGCGTGTGTATAAATGGTGGCAGAGGCTGCAATCGTGAGTTGAGTTGATCATTGTCGCTGTGAGAGTTAACATCAATTGTCTTGTACGTGTATACTTGTACATTATAAAGTGTGTGTGTGTATTTCTGCGAATTGATATACGTGTATAAAGACACTGAGTGACTATTTAATTCTGTTGTTGTTGTACATTCTAAATAAATAAAGAGTTGTTATAATTGTAAACTACTAAAACTGCTTTTATTTGCAATCAAAAGTATCCGGTTTATTTAAAGGAAATAAACCCACGTTTTTAAAAGGTAAAAACGTAACAATACAATATGATAGCAACTTTTGCTATTTACCTTTCGATAGAGTAATGAATCGCTTGGCCTGCTTAAGACCAGTCATGTCACCCCAATAAAGGGCGAATTCCGATTCAACACACGATCGAACTCCTTCTATAGATTATCCATCCGGTTTAGCAAAAACGGATTAGAAGGGTCAAACTGGCAATATTTATAGTCTTATATAAAAGACCACAATATTGTTAAATAAAATATTGTTAATTTAAATAATTTTCTATTTCAAACTACACAAACTAACAAATCTTTTGTGAAAATGAATTACAAAGCCTAGAAAAGTACCTTTGAGCTCTTACTGTATTTCAAAAACATAAAGTTTGAAATTGCTGCATATTTTTGGAAATTTTTCTAAAACAAATAAGTTTTTTTGAATATTATTTAATTGCGTAAATAACAAAAAAATTTAGTTGCATTCATACATGCAAAACTTTGTGTTCAAAATGTAATAAATATTAAAAAATTTACAATTGTTACAATTTGTTATTTCACAACAATTGTCTCACCCACAGCTAAACGAAATGTAAAATTTAAAAAACTAGTGAATAATAAAATACCAAAAATATATAAAGTTGTAGGTAAAAAAAAAAATAAAGGAACAAAAAAGCAACATTAATGTTTATTTTTGCAGCAACCAAATGTTTAAGCCGTTTAGCATACAATAGTATAAAAATTCTTGCAAATGTAGATACATAAATAAACAAAAACATGATGAGATAGACAGTGTATATAACCCAACAGACCAAACGTTCCAGAACAAAACAAAGAATTCTATATAAATGGATCACATTATCAAACATCAACAATCAGCAACAATAAATATCAAATGTTCAGAAATGAAAATCTTGTTATTTTTATGTGTCATCTATAAAATTGTTCTAGAATCTTTTGCTTTCAAATCTGACATTCTGTTATAGATTTCAGAAGCATCGGTTAGGTAGGATATCAGTTGTGTTAACAGCATGTATTGTAGTTTAATATTTATTTTTAAGTTTTGTTTATTTTAACATGTATATTAGGGTGGCTCTTATTTTGCACTTGTTGATGCTTAAATTTTTTTCTCTCAAAAATTTATTTAAAAACTTTTGCCTTGTTGTTATTATGGGTTAACAATTATGATGCAGTAGAGTTAAAATTTTCTTCTTAACGAATAAATTTCATCTATTTCATAACATCTAAGTTTTTTACCCCTCTTTTGGCTGGGTAGATAGTGAACCTCTAAACGTTATCTGATATTGCTGAAATTTTCAGTAGATAATGGAGAAACATTTTACATGTTGGAAGCATCGTAAATCCGGATAGTGTAAAATAAGAGCCAATCCAATATACTTACATTGTTAAATGTTTGTTTAGCTGAAACTCGTAATTCTATAAAAATAAAACAGGTTGTTTGTAGCATACTTTCTAGCGTTTTGAGGTTTGATTAACATTTAACTTTTTGTCTGTTCTGTTTTTACCTATTTGCAATTCCTTTTTTTTTTGGTGCTGTGGCTTTTTAGATATATTTTACATATTCAAATATTTTTATTTATTTATTTGCCTTCGGGCTTATAGAGTTTTTCAACAAATAAAATATTTGACTAGAAATTTTGTTTGAATTTTTCAATGTTTACTATTTGTAGTACTTCTGTTGCGCTTATAGGCAAACGTTGTATGTAGCTAAAAAAAAAGAGAAAGGATTTTCTTATTTACATTATTAAAATTGGCCATAAACTAAACTAAGCCCAACTGACCTTTTAACTAAGTAAATAAGCTGTTGTGAAAAAAAAAATAAAACTCACACACTCAAAAAACTTAGCATTTTAAGTGTTTGAGTTTTATTAAAATTTTAAAAACAAAAGTTTTAATTAACAACATACGGTGAATATTAAAAAATTTAAGGAAAAAAAAAACATAAACTATAATTACCCAATAAGCATTTCTAGTGGAATTCAAGTTCAAAACAAATGTACTTAAGGCTTTGATGCCAGTGTCAAGCAATTGAATTATGTTTGTATTACACTTTATATCAATAGCATTCTTTAGTAAAAAGGAAACATAAATTCAAGTTTAAAGTTATTTGTTTGAAAAATATTTAAGTTTTTCTAATATTTTTCAAGCCTAAAATATAATTATATCTGTACTCAAGGCAAATTCCAGCAAAATGTTATTCAAAGTGCTTATTGGGTATGTACTAAAGTTTATTGTAAAGGGATAGCTTTTTTTAGTTTTTTTTCAGCAAACAATTACTGGTAGTCGAATCGTATGCTGTAAAAAAAATCTCGAATTTTATTGTTCGTTTCGTTTTCGTGTGAACGTATGCTAATGGGAATGTTAAAATACCTGAATGTAATTGAATATTTATTGGTTACTGGTGCTCACTTTAGTGTAGGGAATACCAAAAAAGTTATGAAACATAGAACTTCATATGAGATTGATAATAGTTATTTGGAAGCAGTATGCTGCAACTGACATAAAAATGCAGATTTTTTTTTTTCAAATTTTTTGCTTTTATTTTGAAACATTTGTACAATGTAAGGTTTTTCAAAATATTGGCCATTGTTAGCTATAATCTTTTCCCATCATTCTGGCAGGATACGGAGGCCGAGCCAAAAGAACTACTCATCTTTTGAGGCGAAGAACTAATCAAGCCAATACTTTGTTACAAAGTGAATCCTATTCCAGATAGAGCGTTCAGCATCGATCGAAATAAATAGCAGCGGAATGGGGCAAGGTCTGGATTATAAGGCGGGTGTGGAGAAATTTCCCTACCACTTCATTATAAATATGTAGTTTTAAACAGGTATTGCAACATGCGGATTATCCTTGTCATGATGGAATGTTACGGCTTAATGTCCGGCCGAATAATCTGAACGTTTTTTTTCCAATGCTCGCTTATAAACGAATCAGTTGCGATCGGTACATGTGATGGTCTGGTCAGATTTTAGCAGCTTATAATAAATTGAACCCTTTTGCTCCCACTAAATATAGAGCAATGCTTAGTGCCATGGGATTTTTGGCAGTGATATCGATTCGGCTGGTTGACCGCGCTTCATATACGATCTCTTACGCATCGGGTTATCGTAATGGATTAATTTTTCATCGCAAGTAATGTTTGGGTGCAAAAAAATTATTTCCTTTTATAGCATTCAAGCAGCATTTCAGACATGCAAAATCTTTCAAGGTCTCTCGGCTTCAATTTGTATGGTACCCAACTTTCCCGCTTTGAATGAATCCTGCTGCTCGCAAACGATTGAGTAGCTTCCAATATTTGTGCAAGCTCTTGTTGAGTATGAGAATAATATTCATGGAGTAATGTCACTAATTCTTGGAATTCAAACTTCCATCTCACAATCAGTTGGCCAAACAATCAAAGGTCTGCTATCAAATTCTCTACAATGATATTAAACAGTACCGGTAGAACTTGTCTGTTGATATAAAACCTGGTTCAGGAAGAAGGAATGGTCCACATGATGTTTCTAAAGCCAAAAAAATAGTTAGCATTTTCAAAAGAGCTCCCAACACCTCCGGTAGGAAAGCTGCCCGTTTAGGTCAGTACTCGGACTATCTGGTACAAAAAGTTAAAGCCAATGCAGGTTTAAAAGCCTACAAGGCTAAAAAAGTTCCTGATAGGAACTCTGCAAAAAATTTAGAGGCCAACCACAGAGCTCCGAAATTGAAGTCAAATTTTATACAAAAAATATACCTGCTGCATAGTGGATGACGAAAATTTTTCGCAGCTTCTGGTTCCATTTTTTTATGCTGCAGATGCTCGAGGGAAAGTTGAAGAAAAGTTTAGGACCCAATATCATACAAAATTTCCCAAAAAGTTCTTGGTATGGCAAGCAATATGCAGTTGCGCCAAAAAAGCCAAACATGTATTACAAAGGGCTCCATAAATACCGAAATTTAGATCAAGGATTGCTTACAAAAAAAATGTTTCCATTCATAAGACTTCTTAATGTGTCCACTTATTTTTGGCCTGATTTGGCATCTGTCGCTATGGTCTTGAGTGGTACAAGAACAATAATGTGGTATTTGTACCAAGAGAGGCAATTTCTCCAAACTGCCTGGAGCTGAGTACAGTGGAGAGATATTGGGCTCTTGTTAAAAAAGAATTGAAGAGCACACAAAAGGTGTCCAAAAGTGTGGTAGATTTTAAACGAAGATGGACAACCTGTTCGAACAAACTGACATAAAGCACTATAAAAACCATAATGGAAGGGCTTTTGAAAAAGGTTCAAAATTTCATCACTAGTGATTAGAACTATAAAAATATTTTTTTTTTTGTAAATTGGAACAATAATTTCAATCAAATAAAAAAAGATTCAAAACTGTAAGTTTAGTGGTTTCATTTTTATTAACATATATGTATGTTAAAAATTGTTCAATCTCAGTCCTTAAGTGAGAATAAATTACTGATATGTATTCTTCAAAATGACAGATAAGACACACCATCTATTGTTAATCTTGCATTTTTATGTCGTCAAAAATCAGATAACATGATTTTGTAAGAATTTTCTAAATTTAGACTGTAAACTGGAAATCATGTTAACCCTAACCATACTAACACGGGTACCCCGGTACCCTAACGAACTTTGAAGTCAAGTTTTTCTTAAAGAAAATAAAATACAAATTTGAGGTTCCGCAAGTTCCTTCAGATAACCATTTTCAAAAGATTTTGCCCATCTAAACTACTCTTGATTCGTTTGCATTGACTCTGGAACAACCCAAAGTCAAATAGTCCTTTCCCTCCTGATAAGGGTACCCGGGTACCCTTATATATCTTTTTACATTTTGTATGAAAAAAGTAGAAAATTTAGTAATTTTTTGTTTATTGGTTATTTAGAAAATATTTTACATCAAACTGTTGCATAAAAACAATTAATATCTAGTGCAGCGTAAAGCAATAGTTTTGTTATCCGTATTGCACATTGGTCATATTCAGCCATCGCATATTTTGCCTGTTTTTCGATTAGACTTGGGATCAGTACTCACGCAAAGGTAGCAGCGTGCTTTTATTGCCAATTATCCTGTTTTATCTCGATTAGTTGTAACCGATGGGCCTGCGGCATCCTGTCAAACTTATTTAGGGACGGTTTAATTTGTTATAAGCTGTAGAGCAGCGTCTTATTTGATTATCGTTGTCTGTTTTGTTCAGATTAGTTGCCAACTACACGCCAAGTGGTGTAAAAAATCCTAGACGAGAGCTTTGATTTTTCTGGTGATTATATGGAGGCTGGAGTGTAACCAAATTGCACCCACGTCAATCGTGTTGAAAAATCTTCAATGTCCATCTATTTGTTTTGCATTAGGTGGTACATTTAGACACCATCTGGTCAATAACATCTACTCCATATTTTTGTTGTTTTTGTAGAGGTCGTTAATCTAATATTTTCCAGAATAAGTTGGCTCCCCTCGAGTATAATACAAATGATAACAGACAAAAGTGTTCCGTTTACCTATATCGTCCGTTGGGTTTGAACGTAGCTCTGTTGCAATATAGGATTCGTTTTGTCGAAGGGTACCGATTTATTCCTCTAACTTGTAGCTGATTGGCCAAAGGGAGTGAAGTAAAAAACATTTATTCCTGATTTTTTGTAGAAATCCACCAGATCTAGAACGATGTTTTCTCCTACATTTATCTATCGCTGACCACCAGGTGGCTTACCTGTATATATGTTTCCATTCAAATAATAGTTATTGGCTGCGTTACACAACCAGAATATTTTAATTCCGTATTTAGCTGGCTTTGAGAGAATATATTGAGTGAATCTGGTTCTGCCTATAAATGGAAATAACTGTCTGTCTACTGTCACACTTCAATCTGGAAAATAATTTAAACGTAGATTCTGCATCAACATATTCCAGATATCGGATATAAGAGCTACTTTGTCTGTTTGTTTGGGTTTCAATCTTGTAAACGCATTGCCGAAACGTATTACGTGTAGAATTTGAAATCGGGATTTTACGATGCTTTATAAAGGATGCCCCTAATTTCCCTAAATAATTGAAGGATGATCATTGTTGCCACTATTTATACCCATCGCCAGAAAAATTCCAATATAAGCATCAAGTTCTTCCATTGAAATCAATAAATTTAGATAATATGGGACAAACGGGTACCCCGGTACCCTTGTCAGGAGTCTACGTGTGTAAATGTTGTCCGTACGGTCAGGGTTAAACAGATGAAAATATATTTTGTCAGTATTGTATTATTTAGACGGAATGTATTTGTATAGTTATTTCTACCTATGAATGTTAAACATACAATTTCAATTGTATTTTTTAACTTTTCCACTTTTTTGTGTATTTTAAGGAATACACCAATAATGTACAACTCGTACTTACACAGAAAAAAATTACGACAAATAAATTGTCATATTAATTACCAAATTCGTCAATACAATTATTTTTTTAATTGAAAAGGCACCAACAACCGATTTTGTAAATATAAAAAATGTACTTGTTGTTTAAAATTGTTAACACTCAACAATATTTTTCAATTACGAGTTTGTCTTATTGAACAACTAATTGGTTAACAGTAGACTGTTATATTTTAACAACTAAATCGTCAAATTAAACAATGTTGATGTTGGTAGTTAATTACATTTTCTAAAATGGATTTATCCCTACTAAGAAAAACACAATAAAATGTTTCTTTTAATTCGATTTTATTAAGAATAATAAAAAGGACTTGACTTATAGCATATAATAGAGGTCATTGATACTACATACATACGCTGTCCGTCCAGTTATTATTGATGGAGTTCTTGTAAATAAATATGGTGGCCGGCTTAGCTTTTAGTTTGAGTAAGTAGATATATTTCTACATGGATGCACCATTACTTCCATGTACATCAGATATTGCCTTTGGATTTGGTTGGAAATGTTTGTACAATTGAATCTTGCATATCCATTTAGACGGCTGCTTGATAGAGTATGTAGTTTATTCAGGAATCCAAAAACTAAGCATATCAGGAAGGAACGTTATACATCCTTTTAGACTCTGAACCCTATTAAAAATAATATTTCTTGAACCGTTTTTTTACAATGATATATGATGAATAATATCATCTTAATTATTAAGTATACCTCTTATTCTGTCTTGAACAATTCGTCAATATTTATCATTAGTAATCACAATTTTTAATTTATTATTAAAAATTAACAATTTAATTTTTCTTTTATTTTTGTTTTTGACACAAAAATATTTTCGTTTTTTTATTTTTGAATGTAATATACAAAATATTTTTTAACAAATAAAATAGTTAACAAATAACTAAAAGAAATTGTTAATACGACAATTTACAATTAAGTTAATTAAAAAAATGATTACATAATTTAAACAAGTGTTAACAATTTTTATTAATTACTTAATAACTTTTGTAATTTTTTTCTGTGTATAAGGAAACTTTAATAAATGAAATAATACTTTACACATGTTTTTTCACACACATGCGATTATTTTTATACATATAGATGTAAATTTACATTTCATGTCATTGTAACATTTTAGCATGTGACAAACAGTGATAATAAAAAAAAGAAAACTGTATTATTGTGAAATTTCACTGGAAAAATGTCCCAATATAAATTTATTTGTACTTCCCAAAACACTCTTTAAAGTTTTGAGTTGTTATGGAAAAAACAGTTTTCGGAATTGGCTTACGACCTGCAGCAAGTCAATTTGCAATATTTTGTTTCCTTGTAACTTTGTTCATTACTGTACCACCTTACAAGCAAAAAAAATGTACGCCGTACTTCCTCTAATATAAAGTATTTTTGCAAGGCTGTATCGATTTTTTTTACAATTTTTAAATTGTTTGTTATAATTTTGGCATTTACAGTCGAATCTTAAAGTATGATATATCAATGTTTTTGTTTCGTGAAGACCAATGGGCTATTGACTTCAAGTATCCCGTTCAAGTTTTTATCCACCAGATTTATTTTCTGACATTAGGGTGGAAGACACAAATATCTAGTGGATAAATACAATAACTAGTGGATAAATACAAGTACTTGTAATTATAATTACAAAGGCGTAAATTAAATTTTTTCACAAGAAGTTATTTTCTTTGAACATACGACAAAAAGTCACTGGAAATATATATTTTGATAGTGTAAAATTGCGGAACTTTATGATATGAATGAACAGCTGTTAAATAAAACTTTATTAATTAAAATGCGTAAAATTGACACATCATGCTTTTCAAATAGTTTACTTTGTTGACATCAAGTTTTTTGTGTTTTAATATTGCTAATTTTATTTAAAAGAAGTTATCCGGTATGTCTCTCAGTATGCGTCGCAAATTTTTATAAATCAATTCATCCTTATCATGCATATGTCTGCAGCCGATTTGATAAATGGTTGATAAATGGTTATTATTATTATTGGGCAGTTAATGCATCCACAACAAAGTGAATGGAATATAAGATTCGGCATTGCCGAATATAGCACTCTTACTTGTTTTCGAATAAATTTATTTTATTTTTCATTTTTAAGAACATTTAATAATAAATTGTATAATAATGATCCATGTATTTATTTTGTTTTTAAATAAGTATTTTCATTAAAATATTATTTTCGTAAGAAAATTCAATTCAGTTAAGAGTCTTAAGCGGTTTAAGTTCATTACAGACATGTGTTACTTTAATACCAACATGTACTACTTGGAAAAGATAAATTTGTAAAAAAGGACATGTGTAGCTCAATAATGAAAGATAAGTAACACTATATTATATCGGGGTTCATAAATGTACACGACAGAAAAATGCTTTTATCAATAACTCGAAACATATAATAAAATGTGCAACCTATACATTTTATACATACCAATTTAGTATTTTGATTTTCTAGATTCCAGCATTAAAAACGAAAATGGAAAAAGTCCAATGAATGGTGACCGATAAAAACCGTTTTATTCAAAAGTTCAAACTTTTTGCGTTTTAATGAAAATAATACAAAGGAAAACTGGAATCTAATGGTTAGTAAATTTATTATGTATTTAAATTTCTAAAGGTAGAGTAACATACGGCAAATATTTACTCAAAAAAACCTAACCACTTGTTTCAGCACAAATTAGTTCGACATTATTTACTCTTACGAGTGTTTTGTAAGATCAAGGAGCATCAAATAAAATAAAACTAAATATTTGTTTTGAATCATCCAAATATATTTTGTTTCGTGGTTACGTCTTTTTCGTCAAATATTTGCCATGTGTGACCCTACCTAGGGTTTAATCCAAGAATAATAAAAATGTTCATTGTATGAATTTTACATGTCTCAGTTTGGATTTTCTTTTGAATGTTAATTTACCAGGATTTAAATATTTGTGGATGCCATGTACAGTTTTAGTAATGTTTAAGTATCACTGTTAAATAATATGTTCTTAAATCCCACACATGTTAATTATCACAAAATGTTAACAACATCCTTCAAGTGTATTTTAAGTTATAAAAATGTTAAGCAAAATTAGTTTAACATGATTTTGACATGTATAAATATATGAAAAAGCTTTTATTAAGGGTGCTTGTCTAAACTTATAAATAAGCTTTATATCTAGAACTGTTATAAAGGACATTTTATACAGAAATGTCCTAAAGATAAGGAAATGTAAACGATGTTGGTGCCATCTACTAGATTTTAGTATAAGTTCTTATGAACTTTTGCAGACATTAAAGTAACATTATAACAGTTAGATTTTATACAGTTAATAACCGTTCAACCGCTTTTGAAATCTCTAAAAAAGAAAGATGATTTAATAAAATGTCAGTTTTGTCACAGCATTTCCACTAAGTGGAAATAATGGTATGCTCCAAGTCGTAACGTTTTGGTTCTGCTGCAAAAACTTTACATAGCTTAAGGTGTAACTTATAGTTCTTTATGCATTTATAAAACAAAGTATTTGCCTAAAAATGCTTTATTAAAACAAGTTAGAGAGCTATATTCGGTTGGGCCGAATTTTATATATTTTATTTTAACCAAATTATACTTTAAAATAAATTTGTTTAATATTTTTAGGTACATAAAACCAATTTCTTTTCTCAAAATTTAAAAAAAAGAAAAAAAAAATATTTTTCAAAATAAAAAAATTTTTTTCAAAAATTTTTTTTTTTTACCAAATTATACTTTAAAATAAAATTTTTTAATATTTTTAGGTTTCTTTTTTCAAAATTGTTTTTCAAAATTTCAAAAATAGAAAAAAAAAAATATTTTTCAAAATTGTTTTTTAATTTTTTTCGAAATTTTTCTTTTTTAATTTTTCAAAAAAAATTATTAAATTTATGTATTAGTGAAAAACAAGTAAGAGATATATTTTCGGCTATTCCGAATCTTATATACCTTTCACCAAATTATACTTTAAAATAAAAGTTTTAAATGATTTTATGTAAACAAATTAAAATTTTTTTTCAAAATCTAAAAAAATTTTTTTTTTCAATATCTTGAAAAAAATATTTTTTAAATTTTTTTTTTAAATTTATTAGTGAAAAAAAATTATAAAAAAATTTTTTTTTGGAAAAAAAAAAAATTCGGGTTAAACAAATATGTTTCCCGAGTTTGACCCCTTGTAGGTACAAATCACTATAGCCTTATGAACATCGTTTTAATGGACTTTGAAATATCTATCATTAGATATCCATTTTGTCTATATTAATGACTTAGTAATCCAGATATACATCAAAAATAGGCCAAAAATCGAGGTTGTCCCGGTTTTTTCTTTATATCTCAGCCATTTGTGGGCCGATTTTCTCGATTTTAAATAGCTACCGAGCCGAAAGAATTCCCGATTAACTAATGTATCAACTATGTTTGTAAGTTATTTGAGGGCTACGGAAAGTTGATTTCAATATACAGACGGACGGACGGACATGGCTATATGGACTTCGCTATCTATAACGATCCAGAATATATATACTTTGTAGGGTCGCAAATGAAAAATGTAAAAATTACAAACGGAATGAAAAACTTATGTATACCCTAGCCACTCATGGTGAAGGGTATAAAAACATTATTTAAAGTTGATTTTCAACAAAACAGAACTAGTATTTTTATCTATATTGTTTTTCGTTTTAGTAACTGTTTTGTTTAACAAATATATTTATGCAAGAGATAGTCCTATTTATAAATGCATGAGAATTGAACCCCCTACTTATTAAAAAAATTATTTGTTACTCCTAAGAGTATATTCTATAGAAGCTAAATACGTTTTACTTAGTTTTCAATTTCTTTTGAATTTGATGTCTGAGGCATGTCTGTGTATATTGTTTTTTAATTGATTTTGTCTTTCAGTTGAATTTATTAATAATTTTAGGAACTTTGCATTCATAACTGCAAACATCACAAAGGGTAGTTAATCAATTTGACTTGCGAAGCCTCACCATAAACAAAAAGCATAACATCATCAGTAAATGTTTTAATAAATATTTGCTTTAACATGTTTTGTAAAGTGTTAATAAAAAAGCATAAAGCAAATTCACAAACAAAACTATTTGAAGGGAATTAACGAACAAAAATAAACAATAATATATAATTTAAAAGTGTTAATGGTCCGTGCAGCCTTCAATGGTGTTAAGCTTTTAATGGTGGACCATTAAAAAATAAAAGATTTACAATGGGGGAAATTTGTTACTAAATAAACAAAAAGTTAAAGAGTTTAAAAAAATTACTTAAAGTTTAAAATAAATGCTCAATTTCTTTAAAACGTTTGCTTTCATTCAAGGCCAATTTTGTATATTGGCCTTGTGTTTAATTTTAAATTTCTTAGAAGAGTTCTATTTATGTGTAACTTCCTTTTTCCTAGCATCATTAAAATTTTGATTAACTCTTCTTGTTAATTAAGTGATACAGACAATCCTTAGCAAATCTGGTGTCATTAATCAATATGTAAGAAAATATTTTCAAACAAAATTTACATTTTTGCAGAATAAAGAAAAAAAAAAAAACTTGTCCAGCTAAGTATTTAAATATTATCAGCCATATTTCACTGACACACTTTGTCTTCTATTGTTGTAATTTCTGTTCAATGACAGTCCATTGTTTTTGTGAATCTTAAAGCTGGCCGCGTTTTCTTTTCGCCTGTAGTCTTTTGCCATTTTCTTTCATAATTGTTCAAGTATTTCTAAAGGCAGCGGCTGTGTTTGGAGTTTATTACATGTTATTAAAAAATATATTTTGGTTGGTGTTTAAGTGTTTTGTTTCAGTTTTTTTTTGCTTTTACAAGTATGCAAGCCATTATATTTTTAAGCTACGTATTATCGTTTTACAAAATTTATAATGTTGGAAATTATTCATTGTTAAACATTATTTAGTAACGTGTCTTGTACGCTGAGATGTCTGTTGCTATGGTGGTTACTTTTGACTGCAACTGAATGGGGAATTTATTAAATAAATGAAAAATCATAAATTTTGTAAATATTTTTGCAAAAAAATAAATTATAATATTTAAGAATTTAAAATAACGATTTAAGTTTGAAGATGAACATTAGAATAGGAATACTTAAGTCCATTATTATACTTGAAAAGCTCTTAGGTATAGGGACACTTTTGTAGTAGGCATACATGGACATAAACATAGAAAAGACATAGAAATTTAATAGAATCGACATAGAATAGACATAGAATAAACATAGAATAAACATAGACTAGACATAGAATAGACACAGAATAGACATAGAATAGACATAGAATAGACATAGAATAGACATAGAATAGACATAGAATAGACATAGAATAGACATAGAATAGACATAGAATATACATAGAATAGACACAGATTAGACATAGAATTGACATAGAATAAACATAGAATAAACATAGAATAGACATAGAATAGACATAGAATAGACATAGAATAGACACAGATTAGACATAGAATAGAGATAGAATAGACATAGAATTGACATAGAATAAACATAGAATAAACATAGAATAGACATAGAATAGACATAGAATAGACATAGAATAGACATAGAATAGACATAGAATAGACATAGAATAGACATAGAATAGACATAGAATAGACATAGATTAGACATAGAATAGACATATAGTAGACATAGAATAGACATAGAATAGACATAGAATAGACATAGAATATACATAGAATAGACATAGAATAGACATAGAATAGACATAGAATAGACATAGAATAGACATAGAATAGACACAGATTAGACATAGAATTGACATAGAATAAACATAGAATAAACATAGAATAGACATAGAATAGACATATAATAGACATAGAACAGACATAGAATAGACATAGAATAGACATATAATAGACATAGAATAGACATAGAATAGACATAGAATAGACATATAATAGACATAGAATAGACATAGAAGAATTGACATAGAATAAACATAGAATAAACATAGAATAGACATAGAATAGACATAGAATAGACATATAATAGACATAGAATAAACATAGAATAGACATAGAATAGACATAGAATAGACATAGAATAGACATAGAATAGACATAGAATAGACATAGAATAGACATAGAATAGACATATAGTAGACATAGAATAGACATAGAATAGACATAGAATAGACATAGAATAGACATAGAATATACATAGAATAGACATAGAATAGACATAGAATAGACATAGAATAGACATAGAATAGACATAGAATATACATAGAATAGACATAGAATAGACATAGAATAGACACAGAATAGACATAGAAAAGACATAGAATAGACATAGAATAGACATAGAATAGACATAGAATAGACATAGATTAGACATAGAATAGACATATAGTAGACATAGAATAGACATAGAATAGACATAGAATAGACATAGAATATACATAGAATAGACATAGAATAGACATAGAATAGACATAGAATAGACATAGAATAGACATAGAATAGACACAGATTAGACATAGAATTGACATAGAATAAACATAGAATAAACATAGAATAGACATAGAATAGACATATAATAGACATAGAACAGACATAGAATAGACATAGAATAGACATATAATAGACATAGAATAGACATAGAATAGACATAGAATAGACATAGAATAGACATAGAATAGACATAGAATAGACATAGAATAGACATAGAATAAACATAGAATAGACACAGATTAGACATAGAATTGACATAGAATAAATATAGAATAAACATAGAATAGGCATAGAATAGACATAGAATAGACATAGAATAGACACAGATTAGACATATAATAGAGATAGAATAGACATAGAATTGACATAGAATTGACATAGAATAAACATAGAATAAACATAGAATAGACATAGAATAGACATAGAATAGACATAGAATAGACATAGAATAGACATAGAATTGACATAGAATTGACAAAGAATACACATAGAATAAACATAGCATTGACATACAATTTTTTTCTTGAACCAGCACTCAGCCTACTCATGTAATGCATGTTGGAGGATAGAGGGAATAGTGTTTGTGGTTATTTGATTTAAATTTTCTTATATTGAAAGTGACAGGAACGAGTTCAGCAGGAAGCTTATTCCACATACGGGCAGTACGGATAAATAACGAATTTTCCCTGTAATTTTGTGTCATCCACTCACCAGTGGACAATAAATTGAAGAGCCCTTACCAAAGAACGAGTATTGTGTAAAAAACTACGTGTTTCGGGAACAAGTTCCCTAATTTCAGTAGCTCACATACCATTGTAATATTGGTAGCATAGTGAAACACAACCATTTTGAAGATGTTTCAGTGAGTAAATTGGGCTGAATACCCTATTTTCACCGATAAGCACCTTCGACCTATCCTGTACTCGGAAATAGACTTCGAAGCACCGGCCCACATATGAGAGTTGTATTCCATTTTGGATTGGATATAAGTACATAGTAAGGCCATCAGTTGGAGTGAAGTATTTCCTACAACGTTGGTGAAAAGCAAGGTACTTGAGTGCTTCTTTTGACACTTGGAAAATGTGTTTTGTTTAGCAGACATCACACTGAATGCTCATGGCTTCAATATAAAGAGCATCTGATGCTTTGATACTTCCAACCATAAAAACATATGCAGCAAAATGATCTGTTGTACGTTTGTGTGTTAACATACAACATTGAGTCTTGCGTGCATTAAAATCGACTCTGTTCGCACAATGTTATTCAGAGATTGTCACAGGACCTTGGTTAATCATAACATTCATGTTTTCCTCATTGCCTCAATCTTTGATAGGCTTGGTGTGTAATTGAATGAATATGAATGGTAAATGTTGCTGTCATCTGCAAAATAATAGATATGGTTGGATGTTTCACGTAGAAGGACATTCAAAAAGATAATTAAAAGAGTAGGACAAAGCGCGGAGTCTTACTTTACCCATGAATTGATCTTGAACTCATTTGATGAGATACCATCTATAACAACTCCTACAGTGCGATCTCTGAGAAGGATCGATATAAATCGAGAAAAGTTACTACCGACACTAAAAGCAATAAGTTTTGATAAAAGCACACCATGCCACACTCTATCGAATGCCTTAGATATATCTAGAGCCACCACTTTACTTTCACCAAAATGGTGAATGGAACGACACCATTTTTCTAAAAGGAAAGCTAGCAATTCTCCCGTACAACGTCCTTTACGAAAGCCATACTGCCGGTCACTAAACAAGTTGTTGGAACATTGAATAAGATGGTAGTTTACCATACTCTCCAGAACTTTGAAAAGTGCAGACATCGAGTATACATAAAATAGGCATAGAAGTTTAGCTTATCGCAAGTTGCAAGTATTTCAAGATAATTTCAACTGAATTTTAACTTTTGCTCATACTCAACAAAACTTTAGTTTAATTTTTATCAAAGATTTTTCACACTACCATATAACGTGTTTTTAAAGTCCAAAAAAACTTTCTGAGTAACTTTTTTAATTACTTTTAAATATCAACGATTTAAATTTTGTATTTTTTTGTATTATATAATTTAATGCTGGCAAAAAAGAATTTTTTTCTTTATTTTTTTTTTTACCCAATTAATAAAACGAAAAAATAAATAACAACCAGCGGTAGGGATGAAAGAGAAATACACAACAAACATCATATTAAAAATGTTTGTGTGTTTATGTGCACAGCCAAACTTGCCGAAAGAGAAAAAAAAACCTTAATGATTTAGATGACTACACACAGTATTTCCGGTATTGCCTAATTCCCATTGGAGAATTAAGCACAATTAGTTTGAGGTGTGAGGTAAGAGATACTAAGTTGTAATCATACTAACAATTAAAGTAAGTACAGTAAAACATTGGTTTGGGAAGTACTTTAATAATAACTTAAATTAAAATTGAAATAAATTTTTCTCGATTATGGTAAATTTTTAAAAATGTATTATTAAGAGAAATAATTTTTTGCTTTGTCGAAGATTTAAAAAATTTCTTCTTCATGCTATTTGTACCGTTACAAAACGACCACATTATTAGAAAAGAATGTACTCTAATTTTTCAATAGCAACAATCTTGCTACTGCATTGTGTTTTATTAGTAGCGGTTAGCAAGCCAACACGATGTTATACATTCCATCATATTGTTATGATGTACGTATGAGTGATATTTTGGTATTCGAAATAAAACATACGCATAGTTTGTTTTTGCTACACCCAGCAAAGACTTTACTTACCTAGTAAGCCAGCAAGTAATATTAGAGCGTTCATACGCAAAATGAAGAGAAACAAAGGCTGTGCCGAATCTTATATACCCTTCACCAAATTATACTTTGAAATAAAATTAAAAATTTTTTTTTTTTTTTAATTTTTTAAGAATTTTTAAATTTTTTTTTTTTTTCGAAATTGTTTTTTAAAAGTTTTTTCCAATTTACAAATTTATTTTCTTTAATTTGTTAGTGAAAAAAATTTATGACAAAAAAATTTGTTTTTGTGAAAAAATTTACAAAATATTTTTCCCGCTTTTGCCTCATTGTAGGTCCATCTTACTATAGCCTTATATACATCGTTGCAATGCACTTTGAAATATCTATCATTAGATATCCATATTGTCTATATTTATAACATAGTAATCGAGATATAGATCAAAAATAGGCCAAAAAAATAGAGGTTGTCTCGGATTTTTGCCGTTATTTATATACGGATTTTGTTGATTTTAAATAGGAAACTTCTCGAAAACATGTCTGATAGAATTATTAAAGATTTGGATCCCGAAGATATCTGGGGTCTTCAGAAAATTGATTTCAACAGACAGGCAGACAGACACGATTGGCTTTGCTAAATGCAACCTGTTTAAATTAAGTATCTGCTCTACTACATAGACTAATGTCCTGGTCTACGGCCACTCACTACCAAATGATGTATGTGGTAACTAGTTGCCATTACCAAAATTCACAAAATTTTGTATGGCCGTAAATAGAATTCTAAAAAATGCAAATTAAATAAATATGTATGTACAATTGGGAGGCCCTTAGTTTTTTAATTCCGGGTAGCCCTTAATGAGAGAGCGAGACATTCTAGGATAACGCTTATATGGGTTCCTGGAGACGATGGAAATCATGGTGATTGTATAGCAGATGAATTGGCCCAACGGGGTGTGATGATGAATGATGAGGCAATCGACCCCTTTTCTTGTATTTCACTTGTTAGATGCAAGATGGCTGTAAAGCAGCAATTATAATAGACTGATCAAAGCAGATGGACCAATGAGCATTCATATGTTACAACGAGGTCTACTTGGCCCGTATATGATGTCAGCAGCAATTTCGTCGTAAGCGAACAACGCTAATTGTTTTCTTTATTACAGGCTATAAGACTGGGCCTACGGTATAACGGTTACTGTAGGAGCTGTCATAATGAAGAAGAGAAGGAAACTGTGTCTCACCTATTCTGCCAATGCCCGTCTCTGACAAGCCTGGGGGAACGCATCCTCGGAATCCCATTCATATCATGGATGAATCTTAGACGAATATACTGCTTTATCAGATAATCTGGTTGGTTTAATTTGGAGAAAGCGGACGTATTTTAATTACCCTGCAGTTTAGCCCTTGGGTATCACAATGGAATCAGTTTTGAATGGACCCAAGTGAACCTAACTTAACCTAAGGTCTAAAATTATTCTCCGTCAGATAAAAACCAAAAACTGAACATTTATGAAAAAAACGGTATCGTTTAGAGCAGTGGTGCACGTTCATATTGTTCAGGTTACGAAAATGTTCGGCAATTTACACGTACACAACACGAATGTAAATAATAGAGTGTAGTAGAGCGTAAAAATACAAATATTTCATTCAGTTGCTTGATGTTATTGCGGATATTTTATTTTTTACCCACACATGCACACAAATTAAATCCCTCTATTTGCACAACACTGGTTTAGAGTTTGCACGTTTATTATGAAGTTTCGTGTAAACATTTTATTATGAATGGACGTATGAGTGATATTTTGATATTAAATATAAATCATACGCATCATTTGTGGTTTGATATTGCAAAGTCGAATACATAATTAGAATTTCATAGAAAGGGTAAATTTTTTAAATTATCTATGGTCAAAAAAATATCCAAAAATATTTCACATTGTACTTCGACTTTACAATTACTTAAAACAACATTTAACCCAGCAAAAAATCTTAAAATAGGCGAAATATTATTTTCTCACGTGTTTTGTGTGTAATATGAAAGTAAATTATCATGAAAAGTATTGTATGTACGATTGTGACTTTCTAACTAACATTGATAATTACTTAATTTCTTCTTCAAACCATTGCAAATGAAGTCTTATATTATCTGAAATTTTTAAACATTAAACATTTATTGAATAACTCGTGCAAAAAGTAATATAAAAAATGTTTCTATTCAGTGTAGTTTAATAACTATTTAATCTATATATATATAAATTAAATGGTCCATGTATGTAATGGCACCACGTGAAAACGGTTGGAGCGATTTGGCTGATTTTTTTTATTCGATTCGAAATTTTCAGGAGATGGTTTGTAAAAAAAAAAAAAATTAAAATTAGAAAATTTAAATTTTTAATATATTGCCTTCTTTTCACTTCTCATTTTCTCTTAATAAGAGACATTTTTGGAGAAACTTGAAGAGCTAACATTAGTAAATAGCTAAAGGTGGTCAACTAGTCTATAATAAATTGATTTTACATACGCTGACTTCCGAATGAGTTCTATGAATTGACATCATTTTAATTTTACTTAAGCAAAAGCCTTATTTTCAAGAATTGTTTTTTAATTGATCAACATGAATCAAATAATAGTGTGAACAATATTCGTAATCAAATTTCTGATTTTCCACTTAATTAAAATTCCATCAAGTTTTTCTTTTAATTTTTAAAATTTAGGTGAATTTTTTCACTCTGATATTTGTTGAATTTAGTTGAAAAAAAATTTGTGAAAAATTGGTGAAAATGTCGAGGTTATCGCGGTTTGGTGCTTCCATCTCAGCTGACTTCTGTCAAAATTTTAACAAGCTGCGTCATTTAGTTTGTGTTTGACACCCATTGACATCAGACAGGAGAAATTGGAAAAAATATGAATTTCGTGTGCTCAAATCACTCAAAACAAGGCTAAGGCTTGATAAATACTATGGAAACTCTGCACCATCAATTTCAAAGGTAAAAAAGTGGTTTTCTGTATTTCGTTGTGGCCTTACAAGTACGGAAGATGCCAAATGTTTTGGACGCCAAGTTGAGGCCTCTACAGCCTTTTCGCAACCGTGGACGAAAAGTGGATCCACCACAACACACCACAGACCAAACAGCAGTCAAAATGCAGGGATAATCGGGTTATATCGGCATCAACGAAGACCAAGTTGGCTTTGTCAGCTAATAAAGTTATGACGACCGTTTTTTGGGATGTATTCGGTTGAATTCACATTGAATACCTTCAAGAGTGTACAAAATATCAGTGGCGAATATTGTGATAACTCATACGATCAATTTAATGGGAATTTGGCTAGAATAATATTCTTTTTCACCAAGGCAATGTAAGGGTGTACACATTTGCAGTTTCCATGGCAAACACCCATGAATTAGTCTACAAATTGCTCTCTCTACCGCCCTATTTTCCGCAGTCTGTAGAAATGGATCGGCGGAAAGAGATACTCCAAAGATGAAATCGCCTTACAAACAAATATCAATCGTTATATTAACATAGAAAGGCCATAACACGGTTATTTCCAAAATTGAGAGCTTTGCATACACCATCGATCAAATTTAGTATAATGCCACAACATTAAATTGGTTGAATCCCTTCATAAAATATCTGTGTTGAAAAAATTGCAACTGCAAAACTTTAAGTTTTATTAAGCTCTTTCCATCCCCTGTAAAGTAAGGAAAACGTTTTTATATTAAAATAGCGCACCTCAAAAGTGACTATGTTAAATAATTAAATGATTTTTAATCCAAAACCCAGTGTTTCATTCAAAAAGTCAAAAATAACTTCGTTTTATCTATTAGCGGGAATTTTTGATAAATTTCCAAGTCAAAAACAAGAAAGAGCGCCATATTCGGCAGTGTCAAATCTTACATATCCTCCACCAAAGTCTACTTTAAAACAAAGATTGAAAATATTTTTTGGTGAAAAAATTTTTTTTGGAAATTTTTTTTTCAGGTTCTCTTTTTTATATCTCAGCCATTAATGGGCCGATTTTTTCGATTTTAAATAGAAACAGAATCGGAACTATAATGAATATCTTGATTTATGAATAATGTGTGTAAGTTATTTGGATGATACGGAATGTTGATTTCAACATACATATAACGATCCAGAATATATATAACTTACAAACGTAATGCCTAACTTATAACTACCCCTAGCACTCATGGTGAATGGTATAATAACATCCCAGTTATTAAGTACCACTCTTCCATTATAATCACTACCATCATCACGTTGTAAAATTTCAAATCAAATATTTATGGGTTTTTATGTCTTTGCCAATAAACCAGCACAAGCGGAAAATATTTTTAAAAAGCAATTAATGTTTAAAGAATAAAAAAATAAAAAATAATCATTATAAAAACCATTTATATAAAAGTTGCCATAACTGCAACTTTTACCACCAAACGTATAATAAGTGATTAAAAACAACATATAATGTGAACAAAAATCATTGAAAATATAATTAGCTAGAATATAAATCATCATCGAGATTAAAATGGAAACTTTAAACAACACAGAAATAGAAATAAGAAAGTAATTATTATACTTACTTAGTTAACAGTGCTAATTATAGTTTTAAAAAAGGATTAAAAATTACTGCTTAAGATGAAAGGGGTTTTTCAAAGTCATTAGAAACCAAATAAAAATTAAAGCTTAAATATTTTATTATATTTTAAATGAATTTTAGTAATTTTATAAAGATTAAAGTATTAAAGAGATTAAGATTAGTAGTTCAATTTTAGTGTTAATACTTACATTTTAACTGCCCAAAAGTAATTGTGTTTAACAGTTTCTTTATTATATCTTAAGGGTTATTTATTTCATAGTCAGCTAGTTTCTAATGAAATTTAGGAGAATTTAAAAATTTCGTTTATTAAATTCTTAGAAAAACTGCAGGCTCTTATTGAATCGATGTCTAGTCTATTTATTGTTATTTTTTTATTTTTTTCTTCGAACAATAAAACCAAATTATTATTTATTAACAAGTAAAACCCTGGAAAATAAACAGTATACATACATATATATTTATTTATTTATCTATCTGAGAAAAAGCGAAACTCTTTAATATGCTTAACACGCAAAATAAACATTTGCTTGTTAAGGCTGAAATGTTGGTTGTTCACGTTTAGGATTTCAGCCTTTCTTTTCCATGGCAAGACTTTGCACAATACAAAAGTTGCATAAAGTAATTTTAAGCAAGAAAAAAAATAAAAGAAAGTTTGAAAAAAAAAATAAACAAATTTATATTACTTCATACTTAAACATACAAATGCTTGAATGTTTGTATGATAAGGTTTAAGTTGTTTGTTATTAGCTTAGGTTTTCTCTTCTTGATTTGTCAGATATTTGTATTTGGAACAACTTCTTCTATATACACTTGAGCATAGACAACAAGACTTCAAAACTTTTTGTGTCACGTTATAAAGAATGTACAAGTTCACTCTATAATGAATAAATACATGAATACAGCAAAGATCCTTTATAATGCAAGCATATCCAGAATCTAAACAGCATATGAATCAAATACACAGGAATGTTGATATACATTAGCGTGACCCTTAAAAATGTGGAATTTTTTTCAAATTTTTGGCTATTATTTTGACACATTTGTACATTATAAATTCATTCAAAGTATTGGCCATTTTAGCTATGAAATTTTACCATGTTCTTGGCAACATATGGATTCCTAGCCAAAAGAACTGCTCATCTTTTGAGGCCAAGAACAAATCAAGCCAATATCGGACACTGTGTTCCAAAGTGAAGCGTATTTCAGAGAAAGCTTTCTGCATCGATCGAATAGTAGTCAGACGGGACACTGTCTGGAGTATAAAGCGGGTGAGGCAAAACTTTCTAACCACTTAATTTTAAATACTTTTTAACAGGTATTGCAACATGTGGCCGAATGTTGTCATGATGAAATAATACAATTTCATGTCTGGCCGCATATTTTGGGCGTTTTTCTTCAGATTTCAACAGCTGTTAATAGATAGGGCCCTTTTGGTCCCACCAAATACAGAGCAGCTTAGCGCCATGAATATTTACTTCGGTGTCGATTCGACTGATAAGCCGGGCTTCACATACGATCTTCGATCTTCGGGTCATTTTAATGAATCCATTTTTATCCAGGTTGCGCCATGGCTATTTAGCTTTGTTGTCGATTCGGGTAATAGGCCGTGCTTCACATACTATCTCTTACACCTCGGGTTATTGTAATATAAAGCTGGTGAGCAAAAGTACCCAACCACTTAATGTAAATACTTTTTAACAGATATTGCAACATGTTGCCGAATGTTGTCATGATGAAATATTACGGTTTCATGTATGGCCGCATATTCTGAGCGTTTTTCGGCCAACGCTAGCTTCAAACGAATAATTTGCATTCGCTACAGGTTTCCTGTGATGGTCTGATCAGACTTCAGCAGCTCATAATATATAAGAATCTTTTGCTCGCACCAAATACAGAGCATAACCTTAGCGTCATTGATATTTGGCTTGGGCGTATGTTCGTCTGTTTTACCGGGCTTCACATACACATCTGCTTGGAAATATATAACCCATCTTAACCTGAAGTCTTAAATACTGTTCAAAGCTATTTTCAATATATTAAAGTCTAATATAGGGGCCACCCTAATATGTACAACAGGAAACGCACAGAGGAATCACTATTTTTCTTGTAGTTTCTTAAAGAGAACAATAGCTAGATTTATGAGTGTTTAAGGAAATGTTAGGAAAGCAGACATACAAACACTGAACTATAAAGCGAATGAGGCAGAACATCCCAATCACTTCATTCTAAATACTTTTTAACAGGTATTGCAACATGTTACCGAATATTGTCATGCTAAAATATTACGGTTTCTTGTATGGCCGCATATTCTGGGCGTTTTTCGGCCAATACTCCCTTCAAACGATTCAGTTGCCTTCAGTGCAGGTTTCCTGTGATGGTCTGATCAGATTTCAGTAGCTCATAATAGATCTTATGCTCCCACAAAATAAAGAGAATTACCTTAACGCAGTTGATATTTGGCTTGGGCGTCTGTTCGTCTGCTTTACCGGGCTTCACATATACATTTACTTGGAAATATATAAACCATCTTAACCTGAAGTCTTGAATACTGTTCTAAGCTATTTTAAATATATAAAAGTCTAATATAGGGACCACCCTAATACATACAACAGGAAACGCACAGAGGAATCACTATTTTTCTTATAGTTTCTTATAGAGAGCAACAGCTAGATTTATGAGTGAATGGGGAAATGTCAGGAAATCAGACATACAAACAAATAGTACATAATTGTCAAAGATGGAGTCTAATTAGACCACAAATAATAATTGTTTGCAATTAGTCAATTTAATACAGACTGAGACACAAACCAATCATTTGTAAAATTTAACTGAAACAATAAATGTATGGACATGAACATCCTTAAACATTTAAACAAAACTGAAATTTCTTTACAAATCTTTAAAGCCTCCTTAATACTAAAAAAATTAACTTACAGTTAGCACTAACTATAGGTCTTAGATTGTACAATTCTTTAAAATTATACCATGATACGTTTACAAAAATAGTGTGAAATATTTTAGTGAACATTTTTAATTTTAAGAATTATAGTTACTGCTAACTTTAAATTAAGTTTTTCTTAATAATGGGGGTAAAATAATATCTACATTTTTTAATACGCTCTTCGATTTTAAATATTAAATATTTATGGTCACAAAAGAATTGTTTTCTTTATTTATTTTATGAGTTTTTATTTCCATCTCAATCTATTGAAATCATAAATATATTAAAAAGTAATAAAATAGATACATTTTGATTTACACAAATACAAATCTACAAAAAGTAATATTTTTAAAAGGATTGAGTTTAAATTTTTGTTATATAATGAAAGATATAAAATGTGACAAGTTTCATTTGTAGGTATAAAAGGATTTTTGAATGATTTGAAATATTATAAATATGATAAAGTTGACATTGACAAATGCACTTTAAGGTTTATTCTATAAAAACATATGTATGTTTAATAATATTTTACTATTATTTGTAAGCCATGTTGGATACTCTCTGATTCTTTATGTTTATATTTATTATAAAATTTTTCTTCTCATACTTTACATATATATCTTATAATAAAGCATTAATGTTCCTTTTTTTTGTAATAATAAACACCACAAAAATGCAATTTATTATAAATTCCGGCCTCTACATTTTCATAGAACACAGTTATGCAGCACAAACATTTAAAGTTTATTTAACTTTGACCAGCCAGAACAATAAAATTGACCAGACAAATTTTGGGTTTTATAAATAAAAAATAGAAAAAATTAAAAAAAATAAATAAATAAAATATATCTTTCATGTGTATACAGTAGGGTGGCCTCAAAAAAGGTTGTCCTTTTTCTACATTTATAGTTGTTTTGAATTTAATCCAAATTATCATCCTTTTTTGATTTGGAGCACTATTAACGGAACTACAGCCTATTTTAGATTTCTATATAAAAAATTGATTTGTATTGGGAAATAAAAGTGATCACGGATTATCGTCCTTTTTTGATTTGGAGCCTATTTTAGGTTCCTGTATAAAAAAACGATTTTTATTGGGAAATAAAAGTGATCACAGATTATCGTCCTTTTATATGATTTGGAGCACTAATAACGGAACTACAGCCTATTTTACGTTTCTGTATAAAAAAATCGATTTTAGTGGGAAAAAAAAGTGATCGCATATTATCGTCCTTTTATGATTTGGAGCACTATTAACGGAACTACAACCTATTTTAGGTTTCTGTATAAAAAAATCGATTTTTAGTGGGAAGTAAAAGTGATCACAGATTATCGTCCTTTCATGATCTGGAGCACTATTAACGGAACTACAGCCTATTTGAGGTTTCTGTATAAAAAAAATCGATTTTTATTGGAAAATAAAAGTGGTCACAGTTTATCGTCCTTTTATGATTTGGACCACTATTAACAGAACTACAGCCTATTTTAGGTTTCTACATAAAAAATCGATTTTTAGTGGGAAATAAAAGTGATCACAGATTATCGCCTTTTATGATTTGGAACACTATTTAAGGAACTAGAGCCTATTTTAGGTTTCTATATAAAAAAATCAATTTTTAGTGGGAAATAATAGTGATCACAGATTATCTTCCTTTTGTGATCTGAAGCACTATTAACGGAACTACAGCCTATTTTAGGTTTCTACATCAAAAATCGATTTTTAGTTGGAAATAAAAGTGATTATCGTCCTTTTATAAATTGGAGCGCTATTTAAGGAGCTAGAGCCTATTTGAGGTTTCTGAATAAAAAAATCGATTTTTATTGGGAAATAAAAGTCATCACAAATTATCGTCCTTTTATGATTTGGAGCACTAAGGAACTAGAGCCTATTTTAGGTTTATGCATAAAAAAATCGATTTTTATTGGAAAATAAAAGTGGTCACAGTTTATCGTCCTTCTATGATTTGGACCACTATTAACAGAACTACAGCCTATTTTAGGTTTCTACATAAAAAATCGATTTTTAGTGGGAAATAAAAGTGATCACAGATTATCGCCTTTTATGATTTGGAACACTATTTAAGGAACTAGAGCCTATTTTAGGTTTCTGTATAAAAAAATAGATTTTTAGTGGGAAATAAAAGAACTAAAGCCTATTCTAGGATATCTACACAAATATTTAGCTTAAATTAATCTATATATATAAAAGAGTAACGTTACTGACTAATTTATCGATGATTCATCATCGCACAGCCCAAACGACTGAAGCTAAAATCATGAAATTTTAACTGTGTATTCTTCCTTCCCCAAAACGATCCGATTAGAAGGATTTTTGGAAATTCGAACGTTTAGGGGATAAAAACGGGTAAATTCGGTAACCTTATATCTTCAAAACTAATAAAGATACAAAAAAACTTAAAATTGCATGTTACCCCATTTAAAAAATAAGCTGGCAGGTGTTTCGTACTTTTTCGAAATTAGGGTAAAAACTCTATTTTGGTACTTTTTTTGCACCCTATGTATCTTTTTAACTAATAAACATAGAAACAAATTTTAAATCGTATTCCTTACTTATCAAAAAATAAAATATATATTTGTGGTACTTTTTGGAAACTCGAACTCTTAAGGGATAAAAATTGTGTTTATTTTTAGTACTTTTTCATAAAATATGTTTTTTTTTTTAATAATTTGACATAAAGATACGAATATTTTATTATGAACTCCCACCTCGCTACAGAACTTTATTTGAATATAATTTTAGCACCGTAATGGGGATAAAAAAGGTACCAATAAAGGGATAAAATCGGGATAATACATTTTATTTGAAATTTTTAAGCCAATAGGGGATAATATTTAGGTACCAAAACGTGAGAACTGAACTATAGGAACTTTTTGAATTTTCTATAACAATGGACTTAGAACTTTTCTTTATTCGTATGGTACTTTTTTTAATTTCTCCAATAATGAACCTAGAAACATTAAATAAAGGTTATATGGACCCGAGTGAGTGGGAAACCACAAGTGTGAGATCTTTGGTACTTTTTCTATATTCTAATGGTACTCTTTGAAATTTCTATAACAATGGACTTAGGAACATGTAATTAAGCATATATGGTTGTGGCATTTTTATTCTTTGACCCAGCTCACCAATTACTGAAGCCAGAACAATAGTCTTCAAGAATCTTGTGCTCAAACAAACTTAGTTTCCATTTGAGTTGGAAACATCAAAACCTTATTTCTCCTGCTTACAAAACGAGGCCACCCTAATATACACACATTAATTTGTATGTGTATTTTTATATAAACAGATCTCCTGACAATATGTAAAGCATTTGTGCAAAACAAAAAAAAGCTTTTATGAGAAAAAACATAGCAATCTAGTATAATTTCCATTAAAGCTTAATTCATAGGGAGAGACGAGACGTAATTATCTGTTGTCCAAAAACCTAACTCTTGCAACAACGAAATACATGTTAGTCATTGTATTTTGTTGTTGTATCAGACATATGATTTCTGGTATTTTTGTTTGACAAAACAGAGTGCCTCGTCTCTATATGTAACTCTCTATGGCTTAATAATTTTGTTACTTACTCTTCTGATTTATATGAAAATTAATTATCTAACCTCTGTAATGTTTATATATTCTATTAACGTCAGTTGTTGCTAATGTTTTTTGCAAACAATTTAACCCTCTAATGCTTAAGCATGCCTCAAGGCACTTATCGTAAAATGCCAATAAATGCAAATATAACTGATATTTCATTTCAAAAATTTTGATAGCTTTTTAAAATATTTGAAGTGCCATTTTTAGCAACTGTTGCATGAGTCTTTGAAAAGCAAAATCATTTATATTTGCATTTATTGGTATTTTTGCGATGAGTGCTTTGGGTATGCTTGGCCATTATAGGGTTAAAAAGACTTTTTAATTATTTTCAAGTAAAATTTTCTTTGCCAAACGATTTGCCTGGCTGAGTTTGCCAAATAGAACACCAATTAAACGAATATATTTGTCTATGACGAATATTAAATACCCTGTTCCCCAAGGTCTCCAAAAGTGCCCGTCATCTAAAAACCACCAACAAAAAAGATATTGATTTTGTCATTCCATTTATCAGACATTAGTATACAAATATATTCTGGGTGATCATACTATTTCAAGACGATTTAGCTATGTACGTCCTTCTGTTTGTTTGTTGAAATCACGATAGGGCCCGATCGACAGGAGCTTTTCACAAATCTTCTCTGCTGATAAGGTTTGTTTGGTATTGGTAATGGGGCAATATCAGTCCATGATTTCACCTAGCCTCCACAAAAATGTCCCCACGGAATTTTGTTTGAGCAGCCATAAATATGCTGATTATGCTGCAATCCTGATAAATCTCAAAATTTTAAAAGGTTGTCTTAAATTTTGGTTCATAACTTTATTTCTACTGAATGGACAATGTCTATATTTAATACCAGAATACATAGGACACTGTTTAATGTTCCAGGAAATTCTGATTGATTTCAGTTTCATTTGTTGGACATGAGCGTGATTTACACACACACAAACAAATAGACTTTGAACTTCTTAAAAATTCAGAATAATTATATAAAACTTATAGACGCTTAGCTGAAGTGTTACAAATGAAACGAGCAACTTGTATATACTTTAATTTAACATATAGTGGTTTATAAACCAAAAAAGTACAAATTGAATTATAAAGTTAAAAGTCCGCTTAAGGGTAAGAGATATTTTATATTCATATGAGGTTTAACAATTAAATAATGATTGCATGTTAAAGTGTGTCTGCTGTAGATAATAAAATAAGAATTTTTTATATAAAAAAAATGTCTACAAACAAGTTGAAATAATTAAGGCCACATAAAGTAAAGCTTTTAAAAAAAGAAACTTATAAATTACTTCACATTTTCCAAGCCCTTAGGATTAAGGACTGAGATCGAATAATTCTTAACATACAATTTCCGTGCTCTGTCTTTAGACTCTACATTTTTAGCAGAGTTCCTGTCAGGAACTTTTTGAGCCGTGTATGTATTTAAGCCAGCATTGGCTTTAACTTCTCGTACCAAATAGTCCGAGCACTGAGCTAACCGGGTGCTTTCCTACCTGTTGTGTTGGGAGCTCTTTTGAAAATGCTTTCTATTTTTTTGGTCTTAAAAACATTATGTGAACCATTCCTAAAACCTGAACCAGGTTTTCTATTAACAGACAAGTTCTTTCGATATAACATTGGAAACAGTTTGATGGCAGACCTTTGATTGTTTGGCCAACTTTTTGTAGGACCAAGTTGGGTTTTATTGAAAATATTTAATAATTTTAGTACCCACTTTTTTTCTCGTTACTCATTTTAATCAGATTAACAACAAATGAACATAATTGACATTAAACATAATGAATGATATGCTTTACAAAGGTAACTTGATAAAAATCAAATAATACTTGGGTAAAAATTTTAATGAAAAACGTGTTTTAAGAATTTTTTGATCTCAGTCCTTAATATGATTAAAATTAAATCATATAAAATTGTATATGATTATTAATAAAAATTTTACAGGAAAACAAAAGAATTATGAATGAAATATGAATGAAAATGGAAGATTTTATTAAAAAAGCCATTAACATAAATAATTTTTCTTAAATATCCCCTTAAAGATATAATTTAAACTTATTCCCTTTACTTTAATATGAATTTGTAAAACTATCTAAATTCCCTTAGATATTTAGCCAAACTTTATATGTACTTATATTGTTTCCCCTTTTATTAAGAAACTGTTATACAAAATTCCCAATTTGTTGAAAAATAAATAACATTTCCCCTAATTCTTTATATCGTACACTCAACAAGTGTTTGCATCATTCATAAAAATAAAACACAAACCTGCGCTTAAGGAAGTTTTCAGTTAAACTGTTATACTCAAAAATATTGCTTCAATTTAGTCCTTTTTAAAAATAACTTTGATAAACATGTGTATAACACTTTTCTCCTGTGTAGTATGAAAGAAAATGTTAACAGAAACAGCTGTTAATTCGACCAGTTGATTGTGTTTGTTATAAATATATAAATTTTCTGTTGGTTAAAGGTTTTGTAACATTTTTAGCAGCTGAAACAATTTAGTTTCAAACCGGTGTTACGCAGTAATAGACGTAAATTTAGCTGCGTATATAAACAATAACGTTTTCAGCAGTTTAAAAGGATAATAACTGTTCATTGTTATACAAATAGAAACAATGGTGTTTTTAACATGCTAACAATAAAAAAATTAAAGTAATTAGAAAATGAAAAAAAGGATACACATATTTTTCAATAATTAAAAAAGAAATTGTGAATTTTATTACAAAATAATACTCAATAAAATTATTAAAAAATAAAATAAAGAAAATATTTAAAATATATCCTAAAAGTATGCTTTATTATAATTAATTATAAAAAATTAACCAAAAGCGAGTGCTATAATTAAAAATATGAAAACAACTAAAAGAATTAAACAAAATTAACTACATTTATAATACAAAAATGAAATATTACTTACTTTGTATTACACAAAATGCAAGGATTAGTAAAAAATAATAATTAAAAACAAATCCCTAAAGTAGAAATAATTATAATGAAAATTTAAAACAAACAAGTGTGCTTCGTTTTGTATGTTTACAAAAAAATATTTAGCATTGCTAAAACCTAAAAGTATGCTTTATTATAAATAATTTAACAAAATTCTACATCTAAAAGTGTGCTTTATTAAATTTGAAAAAAAGAAACCTTAAAGTATGTTTGATTAAAAAAACAAATTTAACAAAATTCTACAGCTAAAAGTGTGCTTTAAACTAAATATAAAAAATAAACCTAAAATTTTATATTATCTACAACATCTTAATATAAATTTAAATACCAAATTTGTCTTTTAAAATAATATCAGAAAGTAATTTAAAAGAAATATGTTATATAAACAACTAAATATATTGTATATGCCTAAAAGTATGCTTTATATGAACTTTTGACAAAACAACTTAAGTGTAATCTCAAAAATTTTCAGGAGTGCGCAAAAACTGTTGAATTGAGCGATCATTATTTTATTATTTGACTTTTAAGAATTTTGAGAGAAATAATAAATAAAGTTCTTCAAGAACCAATAATAAAATAATTATCACTCAATTCAACAGTTTTTGCGCACTCCTGACAAATTTTGAAATTACACTTAAATTGTTTTGGCAAAAGAATTAATCTCAGAATTAATCTCTATACTATTAGTAATCAAAGAAAAATCTCACCTTAATATACTCACTGAAAAATGTACCCATAAATCCATCATCAGTTAGGTTATTTTATACGAGAAAAGTAGCAAATGTGAACTTGTGATTGTCGTATAACTAAATATAAACTCAATGGTTTATATATAGCTTTTCTAAGTTACAACCAAAACTTCAGTAATTTTCTATAAAAGTTTAATTTAAAAAACGAAACAAAATATAAACCCAAAAAACCTTTCAAACAACACATATTTCTGCTTTATAATAAACTTTTGATAAATCACACATGTGAAAAAGAGAATACTTTAGAAGTGTTACTAAATACTTGGCAAATTTGTTATAAAAAAATCCGACTCAAGATAGTGACACATTTTGAAAAAACCTCGGAAACTTATTTGTCATATTGGCATATAAAATTCCAAACACTATTATATGTAACAACAAAATTAACAAAATCGTATGTAGGATAGGTTATTGATCAAATAACCTTCAAAGTAATACAATTACGCAAAATCTTTATTTGGAAATATGTTTACCATTCTATTTAAATATTAAATTGTTGAAACTATGTTTATATCAGAGATACTTTTGATATGGCTTTTTGCTCATCACTTTAAAAACTGTTGAAATTATGTTATGTTATATAAAATATTAGATGACTATTTGCTACTACTGTCTTTACACTGTTTAAGAAATTGAGACTTTTTGGAACAGAATGGCGACAGTATAATTCTGAAAGGCCATGTTGAGTAGATCATTTGGAGAAATTGGCTAAGTTTTTTTTTACCCATAGCTATAAAACTGTTGAAATTATGTTACGTTATTTTAAAATTTAGGTGACGATTTACTACTACTGTCTACTTGCACTGTCCAACAAATTGAGACTTTTTGATTGGAACAGTATAGCGACGCTATAATTTTGAAAGAGAATGTTTAGATGATCATTTGTGTAGAATAATTTTACATTCCAGCTGGTCTGAGTTTTTTTTTTTTTTTTTTTACAGTGGGTCAAAGTTTTAATATTTTTTTGTTTGAAGGGAGCATTATACTAACTGAAAAAAATTGTGTAAATTAATGTCTGAGAGAATTCTTATTGTCACAGTTATATTGTGAAATTTTATGAGGATCATTTTTGTGGAAGATACAAACCCTCTAGCTCTTCTCTTTAGGGGTCAGCTTGACCCTTTTTCCGAGAAAATCAAAAAAAATCTTTTCAAAAAGGATATTTAAGAATTAAAACATTTTATGAAAATATTTGCCGAAAAATTTCAGTAAGGGGTCGGAAAAGATACCAAAGTTGTAAATAATGCTCTTAAGCCTAATTGACATAATTACACGCCACCTTATGTCTCCCATATATTTTTTAAAATCGCCAAAAATCCATTTATATTTTAAACCTAAAATGTCCTTTTTGTAAGGAACTTTTTGATTTTCGTGCCCCTTAAAGAGGGGAGCTAGGGTTCTAAGATATTGCAGACAAATTATACCCATAAAATACCAGAATATAACTCTGTTAATATGAATTATCTCAGACATGAACTTACATAATTTTTTTCATTTAATATAATGTTCCCACGATCAAAAAATTAATACTTTTACACACTGTAAAATAAAAACTCAGACCAGCTGGACTATAAGTTTATTCTACAATAATGTTCAATTCAATATGCCCTTTCAGAATTATAGGGTTGATATTCTGTTCCAAAAATTCTGTTTTTAAACATTCCTAAAAAGAAAAACAAATTAAAGTTTTCATGTTAATATCACTGTGTGTAATTTTTTGAGTCATGGAAAAATAACCATATACGGATACCTCTACGTGATAAAAGACCAAAAATATATAAAACCAAAAAAAAGATCTTCAAGATCAAAATCGCAAAGAACTTAAAAAAATTCGAAATAAATTTGTTTAAAGCTACCTAAAAGTATGCTTTAGTTTATAATAATATAATAGTTTATAGCCCAAAACACTTAATTCCTTTAGTTTTTTTTCTTACTAACTTATATTGACCTACCTAAACGGTGTTAAGAATCATTCTTAGGAAGTTTATATGTTCTAGAAAGATGTTTACTGAGATCTTAGGTACATTTTTGTAGTTGATTGTTTCCTTGAATTTTGAACGGTTTGCTACCTATGGACCTGAACAGCGGAAAAAAATTGCATTTTTTTAAAGTTTTTTGCGATTTTATTCTTGAAGATGAAGTTTTTTTGATTCACAATTTTTGTTCTTTATGACAAGGGCTACAATTTTGCCTCAGAGAGTAAATCAAATTTTCGAACTGTTTGAAGATATGAGCCTGAGAAAATAATCACTTTTTTGCAAAAATTACACCGAGGCCCCAAATCGTTTGGAGCCCATAAAAAAGTGCATGACTTTGGGCAAAACTAGGAAACACGGGTCAATTTTTTTTGTCTTTTATAACGTAGTGGTGTCCTATATGGTTATTTTTTTTTTCGTGTTGCACTGTGTCGACAGCTTGTTTAAAATGTGCTACCGTATAAAAGTAGACTTTTCAGGAAAGCCAAAAATCAACTTGTATAAACAGAAGTGGGACCACTCGCCGCTTTTTGTTTGATACACTTTCTATTAAAAACGATAAAAGCTATTCTTAAAATTCTTCTTGTTTCAAATGCATAGATATATAGGCTTTAGTATTACTTATATCAATCTTGCTTTTCTTTTCTTATTATAAATTTATTTTTAATATTTATACAATGACCAGCAGCTGCAATGCCACTCCAACCATGGGGTAAATATGCCAATAGGATGGGTGGCATTGTCAGAAGTAAAATAAAACAAACATTTATTGTTTAATTGTTTAAGCACACTAAAAAAAAAAATAACATATAAATGATATCAAAAGAAAGTCCATTGTGGAAATCATTAAATATTTATTTTTTTTTTTAATTTGTTCAACACTTTACCTTACATTGTACTGTAACATATCAACATCAAACAAAAATATTTTATAACTGTTTGAGATGTTCATGGAGAATGAGTTAGATTGGGCTACCATAGAACAATACCTGGTGAAACCACCTTACCAGGCATCAAACAAAAATTAAAAAAGTTGGCACAAAAATTTGTCGCACGAAAATATTTTTGGAAATCTTAGAAAAACAAATAATTACGTCTTTCTCTGACCATATGTAAAGTTAATCTGTAAAACTTTGAGGAATGTTAAATGATCTATAAACGAAAACAAGTGTTGGTATTGTAACAAAATCGATTCCAATGTTTTCCAGTTAGTCGGAGTTGACAGATATGCCCCTGTGGCGAATAATAAACCTTCCACAATATTTTTTAGATAAAGTCACCAATTCATACCTAAACAATGTTTAGGGTGGGTCGATTTAAAAATCGCCCACCCTAATACTCTAGGGATCAAAACAACAATACCGCTAAAATGAATTCTGATGTTACTTATTTTGAACCAAAAGTCAAATTTTTAAAAATCCCAATTTGAACCATTTAAAGTGCCCCAATCGAGTCTAAATGTATGACCGAACTCCACCAACTTTGGAGGGCGGACCCACCCATGCTAGTGGCACACCCCCTGGAACCCCCATACAAAAATTTCAAAAATCACCATATTTAGCACTTTACATGACGTATGTATTGTGTATAAATTTTGTATATGGAGCGTATGATAAATATAAATGTGATGTAGGTAATAAATAATATTAATCATACGTCTAAGAGAATCAGCAAGCAGTGCGGGAAATGAGAAAAAAAAATGGAAATAAATCTGTAACTTCTAAACCAATAGCCCAATTTACCAGGGCTATAGAGGAGGTGTTGATATATTATAGTTTTGAATTTAGGCTTATAACACCGAGGGGAGGCCGAGACACAGTGCCCCAAATTTGGGCTCCTAATAAGAAGAAAATAATTAATGTATTTATAGTGTTCTGAAAGATAACATTACGGGAAGTATTATAAATGTAAACTAATATCAAAATTGATATTATTGCGTGGTCCAGAGCTTTCCAAAATACATGGATATTTGATAGTTTAACTGGAATCCCCAGGCTTTTTATTCCTGTTCGACGTTATTAATAATGAATTTTCCAAAAAAAATTGTTTTTTTTAGACTGTGAAATTTTATTATGATACCTAAGTTTTTAACTCATATTAATACTCAGTATTGCTGCATATAAAATGCTTTAATAACATAAAAATGTAAATTAAAATTGAAATATTTTTTCAAAGCTCCTAGAATTTATTTTAAAAAGAAAAATATAAAAAAACCCTACAAGTTAAGAAATTAATTATAAATATTATGAATTGAAATCAATGAAATCAAATCATACTATTCATGTAGAAACTTTTTGCTATGTAGAAATTTCTAAATTTATTTAACTTTACTAAAACAAGTTACTTTAACTTTTTATATAATTGTGTCATTTCCACCCCTAAAACTATACATGAAACAAGACAGATAATAAAAAATATTTAAATGTATGTATATAGGATGTTTTTTTTTTGCTAATTTAGAGGAGTGGGTTTTTATTATATTTTGACAGAAATTAGAAAAAAATTTTACATGTTAAAAAAAATTTCTCTTGATTTTTTTTAGCTAGATTTAAAGCAACTTATTTTAACAAATATCTATTGAAATGTATATAAAAAAAAACAATACTAATGTTACAAATCAGAATTCAAAGATTCAGCAATGCAAGCTATATAAATGTTATGATCATAGGGAAATATACATTGAGCAGAAACTAGAAAACAACTCAAACAAAAAAATGACTATAGATTATCGCATGTGCGAGTGTTGTGTTTGTTGTCACATAGTTTTTTACTAATACACTCTCACCACTTAGATTTTTGACAACAGTGTTAGAAATTCTGTAGGAGAGTTTCCGATTTAAGTGAATCTATCTATGATATCTTAAAATGACTACTATTGCTGGCATTAAAAAGCATGTAAAGTTTATGATGAAAGTAGTTCGTCTTTAAAGACTTGGAATTTTGACCTTTTGTATATTATACATATAAATATTATACAGTAAACAATTGATTTTTTGCTTTTGAAAATAAATGTTGTTTAAGGATCTTATTTCTTATTTTCATTTTCTTTCTTTTTTGACCAAATACAATAATATGTTCATGGATTGAAAGGTACTTTATTAAGTCGTGTTTAGTATAACTTTTATTACAGTTATATTAACTGAGGCCATCAGCGCAAAAATGGTGTAACCCACAATTTGTATTGGTTGATGTTATGGTATTACATACAGTCCTTACATTATCAATATTAATACAAAAGTGTTGTAAACTACCTGTTGGTATTTAAAAACAGATTGAACTAAAACAAGTAAGAAAGTATGTTCGGTCAAGCCCGACCATATAATACCCTACACTAAGTAAATGAGCAAAACCATTTTTCTTTCAAAATTTCAATAATTTATATTCGTGAGCGATTTTCGGAAGTGGGCCTTATATGGGAGCTATGACCAATTATGGACCGATCACCACGAAATTTGGTCACGTGATTAATGTTTATATGAAAGTTATTTATGTTGCATTTTATGTGTATACCAACATTTTTAAGAGATTTATGCTCATTAAAGTGATTTTCGGAAGCAGGCCTTCTATGGGAGCTATGACTAATTATGAACCGATCGTAATAAAATTTGGTGACATGAATTCTGTATATATAAAACTTATTTGGAGAAAAACTTGTGTAGATACATATATAAATTAAACATTTATGACCGATAAAGTCCAATTTCGGGAGGTAATTTGTATGGGGGCTAGATGAAATAATGGACCGATTTCAGCCAGTTTCAATAGGCTTGGTCTTTGGGCAGAAAAAATGATATATACCAAATTTTGTTGAAATATCTTCAAGATTGCGACCTGTACTCTGCGCACAAGGTTTACATGGACAACCAGCCAGCCAGACGGACGGACGGACGGACGGACGGACGTACATCGTTTAATCGACTCAGAAAGTGATTCTAAGTCGATCGGTATACTTTAAGGTGGGTGTTAGACTAGTATTTTTGGGCGTTACAAACATCTGCACAAATCCAATATACCCTCCCCACTATGGTGGTGTAGGGTATAAAAATCGTCTTTGCAAAGAGCATAATATAACAAAGTAATGCAGTAAAAATTATAGTTTGCGATTACACCACTTTTACACTGATAGTCAGAATAATCTTTTTAATATTGGTACTCAAAGATAAAGCTCACCTTAATTCACTCACTGAAAATTCTATCCACAAACCCATTATCAGAGAGTTTCAGAAATTTCTTAAATTTCGTTTTTCCCGAAAGTTTAAATTAGAGCCAAGGCAAAATTAAAAGAGGCATTAATATAATTATATTTGGCTTTAGTTCTCTTGTACGACCATAATTAATTCTAAAAAGCAATTTTTGGATTTTTTCCAAAATTCTGGAATATGTAAAGGTTATTGTAGATATACAAAAAGTCATATCAGAAAACCAATGAATCATGGAAAGGTTGTTTTATAGAATTTACCAAAATGAGCGAAATTTTTTCTTACATTTGTTCGTAGAAAATCCAATTTTATAAAAAACTAATAAATATGTTCATTATATCAAATTGTCTGAATGTATACTTCATTAATTTAAAATAATCAAGTAGGAAAGAAGAAAAATTAACAGCTTTTGCTTTTAAAGCACTAAAATTTCCAAAACCTAATCTTTTTGTTTAAGAAGAATTCCAGCTAAACATTAATACCATACTTTTTACATATGATATTGCCTCTTTTCAATAATTTTAGGGACAAATAGCACAATAGAACTGCTTACATTAATTTTTATTAACATAACTGTCGTATATAGTTGCATTAGAGCAGGTGTTAATAATTCACAAATTGCTTTTTTTTATATCAAAGAACTTAAAATGGACTTAAAAATTTGGCTTGTCTGGTAACACAGGTCTTTCTGCACACAATTAATGATAACATGAGCACTACAAAGTTCTAAACTGGCATAACCTTTAATCTGTTTATATTGCGCTTCAATCAGCTCAGTAGTTTCGGGGATATAATAAGAAATTGAAGAAAAAATATTTATTTTTTAAGTAAAAATAGCAAATTTTTTTTGTTTTTAAAAAATCATGAAAAATCCAAAACGGCAGAAATTGTTCAGATTTATTACTTTATCGCAAAGCCATATATAATAAGAATAAATTGAGTTATCGAGCATAAAAATTGTTGAATTCTTTTCGAGTTTATTCACAATTATGTGAATTCGCTCATTTTCACAAAATTTTAGTTTTTTGTGTAATAAACATAAAATTGATATACATAACTTCTTTCTATTGATTGAATTTCGAAAACATTGTTCCCATGCTATGTACAATTTTTCACATATATATAGTGTTTCAATCGGCTCAGTAGTTTCGGGGATATAATAAGAAATTTTTTACTTAAATATCAATTTTTTTTGTTTTAAAAAAATCATGAAAAATCGAAAACGGCTGAAATTATAACTTTATCGCAAAGCCACACATAATAAAAATAAATTGAGTTATCGGTCATAAAAATAGATGGATTCTTTTCGAATTTATTCACAATTAAGCGAATTGGCTCATTTTCACAAAATTTTAGTTTTTTGTGTGATAAACATAAAATTGATATACATACCTTGTTTCTATTGATTGAATTCTAAAAACATTTTCTCAATGCTATTTTAAAATTTTTACATATATATAGCGTTTTAATCGGGTCAGTAGTTTTAGGGATATAATAAGAAATTGAAGAAAAAAATTATTTTTTAAGTAAAAATAGTAAATTTTTTTATTTTAAAAAATTAATGAAAAATTGAAAACGGCTGAAATTGTTCAGATTTATAACTTTATCGTAAAGCCACATATAATAAGAATACAACGAGTTATCGATCATACAAATTGATGAACTATTTTCGAATTTATTCACAGTTATGTGATTTCGCTCATTTTCACAAAATTTTTGTTTTTTGTTTGATAAACATAAAATTAAGTGGTTAATGTTCTTGTTTCTATTGCTTGAATTTTTAAAACATTTTCCCAATGCTATGTATACATTTTCATATCGAAATTCATTTAATTTTTACGATTGCCGTAGCAAACTATTTTTTATTATAACATTGAAACTACTGAGCCGATTGAAATGCAGTATATAAATGGATTAAAGGTTATGTAAAGCTCACCTTTTCTAAGTCTATTTTAATAATATCGGACGAACCCTTTTCGAATTTTAATTTTAATTAATTATGTAGAGAAATGTCTAAAAAAATTATAGTTTTACTTAAAAATTTAATTAAAAAAAACCTCTCCATAGAATTTAAAATTTAAACCATATTTGTACTACTGGAACCACGATACTTCAAAATTAAGTAGTGGTTTAAAAAGCCCCTAAAATGTTTTAGATTTTTGTGTCTTGTTTAATCGTCCATATTTTTTGAAATGAAATTAGATGAAAATGTTCGAATTTATTCAACTTTACATAAACGACCTCTTCTTATTATTCACACTTTTCATAAAGACCCCTAAAACTATACTTTGAAATAAATCTAAATAGAATTGTGCCAATCTGATTTCCTTTGGTATCGTTTGTATTACAAGTACAAACTAACACTAACTCAGAATAAGTCCAATATAAAGAGATGGTTTAGAGCGATAAATATTTGGAGGGTTCAAAAGGTCAGCTATTAGTTCATATTGTAATAATATCCTAATATATTGTGATAGTTTAAATAACTTTTTTTTTTGTGCTTCAAACAAAATAGTTCTAAACTACAAGCACTTTTTGAACTATGTTTATTGTTTTGTTATAAAATAATACATTTTTGTTTGAAGCATAACCACAATTTGTTTAAACTATCACAATATATTAGGACATTTTGGCAATATGACTTAGTAGCAAACCGTTTGAATCCCCCAAATATTTATAGTCCCATTATCAGACTTACTCTGAGTTAGAATTAGTTTGTACTTGAATACCGCAATTTTAATTTTGTTGATATTTACGTTTGATCTGCATGTGTTTTATGCAACAACATTTTGTCCAAGTGATTTAATTTTTTTTGATAATGCTATTATGTTCCATGTACTGTCGCTGACAATTCTAATTCCTCTAAGGCAGTTAATTTCTAGAGAATGTGTGATAGCGCATAATGAAATAATTAAAAAAGTTTAGTATTGTCACAAAAATACAACCATTAAATTATAATTAAAGAAAATACAAAATATTTCTTAAAAGATTAAAAAAAAAAAAACAAAAATTCATACAACTACCTTGCCATTGTTTCTGCTTCTGTTTTAAACTTCTACTTGCTTACAAATTATACCAAAACAAAATTCTTTTGAAATCTATAACAATGGTTGGTTCTTCTTATTTTTTAAATACAATAAGTTTCAAGGAATTGAAAAATCGTAAACAACATTTTTATATTTAAAAACAGAATTCCCGTAAAAGACAAAAACAAAATAAAATTATCCCACATAATCACCATAACAATAAAGTGAAAATTAAAAAAAAAAGAAAAAAAAACTCAAAATAACAAGTATGAATAATAAATAAATAAATAAATATGTAAAAAAGGACACAATTTAAATAAATTATACAAAGATTATTATTAACTAAAAGCATTTATGTATAATAAATATCTTTATATGTATAGTGTTTTGTTTAAAAAACAAACTATATCCAAATCCCTTGTTAATAACAACCTAAAGGTATGCTTTACATTTTTTTTGTAATACTATTCAGCAATAGTTTCTATGAATTTAAAAAAACATGAGTAAAAGTTTAATTTAACTTAAAATAAATATAAAATATCAACAGTTTGCAATAATATGCAAGAGAAATGTTAAGCTTTATTAGTTTTTGTTAATTAAACTAAAACCATTCAATTAAACTTAATTAATTCTTCAACCGCAATATGCAACAACTAATTATGCATGAGTTATTTTTATTTACCTAAAAGTATGCTTTGAATTTCAAATATGTAAATTATGCAATAGTTTTAGTATGAATTGCTTTCATTTTGCCACTTAATTAAAAGTAGTTATTATTACATTAAAAAATTATATACATTGTAATTTATCAGAGGTTTACAAAACAGGATTTGTGTGGATATTGTGTTTTGTAAACTTACACTGTGTGTAGTATTTTGAGTCATGGATAAATAACCATATAAGGACACCACTAGACCAAGAAAAAAGACCCGTGAACAGGGGTAAAACGAATTTTTTAAGGTTTAAAGCGATTTTTTCTTGAGGGTGAAGGTTTTTTGTTTCTATATGTTCACAGTTATTGTTCTTTATGACAAGGGCTACAACTTTGCCTCAGAGAGAAAATCAAAATTCCGAACTGTTTTCATGATATGAGCCTAAGAAAATTACCACTTTTTTGCAAAAATGACACTGATGCACAGTGTGGTAGATCGCAAATCTAACTGGACAAAATTAGTAAATCGCGTTGGGTTCATTTCCAACTTATTAATTAAATAAAAAACGAGCTTAAATATATAAAGAATTGTAAAAAGTCAAAATTTGTTTTTGCTATGTATTTTGGGAGTTTCTTCAAAAATTTTCTTTTGGTAAAGAGAAAGTGAAAAAAATGTTTGACGGTTGTAAAAATGCTCAAGATGTTTTTGATTTACCTTAAAGTGAACACTTAAAATATTAACTTAAATATGATTTTACACCAGAACTATCCGGTATAAGTAGCTTTAACTCTACCTGAAAATAGGAAATATTTAAATTTTAGCAATTTCTTTCTTTTTGGAGGTCATACTGGAAAAGTGAAAAAATGTATGGCGGTCGCAAAAATGCTAGAGATGTTTTTCATTTACCTTAAAGTGAACACTTGAGAAATTAACCCGAATATAGTTTTATAGCGGAACTATTCGGAATAATCGGCTTTAACTATACTTGAAAAAAAGGAAATGTTTTATTTTTTTCACTTTCTGAACTTCTCACAAAAAACATATTTTTTAATACTTACAATAGCAATAATTAAATGAAAATTGTAATATATTTTCTTGAGATAGAGCTTAATAATAATAAAACAAGTAAGAGAGCTATATTCAGCTGTGCCGAATCTTATATACCCTTCACCAAATTATACTTTAAAATAAAAATTTTAAATATTTTTAGGTAAACAAAATTATTTTTTTTTTTTCAAAATTTAAAAAATTATGTTTTTTTCAAAATTGTTTTCAAAAAATTTTTTTTTAATAATTTTTTTTTTTAAATTTACAAGTGAAAAAAATTTATGACAAAAAAATTTTTTTGTTAAAAAAAAAAATTAGGATTAAAAAATATTTTTCCCGATTTTGACCCATTGTAGGTCCAAACATCATTGCAATGGACTTTGAAATATCTATCATTAGATATCCATATTGTTTATATTAATGACTTAGTAATCCAGATACAGATAAAAAATAGGCCAAAAATCGAGGTTGACCCGGTGTTTTTCCTTATATCTCGGCCATTTGTGGGCCAATTTTCTCGATTTTAAATAGCAACCGAGCCGGAAAAATACCCACTATATTGATGTATGAATCAAGTTTATGAGTTATTTGTTGTCTTTAGAAAATTGATTTCAACAGACGGACATGGCTCAATCGACTCTGCTATCTATAAGGATCCAGAATATATATACTTTACAGGGTCGGAAAATTATATTGTGGAAATTACAAACGGAATGACAAACTTATATATACCCTTCTCACGAAGGTGAAGGGTATAAAAGCAGTAAAATCACCATAGCCTTTATAATCATATATTAAAATCACACAAAAAATACACTTCTATATGAAATCTAAATGTACTTGTTGACAACATCCGATTTCAAACTTTACTTTTTCCTAATCAGAGCTAAGAACAAAAAAATAAAAAAAATGAATTACAGTTACCTAATGTATTGAGAAGTTCATTAAATGATCAGAAGGAATCTTGCCAGATTTGTGATTTATCACAGTGCGTGATGCCCCAAAAAAAAGTGCATGACTTTGGGCAAAACTTTGATATGTTGGCCTTTTATCACGTAGCACAGTGTTATGGGTTCGTACATTTTTTTGCAAAAAGTAGAAGGAGTGCTCCTATGATAATAAAATTTGACTTGACTTGTTTCATATAGAAAAGCTAAATATTAAAAATGATTCATATCGGATAGTCCGTAGGGATACCTTCCATACAAGGGTCCTTCCAAAATAACGTTGTATCAGTCATAATTTCTTAAATAATGCAGCGATATTATTCAAATTTTGTATATATTAGTTCCAAAAGCCCAGACATCATAGTACAAAGTATGAAGAAAATCGGTCCCTATCGTTCAAAACTCACATAAAAATAATAGTATCGTGATGAAATTCGACATAAACAAGTTGTAAATCTAAATCTATCTGTTAAGTTTCATAAAGATAGGAGCATAATTGCTCCTATCCCCCATTAAAAAGTAAAAGTAACAGCCTAAAAGTATGCAAAGCCTTTTATTGTAAATATGCATTGCAATTTATTGTAAATATCCATAAAAAATACGTGAGTTTTATCACAAAATTTATGAGTTTAATCAGCTATCGCAAAAAGTCGCAGAATTTTTTTACATAAAACGAAAGAAAATGTTTCAAACTTTCATTTAGTAGTAGCAGTAATACGGAGGTAGACCGAGCTAACTTATTTTTTTTCTAATGAAAACTGCAAATGCTAAATTTTTTGGAGTCATTTTGATTTGCTCAGATCTCTTAAACTATATATGTAATTTAAATATCTTTTTTTTTCCTATTAAATATAAAATACTATATCTTAATAAAAATGCTTCATAACTATTGTTAGTCAAACCATATTTATAGTATAATTAACTGAAATGTAGTAAAATTTTCATCAGTTTTCGTTGTATAATATTTAGATAACTTTGGCACACTCTTTTTTATACAAAATTTTGTTTCTTTCCAAAACAAATCATGGTTTTTTACTAATGAATCATTTCTCTACAGAATTGCATCATTAGATTTTAAAAAAAATAACTGTAAAAAAATAAACTTTTTGCAAAAAAAAACCACTGTGCGTATATGGTTATTTTGGTTCTTGTTGCACTGTGTTATACTAAATTTAAAAATTGTTTATGATTATGTATTTAATATGAGTATTTTAAAATCATGTCAATATTACTAATATGTGCGTATCTGTGCGTCCCAAAATAAGAAAAAAATATTGTTTTTTATACATATTTTAAATTTGTCATTTCGTTTGTAACACATAAAAATATTCATCGTAGACCTACTAAAATCAATAGCGGCATTCACAATCTTGTGGAAATGGTTTGGATTACTGTAAAATTTTGCATTTGCAATGATGCTAGACCATTTCCACAAGACTGTGAATACCGCTAATATATTATGGATAAGATGTCCGTCAGTCTGTCCATCTGATCGTATATCTGTCTGTTAAAAGCACGATATGTCATACAAGGAAAGCCTTAGGGGAATAAAATTGTTCCTAAATAAATATAAAGTAATACGCCATATCAGAAGTTACTTAGAAAATTAATAAAAAAAAAGCACTATGGCAAATATCGCTTAGAAGTAAATGTAATAAAAATAAACATGTTATAATCATTGTTTTTAAGAAAAACTGTATTTTTATCGACATAATTCAAATATCCCAAACAATTTATTGTTTACACGAGCCTACAATTTCTACTCTATTCCTCTAATTTAATTTTCCTAATAGCTTGAATAACATAGCAAAAATAATCAAATTGTCTGTCTACTCTAATTATTTTCAAACAAAAAAAAAAAAAACCTAAATTTATTTCCCATTAGCGAAAGAACTTGCCATTATCATTATTATGTTCTGGCATATTCCTATTCCTATTATTTTTAACTAATTAGTTTCTTGTTTTCTCTTATAACTTCCAGGAAGTGTTGCAATTTGACAACCCTTTATTTAACAGCTAAATGCTGCTTGTTTTTGTTGCTATATATTTTTTTCATAATTCTGTATTAAATGAAATTTTTTTGTATAATTCCATTTAAGTTGTATGTCCATAAACAAAGACAGGTGAAATTAATTAAAAAATATTTTATTAATAATTAGATGAAAAAATACATACATTGATGCCTATTTAGCTATAAAGCAGGAGTATAATAAAATATATGTAATAAGGTGGAAATTCCTGAAAATAAGTAACTAAGTAAACACAAAAATGTATTCCCTATTTGTAAGTTGAGAAGAGCAATTTTGACATTTACAGGCTGTCAACAAGTTTTATTTTCTAAAAGCTGAAGCTCTTGTGTGTAATCCTTTTTAACACTTAAAATAAGGAAATTCAAAAATATTTGAGTTTTTGAAAAAAAGAATTATTACAAAAAAATCTTAATAACTTTAGTCATATAAATAACTTATATATACATAACTTATTATATCGATTGTAATGCTTAAAAATATTGCTATAAGGCAGATCATAGTATAAGTATTTAATATTAGTTCCTATTGTTTCTGCTACATGTGTGTGTAAATCACGCTCATCTCCAAAATATGAAGCTAAAGTGCTTGAAATTTTTCTAGCATGTTTATCAATATCATAAGTAGTGTAGTATTAAAAATCCGTTATATTGTAACAGTGTAGATAAAGTTATGTAACAAAATATGACACGACTTTTACAAAAATAAAATTTTTTAGACATTTTTAAAATTGAACAGTTACTTAAATTGTTGCTTTAGCATCTATTTGAGCATAATATTGCTAATTTTAATTGTTCTACATTGCTGTAGTTTTATTCGTTGTTGTATTCTTGAAGCTGATTTAGTATGGTTATGTATGAGATGAGACTCATTTTAGTTGCATGAAATATATGAAAAAAACGTTAAAATTTTTCAAAGCTTATGAAGAGTAAATATATAGACTTTATATAAGTATTTTATATTGCTGAAAACCTTATGACCTGGAGATTAATATTTTAGTGAAATTAAATAATTTTATGAAGTTTTTGGAAGTCAGTTACCTTAAAAACTAAAAAAATTATAATATGGTGATTTTCCATGAAGAAAAATATAAAATTTGAAATAATGTAAAACATTAACTGTTAAATATATCATTACAAAATTTGAAACTGAGGTAGATCCAAGTGTATTTAAATCAACTGCCTTATAATTTCTGAAATTTTTTATTTTCGAGTAGCAAAATTTCTAAAACGGGGAAAATGTGTTCCAAAAACTGAGCTTTTTTAAAAAAATGCCTACTGTGACATTATTTATCATACAATAGTAAAACAGCTTTACGTATGTTTAAATAAGGTATAGTGTTATACAAATATGGAGCTCTTTCAAGGATTACTGATTTTCTTTTTTAGAATTTTCTACTCAGACCTAATTTTTTTTTTTAAATTGTTCAAGTTTGGATAATTTAAGTGGGGATTTGCTTCGCCAAAGTGAGCCAAATTTAACTCTATAAGCTCTTCCATTAAGTTCCTTTTTCGGATCAAGTAAAAAATTTATATAGTCCCGAAGAAAATTGTTTTCTACAGAAGAAAAAATTTAGGGACTTTTAATGAAAAAAAAAAAGGACAAAATCCGCCCCATTTTATATCTTCCAACTTTGGATGCCTGTAACTTTTGATTGGGACGAGAAAAATGTTAGCAACTTGCTTTTGTTTTATTTACAATTTTATCGCTCTTTTCTTAAATCAGATATGCGATTTAAAAAAGAAGAAATTTCGGCCCTCAGTAGGCCCGCAATATCTAAAAAACCAAAAAAAAAAAAAATTGAGCAAAATTATAAAAAATAAATAAATAAACCTAAACTAAAAGAGATAACTTGCATATGTATGTATATTTTTGGTAGACTTTCTTAAGGACTATTTATATTTTAAATATCAGATCATTCGGATCATAAATTTTTTTTAAAAACATGAGACCTGAGGTGAGCAGATTGAGGAGCCACGTACTGGCAACCATTAACGCTAGGAAGCTGAGCAACTGTTTGTCAATTGTAATACACCTTAGCTCTAACCGTGTGAAATTTCGTAATAATATCTTTAATAGTTCCCTATATACCAAATTATTAAAAAAAAAACGTTTCTAAACCACTGTGCATCATTGCTAGCAATAATACTTCGCAAGTAAAAGAGTCTACAACTTCTACCAGATTTCCCTTTAGAAATTTACATCACACATTGTCGGTATTAACTCTCTTTATCTTGGTTTTTACAATGTTTATCCTAAGACCTGATTTAGCTGCAAATTCGCTCAATTTCTGAAGTTTTGTCTCATCTGCATAGTCTAGGCCTTGAAGTATACCATGAAAGCTCCATGTTACTTGATTTATTATTGTGTCAAGTGTTAGGTTGAACAGTAAAGGTGAGAGAACACAGCCCTGACGGCCACCAGTTTGGATATTTATATTGGCGCTTAATTGGTTCTCGTAAATGATCCGACAACTAGTTCCATTATATAGCTCTTTGACTAGATTGATTATATTCCCCAGCACTCATTTACATTCCAGTACACCCCAGATTGATCTATGGTTTAATGTTTTGAAGGCTTTTTCGAAGTCAATGTCGGACATGTATAAAGGAGTACTTTACTCCACTGATTGCTCAACGATAATGAGCATGATATTCATGTGATCAATGCATGAATTTCTAGTTCTACATCCTGCTTGCTCTTGCCTAAGTTTAGGCGCTAGAGATTCTGGCAGTTTATTGTTGATTATATGGGCTAATATTTTGTTGCTCTGCAATAATTTACCATTTCTGGAGAGGAGAGTAACGGTACCTTTTTTTAACTCCTGTGGCAGCGATTCAGTTGCCCAACATTGGCGTATTAGTAACAGGAGAATATGTGCACTAACCAGGGAAACCACCTTCAGAAGTTCCGGGGCAATGTTGTCAGGAACCGGGGACTTGTTGGGCTTAAGCGACCTTATGTTATGTTTTGTTTGTCAAGCTATAATATTTTCCTATTTCGAAAGAAAAACATAAAAAATTTTAGAAATTTTAAGTACATCTCAAAATTGTTATTTAAATATCTTAAATTTCCTATTTACAATATTTTATTTTTATATAAATTTTTCCCTTTATATATCCCAAATTTCGTTTTCTTCTCCAACATAATCGATTGCTTTAAATAACCAACGTTGACACCAACATATTAATCCATTTTTGTCACATGCCTTAAAAAATAAAAGCAGTAAAAGAGAAATAACCAAAAATGTGTGGTTGTACAATATAATGATTGATTATTAAACACTTGCACACAAATTTGTGGTCAAGTGTTTAATTATGCAAATATCGGAATTTTTGCGTAATCAAATAAAAAAAAAAAATGGTTTTTAAAAATGACTTGTATTTGTTTTCTTTATTTTTATATTGAATATTTGTTGCATATTCATTCCCATTTTAAAACAAATTTTATTTTATTCATGCTTCATTTGGGGATTTAATTTCATGATAAATTGAAAATGTCCACAAAATGTGTAATCAATTGCAAAATTAAAATAGAATAAATACTTAAATGTTGTATTAAAACAAATTAATAATTATTCCTCAAAAAAAAAAAAAAAAAACAGTGGTTTTTCAATAAGTCAAAATAAATCTTTTTAACGCAAATGTTCAATATATATTACTTAACGGCTGTGTAACGTGGAATACTGGCCCTCGCGATTTGAATCAGTGAAACAAGCCAACGTTTCTCCAATTTTTGTATTCCTACCAAGGCACTCGCAGATGAGGAAGTCCAGCTCATACCAAGAAATTAAAATATTGTTTTGTATTCGAATAAACTCTAAATTTTAATACTTGTACCTATTTTCGCTTCGCATGAGACAAGTTTTTGGTTTTGTTCAAAAATTTGCTTCTCAGAAATACATTTCATATTTTAATTTCTAGTATTTAATTTCAGATTGTTTATTTTACGATTTTGATGTAATAAACTTCTAAAATATTGTTGGAGTCAAATATGTTCTAGTCAGCAAAATAAAATTTGTATGACATTGCCGATAAACGCTAGCATCTAATTGTTACTTCATAATATTTAAATTTGATTGTATTATTATGTATATCTATTAAGCCTAATTAAAAACTTTAATAATTTGCAAAACTCTAACCTAAACCAAATTACTATCTGCATAAAAATATTGTTAATAAGCGTAAATAACTTTTAAATCCTTTTTACAAAATTACTGCAAATTAACTAAACGTTTTACCTAAGTCTCATAATTGAGCGTTTTACATGACAAAAACTAGTTAAATAAAAAGATTAAAACAGCAACTCCACCATAATTTTATGAAAAATGCAACATATGAGTTAATTTTATACAACCGAAGGCGTATACTTATTGAGAGATTAAAAATAATTAAATATTAAGTATACGTGATGGGGTAAGAGAGTGTAGCATTTTTATGTTCTCTTTGGTTTTCTTAATTGGTTTATTTGATTAACAATTCTTAATAGTAACAGCAAAAAACATTTAAGTATAGCTTAAGGGCATTTGAGTGAGCATTAGGCAAATCAATAGAAACAATTTTTATAATTTCAAGTATTAAATAAAAGTGGCCTAAGGTTGTAGGTTTATATCTTTTTTTTTATATTATTTTATTATAAAAATAATTTAATTTATTGAGTTGCTTGTAAAGTAGTAGGACTTCTTTAGAAGGGTTGGAGAGATTTTTAATTTATCTCATAAAATTTAAATTTTAATAAAATATTTTGTGTAAAAAATTTTGGTATAAAGTTTTAGATTTTTATAGCAATAGCTATTAAAGAATCTTAAATTAAATGAGCTCAAATTCTTATACTAAATATCTTAACAATTTGCTTACATTGTTTATAAAGCCTTCGTTTAATTTGTTTAATGCCTCCTTAAAGTATGCTATGGCTCATGTTCCAGTTTGTGAATTTTCTCTAAAAACATACAACACAAGTATATAGGGCGTCTTATGTTTTGTGTGTGTTTGTGCTTGTGACTGTTTGCATTTTATTTTAAAAACCTTTTTTTTCTTAATTATTTTTGTTTAAATATTTTAATGAAAAATAATAAAACAAAAACTTAAGCTAGCTTCTTTTTAACCATTTTATTCATTAATCTTTTTTTTGTTTTGTTTTTGCTTTGTTTACAATAAAACAACAAAACAAAAATAAAAAAAAAACAATATAATAAGAAAACACTTTGATGCACATATATAAAAAGGAAATGAAAAAAAAAAAAAAAACAAAACAAAAGGTTTCACAATGGTGTTTTTGTGTGGTTAAACAACGACTTTTTTTATTTCTTATAACATTTTGAAAACTTTATGAAGCCAAAACACAATACAAATTTGTGGTTAGATGAAAATTTAGTAAAGTGAAATAATAACTTTAAGGTTTTCGTTAAAACTTTAGTTGAAAGGTTGAAAAGGAAACTATTTTAGCGTAAACTGTTAAATTAAGAAATCTTCTTACTTTCAAGAACAGTTTTCATTTAAATACTTATAAAATAAACTACTAGGTAACACAGAAAATAATCTATATATATTCTGAATCGTTATAGATAGCGGAGTCAATATAGCCTTTTCCGTCTGTATGTTGAAATCATCTTTTCGAAGCCCCCAAATAAATGACATACATGATTCATATATCTATAAATCAGCTATAGTCCCGGTTCGGTTGCTATTTAAATGTCTGAGATATAAGCAACAAATGTTTACTTATTTTTGATATGGATTACTAACTCATTAATATGGACTATATGAATATCTAATGGTAGATATTTCAGTACTTAGCAGTTGTGTAAGTTATAAATTAATCTTTTCTTAAACGTTTTTTTGCTTGTTTGGGTCTCATAATTGAGCGTTTTTAACTGGAAATAAAACAGCTAAAACATCAACATTTCGATAAAGCCAACAATGCCACATATGATTTGATTATATACAACCGAAGCCATATACTTATATATTGTTACGTTTTTACCTTTAAAAATCGTGGTTTACAACAGTCTAAATAGTCACTATGTATTTTTAATACACACACATACGTTTATACTTAATGCACAAACATAAATTTACAAGACGGTTGATGTTAACGCTAACAGCGCCTATGATAAACTCACTGACTACTGCAACCGCAATCCCTATTTATACACACTGTCATCTTCATTCGAGTATTCTAGATTGTTCTTAACGGCCAAAATTCGTACGTTCGAATTCTAGAGCTTTCGATGTTAATGTTAGCAGCTTAAACATTTAGTGTTACCATACTTACAAACAATGCTAATAACAGCATGCTATCAACATTGTTGATAAATAGAAGCTTCTACTGATGAACGTGTTTATAAACATGATGAATGCAGGCAGTCGTTACAGACCGTTAAATTTAAATTGCTATTGCAAATTCGTAACAATATATATATCTAATAGAGGTCTGCATCGAATAACTTTTTTACTGCACGTGTAATACTCGACTTCGAGTAAAGCCAATACACGTATTCTCTTTTAGAGCGCAAATAGTGAAGAGAAGTGTAAAGTCGTTTGTCGAATAACAACAAATATGTAGACACAATAAACGAGTTCCGATAAAAGTAAATACACGAAAAATAAGTACAATAAATAAAATGTAGTACAATTACTATGTGCACTTCATGTGGTACCACGAGTATTTGTGATGATTTCCAATATTATTCATATTGAAAAACATTCATATTTAAAATAAATGCTTAACTCTTTAAATGTGATTTGTTTATTAATATTATTTTTTTTGTTGTAAATAAAAGAAAAATATATGCATTTTTAAAGTGAGGTAAAATTTTTTTTTTGCTATTTTAAAAAAATACTTTATTATTTTAACATATTTTTTTTATTATAAAGAAATATTTCAGAAACTATGTAAAACATAACATTATTTTATTAATTAGTTAAAAATATTAGATTTCATTTTTACTTATTATTATTTAATATTAGAGAATACCGTGAATTATAAAAATAACTTGTATTTGGCATCCCAAATAAAAAGAATTGAAATTCAGCATAACCGTTATTTTTTCTTTGTGAGACTGAACTGAACGTTGTACATGTGAGTACTTCGTTCAGTTTAGTTGTCGCAACGTACTCTACATGAAAGATCTCTGTACTTTCAAATAAGAAATAAAGTGGTACATGCATTTGCAAGCACCGAACATAGTCGAATAACAACAAATAGTTTCTCGATGATTTTGTTGTACTCAAAAAAAAGTACTCTTTTTTAGCAACACTTCGAATAAGAGTATTTGTTTCGCAAGTGCACGTGTACTACGCACATACAAATAGTGTTGTGCAGACCTCTAATATCTAATGCTGGCAATTAAAGAATGTATGTTTAATTGAAACATTTCCAAGAAGTCTTGATACAAAATTTTAATAAATTTAAATAGATTTGTCAATAACATTCCCTAAATTGTTTAGAAAACATATATGTATGTAAGAAAGGAATAGAATACTTCTTTCAAATTAAAGCAAACAAACTAACAAACTGTTTGCCTTATTCAACTATTACGAAGCATATGAGTCCTTCCGCTTAGATTGTAATTTGATCAAAACAGAAAAGGTCAAAAGCTAAAGTTCAATACAAATTCTCTACTGTTTCTTAACAAAAACAAGAGTTTTCAACCAAAACAAGCACATTTTTTTTCGCTGGGTTTCTTAAGACTTACAAACATTTTCTCTGCTATTTCACCACGAGCAGACTTTTATTTCTGGAGCATCAAACAGACTCACATATATCGATAAGCAATAAGAGCATTAGGGTGAACTTTATTTCCCAATTTTCGTTTGTCACAAGGTGTAAAATTATTCAGCCACAAACAAAATGCTGAACATTTTAGCAAAAGGTATCACATTTTATTTGAAAATTAAAATTTTTGCTTAAATTTTTAGCATTTTGTTTGAGAGTGAATAATTTTAGACCTTGGGACCAAAGAAAATCGAAAAATTGGGAAAATTGTGAAAGAAAAATGTCAGAATAAGGGCCAACCTAATGAGCATGTATATGAATTTCTATTTAAGTGTCTGTCTGTCTGTCAGTCTGTCTTTTTCCCAAATTCCAATAGATTATTGCGTACAAATGTTTGTAGTTTGTTTTTGCAGCTGTCATGGCTGATGTTCTACTATATATATAACTCAAGAAAATATTTATGTTAGACTTTCAACTCATACGCATACAACAGCAAAACTCTTCTACACATAAACATACGATTACAATTTCTTCAACGTAACACCTTTAAGAAATTCATATTTACACAACAGCAGCAACAAAGACAAGAAGAAAACAAAATTGCTGCAAAAGCAGAGAAACAGAGAAACAGGAAAACGGAAATTGAATTAAGTGTTCTTTTTACACTTTCGGTTTTAAGATGGCATAAATAAGATGAGTGTGTGTTGAAAACATACATATACTTATATTCATACATTCCTACCTACCTCTATACATATTTAAACATATGAATATATAATTGACTATATTGTAATGTCTCCTTTCTACATGTGTAATAAAATTACAAAAAACAAACATGTTTTCTCTGTTGTGTGTTACATGATATCACTTCTTAAACATAAAATAATTTACATAAATTAATTTGAAAAAAAAGAAGAAAAAAAAAAAAATTAAATTAATGAAATGTTTACAACAGAGTAAGGGTATGAAATAAGAGGAGAAATAAGAGAGCGACAGAGAGTAATAAAAGAAAGGCTTAAGTTAATATAATAAAAAAAAGAAGAAAAAATGGTAAAGATGAGGAAATGATATGAACTTTACTTATATGCAGAAAACTTGAACAAATTCATTATGAAATTTAAAATTTTTCCTCAAAGTATCAATATATTTTCTAAAAAAAATAGAAACAAATAAATGTTGAAAAAATTCAATTAAAAATAGTTTTTATATTTCGTTTACCCATAGATATTAAAATATAATAATTTTCAGGCATCGTTTACCCACAAATATCTCAATGGTCCCGTTTTAAAAAGCCCACATTGGAGTCTCTATCACATGCAAATCTAGAGGACAAATATCCAATACAGTTTCCTGGGAAGCGGATGAAAGTAACGCCATCCTAATTTAATCACATGAATCGTGTAGTTAATTATCTGTCAGCATAAATGACATCCCACTGGCAATAAAATACTTGTAAATCAATGTATTTTGTTGTTGTATCAGCCACATGATTTGGGAGAGAGTTATTAAGTTTAGTCTTAGCTTATTCTCAGTTACGACTCTATATAGTTCTATCCAACACAGAGAAAACAGATTTGCGATAGCAACCGAATTTGATGCCAGACGAATGATTCTACCTTAGTGACCGAATTTCACAGATGTGACTACAAAATTCTAAAACCGGCGACTAAAGTTTGGTTGCTTTGACCGAAATTCTTCTTTGTCAACTGAATTTCTATTGATATAACCGAAAAATTCTATGTGAGCAACCAAATCATTCGAATGGCAACAAATTCGGTTGCTATCACGAATCTGTTTTCTTTGTGTATGTCATATAATAAAATATACATAGAAGCGTTACTGAAAGACAAAGAACATAAAACTGGTGTCAAAAGCCTAAATCTCCGAATCAGTTTCTCAGTCGATTAAACGACGTATACTCGTCCGTCCGTCTGTCTGGCTTGCTGCCTGTCCATGTAAACCTTGTGCGCAAAGTACAGGTCGCAATTTTGAAGATATTTCAAAAAAAATTTTTTACATAAAATTTTTTCGGTCCAAGATTAAAGCCTGATGCAATTGGCTGAAATCGGTTCATTATTTCGTCTAGCCCCCATACAAATGTCCTCCCAAAATTGGGCTTTATCGGTCATAAATGTTTAATTTATATAGATATCTACACAAATTTTCCTCCAAACATGTTTTCTATACACGAAATTCATGTCACCTAATTTTATGATGATCGGCTCATAACTAGCTCCTATATAAAGAACGCTTCCGAAAATCACTTTAACAAGCATAAATCTCTTACAAATGTTGGTATCCACATAAAACTCAACAGAAATAAGTTTCTTATAGACATAAATCACACGACCTGATTTCAAGGGAATTTCACTCCAAATAATTTTTCTATTCACGCAATTTGTGTCACCTAATTTTATGATGATCGGTCCATAACTAGACATAGCTCCCATAAAAGGCCCGCTCCGAAAATCACTTCAACAAGCATAAATCTCATATACTTAGTGTAGGGTATTCTATGGTCGGGCTTGATCGACCATACTACCTTACTTGTAGTCATATATTTTACTCTCTGTTGCACCTCTAGTTCTTGCTCTACTCTATGTCTTTAGGTATAAAAGCCCCAGCAGTTTGAAAAGAGCCAATTGAAAACCTTATACTATCATTTAACTTCATGTACAACAAACTAGTGGCTGCTAAAAGTGGTAGTTAAGTGGTTATCATTTGCACAACATTTCACCAGCGGTATCCAGTAACAAACAAATAAATTTTTGAAAATAGCTTCAAGTAAAATTGAATCCTTTAAAATATACCACTTCGTTGACCACATATAATGCTGAATGTGGCCGTTGGTATTTTCGTTGTCTCTGATGATTTAGAAATTACAGAAATTGAGAGTAGATTCACATCAAATTCTTATGTGTCGATTATGGATGGCAACCGAACTTCAGTTGGGTTGCCAGAGGGCAACCACAAATTTCTGGTTGCCATTTGGTAACAGAAAATGATGCTGTCAGTTGCCATCTGTAATACCATTTAGGCAACTGACAACGCAACTTAAGTTCGTTGCCATCCATAATCGACCCATTAATAACAAATAGAAAGCTGTACAAATAAGAGCTCTGTGGCTTAATGTACTATAAAACGAGAGGTTATGAGTTCATCACCGCTCTCTGATAAATAAATTTTTTTCTTATCTCTCAAATGATATAGTATTAATGCTATCGATTTTAATAGTGAAGTGTTATGCAGAGTGTGCCAATCGGCCAATTTCAATGACATCCCTGTATTAAATTCACCAGTCAAAAATTCACTAGTAGTAGTTCTCAGTGGCTAAGTAAGTCGACGTGGCGGAACTAGTTCAATGAACTGCAGGGAGTCTATGAAATATTATACTGTACCTTGTGCCAATATACCTTCACATACTGGCCACCTCTGCCTGTAGTGCAACGAGGCTTCATGCATCTGGATGATTGAGGTCGAGAAAATATGGCCACGCGGTGATTCTGGGCCTACTGCCTTCGATAGTTCTCCAACCTTCTGACTATATTACCCCATACACAGATTTTGATAGGTTATTTCCTCTAGGAGTGAGTGAGTGGTGTAGGTGTAATCTCGTATATGACACCAGGATATATACTGATGGTTCTAAAATGAGATGTGGTGTTGGTTCTGGCGTCTTCTGTGACGAACTTGGGGTAGGTATCTCATATCGTCTTCCGAATGAGTGTAGTGTTTTCCAGTGGGAAATTTTTGCAATCATTGTGGCTTGTAATACACTACATGATCATAATACTCGCGACAATATAGGTATTATTGTCGACAACCAGGCGGCACTTCTTTCACTGAAGGCCTACACATCTTCATATTCACTAGTCAGGCAATGTAAGAATTCACTGTCAAGGCTATGTCGTCTATCTGGCATTACCTTGGTTTTTTAACATATGTATGTTAAGAATTTTTCGATCTCACTCCATACAAAAACTAATATCAATTGGATTTTTTTTTTGTCATTAAATAAAATGTGCATCCTATGAACGATTTATTCGATTTTTCTATAATTTTATGCAACTAAATAATGATGACAGAAAACAAGTAAGAGAGGATATTATATATCCTTCAAATTATACTTTAAAATAAAAATTTTAAATATTTTTAGGTAAACAAAATTTATTTTATTTTTTTTTTTTTTAAATTTATTAGCGAAAAAAAATTAAAAAAGTTTTGTTATGTATTTTTTTTAATTTATTTTAAAATTTTTTTTTTTTCCAAAGTTTTTTAAAAAATAATTTTTTTTGTTTTTAAATTAAATTGTGAAAAAAATATTATAACAAAATAAAAATTTTTGGGTGAAAAACAAATCGGGGTAAAAAATATCTTTTGTAAGTCCTTTGGCAGTTGCAAAGGTCTTTGAAATATCTATTATTGGACATCCATATTGTCTATATTAATGACTAAGTAATCCAGATATAGATAAAAAATATTTCAAATATCGTGGTTGTCTTGGTTTTTTCCTTATCTCTCAGCCATTTGTGGGCCGATTGATTCGGTTTTAAATAGCATCCGCTATCTATGATGATCCAGAATATGTATGCTTTGGGAGCTCGCAAATGAAAAATGTAGAAATTATAAACGGAATGACAAACTTACTATCCTTAACTTATATATCTTTAACACTCATGGTGGAGGGTATAACAATGTTAGACCTCGAAAGCACTGATAACAATAAAGTTCTATATAAACCCCAATTATTTTCTATTCATGAACGTTTTTGGGAAACAAACTAAAGCAAGAATTTACAAGAAACTAACTTCAGCACACTTTTTTTATAATTTCTAGCAAGAAATTTTTTAATGAGTTCTTTTCATTATATAATAACTTTCTAACTTAAAGCTTTATTTGTAGAATTCTATTATAATTTAACTTATGGCATTCTTACTGGTAATAATTAAAATAAATTAAATTTCTTATGAAACAACACAAAGCATTTTTGAGAAATTTTAGATTGAAATAAAATTATAAACAATAAAACCATAGATAAAAATACATAGATCGTAAGCTCTCATGGCAAAGATCTAACTCATTTGTGAGAATGTATTAAGTAGTAAAAAAATCTATTTGAGTACAAAAATAAAAACACACTCATATGTGTGATTTTTTTGAGTATTTTTTTTTTTCTAATTTACCTTCTATGTGCATTTCTCTATGCATAAAAACCTTAAAACAGGGAATTGTGATATATATAAAAACATTTCATATAACATGTGTATGCTTATATTGAGATAAAAGCTTAATACTTTTATTTAAATAAAAATTATAATTTTATTGTTGGAAAAACAAAATTCCACAAAATTTTCTGTTGGCCAACGTCCATTTAATGTGGCTGGTTATTACAAGTTTTTACATAAATTTTAGAAAATGTAATAAATTTTGAGTTTTTTACTCATAAATGGGTACGAGTTTATATATGAGCTTTTTGATATAATTTTACATAACTTTTAATAAAGTTTTACATTAAGTTGTGTGTCAATGGTTGGTTGGTTGATGGTTGTTGGTTGTTGGTTCCTTTTTTTTATTTATTTTTTTCTGTCTTGTTTGTACGGTTAGTTGTTGCCGTTTTGTAATCATATTATTGCTCATTTAGAAAAAAGGACTTCTCTCATTCTCTGTATTATGGTAATTTAATTTGTCCTTTTTTTTCTGTCCTACTCATAAAAAGGATATACATTTAATTAAAATGTGGTTAGAGAAATTATCCATAAAGAAATAAAAAATATGATAATAAAATGTTTATAGACCTTAAATAGTTTGTGGGTGTAAGTGTTTATTCTTTAATTTCATTATTTTAGTTATTATTTGTTTTTTTTTTTTTTTATTTTATTTGGAAAATTAACATGTCATTAAAGAAAATACCAAAAACTTAACAGCCCTTAAAAATTTTGTAATGTTTTAAACTAAAATTATAAAATTTTTAAAATTAAAAGTTTTTTTTATTTCTAATGAGAAAATTCAAAGAATGTAATCCGGCTCATATTAATAATACCATTTTTTAATACTTCTTTTAAATCATGTTTACTTTCCTTTAATTTATATTTTTTTTGACAAAAGTCACATATTTCTGTTAGATATTTTTCCCATTACATTTTCAAGATTACAAAGATGTGCAGAATTTTAATTAAATTTGCTAAGACAACAACCGTTGAAAAGAAATGCAAATATTGCGTGTATCAACAAAAATCTTTTCAAATACATTTTCTAATTCATACTCCCGCTTTATATGCTTAAAACAATCTTGTAATTCATCTGCCACTTGTTTAATTTTTTAAAAGTCTTTATATATCTCTTCAGATTTGCAGACATGCTTTTCAGATTTTCTCTCCTTTTTTTTTTTTTGTAGAATTATTTAAATTTGTTTTTTTTTTTTGCGTTATATTAAATATTTATTTAATTACACTGAGTACATACTTTGAAATTAGCTCGAAATATTTGAGTTATTATGAGGTGCTGTGAAAAGTGTAGAACAGAAATATATAATAACTCCAACAGAGAGATTTTTTAAAAGGAAAATGTTTTAGCAACTGAGAGATTTTTTAGTCTCCTTCATAAAGACATTTTCTCCTTATGAGATGAATTTTCTTAAGGAGATTAGTCTCTATAAGAGATACATTTTCTATAGGAAAAAAGTATCTTTAAGAGAGATATTTTCCATAGGAAAATAGTCTATTCAAGAGAGATACTTTCTATGGGAAAATATTCTCTTAAGGGAGACATTTTCTATAAGAAAATAGTCTCCTTAAGGTAGACGTTTTCTATAGGAAAATAGTCTCTTTAAGAGAGACATTTTCTATAGGAAAATATTCTCCTTAAGGGAGACAATTCCTATTAGAAAATAGTCTCCTTAAGGAGAAATTTTCTTTAGGAAAATAGTCTCCTTAAGTGAGACATTTTTTATAAGAAATAGTCTCCTTAAGGGAGACATTTTCTATAAGAGAATAGCTTAGACACTTGCTAAAGGAAAATAGTCTCCTTAAGAGAGACATTTTCTATAAGAAATAGTATCCTTAAGGGAGACATTTTCTATAGGAAAATAGTCCTCTTAATGGAAACATTTTCTATAGGAAATTAGTCTCTATAAGGGATACATTTTCTGTAAGAATATAGTCTCCTTAAGGGAAACATTTTTTATAGGAAAATAGTCTCCTCATGGGTGAAAATTTCTGTAGGAAAATAGTCTCCTTAAGGGAGACATTTTCTATAGCAAAATAGTCTCCTTAAGGGAGACATTTTCTATAGGAAAATAGTCTCTATAAGGGAGACATTTTCTGTAGGAAAATAGTCTCTTTAAGGGAGACATTTTCTATAGCAAAATAGTATACTTAAGGGAGACATTTTCTATAGGAAAATAGTCTCCATAAGGGAGATATTTTCCGTAGGAAAATTGTATACTTAAAGGAGACATTTTCTATAGGAAAATAGTCTCCATAAGGGAGATATTTTCTAAAAGAAAATAGTCTCCTTAAGGGAGACATTTTCTATAGGAAAATAGTCTCCTTAAGAAAGACATTTTCTATAGCAAAATAGTCTCCTTAAGAAAGACATTTTCTATAGCAAAATAGTCTCCTTAATGGAGACATTTTCTGTAGGAAAATAGTCTCCTTAAGTGAGAAATTTTCTATAAGAAAATAGTCTCCTTAAGGGAGACATTTTCTATAAGAAAATAGTCTCCTTAAGGGAGACATTTTCTATAAGAAAATAGTCTCCTTAATGGAGACATTTTCTGTAGGAAAACAGTCTCCTTAAGGGAGAAATTTTCTATAAGAAAATAGTCTCCTTAAGGGAGACATTTTCTATAAGAAAATAGTCTCCTTAAGAAAGACATTTTCTATAGCAAAATAGTCTCCTTAATGGAGACATTTTCTGTAGGAAAATAGTCTCCTTAAGGGAGAAATTTTCTATAAGAAAATAGTCTCCTTAAGGGAGACATTTTCTATAAGAAAATAGTCTCCTTAAGGGAGACATTTTCTATAAGAAAATAGTCTCCTTAAGGGAGAAATTTTCTACAAGAAAATAGTCTCCTTAAGGGAGACATTTTCTTTAAGAAAATAATCCCCTTAAAGGAGATATTTTCTGTAGAAAATAATCTCTTTAAGAGAAACATTTTCTATTAGAAAATAGTAATTTTTAGGTAGACTATTCTAAAGGAAAATTGTCTCCTTAAGGTAGACACACTCCAAAGGATATAGGTCTCCTTAAGTGAGCTATTTTCTATACGAAAATAGCCTCTTTAAGAAAGAAATATTCTAGACGACTATAATGTCTTTAGTAAGACATTTTCAAAAATATACTCTATTTATGCCCTCTACTGTTGCTGAAAGTCTCTGTGGTAATTAATTTAATGTACATCATAAAATGCATACTTTAACACTCGCTCTCTAATACAAATATAAAGCACAGTGTAAGCGTACATATGAGAATACTTATTTATATATAAAAATTAATCATAACACACACATATCTCAGCTTATATAAGCATTAGGCTGGCGCCTGTTTTGCACTGTTTGGATTTTTAATAATTAAAATTTTAAAAATGAAAACTAGAGCAAAATCAGTTATTGTCTAGAGTTTGCACAGTTCAGTTTAAGTTTCGAGTTTTGGGTCAAATTGGGTCAAAGTAGTATTTTCCCAAAAATTTTCAAAATTAAGTTTTGAAAATAAAATGCAATTAAAACTAGTTTTTCTCTTTAAAATTCTCTGACATCCAAATCAAATTTAACTTGATATCAAAAAACTCATAGAATTTCAAAATTTTCAAAATTTATTTCTATTTTCATCCTTTGATGGAAAATTTCAAAAATAAGTGCCACTCTAATTGGCATGAGTTGTGTTGCCAGGATGATGTGTACTTATTACAAAATATAATATATTATTAATATTTTTAGATTAAATAAACACTTTACGATTATGTTTATATTAACTTAAGTCAAAAGAGAGTAGAAAAAAAAAACAGAGTTAAAAACCCATCATGCCAAGTCATGCTTAATAATAATGATGTGTATTAATACAAATAAAAAAATTGTATATAAATGAGTGTAAGTATACATTGTGGCAATAAATAAAAACTTTTACGTTAAAATAACAGCTAAAATAAATATAAAAAACCAAAAACATTTACAAAAATAGCTAAGAAAAAAGTAACACTACCAACGCCAAATGGGAAAACAATTTCATTTCATTTTATTTTTTTTACACTTTTGTTCTGGTTTTTGCTACAAACCCTGATATTAAATTCAAACTGTTTGAGACAGTGTTTGTGCATTACCCGAGTCATTAACTTGTTAGATGTAGAATTTTATACTTTTACATTTTGCAGTGCAATTAAGCAAAAAGTAACACTAAAAGTTTGTTTGTTTGTTTCTTTCTTTATTTATTTATGTATGAGTATAAAAACATAAACTTAAGAGTAATTATGGTCTGTTCTTTTATTTTACTTTATTTTTACAACACATGCCCAAAACTTGAGCTATTGCGTGGGTGTTGGTTTGCAACAGCAAGTGATTTAATGTATATAAGTAGTAACAGTGTTAATAGAATATTGCTCAAAAAAGCTTTCAACAAGAGAAAAAAAGTGGCTGTTGAAAATGTTAAAGGAAATAATATAAAACACAAACACTTACAAGTACTTGTATACCAACACGGGCAGTGATACAATGGGAAAGCTTTCTAGGACGAATACTTCTAAATTACAGATGTCCTTCAGCCAGAAACTTTTTTATTGCCGACTATTTCTTTAAACATAAAACTAGTGTATATTACAGAGATTATTTTCATTAACAGTTAGTAATCGTGTCCAATACAGTCATATTTTGCTTTTTAATCAAATCTCTCTCAAAATAATAGCAAAATGCATTAAATCTTCATATGTGTGGAAAACCACACAACAGGGTAATAGACGTCACTTTTTGAAAAAATCTTTAAATAAATAAATGCATTTTCTTTGTTTAATTGTTACCATCGTTTACCACTTGTTTTTTTTAATATATAAAACAGATCAATTTTGCGTGGTTTTCCACACAAGCGTGAGATGAAGTCTCTCAATGACAAAAGCGGATTAGGTGTATATCAGATTTAATTTTTAAATGAATTTAGATATATTCTAAAGAAAATAATCCAACAGTTTTTAATTTTATTTGAATGTATTTATTTGTTAAAAAATATAAGTAAGTTTTTCGGTTGCACACATAGGGTTTTTCGATTCTATCAAGAGAAATTCAGTTGATAAGGAAGAATTCCCGTTGAAGCAACCAAACTTTTGTTAGTCCTTCCAAAATTTTGTAGCCAGAACTGTAAAATTCGATTGGCAACAAATTCGACTCGGTTTTATCTGTGTTGAGGTGAACTGGGCGTAAAGAGAAGAACTTAAATTGAAATGAAAAGAAAAGAGAAAAAAAGAGAATAAAAGAAAACAGTCTAGTGATATAAAGAGAGATAAAGTGAAAAAATAAGTTAGAGCCTGTTACCTGAAATAGCCATAGTATTCAACTGATATAGCCTAAAAGATTACCTATATCATATCTAGCTATATGCCCCAGTTCATCATGGCATCTTTCACCTAGCCATTTTTGCCTGAGATCCTGTAGTCTAGGACTGTTACACGAAATATGTTCCACTTTATCTAGTTACTAAATAACCTCTCACATCCTACAGAAGTTCAGTGAGCCTTTATTGCATTTACCAATGAAGGCTCCAATTGATCAATAAAAGTTTGTCACTCCTACTAAAGACCTAAGATTTTTCCTATACATCCCAATTATTATTCTGGTTGCCTTTGCATCCATATTTGGTCAAATATTCCTGGACAAACTGCATTCCGTTCTACTATACTAGGATTGGTTTCAAGAGTCCCGGAATCTTTCGAAGATCAAACTATAGTAATGGCATATAGGAGTTTTAACCTCCCAGACGCTGTTAATATAGTCAAGATCCGAACCCTGTCTGGCCAGTTCAATTACTATTGCATTTCCCTGTATGTTATAGTGCCCTGGTAGCCAATACAATTTGATTGTATAAGTAGTTCCAATTACGCTTCCAGAGCCCTCCTACAGTTCAGCACTATGCTATCTACATAAACTATCACTAAACTAGACTTACCTCGTACACAATTTTAGTATGACCTACCCGCTTTGGTCTTACCAGAGAAGACTCAAAAGTCTCAGAAAGTTGCTGTTTGCAACAGAGTTCTCAATTGGCAGTAATTTAAGGATTATATCCAATGATGTCGGAGGTGTGGCACACATTCTGTTAATGAAGCACATCTCTGAGCTTTACTGAATATCTTCCTATAACTACATTTTCTCATTGCCTCCCACCAAACAGTGCAACCATAACTAATATTGGGCCTTAAAAGTTTACCATGACTACAATCAAACCAGGCAATTCTTAACAATAGAATTCCTGTATGCGCACCATTGCCTTTTCTGACTGATATTTTTCTATGATAATTTGTTATCAAGGTAATACTTAATACTAGATCCCCCTGATAAAGTCAGCTTAAGGCTGTTATTTTATGTTAATTTTGTAACATTACTTTTGACACATTGTGTTTAAGTTTGAGCTGATGTAGTTAATGTAGTTCTAAAATCATTTTATTGGAATACCTTCTCTTAAACTTTAACTGCTCTTCTCTTCCTCAACAAAGGAACTTATAAACCTGTGCTCCCTAACTAACAATAAATAAAACACGTGTTTTTGCTTTCCTTTACAGCTCCGTTAAATTCTTGGTAAAATCTCTTACCAAAAAAAAAAAAAAACTACATTATTTTAAATGAAAAACAGCCATGCTCATGTTTTATAATGCCATAATGAGATTTACACTACAAACTGAAAAAGCGAACTCCAAAATTAAGGTGTCTATCTTTATTATTGGTATAATATGTTTAATGACAATAAAGTCTTGTAGAAAAACAAGCTGAAAAATAAAATAAAAACATGACATAAACTTACATGTATGTATCTATGGGTTATGACATGTTAGGATGCCATAAGTAGATATAATTTAAGGTGTATAAAGTTTATATGAGCGCGTAAAGGGATCTATGTAATTCAGCTGCTCAAATTAGTTCTTGGTAAATTTTGGCGTATGTAGTTGTCAAAAGGCTTGTTTGTGTTGCAGACAAACAAATTACTTGTATTTGATAAGCAAATAAAAGATAATAAAATGGTTTTGTTTTTTTTTTTTTTTTGCTTCCGGGGATGAGGTGTTATGTTTTTATAAATACAAATTTCCAAGAATAGATTTAATTAAAAAGTTGAGTTTATTATTGTGCTGTGCTTTACTACTTATAAGGAGTAAATTTAACATTAGCGTTTTATGTGTAATAAGTACATGGAAAATATACTTATCTTTAATTCATATAAAATATCAAAAAAGCCCGCTTAGCTACGCGATAATGTGTGTATAAAACACTATCAGGTTTAAAATATAGTTATGAAATAAATAAGATTTTCCTGGAATATTAAACAAAATTGATTTAACAGGAACTGTGTTATGGATCAAAAAGTGAAACAGCCACGAACAGTTTAGTAAATTTAATATATTTGGTGCAAGTGTTTGCTATCTCGGAAAAGAGAATCAATTAAACAAAAGTAGTATTCTTTTTAAAATATCGTAATAATAGCTAAGTCCAACTGTGTGTCTATCTGTTAAAATCTATTTTTCCTCACCTCCAAATATCTTACGTATATAATTGATACAAATATGTTTGTATGTTTCATATAGAAATAAGTAGCACGGCCTAATCTCATGGCGATTGGTCATAGCTCCCATATAAGGCTCACTTCCGAAAATCATTCACAAAAATAAATGACTGAAATTTTAAAAGAAAAAGTTGTTGCTCGTTTACTAAGTATAGGATATTGTATAGTTGTATAGCTTGACCGACAATACTTTCTTACTTGTTAATTAATATCCCCTGCACCATAAGTGTCAAGTGTATATAAATGTTTGTAATTCCGTTTGTATAACAAAAGTAAAATAAGTAGCAGTTATAGCAAATTCTGTCTATGTGCTAAAATTAACTTTCTGATGCCTCCATATAGATAACTTATGAACATACTTGATACAGCAGTACATAGAGAAACGTAGAGCGGAAACTAGAAAAAAACTCAAACAAAAAAATTACTCAAGAATGTTACACATACGAGTGTTGTTTTTATTTTCACATAATTTTTTTTACTAACACATTCTCACCACTTATGTTTCTGACAACTGAGTTAGGTCTTTGACAGGAGAGTTTCCGATCTATGTGTTTTTATCTATGCAGCAATATATCGGGTTTGTTTCTAAATAGATTGATATTGAAATTGTATAGCTTCTTTACATAAATGGGTGCGCTGGAGAAAAATATTATTTAAAAAATTGGAGTAAAAATTCATTTTCACCCAAAAAATTGTTTTCTTATAAGATTCTGTACAGCAAATATATTCTTCTAACTTGTTCTCTTTCTATGTATGTATGTCTGATAGGGTGATGATTTTGGTGTTAGACACATGTGGTTAAACAATTCGTTTAAATTCAACAAATTTTAAATATAGATAGACAAACACACACGACAAAATTAAATATAAAGCTATATTCTATTTATAAAATGTTAGAAAATTTATTTTCTAACTTACATTTATAGACACTTATTGAAATTCAAATGTCAAAAAGCTAAAAACTTGCTTTAAAATTCTGAGAAATTGTTGGACCCTTAACTCTTTGCGGTTTAGTGGTCACTTTACTAACCACCATTTCTATAGTCTTAAAAACATATATTATTGGCATATATTGGCATTTTGCTAAACAATTATATATTTGGAAGTCATCGTTTATTTTTATTTTTTTAAAACTTTGCTGTCAGGCTGCTCTGGTTAGATAAATATATTAATTTGAAATATTTTAAAACTCTGTTTTTTAAGGAACTTTCACTCATTCAATAAAAAAAGCACAAAGTGTTTATTGTTCATCGAATTCATTGTTGTTTAGCTATTTCGTCAGATAATTTAGTCAAAATTATTAGATTTCCAAACAAATTTATACAATACGAAAATTTGTATCATAATTATTTTTTAAACCATCCGCCAGTGGTTAGGTTAGGTTAGGTTAGGCTATCAGGCAGCCGTCCAAAACCTTCGTTTGTACAGCTCACTTGGGTCCAATAAACGTTCCCTTTGTGGTACCTGAAAGAAGATGAAAAACACAGAGAGGAGAGAAATAGAAGTAGAAGAAATGAATTCTATAGATTTAGTAAGCAAGAGGTGAAAATTTAATGAAATTGGATGAGTAAGAGGAGAAGGTGTTGAGAGTCAAGTAACGCAGACCATCATGGAACAGTTGTCGAGTCGGCATGAGGTGCAATTTGCAAGTCCGGTTTTATCAACCACATGCTTTCCCTAATAAAGGCGTCTATGCACCTTAGTTCCTTCACTGAAAGCCTGGAGAGGATACCAAAAGTGTGGCCCGTAGATCACCAAGTGCAGGAGAATTACAAAAGAAGTGTAGAATAGTTCCTTCCTCTTCCTCATTCTGACAACTTCTACAGATGTCGTTATAAGGTAACCCAAGTCTTGCAGCCTGGGGACCGAAAGTCGTGCGATTTGATACCTCTCACTTATTGCCTGTGGGGTCACGTGAAGTCACTGATAAACCAGCAACAATTGACACTGTGGATGTCAACATTGTTCGAGTTACACATGACTACGGCCAGAAATGCTCGACAAAATGTTCTTAAATTAGACGTCCTTCAGAAAATGACTTGAAGATTCGTAATTGTGAAGCGCTCTTACTTCTTTTGGTGAAGCGCTCTTACTTCTTTTCTCAAAATGTGTTTTCAATAATTGCAGTATGTTTTCATAAACCTTTTGTAGATTTCAATTGACTGCGATTTTAATCTAAAGATATATGACTTACATAAAAATCTGTTTTAATTTATCTCTATTTTAAAATGGTTATAAGGAAAACAGGATATAAATGCCACATGTCAACTGGTGTGAGAAATTTTAATATATTGTTATTTGCAGCAACAGCAAAAAGTTCCAGTTACAAAACAGCGTTAAAATTTGTATAATAACTTCTTTTAATACCTAGATATATGCTTTTAAGTTTTATTATTGCAAAATTCAAACAAGGAGCGAAATGTATTTAATTGAGCCTCAACCTCCTCAATCGACAACTTTTGGCATTTATATAAACCGGAATATTTTCATAATTTATCTATATTACAGAATTTGCAGGATTTTACACTTTCTTCATATTTAAATTTCAAATTTGAAACAAAAAAACATTACAAATTATGCCTTTCGTATACTAAACATTTTACCAAGTGCGACCAGAGAAAAAAATAGTTGTACATGATCACAGCAATCATTATAACATTATTACAGGATACTCAACAATATTGTGGACACTATAATCATTTATATGATTGCGGCAACCATAATATGTTACAGTTATTAGTCTATACTATATATGATCATATATATGATTGCTGCAATTTGTCGCAAACAAACAAATATTACAGTTACCATAACATTATCATGTTAAAATGATTGCTGTGATCATGTTCAACTTTATTTCTGGGTATAGAGAACTTTTTGAAGGTCGAGATTGTCATGTATATGGCAATTTTACTCGTTAACATAGTCATTCTTTAAAAAATAGGCCTGGTAACTAAATATGATGATGTTGACGATTGCCATAATCGTTGATATCATCCAGTATAGGGCAATTTTACTCACTTGCATAGTCATTGATCAGAAAATGTGCCTGTTAACTAAACATGATGATACTAACGATTGCAATAACAAAGGCTTATTTTATTAATATGTCATTTGTACGTGCTGCTCAATGAAATAACCTACCAAGGGGTTTTAGCATCAGTTACGTAATTATGAACACATACTTTAAATAAAGGCCAGCCTTTGGGGGAAAACCTTTGCTTGGTTTTTTATATAGGGCATGAAAGATTCCTTACAGTCAATTGAACCTTTCTACCCAACTTTGTTTACTACTTACATATACGCACTAATAAATATTCCAAAACTTTTTGGTAATAAATTCTAAACTATTTAGCTATATATATTTTTGCTAAAGTTAATACTTCCTTTACAATACTAAGAAAGTTTTTATTTGTCTAGGATAACAAGTCCTAAAGTATTTTGTAAAAACTGAAATTTTCCTAGAATTAAAGAGATATTTATATTTTCCCTTCATGCTTTCCCTTTCACCACATTTTCTGTTTTTAATGGAAACATTTTTAATTTAAAAATTTGGTTTTATAAAATGGCCAACACGTCGTATGATTGATAGAAATTAAAATTGCTTTTGGTTGGTTGTTTAGGCTACTTCTTTTACTTATATATACAACCACAGCACATGATTGATGGTTTAAAAAAAAAACAAAAGTTTTAGTAAATAAAATTTATAGGCAAAATTCAAGAAAACTTGTTTAAACATTATACTTTTGGTAAATTTAAATTTAGTATGAATATACTAAAAGACAGGTCAAAGTATTATTAACACTTCAGTTTATTATCATCAGTTTTAGCTGCTTCATCACAAGAAATAAACATAAAATTAATTGAAATTTATATTATTAACACCATAACAATGTTAGGAAATTTTCATTTACATTTTCATTTTCATCTTAATATTAATATTATTTCGTATTTTCCTTACACTTGTGAAACGTGTATAATTCATAATAATTCTATGATATTAGATATCAAAGCTTTCGATTTATGTGGCATCTAGTAGAATTTTTTTTAATAAAATATTTTTTATTATTATGTTTGTTGCTACTTACTACTTACATGCATGAATGTGCCTTATGTAGCCTATAAAAAGCAAGCAAACAATTCATAATGCTCACATGCTGGTGTTTGTAACCCACTTTTTCTTTTTTCTTTTTTGAAGTGTTACTTTGTTAACGTCAAAAAAATATAAAATAAATTGAGATGGTTTCTTATATTTTTTTTGCTTAAATATTAATTTTTTATTTTGTTTCATTCTCATAAAAGTCACTCTCAGACAGATCTCACAATCTTTAATACTTAAAAACATATAGCAAACCCGTATACAGCCCTAAAATATGCTTTATTTATTAAGTATGTGTTTATGAGCAAATTACTTTTAGACACATTTACACACATATACTTCCACATCCTTTTAATATATACATTACTATGGCCCTTATTTTGCACTTTTTTGCTTTAGTGATACTTCCAAAGTATTTTTAAAAATTAAATTTTATTATATGAACCGATTTTTCTTAACTTTTAAGCATTTGTTTTTTAGATGACGAAAAATAATTTTAGAGCTTGGCAGCTTCGTAAATTAAAAAAGTTGCAAAATAAGTGCCATCCTAATATATGTATTTGTATGTATTTATACAACTAATAAAATAGCTTAGTAATATAAGTACGGTGTATAAATAGACCAAAGTACTCTATAAATATACTTGAGCATGTAAGAGTCCTCCTTTGTTTATTTTTATATACAAATATTGAATTTGTAGGTGTAAAAAAATCAGCAATTTTCTTTTGTTTTGGCCAATAAGCTTTTTTATGGGTTATTAAATATACAAGTGTGTTTCTCATTATAAAAGGTATAGATTCAATAAGTATTTTTAGAAGGTTAGAATCAATAACGAATACGTATTAACATTTGCTAGAGTATTCTTTGTATAAATCTTGCTTCAGATTTCAATTTACATCTATTGTAATCTACTAGGAAATTGACTTCTACAACACTACGTCTTTATTTATTCAGACGATTCACTGTTGAATTCAAGGCTCTATTTTAAAATGGCTTTAAGGAAAACAGATTATGAATGCCAAATGTCAATTCTGCTTTAATATAGTTCATTATATTATTACTTATTTGCAGCAATAGCCAAGATATCAGGTTTCAAAACATCGTTTACATTTGTTTAACTCTTTCCGATTTAGTGGTCACTTTTCTAACCACCATTTCTACAGCCTTTAAACAATTTTTAGCAACATCTATAGGCATTTTGCTAAACAATTTTAGTTTTTTAAGTCATCGTTTAGGTTTTTTGGCAAAACTTTGCCGTGAGGTTGCTCTGGTTGGATTTATATATTAATTTTAAAATTTTTTAAACCCCAGTTTTTCTAAGGGGTTTTCCCTCATTCATTAAAAAAAGGTCACAGTGTTTATTTTTCATCAAATTTAGTGTTAATTTGTTATTTAGTGTATGTTTTCTTGGCTTGTGCTAACAAAGTAATATTTTATTCTAAGTAATAGAGTGGTTAGATTATTAACCACTGTGACTTTAATAGGTTTTAATATAATGGGTTTCTCTACATAATATTATGTTATTTTGTAAGGAAGTCGCGTGTACTCAATTAACATTAAATTGAAGATATTTTGTTCGAAGGAATATTATCGAATGGGAATGTGTCTGCAGTCTTGAACCCGATGAATAGGAGAATTATTAGTCGATCTGATAATGGGCTCCAGTTAAAATATAATAAAATTTGGTTAATACTTCTGTGACTTTTGTGACTTATCTACCCAAACTGGTGTAGTGGAAGCAAAATTTTGAAAAAATTGTCGATTGGATGAGCCGGGTGATTACACAGAAGGTGGGGGCTTATCAAATGATATAAACGAATTGGAGTATGTCTCACCTATGCAGCTAATTCGTTTGTTTTGTTTAGAAAATTTTGTCAAAATGATAAGTTTTCAAACCATTTTTTACGATTTGAAATTGTTTATCATAATAATTTTTAATGCCAACCGCAATGGTGGTTAGTACACTAACCACCTTATTTCATAAAAACCTTTAGCTGTATTTTTATTTTTTCATAATAAATGAACCCTAATTAATGTAAAAATGTAATTGTTTTGATTATAATCACATATAAAACTTATAAACTGGAAAATTATATCAGGAACATGTGTCTCCAGTTTTGTCGACTATTTTTGTGACTTTTTGGGGACATTGTTAACAAAGCGTCTACATTCTTTATTCGTCTTTGATGAGAAAAAAATCGAAATGAAAAAAATTTATTTCAAGACGACTCTTCCAACAAAGAAAGCACTAACGAAGCAACTTAGAAGCCTTGCGACACAAACGACGCAACTTCGAAATGATATTGTTATGAATTCGTACGTTTTTGTTTTTTAACTTTTTTAAATAAAACATCAAATGTTAACAGTTTCATTATCGATATCTACTCCAGAAAAGTACCAAAAGTGCAGACTAGAATTACTAAAATTTACTTGTGAATCTATTATTCCAATGTAAATTTATGGTCCCAAAAGAAATATCAGTCAATATTTTTAAGTATCGCCAGTAGAGGACTTCCAATGACACGCACATGTTAAATGTCTATAGAAAATAACTTTGTCTGGGGTATAATAAGTCACTAGCACTGGTGATTGTGTCAATAGTATGTCAGCACAGTTTCACTATTGACATTTCCTGCAGAGAAATTATGCTTTTCTTATACAACTTACAAATATGATCATATTTTCCACTTAAAATTTTGGAAATTATTACTAACTTTTGACTTATCGAAAATAGATTGACCATATTCCTGTCATATGTTGTGTTAAATAAATGATCTATGTACTTAAATTAAATTAATTATTTTTTAGATAATTTCCTCAGTTTTTTAAAAAAAAACTTCTGATATTGTTATATAGAGAAAAGAGTTCACTTTCCTATGACTAATCACATTTTAATTTTTTTAATTTCCGCCAATCTTTTCCATATACATAGCTTCCCTAATGTGCATTGTCGATAATTTTGAAAAGACATAGAGTTAGTTTCCAGCAGTTGAGTGGTTCCATTTGTTAACGTTTCTGTTATTAATTCACTGTGTTTCTTATGATCTCAAGTAATAAATTTCATTTAGTAAAAAAATATATTACAGAGCCTGCCTGATTATGATTTTCCACATTCTCTGCGAATACCCAGCCCTGAGTGTCATGAAACACAGATTCCTGGGCAACTACAAACTAACCAACATTGCTAATGTATCTGGATCTAGACTTAATCATCTATTGATGTACCTCAGAGCTACAGGTTGGGTCTAATAACTTCGACATTTTAGCATTCATTTTGATGTCAATGACACAACATCTAACGGGGTCCTTTCGAATCTACTTAACTGTTTACTCGTAGGGAACTACCACGTTGAAAAACTACGACTACCACGATTTTTTCACATATTTTTCAACAATTTTTTGTCCCAAAATTTTTTCACCAAACATTTTCTTCCATCTATTTAGATTTTAATATTTATCTTAAAGTATACTTTAAAATATTACACTTATATGTTTTTAATTCCAATTATTTTCAAAAAAAAATTAATTCAACTGAACTACGCCATTAACAGATTCATGGGATTTTAATGAAATACATATGCCTGTAATTTCACAGACATTATTAATAATAATAATAATAATAGCTTTCTTATTCAGCATTATAAAAACATAAAATTATTTCACTGAATGTCTTGTGATTGTTTTCCTTTAAGAAAATACAAAATTACAAAGCATTTTTTTAATAAAGTGTTCCTTTCACTCATTACAAGGCACTGAAACATAACCAAATAAGCGAAATATATTATTTACTTATATATATTAATTATATGACAGTATATGATAACCGCAAAAAAGTTTGTTTTATTTTACAAAAGTACATGAACAACAATTATATTTTTATTATAATATGTGTGTCTATAATTTGGATAAAAACAGAATAAAAGAAATCTGAATACAATTATAAAATTATTCAAAACACATTGTAGATATACTCACACATTCATGTCTAACTTGTTATAAATGTATGAGTTGGTTTAATATTTGCTACATCCCAGCAGTTCTAGGATACTGTCCCGAACTAGTGATTTTACCTATAATTTGGGGTGACAACTAGTTACATTACTAGCTATGTGACTAGTCCCAAGTTCTTTATGATTATAATCATACTGTCTGATAGCTGTTCCAAAATAGTCAACGCATTCAATGCATATACTGGTTACAAGGAGTCGGTTACCTTACTAGCTACCTAACTAATAACTTGGTCAGCTACATATGCAGTAATTTAAACATTTACTGGTGCAAGTGGAATCTAATTGACCTTAGATAGTTAGTTAAAATGACTTCACAAAAACAATCCAATAACTGATTGCTTGTAATTACACCTACCTCCAACAACTCTTCAATAGATTACTACTGATGGGTAAAAGTGTAGTTCAAAATAAACGTTTAAAGTCACTATATTATTGGTTACTTAGAGACACTGAAGCGACAATTTACTTAAGCTAGGTTACATGGGAGTCAGGTTACATGGGATGTTAAACAACAAGAAAATCAACTGTATGAGAATTATATTAATGCAATTTGTATAAAACTAGTTTGTACAAATTACTCATAAAAAATATAGTACTAAATAAACGTTTAAAGTGACTATTGTCTTTCCACTAGATTACCTGAGATGTATAAAGTAACCAATTGACTTCTCTTTGCACTACTTAAGCACATACGTGTCAAATGATAACAAAATATATAAATTGGAATCAGCCAATTGAACAGGCATTACTAACTATTACTGTATATAAGGAATACATTGACTACTTGCTCAATTGCTGGAATATGCAATCACATACGTATACATTAGGGCTATAACCAAGTGTTGGTCCTAGCACCACGCGGTTGAGGCTTCTATATTTCCCATTTTTGGAAGGAGGTGTATTTTAGGCTACAGTCTCAGTGTAATGTAATTCAAGCTGAAATTTCAGCGATCAAAAGGGCGGTACACTGGATAAAGTACTATAGGCTATTTGATGTGAATATCCGAATCTGTACTGACAGTAAGCCTGCTATCAAATCCCTATATGGTGTCTACTCGATATCCAGATTGGTGCATTAATGCGGATATCTCTTAACGAGATGGCGAGGCATTCTAACCTATAGTTATTGTGAGTGCCGGGTCACCTTGGTGTAACTGGCAATGCTATTGCGGATGAACTGGCCTAAAGAGGCTCACGTCTACAAATTTATTAGATAGATCTCATGGTCGGTTTACCGCCAACCTGCTATAAATCACTCATACAGCGTAACTTATTTGAGTCCGCTCAGCTCAGATGGACTAATCTGACAAATTGCTCGATATCGAGGCTCACATGGCCCGTTTTAGACCATCATAGGTCAATGTCCTTAACGGGGCTACCATGGGCTAGGCTGCGAGCTTTGATATCAGTACTTACTGGGCACTGCTTGATTAGTGCGCATGCTAGGAGACTTAACACTCAATACAATGACTTCTGTAGAAGTTGCAATGATGAAGACGAGGAGGAAACGGTTAAACATCTCCTCTGTCTCGGTCTGCTACAATAGGCAGTCCTTTTTTACATGGCCTATCGGATCTATCCACTGTGGTTGTCAAGAAGATACATTGGTTCATTCGTATGTCAGGTTGAGTCTGCACTGAACCCATTTCCGACATGTGAAGGACCTCTTGAGGACCTGATCATTATCTTTAGGGTATAACAAAGGGACCAATTTATGGACCCAAGTGAGCTGGTTAACACCTAACCACGCGATGGCAAATGTTGTGTTATTTACGATAACATTTTATTCGGGTAATTTTGGAAAAAAAACGATTTTTTAAAGACAAAATCTTCTCAAGTTTGTATTAATTTTTATAGTAAAATAGCGGATTTTAATTTATTAGTGAAAAAAGAAATTATAAAATTTTTTTAATTTTTGTTAATGTTTTTAAAAAAATAAAATATTATTTATGTATTTGTGAAAAAAAATTTTATGACAAAAAAAATTTTTTTTATGGAAAAAAATTTCGGGTTCAAAAATATTTTTTTCTTGGTTTTAACCCATTGTAGGTCCCACCTACTATGGCGTTATATACGCTGTTGTTAAGGTCTTTGAAAAATGAGTTATGACTAAGTAATCAAGATAAAGAAAAAAATTTCAAAAATCGAGGTAGTTGTGGTTTTTTTCATTTATCTCAGCCATTTGTGGACCGATTTTCCTGATTTTAAATAGCAACCGAATCGGGATTATGGCGGATATTCTGATGTATGAATCATATATAAAAGATTTTTAGGGGCTATGGAAAGTTGATTTCAACATACAGGCAGATAGATGGCTATGTCTATATCAACTCCGCTATATATAACGATCCATAATATATCTACTTTATGGGGTCCCAAATGAAAAATATGGAAATTACAAACGGAATGACAAAATTATGTTTAACCTTGCCGCAAATGGTGAGGGTCTTATTAGCAAGATATCGTTTCAAGTTTTAGTCAAAGCAGAAATATTTTCCAAATTTTACATTTACAATTTTTTTTTTTACAAAAATTTATTCATCGAAAATTCAAAAAGTGAAAAATAAGTACCAACCTAATATATGTAGATATCTAAGTACATGTGTATATATTGTTAAACAAATAAGTCTTATGACAGATATTTGGTATTTCTTTAAATTCATTACTACCGAAGTTTTAGTATCTGCAACATTTTACTGTTGAATTAAAGAAATTTCTATGAATGTGTGTTTCTTTTTCAAATGTCTGAGTTGCTTTCAAACATCAAAGAGAATCAATAATTATCTAAATTTGTAATTTTTTATAAATAAATAAAAAGATATGAATGTGAAATTTATACATATGTATTAAACACATGCATAAGTATATGAAAAGATATTTTCATGTATAATAATGTTTTATTTACTTTACAATTCTAATAAAATTTGTTTTTGCTTTTGCTCTTTTACAAGTAGAAATAAGATTTTGTTTTGCCAAATATTTTGCAAAAATGTTGTTATCATTATAATATATAATGAATTATAATAATCTAAGGTGAATTATATTTCTTTCTACTTAGTTGAGTTATTACAAAATCCCCCATTCGATTATATATCTCGTGCTTTATGCAAGAACAATTTTACTCATTTTGGAAAATTTTGTATTGAATTACCATTTTAAAATATTCATGATTTACAGAAGCTATGCTAACATCATATCACATATAGTAAACTTTTGTTTGGAATATCTTTTAGCCATTCCTTTTTAAGCTAATTTATAGATTAAGTTTTAGTAGCTTATAAGCAAAACAAATTGTTTTTTTGTCAAAAAGAATTTAAAAAATTTGTTAGTCAGTACCATTTAAAATTTAAGTTCTGCAGACTTTGGAAAAATATAATTCTGTGAAATATATTCCCAAAAATTGTTTTCTCAGAATAACTCAATTGGAGTTTTACCAAAAATTACTAAGCTATGTACAGACGGTTTTCAGATCTGGCAAAATGATGACAATAAAAAGTTGTTAGCAAAAGCTAAATTGTTACAATTTCATTGCCAGACAATAAATTTGTCAGCCAATAAAAATTTTCTGCTCACATGGTTGTCTGATTAATGTATGGCAAAAATTGACAGATTCGTTCTTAGAGACATTGCCGGAACTGTGAAATCATTTGAAGAAAACAATTTGAAATTTGTCATTAGTACCTTGGCCTGACTATTTTTTCTGAATAATCGAAAGAGCTGGGGAGATTTGTCTATTTTCCTTTTCAATCATTTAACCTCACCTCTTGCTATAAAATATCTTTCGGAAGTTTATTCTCTGCACAACCAGCATCCCATAAACTTCGCCGTGCCTCAACTTCAACGATAAGTTTGATAATAAGTATTTTCGTGTGACCACTCGGATTCCACTTTTAGCGGTAGGATTTTTGTTTGAACCTTGTTTTTTTACCGCCTTGGCGAATGGATAAGAAAAGTCAAGTCAATTGATTCATGTCTGCCATCTATGACGCTGATTGCATTAATTGAAATGTCGCTATCCATTTTTGATTAAATCTGTTTTCCAATTTTGTTTCTATTTTGTTTTTTTATATTATTATACCCTTCACCATGAGTGGCAAGGGTATAGATAGCGAAGTCGATATAGCCATGTCCATGTGTCGGTCTGTATGTTGAAATCAACTTTCCGTAGCCCACAAGTAACTTCCATACATGATTCATACATCAATCTATCAGGAATTCTTCCGGCTCAGTTGCTATTTAAAATCGAGAAAATGTGCGGAGATATAAGGAAAAAACTGGGACAACCTCGATTTTTGTCCTATTTTTGATCTATATATGGATTACTAAGTCATTTATATAGACAATATGATAACCAATAATAGATATTTCAAAGTCCATTGTAACGATGTATATAAGGCTATATATAGTAAGTTAGACCTACAATGGATCAAAATCAAAAAAAATAAAATAGTTTTTAACCAGAATTTTTTTTTCGATAAAAAAATTTTTTTGTTGTAATTTTTTTTCACTAGTAAATAAAAATTAAATTTCTAATTAAAAAAATTTTTTCAAAAAAAATTTAAAAAAATCCTAAAAAAAAAAATTTATATTTTTTGTTTGTATGTTTAAATTTTCATATACTTTTTTATATGACAAATATTTTGAAATAACAAAAACTATTATTATCCTGAAGATGCTACACATTATTGAAGCGAAGTATTGAAATAAAAATTTAAATATTTTTAAAAAAATTCAAAAAAAAAAAAAAAAATGTAACCATAATTTTATTTTCACCAAAAAAAAATTTTTTCATAACTTTTTTTTCACTAATATATAAAAAACAAAATTTTTAAATAAAAAAATTTTTTAAAAAAAATTTAAAAAAAAAAATAAAAAAAATTTTATATTTTTTGTTTGTATGTTTAAATTTTCATATACTTTTTCATATGACAAATATTTTGAAATAACAAAAACTATTTTTTTCCTGAAGATGCTACACATTTTTGCAGCGAAATATTGAAATATTTAAAAAAAAAAATCAAAAAAAAAAAAAAAAAAATTGATAATTTTGAACCAGAATTTTATTTTCACCAAAAAAGTTATTTTTTATAATTTTTTTCACTAATAAATAAAAAAAATATTTCAATTAAAAAAATATTTTTCAAAAAATTGAAAAAAAAAATTTGAAAAATAAAATTAAAAAAATAAAAAAAATTTTCGAAAAAATTTTATATTTTTTGTTTGTATGTTCATATACTTTTTCATATTACAAATATTTTGAAATAACAAAAACTATTATTTTCCTGAAGATGCTACACATTCTTGCAGCGAAGTGTTGAAATAAAAATTGAAATATTTTTAAAAAAGACCTTTAGCTTAAGTAATTATTATAATAAAAAAAAAATGTATATTAAAGTATAATTTGGTGAAGGGGTATATAAGATTCGACACAGCCGAATATAGCTCTCTTACTTGTTAATACGAACTTTTGTTTGTTTTTAAATGCATCTGCCATTGTCAGATGCATAAACTTCACACATCTCTCAATAGAAAGTGTTTGACAATTATCTTACAATAATGACAACGTAATGTGTTCAATGTACGGACAAAGCTTTTTCTGATAACGTTCCAATACAAAAATTGTAAATTCACACGGTTGTTAGATATTTTCTGATAAATTTTCGTACAATAAATATAATACTGACTGATTTGTGATTGATGTTGCTACAAACTATAAATGGACCATAACCTTCAGTAGATTTTTTATTTGCAAAATTAATTTTATTAAACAAAATATATATAATTGATGTTATGACTTTATATTATGACGTTAATTATTATGATTAATAAAATTAATTCCATAAATAATAAATAAAAAAATTTTATTTGTTATGAAAAGTTGCATTTACATGCATGAATAATTCATTCAGCATACGTATGTATAATATTTTAAATAATGAATTAAATATTACGTATACGTATTTACTGCATACATATGGGGGCTTATATATAAAAAAGTGCTGTATGCTGGTTTTACAAAAATGGAGTTTTGAGGCCAAACTTTTCAGTATTATATCTATGATAATGAATGAATTAAACTAGTTTTTGCTCTCCTGAACAATTTGGCTCTTGTTCAATATAAGCTCTTTAAAACATTATTAAGAAAATATTTTCATTCATTTGTGAAACTTGAAAATTTCAAAATCTATAAACTGTAGTCAAGTTTTACAAACTAAATGATTACTTGTGTACATATTTTATAAATCCCCAAACAGTATTTAAAAAAGCTTAAGTTTTATTGTTGTGTTTTAAGCTCAAGCATTATAACTAACTATTTATTGTTAAAATATGTTGAAAGAATATAGCTAAATACAAGTTAAACACTAAGGTTTAAGCCCTATTCAAAATAAAATATATAATATAATAAAGATAAATCTTTGAAAAATTTAAATTTATTATCAATAAGGCCCTTAACTTAACATACAATTTTGTCTTAATCCATTTTCTCGAATTTTTACATTCCTTTTACTTCAAACAGATTTAAAAAGCACCAGCAAACTTGCAGTTTTCTCAGATTTTTCCAATAAACTTGCATAGCACAAGCATATAGTATTTATAAGTATAAACAAATTCTATTGCATTTACTTATATTATCTCAACTAAGCAAAGACATAAATATTTACATACTAGAGCATTTTCTATTTTCTTGGTATCAATTCAAGCCGACACAAAGGTTAAACTATAATAGTGATGTACGTCTTCAAATGAAAATATAATTTTCTTTGAAAACATTCTCTTCTAACACACTCTTAAGTATGGCTGAGGAGCTCCTCATAAAATATTAATATTATTTTCATACAAATACCTATCATTTTGCTGTTCTTAGGTAAATGTGCATGTACAACAACGTTTTATTTGTTTAGCTTAAACCTGTATGATATGATTGCTAGTCTGAGACATGATGAAAGACTATGAGGATATAACTCTATTTGTCAGAAAATATGAAATATGACACTTATAAATATATAATTTTTCTTTTTTATTTACTAACAAGCCAGAGTGCTATATTCGGCTGTGTCGGAACTTATATACCCTTCACCAAGTATAATTTAAGATCAATATTAAAACAATTTTTTTTTTTTTTAATTTTTGAAAATTTTTTTTACCGCCTTTCGACATGAAAGTTTGTATGCGACTGAAAGTTTTATTTATTTGTTTATTTTTGTACAATGTGTGTGTTATGTACGTTTTTACCTTCTACAACACAAATTAGAAGTAAGCGTGGGTTTTTGCTTATATCTAAGCCATTTATTGTCCGATATTCTCGAATTTTAAAAGCAACATGGTTGTGGTAAACATAATCTAAGAGCAACATATTATGAAAAGATTCACGTTTGTAGTCCAAACATATTACAATCATAATTAGTATCGTAAAATACCATATTGTGATCACATATAGTCGTAATATCATTGTCACACATGATCATAATATATTCTAAAGTAATCATATTATAATCCAAAGCAATCATATTATAATCTTCAATAATCATATTGTGGCCAAATGAAATCACATTCTGATCCAATGTATTCATATTTATGATTTCACATTATGATCCAATGAACCATACTATTACTGGGTGACTTAAAAGTGAGGGATTTATTGGAATCTTTAGCTTATATTTTGAAACATTTGTACAATATAAATTTACTCAAAGTATTCTTAGCTATGACCTTTTCCCATCTTTCTGGGAACATATGGATTCCGAGCCAAAAGAACTGCTCATCTTTTAAGGCCAAAAACGAATCAAGCCAATATAGAATAGACTCTTCTAAAGTGAAGCGTATCCCAGAGAGAGCTCTCTGCATCGACCGTAACAAATTATAGTCGAACGGCGAAAGGTCTGTACTAAAAGGCGGGTGAAACAAAACTTCCCAACCACTTCATTCTAAAATCTTTTTAACAGCTATTCCAATATATGTCCGATCATTGTCATGATGGAATATTATCAGGCATTTTTATGCCTAACCGCATATTCTGGACGTTAATCGGCAAATGCTTGCTTCAAAAGAATCAGTTGCTTTTGGTACACAATCCCTGTGATGTTCTGGGCAGATATCACCAGCCCATAATAGATAAAACCGTTTTGCTACCACCAAATTTAGAGCATTACCTTAGCGCCCTGGATATTTAGCTTTGGTTTCGATTCGGCTGGTTATCGTAATTGATCCATTTTTCATCGCAAGTAATGATTCGATGCATAAGTGATATTCTTTTAAAGCGTTCAAGCAGAATTTCAGACGCACAAAATCATCTTTTAAGGTTTCTCAGCTTCAATTCACATTGTACCCAATTTCGTTGCTTTTGGATGAATCCTGCTGCTTGAAAACATTTTGAGATTATTGCTTGAGCAGCTCCCGCTGATATTTCAAGCTATTATTGAGTTTGACAACAAATTTTCATGGAGTAATACCTCCACTTATTGATCTTCAAACTTTTTTGTTTGGCATGGGTGATCTTTGTCTTCCGTATCAAAATCACCACTTCTGTACCGAACAAACCATCTCTAGCACATTGAAGTCGATGAAACCCATTCACCTTAATCATCGGTGAGCAATTGGTGTGCTTCAGCGCACTTTTTTTTCAAATTAAAGAAGTAAAGCAAAATACGCACATATGACGCTTTTTTGGCATAAAATTCGACAATTTGGAAGCCAAAACCACTTTGTTATTTACACTATAATGTTCAATAGCTAAGTGAGAATAAATGACAGATACTTACTCTTCAAAATGACATATAAGTTATTAAAAACAAAGGCTGCGCTCAAAAGACACGCCATTTAGTGTAAATCCCGCAATACATATGGTCAATTCACAAGGTCTCTTATAAGTCATATTGTCATAATGTCCTAATATATCACGACTCGGCGGCTCGGCTTAACCAACTCCTAGGCATTCGGCGATGGTCTCTGCTGGTTCGTTACGATAACACAATAAACATAGCACAGAAAGTAGTATTTTTATAGGACAATTTTTGCTTGAAAAGCAATAAAAACCATTGTGAAATATTAGGAGATTACGACAATATGACATGATAAGAGACTTGTGAATTGACCAATAGTAAAAACAACGCAAAATCGGCGTAATCATGGTTGTTTGTTTACAGCTCACCCATTTATGGACCGATTTTTAATAGTAACAAAAGTTGGACCATAGCGGATGTATTAAAGTATAAATCATGTTCAAAGGTTACTTGTGGGCTTGGGAAAGTTAATTTTAATTCACATTCTGACATTTCCGACTCCGTTATCTATATGGGGGTCGCAAGTGAACAATGCGGAAACTACAAACGGAACGATAAACTTATATATGGCTCTGGCACTCATGATGTAGGGTGTCAAAAATAAAAAAGTTTTTTACAAGTACTTTTACTCCTTTAAGCAAATAATTGCAATTTCTTTAAATCACAAAGAAATTCAAATTGTTTAGGTTTATTGTGAAGAATGTGTCGTAGTATCTAAGTTTTAATTAAACTGCTGCTATAAAATTCAGGAATTTTGCTCATATTTCTTTTACAAAAGAAATAAAATAAACTGATTTAATGTATTGCAAAAAATTTAGAATCTTATGGTCGACAATTTATGGCATTTTTCATTGTCACCAGTTGCTGACGTTAAGTGCTGAAGGTGGGTGAAACCTAGCTCATGTAACCATCATAATAGAATTGTGAGAAAGAAAGCTAAATATAGACTAGATATAGATTAGAAATACCAAGTGTAAAACCAGTCTGTTTAAATCCGAGTCTTTATTTAAAACTCATAGTTTGTAAGACATTTCATAAATTTATGTTTAAAGAGCCTATACAAAGCTCTTTAAGAGTAACTTTTCTTTGACCATACCTTAAAACAGACAGGCACATATTTTATTTATCTATGTCTTTCCCTTTATTAAAATACTCAAAAGAATAAATCCTCTATTTGATATGATTTAAATGTAAAATAAAATTTTACAACTTAAGGCTCAGGACTTAAACCATAAAGAAAATCAAAAGGATGTGAAACAGAAACATTTTACCACCACCTAAAATGAGCACCACAAAAAAAAAAAAAAAAACAAACCTCAACAATTTGTTACAGCTTCTGTTGATTGTATGTACTTTTTACAGACAGCATTTTTATTTTATGGCTGAGGCTTGCACAACAAAAGGAATTGCTTGTAAAAGTACGAGAGGATAAAGAAGGAAAATTATAAATTTTATAGCATAATTTTAGGCGTAAAGAAAAGAAAATTATTTAAAGAAATTTTTTTTTAGTGATATTGCTTTTAATAACAAAAATTTTTTGTTACAAATTATAAACAAAAAAGAAAGAAAAATAACAAATAAAAATTATAAAAAAATAAATAAAAATAAAATTACATTTTATTTATTGCCATAGTCACTCATACTGCTGTTTTTAAATGAACATTTCTTTTTGGTTTTGAAATTGCTTTACCTTGACATCAAATTAATGTCAAATTGAAAATATGATATATGATACTAAATGTTTTACTGGTACTTTGGGCGAAATGCCATTATAGTTAAATATAATGTATGGCTAGAGAAGTCAACAACAAAAAAATGTATAAATAGCAACATATTGTTGAACTACAAAGGTTAAATTTATTACATTTCATTGTAATTATTAGTAGCTGTTTTTTTATCGCTAATTTGTTTTAATATTTTGTTTTTAATTAATTAAAATTTAAACAGGAATAGAAAATCAATCATTTAAAATGGCATTTGCTTACAATTTATCAATATTTTTAAAGTTTTTTTTATAAAATTCGAAAGTTTTATTTACATTAGGTCTGCTCAGCAAATAAAACCTATAAAGACGAGTTACTCAGTTTTGTCAAAGCAAAAATACATCAAATCATATGTATTTTACAACAACAAAATACATTGACTAACATGTATTTTGTTGTTGCAAGAGTTAGGTTTTTGACAATCAAGTCTCGCGAATTATTGAATTGTTACAACTTTTCTTTAAAACTAATGTAAATTTAAAGACACACAGAAAAACATGGTAGTGGTAAACATATTCAAAGAGCATCATATTATGACAAGATTTATGATAGTAGTCCAAACATATTATGATCTCTGAAGTATCAAACAATATCATATTATGATCAAATATATAAATAAAATATAAAACAATATCAATGATCATACCTGGTCATAACCAATGCAATCATATTATTATTAAAAGTTGTTTTTGGGAATACAACATTTATATTCAGTTTTGACATACTAAATTCTCAATTAAAATATTACTGAGAAATTCACTGATATTTATTGTTATGCACTGAGCGAAATGGATGTAAAAGTTTGAAGTGGTATTTGTTGAATAAAAAGTGTACGTGAAGTTATTTATTTATTTTCTTTCACTGTAGCCGAGAGAAAAACAAAAACAATAGCTGAAAAAAAAGCAAAAACCCGCAACACAACCTACCTGTATCAAAGCTCTTACGAGACCACAGAGTATACAGAGGTGTCACGAGACAGAAAATAATCTCGTTTTCTATTCGTCTCTTTCTTTATAAACTGCCTTTTTCATTGTTTTGTTTTGGTTATTTGTTTGTTTTGATTACATTACTTTGTCTACCATATTCGCGTTGTATATAGCGTTTTGCTTTAACACATCACTATATTGTAGTACAAAATATTTGCTATCCTTTTTTAAGAGAACTGCCCTTTCATCTGATTTTGAGTTTTTGAAACGTCAAATTTGACACCTCTGTATACTTTGTGACGAGACTGACTAGTTTGATTTGTATTTTACAAAATAAAAACAACAACAATTGCTGAAAAAAACAAGCATAAAAGCGTACACGACCAACCTGCATCAAAGCTCATACGAGACTGATTGGTTTTAACTTTTTATACAATGTGTGTGCTTGCGTGCGTGTGAAAACAAAGAGAAGAGAGCTCATTTAAGAGCTCAATGCCTTTCGCGGCTCTAAATAATCACACATACGAGTGTTGTTTTTGTTTTCACATAGTTTTTTTTTACTAATACATTCTCAGCCCTTAGGTTTTTGACAACTGAGTTAGGTCTTTGACAGGATTTAGAATTAAAGACACTCAAAATTTACTTGTAAAAATATCATAGCTTAGACAAACACCAACAACATCCTCTAGTGCAAAAGTATTCTACAAATGGTGCGAAAAATACTATTAAAAGAAAACATATTTTGTTAAAATAACAGAAAATAGAATAGTTGTCGTAACCATGCCGAACCATGGTTTTTAGCTGTTTATAAAATTCACAATAAGTCTCATTCCGTTTTTAATTTCCCCATTTCTCATTTGCAACACCCATAAAGCAGGGTGCCCAAAAGTTCCTTATGGAAGAGCAAACACCAATATATTTAAAGAAAAACAAATTTTTGTTCAATATTTTTGGTTGCAAAAACTAAAACATACAAAGAACAAAGAAAAACATACACAATTTTTTAAACGAAACCATACGATAAACAAAATCTACATTTCTGATCGCTGTCGTCAATGTTTACAAGCAACGCATACGAAAGTACTGAGGTTTTGCTCTTGCGTGTGTACAGTGAGGATCAACAAAAAAGCTAACAAGACAAAGTTGTTTATGTATTTCATATTGCTAGTGCTGTATTGAGTATTGAAGGAGGGAGGTTTAATGATAAACTGTTTCTTCTGATGGTACAAAAAAGGTATGGTAATTTTTAATTCTTCTTTAGACGCATTTGATCCTGAAGAAGAAGATTTTGAAGGGTACCTATCTGTTGTCAAAAACCTAACTCTTGAAACAACATGTTACTCAATGTATTTTTTTTTTTCAAAGGAGAAGTAACACTCAGGGAATTAATATGCCTATATATTAATTGTGTTACTTGCTTTGAAATGGGATAGATGCTATAAGGAAAGGTGGTTAAAGGAGGAGAGTAAGGCTTGTATTGACAACTCTGCAATTGCGCGTTATGCAACAACATAATACATGTTACTCATATTTTGTTGTTGCATCAGACTTACGTTTGCTGTTTTTTGTTTGACAAAACGGAGTGTCTCGTCTCTATGTATAGTTCTCTATGCATTGAACATTATGGTGTAAATGAAGCTTTTTTTTTTAATTCAAAAATGTCGAATTTTGTGCCAACAAAGCGTCATAGGAGGGAAGTTTTGCTTTACTTCTTTAATTTGTAAAAACTGACGCTGAAGCCCACCGATTGCTCACCAAAGCTTACAGTGAATATTTTCGATGGGTTTCAACATGCGAAAGATGGCTTGTGCGGTTCAGTAGTGGTGATTTGGACATGAAAGGCAAAGATCTCCAGCCAAAAAGTTTGTAGACCGAGAATTGGAGGCATTACTCCATGAAGATTGTTGTGAAAGTCAGCAAGACCTTGCAACATCATTGCGAGTTACTCAGTCAACAATTTCAAAATGTTTGCGTGCAGCAGACTTCATCCAAAAGCAGGGAAATTGGGTACCATACGAATTGAAGCCGAGAGTCTATGAAAGACGATTTTGCATGTATGAAATGATGCATGAACGCTATAAAAGGAAATCACTTTTGCCACGTATCATTACTTGCGATGAAAAATTATCCATTAAGATAACCCGAAGCGTAAGAGATTGTACGTGAAGCCCGACCAACCAGATGAATCGATACCAATGCCAATTAACCATGGCGGTAAGGTAATGCTCTGTATTTGATGGAGCCAAACGAGTTCTATCTATTATGAGCTGATGGAATCTGGTCAGACCATAACAAGAAAACCTGTATCGAACACAACTGATTGGTTAGAAGCGAGCATTGGCCGAAAACCGCCCAGAATATGCGACCAGACATGAATCAGTAATACTCCATCATGACAACGCTAGGTCGCATGTTGTAATACATGTTAAAAATTATTTAGAAAGAAGTGATTGGGAAGTTTTGCCTCAGCCGCTTTATAGTCCAGAGCTTGCCTAGTCCAACTACTGTTTGCATTGACCGATGCAGAACTCTCTGTCAGAGACACGCTTTGTTTTGGAACAGAGTATCCAATATTGCCTTGATTCGTTATTGGCCTCAAAAGATGAGCAGTTCTTTTGCCTCGGAATCCATATAATGCCAGAAAGATGAAAAGTTCATAGCTAACAATGTGTAATACTCTGAATCAATTTATATTAAGCAAATGTTTCAAATGTATGCTAAAAATCGTCTGTTCTAATTTTTGTTCTATATCTGGAATAATAAGTTATTTACATAGTTAATTTGGAAAGCTACACAGAGAAAACAGATTCGTAGTAGTTACAGAATTTGTGACCACTCAAGTGATTATTTAGTGAGCTTATTTTACCTTTGTGGCCACATAATTTTAGGGGGGTTAACAAAATTATTGTAGCTTCAACCTAAATTCTTTATTATCAACTGTATTTTTTCTGATAGAATCGAAAAATTCTATGTGTGCAACCGAATCATTCTATTGGCAATAAATTCGTTTGTTTCTACGAATCTATTTCTTCTATGTAATGCTAAAGACTTCAAAAACCATTCCAACATAGGTCCATTCGCGAAAAGTGTTTTAAGCCTTATTTTGTTTACTTTATTTACCAAATATTTTTTCACTAAAATTTTTTTCCAAAAAAAGTTTTCAATCTTTATTGTAGAGTACACTTTTGCAGAAGGTATACTATGCGTGCCAAAAGTGATTAAACACCAGTGAATTATATTATTGTTTGAAAATAATGAAAAACACTAGGATCCAACATAAATCTTTTTTGCACATAACATTCGGCTTAATCGTCAACAGACTGAAACTTTCAAGTTTTAATTGATTTTCTAACAAGAGGTGTTATTTTGGTATTCAAAGAAAAATTGCATTTTTTGAGATTAAATGATCCGACGTTTATTTCATTATAAAAAGGAAGGTATGCCGTTAATAATGAAAAACAAAATCAGTCAAATGGTCACCACGACCACGCTTACAGGACCATATCCTTTTCATGAAATTTTCCATAACCAAATCACCAAGTGGCTGCCCTATGTCCTCGATGGCCTCACGAATTCTATCTTTGAGGTCTTGAACTGACGCTGGGCTGTTTGCGTAGACCTTGTCTTTCACTTGACTCCAAAGAAAGAAGTCTCAAAGTGTTTAATCACAAGATCTTGGTGACCAATTATGATCACCTCTTCGAGAGATAAAACGGTCCGGAAACTTTTCCCGTAAAAGAGCAATGGTTTCGTTGCTTGTGTGTCACATAGCGCCGTTTAGTTGAAAGTAAATGTTGTCCAGATCAATATCATCCAACTCCGACTATAAGTTAAGTTGTAAAGACGTTTGTGGAATGCCCAATTCCAAAGAATGACGAGGGATGGGCAAACCTGGGTTTTCTTCAACACTACTTCAACGCTACAGCTGCAATATTCTTAGTTGTTCTTAAGCGACGTGCACGGGTTTTATTCTGCCCCAACATTTCGAATTTTTCCACCAATTTCTGTATTGCAGTCCGACAAGGTGCTTCACGACTACCCAAAAATGCTTTAGTTTTGCGAACTGTGACTGCAAGATTTTCACCATTTTTGTACTGAATTTTAATAATTTCAGTGCGTTGTTAAAGCGTGTATCATTCCATTTTTAGTAATGGCATAGTTTCTACTTGTCAAATGTCAAAGAATAAAATCTGCAGAAGTGAAAGCTACCGAAATACAGGGTGATTCAAAATAACAACTCTTGTTGGAAAACTCTTTATTATTATAATTCACTGCTGTTTATTCACTTTTTTAGGCTTTGTGTATAGCTGAATATATCTCTCTTACTTGAAACAAAATATTTGACATTCTTAAAATTTCTTTTAAATTGCTACAAAAACAGCTTTCAGCATATTATTTGTGATTTGTAGTCGATTTATTTCCCAGACCCAAACAACTGTTACCCATTGCTACATCCCTTTACACTGCAATTTAAAACAAATATTGTAAATCTCTGCCGTAAATTCCTGCGCGTATTGTTGATGTTTACTTAATTAACTCAGCAACAAAATTAACACATAAAATACAGAGTAAAGTTGTTATTTCCCTAATTTTAGCTACACACAAAAATACAATAACAAAAATTCCTATAAAGCTGTTTAAGAAATAAACAAAATTCAGGGCCAACCAAAAAAAAAAAAACAAAAAAGAAATATAAATCCTTTAAATAACTTCCTAAGTAACATGGCAACAAAAGGCTAAAATGTAAAATCCACTAAACTTTCGTTTTAAGCTCCAACACAATAAGATGGCTGAACAGAGAAATTGTTTTTTATAACTCTAATACTTATTTATGGCTTTATATTTTAAGAGAGAGCTATTAAAGAGAGAGAAAATAAAGAATAATCGGGATAAGCTAAAGAACTTACACAACATCTATTGTTATTTGTTAGATAGTAACGATAGGCAAATTAAAGTTTATGTAAATGTAAAAGAATATAAAATTATAAAATACTCAGCAATGACAAATACTAAGAACACTATTAATTAAAAAAGAAATGGAGAGTAAATCGTTAAAGAATAATAAACAATGGCTGCTAAAAATTGCTCTCTTCTAAATTCCTGTTTTATATTTAAGTCTGGAATTCCTGTCTTGTTTAAAGTTACTTTTATAATTGACCAATATTCTTCTATTAGCTGCAATACTAGACAATTAGCAGCATTCATTTTTTTAGCTAAAAAATCGATTTTATTTTCTAGCAATTTCAATTATCGTTTTTGCTAATTGCTGCAAATTTAAAATCTCTTGCTTTGGCTTCTCTTTTTAACCACCTATTATGTGTCTTCAATTATATTCATGCATCATTAGATTTTAATTTCCCAACATGCCATAAAGATACACTAGCTGCAGCTGCCAATATTTCAAGTTTTAGTTTTTTTTTTTTCTTTTCTTTTTAAGTTTTCAAAAGAACATGTAGCTGCACAAAAGTTGAGCAATAGTTTTGCTGGTTTTACATTATAATAATCTGCACGTATTATTCGACGGCAAAATGGCAAGCCATTAAAAACTGTTTAATGTTGATATAACTACGAAATAATTAATCATTAAAACTATATGTATGTATGTATGTATGTTCTTGAGCAAAGTTTTAAATTTAATTTCCGCCTTATCACAAAAACGTATGATTTTCAATGCAATTTGCCAGAAATACTTAAAAACATATATTGATTTTTGGCAAAGTTTGTTAAATGTTAAAGACAGCAGGAAGTTAAAGAAATCTGTAGCATATTTATAGGGATTTTCATATAGGTATATTTTATGAAACTATTACTACTTTGAGAATCAAATTAGAAGTGAAAAAAAAAAACATCTCCTTAGAGTTAAGAATATTTTCTAATATATTTCAAAATATTTCTTCCAACTCTCCCTAATATATTTTTTATACTTATTAAGTCCTTTAAAACAGCTATTCCTTTTAATTTCAATTTTCGTTTATACTTGTGTATGGCAGCCATAAAAATCTTTAACTATTTGTATGTGTATATTGATTTAGCATGTGCTAATAGCTCCATGATATATTATTACTTTTTTATGATTTTCTAGGGAACATAAAATTGAAACAGAAAGAAATAAAGAATAAATAAGCATAAAAAATAAAAAGAATATTTGCTGCTACTCTAATTGTGTCAATACCAGAGTATATTTTTTTGTTCATTTGCAGTGAGGGATTTCTATGCTTTTGTTTTAATATTTGATGATTTGAAAAAGGGAATATTTATTGTTTTTATATATTTGTTAGACAGACAGGGTTCTTCAGTAGTTGCTAGGTATAACGATGAACATAAGTTTCTCAAGTGAAAATAGTACCCAAATAGTACTCAAAATTTACTTTTTTAAATAGTACTCAAAAAGACTTTTTCGAAAAACTTTGTAGAACTAAACTAAAACACAATTTTCTTCAAAAGGTACTTAACATTTAATTTAACGTTTATAAAAAAAAAAAAACACCAAAAATCATTATTTCAAAGAACATTATAAAACTGTAATAAATTTTTATTTTTTCCCAAAATGTACTTGATATTTTATAAAAAAAGCTTCAATGGAAATACTCTTAGCAAAAAAGTTATAGTTCTTTAAAATAAAAATTTTAAATATTTTTAGGTAAACTAAATTATTTTTTTTTTTTTTTTTTCAAAATGGTTTTTCAAAATTAAAAAATAAATAATTTTTTTTTTCAAAATTGTTTAAAAAATTTTTTTCGAAATAGTTTTTTTTTTAATTTTTTTGAAATTTTTTTTTAATTTTAAATTTTTTTTTTTTTAATTTTTTAATTTTTTTTGGTAAAAAAAATAAAAAAATATTTTTCCTGATTTTGACCCAATGTAGGTCCAAATTGCTATAGCGTTCTATAGATCGTTACAATGGACTTTGAAATATCTATCATCAGACAAATTTGTCTATTAATGACTTAGTAATCCAGATATAGATAAAAAATTGGCCAATAATCAAGGTTGGCCCGGTTTTTTCCTTATTTGAGCCATTTGAGGTCCGATTTTCTCGATTTTAAATAGCAACCGAGCCGGTAGAATTCCCGATATATTGATGTATGAATCAAGTTTGTGAGTTATTTGGGGTCTTCAGAAAATTGATTTCAACAGACAGACAGATAGACGGACATGGCTTAATCGACTCCGCTATCTATAAGTATCCTGGATATATATACTTTATAGGGTCGGAAAATTATATTCCGGAAATTACAAATGGAATCACAAACTTATATACATATACCCCTCTCACGATGTGAAGGGTATAAATATAAAAGTGTATTTTTCCCAAAATGTACTTGTACATTTTTACAAAAGAGAATAAAAGGTAAAACTTTTAGAAAAAAGTATCCAAAAAGTACTTTTTCTAAATAGTAACAGAAAAATACTATTTCGCTTTTGATTCCAATCTTAACAAAGGAATGTAAAAAGTAAAACTTTTAGCAAAAAACTACCCAAAAATTACTACATTTCTATAGGGCAGTTTTTGCCAAAATGCACTTGAACTGGTGTCCAAAAAATATAAATGGGAATAACTTGAGCAAAAAAGTAACCAAAGATTATATTTTTCAAATAGTATCCAAAAAGTATTAATTGAACAAATTGTATAAAACTGTACTTAAACTGTTCAAAAGCTAATTGAAATATTTTGAAAAAAGTATTGGGTCTATGACTTAAAAATCTTTTGAACGAGGTATCTGTCTATCATTTATACTCACTTAGTTATTGAACATTATAGTGCAAACCACAAAGTTTTTTTTCGAAAATGTCGAATTTTGTACCAAAAAAGTGTCTTATGCATCCGAGAGATGGATTTTGACATGGAAGACAAAGATCGCCCAGGCCAGCCAACTAATTTTTAAGAACAAGAATTGAAGGCATTACTCCCAGAAGATTGTGGTAAAACTCAACAAGAGCTTGCTAAATTATTGAGAGCTACTCAAGCAGCAATATCAAAACGTTTGTGTGCAGTAGGATTCATACAAAAGTAGGGAAATTGGGTATCATACGAATTAAAGTCGAGAAACCTTGAAAGCCGATTCTGCATGTCCAAAATTATGCTTGAACGCTTTTAAACAAAATAAAACATTATTGCACCGAATCATTACTTGCAATGAAAAATGTATCCATTACGATAACCCGAAGCTCAAGCAATCGTATGTGAAGGCCGATCAACCAGCCGAATCGACACCAAAGCTAAATATCCAGGGCGCTAAGGTAATGCTCTGTATTTGGTGGGAGCAAAAGGGTACTATCCATTATGAGCTGCTGAAATCTAACTAGACCATAACATGGAATGTATACCAATCGCAGCTGATTCGTTTAAAGCAAGTATTGACAGAAAATCAACCAGAATATGCCGTCCTACATGAAGCCATAAAATTCCATCCTGAAAATGCTCAGCCACATGCTACAATACCTGTTAAATAGAACTTATTTAAAGCAGGGCCACGCTATATAGTCCAGATCGTGAGCCGTTCAACTACAAATTATTTCAACCGATGCAGAATGCTCTCTCTGGTATATACTTCACTTTGGAACAGTGTGTCCGATATTGGTTTGATTAGTTATTGGCCTCAAAAGATCTGCAGTTCCTTTGGATCAGAATCAATATATTGCCAGAAAGATGGGAAAAGTTCATACACGCAAAAAAAAAAAAATAGTTGTGTGACAACCATTTTTATGATGAATAATTTTATTATAATATGTTGTTCTCAAATTATGATATCCATAAGCCGAGTGCAATATAATATGTCTTTATCATATAAATGGTTGTCACAAACATATACTTGTTTACTTTAATCATATATATGGTTGATACAATCATGTGAATCGTAAAATTGAGGCGAGGCGAAGTTCGCCGTTGTACCAAATTTGTACCAAGATAAATTAGTTTCCCTTTCCAATACACCCTATAACAACCAAAAACTTTTGATTACAATTATCTCATCATCATACTAATGATATAAAGCTGAAAATAATATCCTTTGCTACACAACAAAAACAGACGAAAATAAAAGCAATGACTGCATTTTATTATGACCCTGCTGTTAAACATTTTGTATACAGTTGTATAATATTCAATAAAACATTTAACAATTCATAAAAACCATACAACCATCAATAATTCTTATTATTTTGTATTTAGGTCTGGTTTTGTAGCAATGCCATTGCTACATATAAACATACCAACATTTCAACTCTCTCCACTTTGAAGCAATTATTACTTATTATGGTTTAAGTCAAATTTCTATATGGTTTACAAATTTTTTTGTTTATTTGTATTTTTGGCAGTCTGCTGTTTTGTCTCGTTTTTCGGATTGCTCTCCCTTCTTAACTGAACTTAAAAATTTTAGGGTCATATTTTCAAAAAAATAAAGAAAGTGTGAAAAAATAACAAAATAATATTTAAATTTTTATGTAACAAATCGATATTTTGTTTGTTAAGGAAAAACTTTGTTTAAGGGTATAAATATGAGAGAGTCTGTGTTTATGTCCTGAGGTCTAGTAATGACAACAGCAATATTTCTAAGATGAGCACAAGCTACAAACAAACAGAAATTATGTTTAAAAACAGTAAAAAGTTTGGGAGCAAAAATACATATATACAAAATTGCCATTTACAACTTAAGGCATTTTCTATGCTATTTAATACTGCCTACTGAGTTTTAAATAAATGTAGGCAAAGTTGTAAAAACAATAAATGGTAAGAGCAAGAGGCCTATGAATCTACATATAAATACCAGGAACTGTGAAAGTATTAAAGCTGGAGTAAATGTAGCCAAGAAAAAAAGGGTTCTTTATAAGCTCGTTAGTATGAAAAAATATACAATGCAGAATTATATTGTAGCTGGCTGTGTTTCTACTTTTGAACAAAAAGTCCTACTTAAAGAATTATTAAAGAAATATCCTAAAAGTATGCTATAATAATACATGTATTACAAAGTTTGATTGTAAAATAAGGGAATATTTCTTTTTATAACCAACAAACCCTTTTAAAAGATACTTGGAATTTAGTTATTTTTTTTTTTTTATTTCTTAAGAACTTAAAGTACTTTTAATTTATATACACTGAATGATACGTAATGAATTGCAATTTAATCGATGCAGAAAAAGGTTATAAAATTAAGTATAAAGTTTAACAAAAGAAGTTGTTAAGAGATAATGTCTTAAGTTTTAAACAAATTACTTTAAATTATTTAAGGTAAATTGTGTATTGGAACCAGTTACCTTCATAGCATATCACAGAAAGCCGTCACTTTAAATCATGTTTTTTCCAAATTGAAGCTTTGTCTGTCTATATTTTTTAAAGGTCTTCTTTCTTTAATATTTTTTCCACAGAACTGGCTTGTTTTACAAAATATATTTGCTTTTCTGCTGCACGAATTTGTATTGTCACCAGCTTGCCTTAAATGTTATTTTAATTCAAACTGAATCTCTTAAACCTGAATCTCTTGATTTCAAAATTATGTATGAACGAATCGTTAAAGAGGGCATAGGCTTTAAGAATACAGAAAAAACTTTCCAGTTTTTTTATTTCATTTGGTTATGAATGTGCAGCTGGCTGCACCTACAACATCTCAGAATCCTTTCGTCCTTTATATCCTTGAACAAATTTTTTATTCTATTGTTTCTTCCAGAAGCATAAAACAAATATTTTTTAAGACTTTCGACGCTTGGTTTTTCCTTAGGACTGAGGAGGATATGTATACTATGCACTTTTTTGATCTTTGATTCTCGCAAGCTTCAAAAATGTGGTCTAAAATTAAACTATTGGACATTTTAGCAAAATTGGATAAGAAAAAACTTTTTAACATTAGTTTTGATTATAAATTGCGTTGTTTAATATAAACTATTATTCCTACATGGTGGACGATGTGTAGAGTAGTCTTCATTCCTAAAGGAGGTAAGGCAACTCACACTAAACCAAAGGTTTACAGACCAATTAGTCTTGCATCCTTTTTGTTGAAAACCCTAGAAAGGTTGATTGATGTATACCTGAGAATGATCATTCCAATGGAACTCACCTCTAAATCCCAACATGCCTACACTAAGGGCAGATCTGTGGAAACAGCTCTACATTCGTTAGTTGGCTCCATTGAAGAGTCGCTGTCACATAAAACGTGTTCACTTGTTGCCTTCCTTGATATTGAAGGGGCTTTTAACAATATCTGCGATGGATGAACTTAGGATTGATCTTTGTGTACGCCGATTAGTTGGCTATAGAGTCATACGTGCTACCCTAGGTGTTTCAAAAGTGGCCAATCGTGCAACCCCACAGGGTGGTGTACTATCTCCACTTCTGTGGAATCTGGCAATGAATACCCTGTTGGTCAGAATGGAGAACAGAAGGATTAAAACAGTCGCGTATGCTTACGATGTTGCAGTATTTATATCTGTTAAATTTTTGGATACAATATCTAGTTGTATGGAATCGGCATTAAGTACACTGAATGAGTGGAGTATATCAAGTGGACTTAGTGTGAACGGAATTGGTTCTCTTCACTAGGAGGTATAAGATCGATGACTTTAGACCACCTAGACTCAATGGAATCAGACTTGAGTTCAGGGATAATGCAAAGTATCTTGGCATCATTCTAGATAAGTGATTGTCCTGGAATTTGAACATTCAGAACAGGATTAATAAGGCCTATGTGGCCATCTACTCCTGCAAAAAGCCAATTGGTAAGTAGTCATTAAACCCATATTTTTCTATGGAGTATTGGTAAGGTGGCAGGCTCTGGATAATGCTACTCACCGGAAGGCCGTTGAACGAGTTCTAAGGACTATCGTGATACTTATTACAGACGCTATAAGGTCTACTTCCAATAATGCACTTTTTACTATTCTAAACTGGTTACTAGTTGATTTGATGGTGCTACAAATGGCTCTCAACTCAGCTGTGAGACTAAATGCTGGCTGTTCGTGGTCTGTTATGGACCTTGGACACTCTAGGATACTGAATTACTATGGGCACTTACATGGTAATGTCGATTACTGCATCGCAAAACCTTTTTTCGATAGGCATTTCCATATTATGATCTCGAATAGGGATTTATGGCAACGCGGACTCTTCCCCCCAGCTGATGTCATACGGATATACACTGATGGCTCTAACAGGGGCAATAGGGTCGGTGGAGGTTTCTATATTGAAAACTTTGGGATAAAATCCTTCTTTAGGCTACCTTATGTACTGTTCTTCAGGCGAAAATTACTGCCATTAAACGTGCATCCAACTGGCTGAGGTTTTATCAAATATCTGGTGATATATGCATATTTACTGATAGCAAGGCTGCCGTTAACAGAATAGCGGGTGTCTTTTCGACATCCAGGTTAACCGAGGGATGCCGGATATCCCTAAATGAGAAAGAGAGACATTCTGGGATAACGCTTATATGGGTCCCTTGTGACGATGGAAATCAGGGTAATTATATAGCAGATGATTTAGCCAAAAGGAGTGCGATAATGAGTGAGGAGACGATCGACCATTTTTCTGGTATTTCCTTGTTAAATGCAAGATGGCTGTTCAGCAAAAACTACATGAGACTGCACAAAACAGGTGGACTAATGAATCTTCCTGTGCTACAGCGAGCTTGAACTGGCCCGTATATGGTGCCAGCAGGACGAATCTACTTATAGAATACCGTCGTGAGCAAATAAGGCTAATTGTCTCCTTTATTATAGGACACTGTTTAATCGAGACACATGCTTGAAGAATGGGCCTACGGTACAATGATTACTGTAGAAGCTGCCATAATGAAGAAGTAACCTTTTGTAACACCTTTTCTGCCAATGTCCGGCTCTGACAAACCTGAGGGAATGCATCCTTTCCATTCCTATTATGTTTGGACGAGCTATCAAAGATGAATTTAAATGAATCTATTCCTTCATCAGGGGATCTGGCTGGTTTAATTTGGAGTCAACCGAAGTACTGTAAATACCCTGATGACTACCCCTTGGATATCACAATGGGATCAGCTTTGAATGGACCCAAGTGAGCTGCTTGAGGAGCGGCTGCCCATGGAACCCAACCTAACCTAACATAAACTATATTATATACAGCATTATACCCTTCACCGTGTCCTGCAAGGGTATATAAAAGTTAGTCTTTCCGCGTGTAATTTCTACATTTTGATGTAGTTGCTATTGAAAATCGAGAAAATCGGCCCATAAATAGCTGATATATAAACCAAGACTACCTCTATATTTAGTGTGGATACATAAAAGGGCTTATATTGTCCTAGAAGTTTGAAATTACAAAACAATCAGAAATTAAATATATGACAAAATAGGCAACGAAACTGTTTTTTTTTTTAACCCTGAACTCGAAATTTCAACCTCAGTTTTGGTTTTTAAATGTCTGAAAATAATTTCAGATTCCAAAAGTAAGAGAAAGTTCAATATATTGTGATAAATCCTTTGTCTTTAAAATTACGTTCTCCTGTACCCTACTGTGAATAGCTCTCTGCTATGGAATTACATTTTTATAAATAACGTATGTATGTCTGTGTAAATGAGTGTAAAAATGTGTGTGTCATTACAAATGCCCTGCAGTTTTAAAGGTACCATATGTCAAATATATCAATCGCCTCCTAGATTCGCGCCAGTACATAATAATTGATATACAAAGATAATTTATACAAAAAGGGCGCCTTGCAAGTAGCTTGTTGGTTACTTAATAATTATTAAACACAAAATTAGTTACAAACTCTACAGGGTTGTTTAAATTTTTGTTTGCTATTTATGTAAATAATGAAGTGTTTTTATTATTTTTTTTGCACATGTCTTTTTTTTTTTTTGCATAATAAAGTTGTATCTGTTTAAGACTTTTTAACAAGTTACACACATCAGCTGTAGTTGAGAGCTACTAAATTAAGCAGCAAATTTAATTATAAAAATTGTGTTATTTTGAAACTGGGTTTTATAGAATTTGCTTAACACATTCATAATATACAGATAGATACATAAAACAAATACAATAGAAAATTAGATTTTTGGTTTACATAAAACAATTTAATTTTGCATATACCGACAAAATTGAAAAAGATTTCAATTATATTTAAATTATTTTTCAAATGAATTTTATATTTTTACCGATTCATTTATACAAATACATAAATTAATATAAAAATCAAGCATTTCATTTATTATTTTTTAATGAATTTTAAAAAAACCTATTTTTTGCAGATTTATTTATAGCAATAATTTAATATTGATATCAAGAATTTCATTTAATATACAATAATTAACATAAAAACAATACACTCGTACATATTTGAATTTGTTTGATGCATAATTCTGTGTTTTTGTTCTAGATTTTAATGAATTTAAGGAATTTTTTAATATTTTTGCCAACATAAAAATCATGTTTATAACCTACACCACCATAGTGGAGAGGGTATAATACATTTGTACTGATGTTTGTGACGCCCAACAATATTAGTCTATCAGCCATCTTTAAGTATTCCAAGGGTATCAGAATCACTTTTTGAGCCGATTTAATGATGTACGTCTGGCTGATTGTTCATGTAAACTTTTGCGCCAAATACAGGTGGCAATTTGATGATATTGTGATAAAATGGCCATAGTAAGTAAGTTGGACTTACAATGGGTCACAATCGGGAAAAATATTTTTTAGCCCGAATTTTTTTTTTTTTTTCACTAAAATAGTTAGTTTCAAATTTTTTTCATTAAAAATTTTAAAAAAAAAGATTTTAAAAAATTATAAAAAAAAAATTTAAAATTGAAAAAAAAAATGTGAAAAAAAAAATGGGACATATGTATGTTATTTTCGACCCTATTACAAAGCGGCCATAAATGTTTTTTTTTATATAAATATCCACATAAATTTTTACTCAAATAAGTTTCATATACAAATAAAATATTTATGTCCAAAATCCGAAAAAAAGAAATTAAAATATAATTTAACAGAAAGAAGTGTTACATAAGTAGAAACACATTTAGCATAGCTCCCTTATAAGGCCCAATTGCGAAAATACTTATGAACAAAATTATTGAAATTTTAATTGAAAAATATTTTGCTCATAAACTCAGTGTAGGGTATTAAATGGTCGGGATTGACCGACTATACTTCCTTACTTGTTTTAATTAAAGTAAATTTTATCACAAATATTTTCTACAAAAGTTTTGGAGCAACGTTATTAAATTGAGTAGATGAACTTTCAGGTTTGCTAGATAAAAATGAGAATTTAGCCAAATTTACCCTGCCGTTGCACAGTGGGGGTTCAATCAAAAAAAGGGGTAATTAATGTGACTCTTTTATACTACTGACACAATTGCAAAATGTTGATTGAACGAATCGTAGAGGAGAACAAAGGCTTTAAAAAAATTTAATTTGTGGCCACTTTGTGTGATAAAGGGTGTTAAAATCAAACATCTCTGGTTAGGAAACTTTGTATAGCTTCTAACTTGTACAAATATGTAGCGATTACAATGAATAAAACTCTGCAATAATACCAGTCAGTAAAGTTTAAGTTTAAATTTTGAAATTTTCGTTTTTTATACCCTTCACCATGAGTAAGGGCATATATACAAGTGTGTCATTCCGTTTGTAATTTCTACATTTTTTATTTGCAAGCCCACAAGGTACATATATATATTCTAGATCGCTATAGATAGCGAAGTCGATATAGCCATCTCCGTCTGTCCGCCTGTATGTTGAAATCATCTCTCCGTAGCCCCATATATCTTACATACATTCATTCTTCCGGATCGGTTGCTATTTAAAATTCAGACATTCGGCCTACAAAGGCCTGATATATAAGGAAAAAACCAGGACAACCTCGATTTTTGACCTATTTTTTGTCTATAACTGGACTACTAAGTAAGTCATTAATATAGATAGTATGGATATCCAATAATAGATATTTCAAAGACCTTTATAACGGCGTATATAAGGTCAAAGTAAGTTGGACCTTCAATTGGTCAAAATTGGGAAAAATTATTTTAGCCCGATTTTTTTTTCACAAAAAAAATTTTTTTTTTTTGAAAAAGTTTTTCATGTTTCAAATTTCCCAAAAACTAATTTTTTCGCTATTAAAAAAAAAAAAAATTTAATTTAAAATTTTTATTATAAAGTATAATTTGGAGAAGGTTATATAAGATAGCTCTATTACTTGTTTTACCTTGACTTTATTTTCTTTTTCGCAAATATCTTCGGTCATGGATTTTTCTTAATGGGAACAAAGAGCCACAAGGAATCTATTCCATTCCAGCTTATATCACTACGGCTGACTTCGATGTTTAGTTGCCGACGTCAGGAGTGTAATAGTCTGCCTACTCTTCGTGTCCTACCCTGTCGGTTCGAGTCAATGACAATTTTAGCTGTGTCATCTGAAGAGCTGCGCAACGTATAACCAATCCAGCCCCTTTTGTTCAAGATATCAATATGGATTGGCCGTTGATTTGTTTACCTCCAGTGTTCCGTATTACATATGGTCTTAGTTCAAAAAAGTTTTAATATTCTTCGGTGACATCGATTAGCAAACACTTGTAGGGAGTTTATGTCGTGTTCTGTCGTATTCCTCGTTTCGCTTTCATAGAGGAGCACAGACTTGACACAAGGGTTAAAAATACCGATCTTGGTGTTCTTATATATGGCAGAAGATTTTCTTATTGGCCGAAGGGTACCGAATGCTTTAAAGATTCGGTAGGCTACATCTTAGCTGGAGCTGCCTGTGTTTGTTAAAATTCTGACTAGTTAGCAAAATGACTTCAATGTTCTCTATGCTAAACTTGTTGGGTTTTACTGTATTGCTGCGCATTACCTGACTCTCGTAAGCTTTTATGGCCTCTGTTTTAATGCATTTTAGCTTAGATGCCATACCTTTATAGCTGTGTGAAAGGTACTCGAGACTCTCGAGGCCTCTATTAGCTTGAGTAGCATTACAAAATATAACATCTAGCACGATGTTAAAAAGCAAGGGAGAAAGCATGCAGCCCTGGCAGACTCGAGCTTCAACATTAAAACTACTACTCAGAGCGTTATTGTAAACAACACGACATTTAACAGCACGGTATAGAGTTTCAGTAAGGCTTCTGATTTTGAGTGCGACCCTTCTGCAAGCAAGAGCGCTCCATATTGAGTTTTGATTCGGCATATCAAAAACTACTGGCCCTTTATTTCTAATAAATTCCTAAATAACACGTAAAAATTTGTTTGGCAATACCTCTATCGGCTTAGTAGTGAAAACTAATCAATATCAAAATTTGCAAATGAGTGGTTTGGTTGATTAATTGGATTGGCCGGATGAGGGAATTTCTTTCTTTCATCTTCTAGATCCATATTTCTTTCATCCCTAATAATCTGACTTCTCAACGGGACCCATGGAGGACCTAAGTGTGTCATTGTATGGAGGGTACAGCCTTATGATTTATATATTTCCTTTTTTTTTGTTAAAATTTAAATTCTTAAAAATACAAACAATATCTTAGATATTCAATAAATTTTTACGATTATAAAGTCTTTAATGCAACACAAATATACTAATGCTATGTTAAATAGGTGTTTTATTTGTATATTGTCTCAAAACTTAATCACTGTATTTACTATTTAATATACAAAGAGTTTTGTAGTGAGTTTATATCATTATAATATTCTCTGTCTTTAAAATGTTTGTAAATTTTATATATTTTTTTATTCTTACAACATTATTATATAATCCACATAATGTTTCATAGTAAAACTTAAAACTCAAAGGAAATAAATCTCTTATTTTAACATGTTATTTTACAATACTAATAACTATAATTTTTAATATCTATCATAACTTTATTTTTCAAAAAAAATAAAAATAAAACTCTCTGTTTGTTTGACACATAAGATTGAACTTCTGCTCCTAAGGATACAACTGACATAAATTGTTACAAATGTACAAATCTGTATCTTAATCATAAATGATAAGGATGATATTTTAAAACATACACATCTCAGAAAAATATTATTGTATTTTATTTGTTTATATAACACACTAACTCACAAATGAAAGGAGAGACGAAGCAAACGGAATGAAATAGTAAAATAAAAATTGCAGTCAACAAATGTATGGACGAAGCAAGAAAAAAATAAACAGGAAATAAATTCAAGCAAATAAATACAAATTTCAACCAACCAAATGTATGTGTAGGTTTAAGTACACATACATATACATTAGGGTGGCCCTAATTTTTAACATTTTAGGATTTTTGGTGTTGTCATCCAACAACGAAGTACTGAAAATGTCTGCAACATGAAATAATGTTTAGATATTATAAATTTCAGTGGTTCAGAAGTGGTGATATTGTCATGGAAGGCAAAGATTTCCCAGACCAGCCAAAGAATTTTGAAGACCAAGAATTCGAGGAATTACACCATGAAGATTCTTGTCAAACTTAACTCAATTGGGAGCTAGTCAAGCAGCAATTTAAAAATGTTTGCGAGCAGCAGGATTCATCCAAAAGCAGGTATTGAGTATCATGCAAATTGAAGCCGCGAGACCTTGAAAGGCTATTATACACGTCGGAAATAATGAAAAGAAAACAATTTTTGCACCGAGTCATTACATGCGATGAGAAATGGATGCTCTACAATAACCCACACCACAAGAAATGAACACAAAGCCTGGCCAAACAGCCGAATCGATACTAAAGCCAAATATCCATGTCGCTAAGGTAATTGTCTGTATTTGTTGGGATCAAACTTACTATTCTAAGCAGCTGACATGAAACCGTAATATTCCATCATGTCAACCCTCGGCCACTTGGGACACATAGGTTAGGTATTAGTTATAGGTTAGGTTATTATGCAGCCATCCAAAACCTTCGTTCTCTTTGTGGTACCTGAAAAGAGAATGAACACAGAGAGAGGAGAGGAATAGAAGTAGAAAAAAGGAATTCTATAGATTTAGTAGGCAAGAGGAGAAAATTGAAGGAAATGGGAAGAGTTAGAGGTAAAGATAATGAGAGTCAGATAATGCAGACCATCATGAGATATTTGCGAATCACCATGAGGTGGAATTTACAAGTCCTGTTTTATCAACCACCTGCTTTTCCTAATAAAGGCGTCTATGCACCTTAGTTCCTTCACAGATAGCCCGGAGAGGGTACCAAAGGATCTCTAACCTAAAAGTCTGACCCATAGATCGCCAAGTGCTGGACAATTACAAAAGAAGTGTATAATAGTTTCTTCCTCTTCCTTATTCTGACATCTACTGCAGAAGTCGTTATAAGGTAACCCAAGTCTTGCAGCATGGAGACCGAAAGTGCAATATCCGGTGATCATCGCCACCATATTGCTGAGTCGTATTCATTGTAGTCGGAGAAGATATGACGAGCGTCTACAGTCCAACACAGGTCATATCGTCCTCGTAATGGCACAGGTGGATTCATAACCCCACCTCGTTTGGGCAAGTTCGTAATATGCGTCATGTATTCGCAGGTTGACAGCGGAATTCCGCAGAGGAAGTCTGTCTCGTCTTCCGACAACCTGCCAAGCAATCAGCAATACAAATGCCTTCATTGTCCCTGTGTCCACGTACCCATGTGAGTACAACTGTCGAATGTCTCGCCATCTCATTTAAGGATGGCCGGCATTCCTGGACTATATTCGATGTTGTATAAACACCTTTCAGGGACTTAATTGCGGCTTTATTGTCAGTATACATACTTTTAGGTATTATTTATAACTATCTGTGACAAATTTCAGTTTTCTTGGTCTACTCCTATTTTAATTGTTTCTAAATGTCAAGTGTTTCTGAAAAACTATTTTCTAATTTCCTTTTAAATTCCTTTTTAGGCCATATCTTGCCCCAACAGACAGACGGACACATTTCGATTAGACCTAATATGGGAATCCAGTAGTTATTATTTACCTGTGTAAAATTTTCGTTTGATATCGATATTTGTACGATATTTACTTAGGATAATCTATTTTTCGTAAGTGGTCCTGAACGACTGAACGGTTTTGCCCATTTTCAACATCAAACATTTCTGATTAATCTTTATGGTGGTGCTAATTTGATCCAAAACTTAAATCTTCAAATAAAATAAGCAACTTTTAAATGTTATTTGATTTTGTTAACATTTTTAGCGAAAATCCAAAAAGTGCAAAACAAGGGCCACCTCAATAAATGTACATTTACTGAGTTATTTATACTTAAAATGTGAGCATATATGTTTGCTTATACGTTTGTATACATGTATGTGTAAGTGTAAACATATTTGTATGTGTTTATTTATTTTTTTTGTTTGTATGTGAGTAGGAATACGTACATTTGTTAAATAAATCAACACCGGAAGCACATATTTTCATGTCAGCCTTAGTTTGATGATGATAATAATGTTGTTTTTGTTATTGTTGTTATAAAACTACTACAAATTCGCCATTGTCGTTATTTGCCAACGGTAGATGTACTCTTAACTGAGTGTGTGGGAGAGAGAGTATGTAAATGTGTGTTTATGTGCACTGTAAATGTATAAACTAAATAAATACAGGTTTGTAGACAAATTTACATTTATACTTAAAACATACAAGCACACACACACATACCACACAACCACTCCCTTATACAAATGCTCAAACAAACATATGGAGAGTATCACAATGTTGAGAGACAACAACAACAACAGAAAATCGGGTTTTATTATGCAGAGTCTACTTTTAGTTTAACAACAAACAGAAAAACCAAAATTTCGATTTACTCTTGTTGGTTGGAAAAACTGAATACATACGAGTACTACAATGATGTGTGTATGTATGTAGGTGTGTCAGTTTATATATTTTACTGTCATTTACAGTATATGCATATTTCTATTTATGTTTTTGTTTTTCTCTTTAAATGTCCTGTTTCATTTGCAACAATTCATAATACAATTGTCACTATTTTTGCTTGGCTGATTTACATTTACACATCGTCCCTGGTTTTATATTTACAGTATTTTGATGTTTTTATTATTAAATAGTTGAGCATATCTAGGATGGCTTTAGTTAGAGTGGCAACATCATCATGCTTAACATACAATAAACATACATTATGCATTAAATGAATGGTTTGTTTCACTTTCATTTATTAAAAAATTGTTCGTTAAAAGTTTTTGAGGTTTCCTTAACATTTAAATTGAAACGCATCAACAAATTTTAACTTGTATTAGAACGCTAAAATAAGTGTTTAAATTAACTGACAACAGCAAATTTGTAGTTGTTGCTTTAATTATAGAAATAGGTCATAAATATTTGAGAAACAGTTTGTATTACGTTGAAATATTTTTGATGATTCTACGAAGTATAGTTAATTTTAGATTATCTAAGTATAGGAGTGCTACAGGAATGATTATGCTGTTCCTGTGAAGGCTATTGAAAACCTAACAACATCATTACAGCAGTAGTTACCAGGTATCAGGGAAATATTATTGTGAATAACTCATACATTTACAAAACAGTATGATTCTATTTCAAGCAAACCTAACATGAACTTGAAACTACTAATTAGTTTTTTTTTTTTTTTTTGAACTTTATTAAACGAATTTCATAATTTGCAAACGAAATTTTTGAACAATGAACAAATTTATAACGAATTCGTTTGTAGCCAAATTATTTGTTTTGAAATTCATTAAATTTATTTAAGGAGACTATAAAAAGTGAACTTAAAATTAGTTTTTATAAAATGTATTTTGTGGAAATATTTTTTATTTCAAATATTTAAAGAATTTCGTTTGGGTACTCGTATTATGAAACAAAGTTATTATTGGGACGAATTAAGCTATAAATAAGTGTTTTATTAAAATCAATAAAATTTACGAAAGAAATAATTGTCTAACGAACTGTTAAACTGTGCTCAGTTTTTGAAATTTAAGATCAGTATACTTTGGCATATCATCATGACAAGATTGACGCTTGAAAAACGCTTCAAATCTTCTTTTAAAATCAGTCATCGATTCGCGCTACTTATAGACGACTGTTTTATCCCGAAACTGCAGTGAGACCAATCCGCAACAGATCCAACAAACTCCATTACACCCAGAAAAATGCATGGTTTGCTGGCATCACACAGTGGTTTAGAAACTCTTTGCATGCAACATATAAAAAAGTAAAAAATTTTTCAAAGGAAGCAAGGTTTGTGGTACTTCTTAGAAGTAAATAAAGGCTTTTTATACAAATATTTGATATTGGTGAAAACGTTGGGACCTGAGGATTGATATTTTAGTAAAACTAAATAAAATTGTAAATTCTTGAGACGTCATTTACCTTAAAAACTAAAAAAATTATAATATGGTGATTTTCCATGAAGAAAAATATAAAATTTGAATTACGGTCAAATTTTAACCGTTAAAGATATCATAACCAAATTTGGAACTAATATAGACCCAAATGTCCTTAAATCAATGAAGTTATAATTATTGAAATTCTTTATTTTCAAATACCGAAATTCCTGAAATGGGGAAAATATGATCCAAGAACTCAATTTTTTTAGTAAAGTGCTTACTGTAACGTTATTTACCATATGATAATAAAGAAGCTTGGTTAGTATTTAAAAAACATATAGGGTTATACAAATATGTAACCTTTTTTGAGGATCTGTGTTTTGCATTTTTAAAATTTTTTACTCAAACCTAATTTTTTTAATTTTTTTTAAATTTGCCAGGTTTGAATAAGTCTAGGGGGTGTAATGTCAGCTTAAGTGAGCCAAGTGTTACTTTACATGCTTTTGCATCAAGTTCTCTTAACGGATCACATAAAACTTGTTTATAGTTCCAAACAAAATTTTTTTCTGCAAAAGAAAAAATTGATTGCTTTTTTTGGGAAAAAACTTAAAAAATACGGCCATTTTTACATGTTCCAACTTTGGTTGCATGTTACTTCTTTTATGTGCGAAATAACTATTAGCAAGTTGTTTTGCTTTTATTTAGAAATTTATCGCCCATATAGCTGGTTTTCAAAATAGAAATGTGGACCCTCCTTAGGCTCGCCATATCTAAAAAATTGAACGAAACTAAAAAAAAAATAAAAATCAATCAACCTAAATATCTATTCAACTAATGGAGCTAACCTACACGTATTAGCATATTTTTTGTAGATATATTCAAGGACTATTTATGTTTCAAATTTCAGCTCATTCTGATCATAAATGGATTTTTTGCGATTTTTTTTTTTTAAATTAAGACTCGAGGTGACTAAGTTTGAGGGGCCACGCAATGACAATCATGAGCGCTAGGAAGTTCAGCAAATGTAAATCAATTTTAAAATACCTCAGCTCCAAACCTGGGAAATTTCGTAATAATATCTCCAATAGTTCCCGAGATACCGAGTTATTAAAAAAAACGTTTCTAAACCACTGTGCATCATCGGACCCTATTTCTTCAAAAATGAAGCTGGAGATCGCATTACGATTAAAGGAGATCGTTAGCACTCCGTGATCAATGATTTTATGTTAGAAAATGTGGATGAAATTTATCCCAGTGAGATGTGGTTTCAACAGGATGCCATACGGCTATCGCAACCATCGATTTATTGAAATTAAAATTTGGCGATAACTTGATTTTGAGAAATGGACCAGTCAATTGATCTCCAAGTTCTGTCTATTTGACACCTCTCGATTATTTCATGTTTCTGCTGCTAAACCAGCAACAATTAACGCATTAGAGGCCAAGATTGTTCCTGTTATTCGTGACATTCGGCCAGCAATGTTCGAAAAAGTAGTCCGAAAATGAACCTTCAAAAAGCGCTTCGCCAAGAACAGCCGCGAATAAAGTAAAAAAAAGTTGCTTAAAATTTATTTTTGTGTGTTATATTATTTAAGTTCTATGGGGCTTAAAAAACACCATTTACTTATTGTAACGTGTTGTATCAAATTTTAAATTTTCCTTAAAATTGAACTAAGATGTATTTTTATACCCATCACCTTCGTAAGAAGTGTATATATAAGTTTGTCATTCCGTTTCCACAATATAATTTCCCGTCACTATAAAGCATATATATTCTGGATCCTTATATATAGTGGAGTCGATTAAGACATGTCCGTCAGTCTGTCTATCTGTCTGTTGAAATCAATTTTCTGAATACCCGAGATATCTTCGGGATCCAAATCTTCAATAATTCTGTGAGACATGCTTTCGAGAAGTTTCCTGTTTAAAATCAGCAAAATCCGTCCATAAATAACGGAGATATGAGCAAAAATCCGAGACATCCTCTGAAAATTACATCAAAAAAAGACAATTTATTGCATGCTTTGACAAAAAAGCAACAAAACGTATGTTTGGATGTGTGTTGGTTTCATTGCTTTGAGTATTTTGTGTTTCGTGTGGCGTTGTTGTTTTTATACCCTTCACCTTTGTGAGAATTGCTGTTCGTCAGCAATTAAATGTAAAATTTTTAAAAGTTTTCTTGATATATTTAGGATGCTTGAAAGTGGACAATTAATGCAACTACGACAAAGGTGAAGGGTATAAAAAATTCGGCATAGCCAATAATATAGGACTCCTGGATTCCTTAAAAAAAAGAAAAATCTGTTTAAAATCAAGTTTTCTTTTCAAAAATAATTCAAACAGGTACTGCAAAACACTTATAACATAAAACCCTATAATTCATAAAAAATAAAAAGTATTTGAAGCTAATCTTAGCTTCAGCAATGCTGTAATAATGAAATAAATCTCAAATTAAACTAACATTAAAATACTTCTTCTTAAGCGCACAATTTAATTGATGATTTTATACCTAAAAATAGAAAATTTTTAATAGATATTAAATTAAACAGATTATTTAACTTGTTAATAACAATATATTTTTCTTTGCTGGCAAAAAAAACCCTTAAATTTTGTTTGCCAAATTATCTTGGAAAAAATGTGTTTTTCAAACTTTTATATCCTTTGTTTATTCATCTGTCTATGCAAATGTAAGCAAAAAAGGTAAATTTGATTTTTCCTTTTAATAACTGATGTTGGTTGTTTGTTTGTTTAAGTATGTGCCAAGTCAAAAATTAGGTATATTTCAGATTACTTATCTCTTAATTTTTTTCCCTTATTTTGGCTTTAAAACTTAACAAAACTAGTTTGCATATGTTGCTATTTTATTTCTTTAGATCTTTGGCAATGTGTTTTTATTTCTTTTATTTTCTTTTTGATAATTCAAGCTGAAGTAAACAGGTGTGTACTTAGACGGTTGCTTAAGCAAAATTTATTCATTTAGAAAAATGTGAGTGTGTTATTATAAGTATTTACTTAGGTGGTTGGTTGCTGACTGTTTGTGCTGTTGCAGGAGGAAATAAATGGAAATATTATGGGTAAACATTAAGGAAAGGCCTACCTTGGAAGCTTTATTCTGAATGAACCCCAACTGTAAATTGTGATGGCCCTTTATAGGACATTTTGAAGGCCTAACATTATTATCGATTATCTGAAAATAAAATGCTGAATTGTAGTGCGTAAACGATATCAGAAAATCTTAAACATTTATGAAATATAAAAATTAGATGCAATTGAATTTATTTTTCAATATTTAATTTTTAAAATTTTTTTTACAAAACTCGAAATCTATAAAATAGAAATCAGATGTTGTTCGTTTGTAATAGCATCACTTGAGAACGGCTGCATGGATTTGTCAATTTTTTTTTTAATGTTCGCAATAACACAGCTTTTATTTTTAGGGAATAAAAAATGACCACGTCCACTTTTACGCCCATGTTTTTTTAAATTTATCTAAAATCGGAGAACGGCTGGACCGATTTGTCAACTTTTTTTATAATTTAAGAGAAAAATTAACCACGCCCACTCTTTTGATATATCTAAAATCGATGATCGCTAATTTATTTTTTAAATGTTTGAAATAGTTCATAAAAGTTTTTTACGGAAAGATAAATTGTTCACGCCCACTTTTACACCCACTTTTTTTAAATCCTCCCGTAACTTCATGTACAAGTTTAACTATACACGCAAAATAGGGATAGAAAAAAGTAATAACTCCAGACCATAACCACAGAGAATTATACATAGAGACGGGACACTCTAATTTATTAAACAAAAATACAACAAATCATATGTCTGATATAACAACAAAATACATTGACTAGCATGTATTTTGTTGTTGCAAGAGATAGGTTTTTGACAACAGACTTAGGTTTTTGACAATTTCGTCTCGTCTCTATGTTACTCTATGACCATAACTTTCAATATAATGGATATGCGCAATTCTTTTTCATTTTGTTCGCTATGGTACTAGAGAAGTTTCAAATTTAAACATTTCCAAGAACAGTGCGATGGCCAAAGTGGAAGCTAAGCAAAAGGATGGCGCATAAAAAGTCTTTGATTAGGTGGTGCAATGATTCTGTTGGCAGGTGATTTTCGGCAAACATTGTCAGTGATTCCACTTTTAATGCCAACCGATGAACTTAATGCATATTTAAAGTTGTCCGTTTTGTGGAAATACGTGAAGAAACTCAAATTGAATACGGAGATTAGAGTCGAGCTGCATAATGACCAATTTTGAGTAGCTTTTTTTCAAAGCAAATGCTGGACATTGGCATCGATAAAATCCCCGTTGATATTTTGACAGCTATATTCAATTTCTCGTCATTTTTTTCCAGTTTACTGAAACAAGATCCGAACTCATACGCAATGTGCTTCCAAACATTGCACAAAATTACAAAATTAATGGTTGGTTGAGTAAACGTGCTATATTGGCTGAGAAAAACATTGACGTCAACGAATTTTAAGATTCAAATTCGTGTTCGTCACCAATTTGGATCAGAGTTCGTATATTGATTTGGTAAACTAGTGACGTACAAATCGATGGATTTCGTTACATCCAAAGATGATGTCGATGATTTAGTCAGAGTTTTTAAACTCGCTGAAATTACCTGGATTTTCACTTTACAATCTCCAACTGAAAGTAGGATCCATAATCATAATGTTACGAAATATTAACCAACCACGTCTTTGTAATGACACTCAGCTTGCGCTGAAAAACCTTATGAACAACGTTATCCAAACAGCAATACTAAAAGAAGAGTACAATGGAGAAGATGTTATGATACCACGAATCCCAATATTTCCGACTGACAGTCCACTCCATTTCAAACGCTTGCATTTTCCTGTACGGCTTGCATTCGTAATGACAATTAGAAAATCTCAAAGCCATTTATTGCATGTTTGCGGCATTAACCTGGAAAATTCATGCATCTCAAATGGTTATTTGTATGTCGCCTCTTCCCATGTCGGAACACCATCAGCATTATTTGTTTACGCGCCAGACAATAATACAAATAATGTCGTGTATTGAAAAGCATTGCAATGACCGAAATTCTCATCGAAATTCACAGCAAAGTAATATAAAAAAAATATATCTTTATTTCAATTGGTTGCCAAAGTATCCATGTATCAATCAGAATGTATACAAAAGACCTTAATATTCATTGTAATTCCAAATCTATTTAAAACATACCCCAAACCTGTATAAATACCAAATAAATATTTCAACATGTACGATTGCTATTCAAAAATACGTTCTTGTTTTCACTGTTTACCTATTTTTACACATTTCAATATAAATAAATTTTAAAGGCGAAACAACAATCCATTATATTGAAAGTTATGGTCCTTTTGTTATCAAACTTTTATTTTTTCTTTCCCTATTTAGCATGGACAGTTACACTTGTACATAAAAAATTAGCCAGTTATGTTCATGCGTTCATCGATTTTATATATATCAAAAAAGTGGGCGTGAAAATGGGCGTAGACAAATTTTTGTTCCTAAAAACATAAATTGGATTACTACGAACATTAAAAAAAATTGACAAATCGGTCCAGTCGTTCCAGTCGTGAGCGTGAAACATTTTTCATTCCATAAAAACCTAAGCTGGGTTATGACAAACACTTAAAAAACGAACGACAGATTGTTTCCATTTAGGAGACTTTCCCTCTTTCCTTATTTGAACTTACTGAATAACTTTAACACAAAAAATATACATCAAGAAAAAATTAACAACCCACACCTGTAAAAGCCATATATACAACGAAATAATGTAAAATGAATTAGACACAAAATACGTACTACAATTTATGTCAGTTTACACAGAGTACGCACAATTACAGATACACTTACCTACACTTACCTTTCACAAATAAGCATTAGAAAGGCCGCAAAAAAAGTTTTAAAAATCTTTAAATTTAGTTAAGCTCATCGCCAATTCTTTTTGGCTGTATAAAATTGGAACCATCCTGCTACTGATAGTTCTTTGCGAGTAGTAAAAACATGTATTGTATTAGATGTCCTTGTAGGAGTAAAATTATTTTTTACACGTAAAATATTATTAAAATGTAGTACTATTTACATTGCATATTCAAAAAATTTGAGATATTGAGACAGCTGTACACATATCGCTTTGATGTGGGAAGTCATTAATGTACTAGTTGTATAACTACCCAGCTGTTCTAGGAGACAACACCGAACTAGTGATTTTACCCATAACTATCTACATGACTAGTTACTTTATGTCCAAATCCGGCAGACATATGACCCTTTCTGATTACAATGAGACTGTCTGATAGCTGTCAACGTATTGGATTCTCATACCGGTTACATAGAGTCAGTTACCTTACTAGCTAAGTAACCAGTTATTTTAAATGGCCTGCTAAAAAGACAAATCAATAAAGGATTGATTGTAAACAAACTTTCCTCCGACAACTCTCCAGATGATGGCCTCTGGTGATACAAAATAAACGTTTAAAGTGACTTCACTATAGGTTACTAAGAGACACTAAAGTGACTATTGACGTCACGCTATGTTACATGGGATATCAGTACCAAGCAGTTCTAGGAGACAGTACCGAACTAGTGATTTTACGCATCATTTAGGGTGGGAACTAGTTAATTCAACTGCTATGTGACTAGTTATTTTAACACATGCATTGACCCTTTTTTGGCTACAATGAGTCTGTCTAATAGCTGGTCCAAAGTAGTCAACGCATTGGTTTAACATACTGGTTAAATAGCGTATGTTACCTTACTGTCTGTTAACTTAATCAGGTACATTACTAGTTATTTTAACATGTACGGGTGCTAATTGACATCAAATAAGGACTGAGATTGAAAAATTTTTAACATACATATATGTTAATAAAAATGAAACCACTAAACTTACAGTTTTGAATATTTTTTTATTTGATTGAAATTATTGTTCCAATTTACAAAAAAAAAAATTATTTTTATAATTCTAATCACTAATGATGAAATTTTGAACCTTTTTCGAAAACCCTTCCATTATGGTTTTTATGTCACTTTGTTCCAACAGGTTGTCCATCTCCGTCAAAAATCTACCACACTTTTGGACACCTTTTTTGTGCTCTTTAATTCTCTTTTAACAAGAGCCCAAAAAATCACTTTTTTAGTAAAAAATTACTTTTTTAGTAAAAAATTACTTTTTTAGTAAAAAATCACATTTTTTGTTAAAAATTACTTATTAGTAAAAAATCACTTTTTAGTAAAAAATCACTTTTTTAGTAAAAAATTTCTTTTTTAGTAAAAAATTACTTTTTTAGTAAAAACTTACTTTTTTAGTAAAAAATCACATTTTAGTAAAAAATTACTTTTTTAGTAAAAAATTACTTTTTTAGTAAAAAATTACTTTTTTAGTAAAAAATTACTTTTTTAGTAAAAAATTACTTTTTTAGTAAAAAATTACTTTTTTAGTAAAAAATTGCTTTTTTAGTAAAAAAAATTTTTTTAGTAGAAAAAAATTTTAGTGAAAAATTATTTTTTTTAATGAAAATTTTCATCACGGAGTCTATGAACCTAACAATTGCAATTTTATGTACGCGCGTATGGTCTCAAATTAGGTGAATGTTAGGTTAATACAAGTTTACTTAAGCTCATTTTAGATATTCGCACATGCAATTGTCAAGAACAACAATCAACCAATGAGGAATCAACCAATCAGGAATCAACCAAATAGGTACATGAAAAAATGAGAAGTGCATAGTAAGCAGTCTTTGATTTGAACAAAATAGTAGAGAAAATTTTTACAAGGTGTGTGAATTGCATGCATTATTTTAAAGTATAATAATGAATTAAATATAATGTTTTATATATCAATGGAAAGGTAATGAAATGTAGTTTTTAAAAATGTTAATATTTTGGCAACTTCTTAATATCTTTTAGATGCCAATGAATAAAATGTAAAATAAATATTTTTGGGAGAAATAACTATTCTAGTGTTGGGTTGTTCATGAACGAACTAGTTCAATTGAACAATGTGAAGGGCGGACTTCAGTCTTATTGTTCTTTTATTCCTTTTGTTCGTTTGACATTTCTGTAGTGCACTAAAAGTTTTAATGAAAAACGTGTGTTAAGAATTTTACAATCTCAGTTCTTAGTCAGCTATAAAGATATATCATAGGCAGTCGAATAAACAATAACTTGTAAGCAAACCATTCTTCGACAACTCTCCAAAGGATTGCTTTTGGTGGGGTAAAATAACGTCTTTCTAAAGTACAGTACAAAATAGACGTTTAAGTCACTAGAGACACTAAAGTAACTATTGACTTCATGCTATGTTACGTGGGATATCAGTACACTTAAACAAAAACAAAAATTATTTGTATAAGAATTATATCAACACAATTTGTATAAAATCAGTTTGAACGAATTACTCACAAAACGTTTAAAGTGACTACGATCCAGATTACTTAGAGACACTTAAGTGACAATTGTCTTCACGCTAGATTACTTGGCATGTATAAAGTAACCAATTGAATTATCTCTGCACTACAAAGAGCACATGCGTGTCAAAAAACCCAAAATATATGAATTGGAGTCAGCCAAGTGATAAGATATTTGTGACAATTACTGTCTATAAGGGGTACATTGAGTACTTCTTTAACTTCTTGGTATACTTCCAAAAAAATAAAATAAACTGTATGAGAATTATATCAACACAATTTGTATAAAACAAGTTTGTACGAATTACTCACAAAACGTTTAAAGTGACTACACTCCAGATTACTTAGAGACAGTTAAGTGACATTTATCTTCTTGCTAGATTACCTGGGATGTATAACGTAACCAATTGTTTTCTATCTGCACTACAAAGAGCATATACGTGTCAAATGATCCAAAATATATAAATTCAAGTCAACCAAGTGATAAGACATTTGTGACAGTTACTGTATATAAGGGATACATTGACTACTTTCATAACTGCTGGGTAATATCCAAATTTATTTATATGTAGTTGTATTAACAAATGTATAAAATAAAGGGAAAAGAAAAAATGTTTGAAATTTTAAACATATTTTTGTTATTAGAAATTTTAAGCCATTTTTGATCTCGATAATAGTAATTTATAATACAATGTATAGGTGTTCTAATGATGCAACTGATTAATAGGTATATGTTAGTATATAAAACCATTTGACAGTAACAAATCACTTTTAGGTCAAAGCTGTTTAAAGTTAACTACATAATGCTTAATACTTATACATGAATTTCAAACATAAAATTAAACCCACCTTTTATACAAATTGTAATAAAATTATATTTTATTTCAATTATAAAACTCTTATTTTACATAAATTAATTTTACATACAAGTATGTAAGCTTTTATTTTATTTATTGTACTTTTCAAACTTATTAATATTTCATTAAAATTTTCCAGCTTGTTAAATAATAAAAGTGAAATGTTTATTGCTCTAATTTTCACCTAATTTACTTTAGTTTCCGTTACACATTTCCATTTTAATAATTCATTTTAAATACTTACTTATGAACTCATTCAGAAGTAAAATTTTGTGTAGCTGTGTGTCTACCCTACCCTCCCAATTTGGGAGTGTAATTTTAATAGCATATTTTATTAAAATAATATTTATATGCTGACATGACAATTTATAAACATAAGTGGTAGGAACAGGGTGTTTAAAGAAGGATTCAACATGTTTTATAAGGTTTTTTTTTCTGAGACAATTTATATGTTTCTTTTTAATAATTAGTGTCATTAAAAAAAAATGTTGTCAAAATACTAGAGCTATCGGAAACTTCAACTTTTGGTTATCAGCTTTGAATGAAGGGTAAGCAGGAGAGTGTCAATCTTGTATAAGGAGGAGTAAATAAAAGGACTCCCAAGGTCTAAAATTGTTCTACGTAATCTAATAACCAAATCTCAGTAACATGGCCAATATTTAGAGGTTGCACATTTTGTTTGAAGTTTCGAGTTCAAGGTCCAAGTATAAATATTAAAAAAAAGTATAATTCAACTGTATGAGAATTACATCAACACAATTTGTATAAAACAGGTTTGTACGAATTACTCACAAAATGTTTAAAGTGACTACACTCTCGATTACATAGAGACACTTAAGTGACAATTGTCTTCACGCTAGATAACCTGCGATGTATAAAGTAACCATTTGTTTTCTATCTGCACTACAAAGATCACATACGTTTCAAATAGCAAATTAGGGCAAAATAAGGGCGACAATCGTATCAACGATTCAACGACCATGTATTCACAACTATAACAAGCTGTCGAGGTTAAAACCTATAATAGAAAATCAGTTAGGTTCGTAATGAAAACAATGTCTGTCTATTGAGTGACCTATTACTTGTTGTATGGTTATAATATTGGTATAAGTTATTGGTTTTTTTCCAACCAACTACCACCAGCAATTTCAATTTAAATTCAACACCCTTTAAATATTTTTAAAATAAACCAGCCCATGAAATTGCAAGCAGTAATTATGTGCAACAACAGCAGCAAAAACTATATACAATATACAGGCCTAAATTGAAACAGTGGGTGAAAATGGAATGTGATTGCATGAGTTCATTAATTATTTATGAACTTTTGGTTTTGTTTTAGGCATTTTTAAAATACTGGCTGCTGATTGCGATTCTGCTGGTGTTACTACACCAAAGGCAATGACCATAACATGGGCATAACACTATTTTTTCACATAAATAACCTGGAACTATGGCATGTAAGTCATAGCTGCACGAAAACAACTTAGCATATATACCCAGACACACAAAATTATTAATAGTTTTTATCATTTTTCAGTAATTTATTAAAAAAATTTAAAATTTTCTATTAATTTGAGATATTTTTAACGTTTTTGATAAATTTGCTGTTTAACTGTAGTTGCGCCTAAAAGTATGCCCATGTTTAAATTGTATGTGTGTGTTGTGATAGATGTGTGGGTATTTAAATTAGCGAATGTGTTTGAATTGTTAAATGGGTTGTTGAAAAGTCATTAAATTTATGAAAAACTTGTTGTTTACAAATAAAAAAATATTTATAAGCATGTGTGTGATAAACACATGAACATGTTTATGTTTCCTATTGCAATATACGTACATATGTAGTTTTTAGTTTAAAACTAAAATATATGAGTTTTTTACACGCAATGATTAGTTTTAAACATGTAAAACTTTTTTTTTGTTTAAAAATTAGAACAATATTTATAAGCATTTTTGCAAACTAATAAATTTGAACGTAGGAAAAACCTAAAATAAAACGGATATAGAAGCAGCCTGAAGTTAGCACCCACTTAATTTGTGTATATATTTGTAATGACTCTAAAACTTTGCAGGTTTTTCCACTATTTGCACCTGCTCGCAGAGGTCAGTGAACTCTTAGCAATTTGTTACATTTTCAGGCAGCCACTAAAAGAAAAAAATTGTTGCTTAACAAAATGTAAAATGCTTTGGAATAAAATTTTGTTCAGATTTAATTTAAGCTTATCGGACATAACCTAAATGTTGCAATTTCCTTACAACGTAACTTAACATAGAGTTTAGTGTTTTTTTTTTTGTTGCCCTTTACAATAATAACTACTACAAAATTTTAATCGTTTTTTTTTTTTTAGTTTTTTTTTCTAACCATAGATAAGTTTCAGCCAGTAAACAAAATCAAAAATGAAAAAATGGTACTAACTTTCACATGTTTTCTAGTTGCAACTAGCAAAGTTTTTCCTTAAGAGCAAGCAGTGGTGTTGAATTTATGGTTTTCTTCATGGATTCTAAAAAAAAACAGCAAGAAAAACTTTCTAATTTATAGCTTTAGATATGAAGGCGGAGCTTTGTTTGATGTTTGTGAGTGTATTTAAGTGCTTGGTTGCTTGGTTTGTTGCTTCTATCTTTGGCATTAACTTCTGTGGCAGTAAACCACTAAGCAACAGGATTATAAAAAAAAAAATTTGCTGGAGAAAACAAAAGTGAACTGCTTAAATGTGAGCTATTAAAAAAAGTAAAAGGAATATAAATTTCAAACAATTAACACTAAAAACAACTGTTAGTTGAACAAAGTAATGGCAAATTATAAATAATAAATGGAAATAGAAGTAATAGATAATAGAAAAAAGGTGCAAATTGTTGGATTAAGTTTCATAAGAAAAACTAAATTTTACATATTCTAGAGAAATAGATATAGAACGATTGATGGTTGTGTCAACTTTATATAACTTTAACCTAATCAGATTATGCGAATGAAAGAAAGCTTTTTTGAAAATATTTGTTTCATAAAAAAGCTGAATACCTTTTATTGCAGAGCTTTTAAAAAAGCTTCGTTATAAATAAAGTTTTTTTAAAAGCTTTTTTATGAATTACCTTTATCAAAAAGCTTTTTTAAAGAGAAATATTTATGCTATAAAAAACTGTTTTTATGAAAGAGCTTTTTATATTAAAAAAAGCTTTCTTGAAAAAAATACATTATTTAAACAAGTTTTTATTATTACAATATAATTAACAGAAAAGCTTTTTATTTTAATTTTTATTTTTTATAAAAGCTTTTCCGAAGACTTAACCAAAAACTTTATCAAGCACATTAATCAAAAAGCTTTTTTATGATATTGTTTTATAAAAACTTTTTATGAAACAGCTTTATTGAAAGCTTGTTTTATGAGAAAGCTTTGCCAAAAAGCTCTGTTATCAAGCAGATTTATCAAAAAGTTTTTTTTATGAAATTGCTTTATAAAAACTTGAAACAGCTTCATTGGCAAGCTTTTTTAAAATTAATAATTTTTTGTGTGACACGGCACTAAAAGGAATGCTTTCACTTAGAAAAAGCTTTTGATTTTTATTAATAAATTATTGTATAACTTTTGTCTAAAAAACTTATTATTTCAGAGAGTTAAGACTAATAAGTATGTTAATCCTTTATAGTAAATCATTACCTAGTTTTAATGACAAAAAGTAAAAATTTGTTATTTGGGGTTGTCATAGAATCCAATCAATGTCGGAATCGGTTTTGTAAACGACAGAAAAAGTACATTGATCTCGTGAAATCGAAAGCTATCGGTTTTATGTTCGATCTGGACTTCAATTCTTTATCGATTAGAATAAAAATTACAGTGAAATAAACCTTTTTGTCGTTTTCAAATTCGATGCCGTCAATGATTGGATTCCATGACAACACCAAATAATTTATTTAGACAAGTTTTTATTAGCACAATATAAATATTACGAAAAAGCTTTTTTAATAAAAACTGTTCTCTGAAGACTTTACCAAAAAGTTTATTAAGCTCATTAATTAAAAAGCTCTTTTATCAAGCAGATTTAGCAAAAAGCTTATTTAGGAAATTTCAAAAAAGATTTTTATTTTTGATTTTTATAAAAAGTTATCATATTAATAAATTATTATAAATACTTGATCTAAAAAAAACAATTTCTTCCCAGGTTAAGGCTTTTTACAAAGTATTTTAATCCATAACAACATAGCATAAGATAATCTTATTGACAAAATAATACAAATTTATTAATAATTCTTTTAAACAAGTTTTTAAACAAAACAAAAACAGAATTATTATTATTTAAAATCTCTAGCTAAAAATTTACCAAAAAGCTCTTTTATCAAACAGATTTACCAAAAAACTTTTTTAGAAATTTGATTTATCAACAGTTTTTAAGAAAAATCTTTTTTATGAGATAGCTTTATCTTAAAATAAAGCTTTTTCTAATTAGTATTATTAAAAAGCTCTTTTGTCAAGCAGATTTTTCAAAAACCTTTTTTCAAAATTTTTTTATGAAACAGCTTTCTGTTATAAAAAAGCTTTTTTAAACAAGCTTTTCATAATAATTTTTTTTTGTGACTTAGCTTTTATAAAAAAAACTTTAATTTTAGAAAGATTTTGAATTTTATAAAAATTTTCACTTTTACTAATAAATTATTATATAATTTTGCTCCAAAAAAGTTAAGACTCTTTACAAAGTATGTTAATCCGTAATATGATATCATTACCTAGCTTTAATGCCCAAATAATACAAATTTCCTTATACTTATGTTCATTTCATACTGACCTCCTAGCCGTATACTTAATATTTCACATATACAAATAATTAAATAAAACTCATACGCAGCATTGGCCAAGCGGTTATTTTGGTGTTAAAAAAAAAATGCCAAATATGGTTGGGTTTTTTTAGTGTCTAAAAATTATTTTTTTTTAATATAAAAATAATTTCTTTCTACATTTTATTTTTACGTTGTTAAGGTTTTTATGTAAATATTTTTTTTTTTTTTTGTTGTTGTTTGTTTTGTAGTTAAACAAACAGACACCATTAAAACGAACTAACACTTTGTGTAATTTATGGTTAACCACACCTAAATTTAAAACAAACATTATTTGGTAAACAATTTTTCGGCTGCTTTCTACTACTGCTCTAGCTAGTTTGGGCACGCACAATTTTTTTTGACATTTGGGTAAATATGCATGAAGTAAGTATAAAAATTATGGGGTAAAAAGGGAAATTTTTTTTTTATGAAAAAAGAGGAGAACCCTGCAGTAATGGGAAACATTACGAATTCTACAGAAAAATACTTGTCTAATTTTAGAAATTTTGGGATTATCTTGTCTTAAAATGAAATTACCAAAATAAAAAACACTTTTCTTAATCACAAACAATTATACTGCCAGTATACCCAAGAATTGTTTTTAAACCTTTCGAGTTTAAACAAAATGAAAATAAAATTACTAATTCTTTAGAGTACTAAACCTTTTATTCATATGCAATTTATTTCACCAAAAATTATAATATTTCCTTGGAATTTGTATAAGAATCCTAAATGCTAAATGAGTTTAGTCACAACTGTGAATTGTTTTTTTCTGTTTTATTATTGCTGACATATACATAAAATTTACCTTTTTATGTATATGTTGGACATATTTTTTTTCTTTACATGTTTCAGATATTCACAAGAGTAGACAATTTTTATTATAATTTGTCTGTCTAGTTACTGCACGTTATGGTTTTTTATATGCATTAGGTTTGCCTTACAAAATATAGTCAATATTCCCAATTAAATAAAACATTGAAAAGAAATAAAATTGTTTCCACTAAAAAAGCTTTTTAAACAAAGATAATATTTTTCACCCTAAAAGCTTTTTCACCAAAAATGCTTTATTCATGAAAAACAAGTTATTTTTTTTTTTCAAATAAATTTGTGTTACCCAAAAAAACTTTTTTCTCAAATAAAAGAATCGATTTTTCGCCAAAAAAGCTTTTCAACAAAATTTTTTTTTTTTTCACTTTTTAATAAAAAATCTATTTTTTACCAGAATCAAATATCGACATAAAGCATTTAAACCAAAAATTTTTTTTCACTAAATATGTGTTTTCGTTTAAACAGTTCTTCGACTAAAAGCTTTTTCCTTACTATTATTTTTTTCTTTTAAAAATTGTTTGATATAAAAGCTTTTTCTTGAAATACAAAGGTTTTCACCAAAAAGCTCTTTTCATTAAAAAGAATCTTATTTAACAAAATAATCAAAATATTTAAATTTACTTTTTTCACCTAAAGCTTCTTTTCCAGTACAGCTTTTTTCACTTTTTTTCCTTTTTACTGAAAATAGTCTTCACAATAAAACTGGGTAAAATATAATAAAAATTCACTTTTCTGGAGAAAGCTTACTACACATAAAGCTTTCTCGGGTTAAAAGCTTTCTTCGACAAGAAATTCTGTAAACTTTAAATTGTTTACACATTTTCTTGTCGTAGAAAAGCTTTAATTAGTTTATTTTTTATTTATTTTTATTTAGGCAAAATAAGGCGTAGTTCTTACTTTCTTTCGTTTTAATGACACTTTAAGCCAAAAAGAATGTAGATATTCATGTAAAACTTATAAACCTAGTTAATGTGTAGACAACAAACAAGAAACCCACCTTTAATTTTAACACATTCCTTGCTAATGTTACAATATATACACTATGAATACCATTAATTATTTATTTGTTTAACTTTTACATTTAATTAACAGTAAAGGATACATAATTGTTAAAGACATTTGTTATTTATCTAAATATTATGGTTGGAAATTAAGTATTATTTTTTTGGGGAGAGAAAATTTTAGTTAGTGAATATTAATTTAAGTAAGTAAACAACAGTTAAATATAAATTTAGAAAACACTGTCTTCTGGTAATGCTATGAATTATTCATGATTTTTTAGTTTCAATTTTGGGCAACTATGAATTAAATTTTTCTGTGAATACATTTTTCTATATTGAATAAATTTTGCAAGTTATTTTTATTTGTGTCACTAAATGTATGTCTTCTTTCCTTTTTGGTATCTTTATTTATTTTCTTAATAAAAATTTTCAGTTTTAACTATTTCTTCTTATTTGTCTTGTGGCTAGTCGATTTTATATCGTCGCTGGTTTTTATAACTAGGAAATCTTTAAATTTTTTTACCATTTATCTCTCTCTCTCTCTTTAAGAACTATCGTGGTCTTTAGGTTATTCTTACACCCAGAGGAAAAATATTTTAGAAGTTTTTTATCAATATTACATAATTGTGGTATATATAGTATGAGAAAGTTAAGATTCACATAATTGTCGCTATCATTTATAATAGGTGGCGCAAAAGTAATCCTCCAATCAGAAAATGCTATAAATTTTGGCGATTATTGGTCAAATAAATAGTCAGCAATATTCCGCGTTCTGGAGCAGTGTAGCGTAACATTGTTTATTAGCGTGTATTTCGCATGTGTTTACTACACAAATGTCAAAACAGAACTGACATTAGGAGCCAATCGCAAAATTTATAGCATTTTCTGATAGGAGGATTACTTTTGCTCCACCTGTTATGATTGTAGTTGGCTGGTTTGTTCATTTACGTGGTAATTCACTGCAGCCGAACAGCCAACTAGTGACGAAAGGACCCCGATTTAACAAGACTACACCACTCGTCAGATGTAGTGTCATTTACATCGTAATGTATATTAGAATGCCAAAGTTGTTAGACCCAACCTGCTGCCGTGAGATACCTTAGTAGGTCATTAAGTTTACCTAACCAAGGTTGGTCAGTATGTAGTTGCCCTGGAACTTATGCCTTTTGGCACTCAGGGCTAGGTATTCGCAGAGAAGGTGGAAAATCGTTTCCTCTTTTTCCCTTTTATTACTGCTACTGCAATGGTTGTTGAAATGGAGTATAATGCGATTGCATGCTTACCTACCATCCAGTGCCTCGGTAATACTGCCAGAAACATTAATATATCCCTTCTATTACGGGTTATCAGTTGCATGGTTCTCATAGCGAGTATTATGATCATGTAAAGTTTTGCAAATCTGTATATGGAGTACTATAGTTCGAAGGTTGGTATACGATCGAAAGCAGTAAGCACAGAATCCCAGCGTGTCCATATGTTCTTGATGTACAACATCCAGATGCGTTAAGACGCGATGACCATTATATGACGGTCTATTGAAATAAGGTGAAGTATACTGTCCAATGCCTCTGAAGGACTAGTTCAAAGTGCGACAGTTATACCAATGCAGGCTGATCTCTTGACTTGATATACTTAGCTGGTCTACAACACACTTTCATCTAGTTGCAGTCCACCATACAAGAGATCCATAACTAAGAATTGGTCGTACTACAAGTTCTGTTTTGCTTGGATTTTCCTCAAGATCACTTATCATGAACCAGTTATTGAGCAACCCTAAAGCAGTGGACATAATATCACTAATCACATCCGGAAACAATGCTGATACAAGTATCACCACATCGTCCGCATAAGCGACAACTTTTATCCCTTTTCTATGTAGATCAATGATATAGTAACGATAAGCCATAGTTGTGGATACATCACACCGCTTTGAGGTGTGCCTCGTCCAACTTGCATGGACTTAACGCTATTACAAAGAATTGCTGTAACTATTCTTGATTTCAATACGGATACTAACCAGTCGCTGATATACTCTTCAAGAGTAGTTACAGTAAGCACACAACTGTAACTAGAACTGAACTAGAACTGAACTAGAACTGAACTAGAACTGAACTAGAACTGAACTAGAACTGAACTAGAACTGAACTAGAACTGAACTAGAACTGAACTAGAACTGAACTAGAACTGAACTAGAACTGAACTAGAACTGAACTAGAACTGAACTAGAACTGAACTAGAACTGAACTAGAACTGAACTAGAACTGAACTAGAACTAGAACTGAACTAGAACTGAACTAGAACTGAACTAGAACTGAACTAGAACTGAACTAGAACTGAACTAGAACTGAACTACAACTGAACTACAACTGAACTAGAACTGAACTAGAACTGAACTAGAACTGAACTAGAACTGAACTAGAACTGAACTAGAACTGAACTAGAACTGAACTAGAACTGAACTAGAACTGAACTAGAACTGAACTAGAACTGAACTAGAACTGAACTAGAACTGAACTAGAACTGAACTAGAACTGAACTAGAACTGAACTAGAACTGAACTAGAACTGAACTAGAACTGAACTAGAACTGAACTAGAACTGAACTAGAACTGAACTAGAACTGAACTAGAACTGAACTAGAACTGAACTAGAACTGAACTAGAACTGAACTAGAACTGAACTAGAACTGAACTAGAACTGAACTAGAACTGAACTAGAACTGAACTAGAACTGAACTAGAACTGAACTAGAACTGAACTAGAACTGAACTAGAACTGAACTAGAACTGAACTAGAACTGAACTAGAACTGAACTAGAACTGAACTAGAACTGAACTAGAACTGAACTAGAACTGAACTAGAACTGAACTAGAACTGAACTAGAACTGAACTAGAACTGAACTAGAACTGAACTAGAACTGAACTAGAACTGAACTAGAACTGAACTAGAACTGAACTAGAACTGAACTAGAACTGAACTAGAACTGAACTAGAACTGAACTAGAACTGAACTAGAACTGAACTAGAACTGAACTAGAACTGAACTAGAACTGAACTAGAACTGAACTAGAACTGAACTAGAACTGAACTAGAACTGAACTAGAACTGAACTAGAACTGAACTAGAACTGAACTAGAACTGAACTAGAACTGAACTAGAACTGAACTAGAACTGAACTAGAACTGAACTAGAACTGAACTAGAACTGAACTAGAACTGAACTAGAACTGAACTAGAACTGAACTAGAACTGAACTAGAACTGAACTAGAACTGAACTAGAACTGAACTAGAACTGAACTAGAACTGAACTAGAACTGAACTAGAACTGAACTAGAACTGAACTAGAACTGAACTAGAACTGAACTAGAACTGAACTAGAACTGAACTAGAACTGAACTAGAACTGAACTAGAACTGAACTAGAACTGAACTAGAACTGAACTAGAACTGAACTAGAACTGAACTAGAACTGAACTAGAACTGAACTAGAACTGAACTAGAACTGAACTAGAACTGAACTAGAACTGAACTAGAACTGAACTAGAACTGAACTAGAACTGAACTAGAACTGAACTAGAACTGAACTAGAACTGAACTAGAACTGAACTAGAACTGAACTAGAACTGAACTAGAACTGAACTAGAACTGAACTAGAACTGAACTAGAACTGAACTAGAACTGAACTAGAACTGAACTAGAACTGAACTAGAACTGAACTAGAACTGAACTAGAACTGAACTAGAACTGAACTAGAACTGAACTAGAACTGAACTAGAACTGAACTAGAACTGAACTAGAACTGAACTAGAACTGAACTAGAACTGAACTAGAACTGAACTAGAACTGAACTAGAACTGAACTAGAACTGAACTAGAACTGAACTAGAACTGAACTAGAACTGAACTAGAACTGAACTAGAACTGAACTAGAACTGAACTAGAACTGAACTAGAACTGAACTAGAACTGAACTAGAACTGAACTAGAACTGAACTAGAACTGAACTAGAACTGAACTAGAACTGAACTAGAACTGAACTAGAACTGAACTAGAACTGAACTAGAACTGAACTAGAACTGAACTAGAACTGAACTAGAACTGAACTAGAACTGAACTAGAACTGAACTAGAACTGAACTAGAACTGAACTAGAACTGAACTAGAACTGAACTAGAACTGAACTAGAACTGAACTAGAACTGAACTAGAACTGAACTAGAACTGAACTAGAACTGAACTAGAACTGAACTAGAACTGAACTAGAACTGAACTAGAACTGAACTAGAACTGAACTAGAACTGAACTAGAACTGAACTAGAACTGAACTAGAACTGAACTAGAACTGAACTAGAACTGAACTAGAACTGAACTAGAACTGAACTAGAACTGAACTAGAACTGAACTAGAACTGAACTAGAACTGAACTAGAACTGAACTAGAACTGAACTAGAACTGAACTAGAATTGAACTAGAACTGCATGACTGCTACAATCATGTGAATAGTTAATTTAATATATTATGGTTTCCACAATCATATACATAATTACAGTGACCATAATATTGTTGAAATACTTGTAAACAATATTATTTCTCTGCGTGTAGTTTTTATTTTAATTTTCCGTTCTGTCATCAAAAATCATTTAAATGTTTTTCTTTTATGTTTAACGATGCATGCAAAATACACTTTACTTGACAAATAGTTTTTTTTCTTTTCTTTTTTGCAATATGTATTTCTATTTATTTGTATATAGTTTTTCTTTTTGCAATGCAAATAGTTTAAACGTTTTTCATTTTTATATCCTAGAAAGCAAAAGGTGGAAAGAAGCTTTATATTGAAATATTTTCAAGTCCTAGATAAATGTTTGAAATATTGCAGAGATTTGAGGTTAAATTTTTCTTACAATTGAGGAATTATTAAATTTTATGTGGAAATAATTAAATTTATAGAAAATTTCGTTAAAAAAAAAAAAATTATTTTGTCAATAGCATTTGCTTTGGGTATTAATTTAACTATTTTCAATTATAAATATTTTCAATAAAAAAATGTATGTTTACCTTTAATTAGCATTGGCAAACTGTTTTTGAAACTCTATAAAAGCATTTTAGAGCTTTGCAAACTTAACACTAGTTAACAAAAAATCAATTAGCTTGTTTTTGAGAGCAAGTTAAACAGGTTTTTTATTTAATTTAAAAACTACAAACAAAGGTTTAATGTAATTAAATTCTTAAATAAAAACCACTTCAACTATTTTTGTTTTGTTGTTTTACAAAAACATTATGTCCTTGTTAAACACGCACTTGTCGTTAGTAATTTCTCTAATGGTTTTTTTTGTAACCTATTAAAAACATTTGAATTTCTCTTTTAAATTCATGTTTATACAAAAAAAAAAACTAATTATATTTTCTTTGTTTTGTTTTTAGCTTAGTTACAGTGATTTTTTTTTGTTTGTTTGATTATTTTTTAAGGCCAGGAAATTGTTTGCCACCTGTTTGATTTATTTGTTTATTTTGTTATTTTTTTTTTTGTATTTCAACGAAATGATGCTTGAGTAGGTAAATATTATTCAACAAAAGCTTTGTAATTCTTGGTAAAAATAAAAAAATTTTACATATAATTTTTTTGTGAAATATATAATATTTCAAGGCACCTTTGTAATGGAATATTGAGTGTTTTATTTTGGCAAATAGCCTTTAGGTAAGTGAAATATTATTACTTTTAATAGAATCAGCACTTTGTATGTGGAAGAGGAAAATAAAACAGTAGGTTTAATGACAATGTAGAAAACATTTCTCTCGGTTGGATATTTATTAAAAATTGTAATTGTCTTTCCAAAATTCACGCAGGCATTTAATTTGCCGCTACACAGGTGTGTCAATCAAAAATAGTGTCGATGATAATAGATACTCTGTACTGAAGTGAAGTGTATCCCAGAGAGAGCATTATGTCTGGATTGAAATAAATATCAGTGAGGCAAAACTTTACAACCCCTTCATTCTAAATATTTTTTAACAGGTATTGCAGCATGTGGCCGAGTGTTGTCATGATGGAATATTACAATTTCATGTATGGCCTCATATTTTGGAAGTTTTTCGGCAAATGCTCGCTTCAAACGAAACATTTGTGTTCGCTATAGGTTTCCTGTGATGGTCTGGCCAGATCTAAGGCCAGATGGCTTTGGTGTTGATTCGTCTGGTTGGCCTGGCTTCACATACATGAATCCGTCAGTAATTGTTCGATAAAAAATTATTTTCTTTTATAGTGTGAATCCTGTTCCTCGCAAAAATTAGCGTAATGGCTTCATGTACGATCTCTTACGCTTTAGGTTATCATAATGAGTCCATTTTTCATTCCAAGTAATGATTCGATGCAAAAATTATTTTCTTTTATAGCGTTCAAACTGTATTTCGGACATGCAAAATCATCTTTCAAGGTCGCTCGGCTGCAATTCGTGTGACATCCAATTTTCCCGCTTTTGAGTAAAGTCTGCTGCATGAAAATGTTTTGAAAATACTGCTTGAGTAGCTCTTATTTAGCATGATATTGTTGAGTTTGACAACAATCTTCATGGAGCAATGACTCCAATTCTTGACCTCCAAACTTGTATGGCTGTCCTGAACGATCATTGTTTTCCGTGTCAAAATCATCACTTCTGAACAGCATAAGCCATCTATCGCAAGTTGAAAGCAATGAAACACATTCACACATAAGCTTCGGTGAGCAATCGTTGTGCCTCAGCGGCAAAAAGAAACTTTGTTGTTTACACTATAATATTCAATAACTAAGTGAGAATAATTGACTGATTTTTCAAAATAAATTCACCATTTTCAACCAATGCTTGAAGTGGGGTGCAAGGTTTCTTATTAGTCATTTCTGAAGCCAGACATTTAAAATAGTTGAGGCTATCAGTGCAAAAGTGGTGCAAAACCCCAAACTATTTATTTAGTGGTTTATTTAACTTACACCACTTTTGCAACATTACTTTGTTATATTACTTATGCTCTGTGCAAAATCGATATTTTCAACAAAATCTTCTTTTGAATACCAAAATGTAGCTTACCTCACTTTTGTATTGATATTACTAATAAAAGGACTGTATGTAACAACAGAAGAACAATCAAAAAAATTTTTGGGTTACACCACTTTTGCGCTAATGGCCTCAATTAAGCTCTATTTTTGTTCAAATTTTGGAATTCTTCATACTCATTTTAAATGTTTTACTGATTGTTATTCACGACTAGGCAGAGTGAGATATTGCAAAAAATAACATTTGCGAAAAATTTAACTAATTCAAGATAAAAGACGAAAATTTTAAAATTAAAACTTAAATAATTTTTAAAAATGGAATTTTTTTATTTACCTATTTACTTTATAACAAAGTAAAATTTATTGAAATCTGTCCATATTTATACAAGTTATGAGCTCTACTAAGTTTTTCCAACTTTCACCACCTGTATCTCACAATAGATTCTAACAAGAAAAGTCTCAGATATCTGGTTTTAAATGAGTATATCTTCCTTTACCCCCTGTCTATACCTGATACATTTTTATCATGATAAACTTCAAAATGGTTGTCAAGATAAAAAATTATCAGGTATAGTCTCCATTTATTAGTATTATTGCTTCGTTATGACAAAATTTTTAGTGCTTTTGCTTAGACAACTTTATCTTGACAACAAACGTCATTAATTGTTATGACAAATATTTGTCAAGTATAGACAGGGTGTTACGATTCGTTCAGACATGGTTTAGCATGCAGCGCAGTAGTTTAGAAGGTGCTTATTTATAATTACTTTTTACCGATCGACCGCATTATGCAATGTGAGAAATCATACAATTTTTTTGAGATTTTGTCACATTTTGGCACATAAGCATTTTTGTACTCAAACGATTTATCTGATTTTGAATACCAAACTAAATCGGACAATTCTAAATAGTTTCAGCGAATCTTATCACTTTTTAATAATAATATTGGACGTGAGTACGTTTTACACAGACATCGTTAAATTGATTGCACTAAAACCCCAAAATTATGCTACACGTTTTACCCTCAATTTTATCAAAGGGTTAGAAAGGTAGCATTTAATAAACAGCTCTGTTTGTTATAGTTTTTGAATTTCGTTTGTGTTAATGAAATAATTTTTGTGTTTAATATTCACCATGAGTGGTAAGGGTATACATAAGTTTGTCACGAACGAAATCGATATAGTCATGTCCGTTTGTCTGTCCGTCTGTATGGTGAAATCAACTTTCCGTAGCCCCCAAATAACTTACAAACATGATTGATATACCAGTATATCGGAAATTCTCCCAGATCGGTTGCTATTTAAAATCGACACAATCGGGGCACAATTAAGATATAAGGAAAAAACCGGGACAACCTCCATTTTTTACCTATTTCTAACCTATATCTGGATTACAAAGTTTTTAATATAGACAATATGGTTAGGGTAGAAGGGGGATCTTTCGACGTAGGGGCACATCTGCCAACACCGAATAACTTAAGAATCGAGTAATCGATGTTGTTATATTATCAAGTTATGTTAACGTTTATCGAATATTTAGCATTTCAGAAAGTTGAAAAGTTTAATTTTACATATTTTGTGATTCAGCCGCGATTATTATTTTTTTTTTTTTTTCAAAAAGCTGTCAAAATATTTTGTAATACAAAAAAGATATTGGTTGGTGATAGAATGTCAATAAGAGTGAACAATAAGTGACAAAAGTTTTTTCCATCATTTATATAGAAGTACGAAAAAAATGTATATCAAACCTAAAAACTCCCCCTGGGGCACATACGCCAGTTACAAGGAATATCTATGATGTAGATGTTGATAAAATATAGAAAAATTCAGTCACAATTTGTTAAAATTTTTTTGCTAAACTAGATATTAATGGTTTAATATCTAGTTTATTATACATTGTTTTGTAAATCAAGGTATAAAATAGTAAAATACGTTTATATTTTGAGATTTTTTTGTTTTATTTTGCAAACGACAAATCTTCCTCATCCCTTTGACGTATTTACCTCATGGGTTGGGTGATTTCGCCGTTTTTGGTCAGTCTAGAAATGTAGGAAAAATATCTATATTAAGATAAGATAGACTAGATTGAAATGAATAAAACTAAAACCAACATATCTAAGTATCCGAAACAAGAAAAAATTTTAGAATATCTGTTGTGGTTGTAATATGAGATCGCCTCAAAAAAAAGTGGCTTATGGTCCCCTTCTACCTTACATATTGCAACGATGTATACGAGGCTATAGTAAGTGGGACCTACAATGGGTCAAAATCGGGAAAAATATTTTTTTATGCAGAATTTTTTTTTCACAAAAAAAAAAATTTTCATAATATTTTGCTCACTAATAAATAAAAAAAAATATTTTTAATAAAAAAAAAATTTTGAAAAAAAATTTTAAAAAAATTTTGAGAAACAGTTTTTTAAAAAAAATTAATGAACAATTACGAAAAAAATTTAGAAAACATTTTGAAAAAAAAAAATAATTTTGTTTACCTAAAAATATTTAAACATTTTATTTTAAAGTATAATTTAGTGAAGGGTATATAAGAATCGACACAGCCGAATATAGCTCATTTACTTGTTTTTATTAAAAGTGTTAAAATGGAAAAAATGTAAATTTAAAAATAAAAATTTAAATTTTTAAAATGCTGAAATGCTGAAATGCTTAAAGCATTTCTTTTAATGATAATTTCTTTAACGATAATTTCTTACAAAACATATTAATTTATAATAAATATGCTTTAAAGCCGAATGCAATAATCACACATTTTCTTTCTTACCTTTAACCACAAACAACTTTAGGCTGTTGATAACTTATCATCATCATTAGTACTACCTACTAACACGAAATTAAATTTGTAATTTTCTTTTTCTGGAATCTACTTCTTATTACAGCTAACGCTTCCTGTTGTTTTTATTTTAGTAAATATTGGTTCAAGTATGTTTTTCTAAAAAAAAAAAAAAAAACCTATAAAAGCAACTTAAAACAGCCTATCACGATTTTCTTGTAAATATTTTTATTACAACTGCAGGCTTATTTGATTGATCTCTGCTACTTTTTGTCAGCAACATTTGTGTGTATGTCTCACGTTTGTTGCGACATACACACACACACTGCTATAATATCAAAATGGCGTAAATTTGTGTGTGTTTTGCGTATTAAAGATAAAATGTAGTATACGCTAAGGGGCTGCTTAATATTGAAGTGTCATTTGTTGTTTAATGTATTATTTGTATGCAAAAGAAAAAGAAAAAATATATAAAATATTATATTAAGAAAAATCGTTAAAACTCATTTTATTTAAAATGAATTTTTTTGGTTTCAGTCAAAAGTCTTTATGTGTGTATTTTTTTTATCTAGAGCATACATATGTGTATGGAATTGTATGTTTTCACAATATTTTCTTTGAAGTGACTATGTCATTAAAATGTAACAAACATTATTATTATTATTATTATTTTTTTTTTTTGTTTAAGGAAGTGAAAGTAATTTAAAAAGTTGTTAAAAAGTTATAATATCTTTTTACTTGTTTTTTTTCTGGCAATACGATTAAACATGTTAATTTACAGTTTTTTTTTCCATTTAAAAATTTTATTTCTTTTGACTTTGATTTTAATAGACTTATGAGTAACGACAAAAAAAAATATTGTATCAGCTGTGTAATTACTTGTGTTGCTACTTTTTTGTTTTTAATTTAAATTGTTTGCTTTTTTTATGGCAAGTAAAATGGAATTTATAAAGACCTGAAATTAAACAAAACAGAAATTTTTATTACATTAACATTAAGACCATTAAGCAGTAAATAAAGTAAGTAAGTAATTTATTTAATAGCTTGTCTGTTGTTAATGACTACTACAAGTCTAAAAGGAGTGTCTAAGCAAATAGTTTTAAATTGCGCAAACTAAGAAAAACTATTAAGACATTATGTTAGGATATTGATTAAATATATTAAGATACTGTCAGCCAGCCTATTGCTTATGTTATAAGACACATTAAACCTCATAAATATTGAACCAAAATACAGAAACCCTAGTTTTTTTTATTATTATTTCTCAACCTAAACCATCTACCTATCGCAATGGGAGCATTATCAGCCTGTTTAACCTAACATTAATTATTTGCTAGTTTCACTTGGAAAAATTCAATTTGTCAAATACAGCATTGCCATATGAATATTCTATTCAAACAAAGCTGCATTCGTTTGAGCCATAATTCAAAAACTTGCTAGCAAATTGTTGTCATAGAAATTCAGATTTAGAGGGTGGGAAAGTAACTTGTTAGTAACAACATGTTGTGCAATGCCTTAATGCAACTGAAATTTTATCATTTATCATTCCAAAATTTATTTCACAATTGACCGACCCCCTGTGCTTTTAAATAACATTAAATATTTTATGTACACTTGGGAATATTTGCACGTTATGATTTAAAGTAGCTCTCTCACACAATTTAACCTGGTGTTTAGCAAGTACTTAATTTGAACACATGAGGCATCTGCGTTTAAATCAATATTAATATTTAATTTATTGACTATTAAATCTTTTAGAAGATTTCATCAATTCACTCTTTAAAAAAAATCCCTTCGAAGCTTTTATTACATTTTAAAACAATTTGTAGCAAAATCTTTACTAGCAAAATCTTTGTGCCTGAATTGTATAAATAAAACAAGTAAAGCCTTAACAATACACCAAACAAGTTGGATGACTATATTCTTTACTACGAAATAGCATACACCCTTCCTTTAAAAAAATTTTATTTTTTTATTTCTGTGAGAAATGCTACATTGACTTCGAACTGAACAGAAGAAATGCCATTTAAGGCATTCACTTTGAGGCTGTGATAGATAACATTACGCCCGCAGACCTACAGAAAGTTACCAGATTTGTTAACTCTAATTCATATGTTCCATAAAGACTAAAAGCATGGATGTTAAAAGATTGAACAGAATGGAGTGAATAGATCGTAATCTAGCATTTCATTCTGCTGAAAACTCTGTAAAATTTCAACATGGTATAACAAGAGTAGATCGATGGAAGCCGCTAGACACTTCTAGCGATCTATACAGAAAGATCACAGAACTTCAGGGAATTTATCATAGTTGCATAGAGTGAATAAATCGTAATCTAGGGATTTAAAACAATCAGTATTTCTTTCTGCTGGAAACTCTGTAAAATATTATTGATCAACATTCTATAACAAGAGTAGATCGACGGAAGCCGCTGGACACTTATAGCAATCTCTATAGAAAAATCACAGAACTTCAGGGAATTTATGATAGTTGCACTATATTCCTGTCTGGATAGCACCTGGTAGTAATATCTGTATAAATTTTTGGGCAACATCTTTGTTATCAATGTACATCAGGCAGTTATATTAAAATCTTTACTGATAGCAAGTCGGGATTAGATCCCTAAAGAAGGCCGCAGCAACACGCAATTGCGTTAAAAAAAACTGCTGCGTCTATCAATGAGGCTAAACTGACACAGATAATTCATCTTTCTGCCAATTAAATAAAGAAGCACGCATTCATTTGCATTGAAACTAGAAACCTTATGTATTGTATGGATACATAAAGAATTAGAATGGCGTCTTATTTGTCAAAACTGCATTTACTGAAAATAAGAGCGGTACATACGTTAGAAGACTAAAATCTCCGCATCAAAAGTCTTCTACGCAGATGCTGTAAAAACAGCCAGGAAGAAGAGATGCCGCAACATCCTATTGTCCATAGATAGATTTTGTCGACTAAAGTTTGAAACGGAATGCTCACTGACCAGACACATAGCACCAACCTAACCTTACTATAGACAATGTCTTTAAAGACTACGTATTTAAACCAAATACTACTACTTTAAATCAAAGACTACGTCTATAAACCAAAGACAACGAAACGCTCCCTGATGAGACACGTAGCACCAATTTAACCTTGCTATAGATAATGTATTTAAAGACTACCCCCCATATGCATAAACAATTTTTAAATTTATCAAAGGTTTATAAAACAAATTTTGTATGGAATTTTTGTTTTATAAACCTTTTATAAATTTAAAAATTGTTTATGCATATGGGGGTAAGTATTTAAACCAAATACAACGATTTTAAACTAACAACTACGTTTTTAAACTAGAGACACCAACTTTAAACTAAAGACTACGTCTTCAAACTAAAAACTACGTCTTTAAACTAAAAACTACGTCTTTAAACTAAAGACTACATCTTTAGTCAGAAAATTGTGTCTTCAAATTAAGGACTACATCTTTCAATTTAATAGACGACATCTTTAAACTAAAGACTACGTCTTTAAACTAAAGACTACGTCTTTAAATCAAAGACTACATCCTTAAACTAATAACTATGTCTTTAAACTAAAGACTAGGTCCTTAAACTAAAGACTAAGTCTTTAAACTAGAGACAATGGCTTTAAACTAAAGACTACGTATTCAATCAAATGACTACGTCTTTAAATTAAATAGACTTCTTCCTTAAACTAAAGACTACTTATTCAAATAAAATACTACATCTATAAATTAAATAGACTACTTCTTTAAACTAAAGAATACGTCTTTAATCTAAAGGCTACGTCTTTAAACTAAAGACTACGTGTTTAAACTAAGTACGTCTTTAAACTAAAGACTACGTCTTCAAACCAAAGACTACGTCTTTAAACTAAAGACTATGTCTTTAAACTAAAGACTACGCCTTTAAACTAAAGACTATGTATTGAAACTAAAAACTACGTCTCCAAACTAAAGACTACGCCTTTGAACTAAAGATAACGTATTTAAACTGAAGACTAAGCCTTTAAAATCAAGACTATGCCTTTAAACTAAAGACTAGCTATACTAAAAAAATATATTTAAACTAATGACTGCTTCTTAAAACTGAATGATATAAACTAAAAAGCGCAGTTTTTTAAACAAAAAACTACGTTTTTAAATTATGATTTAAGTGTTTATGACAGAAAGTGTTTGGTAAATATCAAAGCTGTTTTGAAAAATTTAGATTTTTTCAAGTGGATATTTTTTATAATTTACAAATCTCATAACAAACCTTATCGCCCTAGTGAAGAGTAACAAAAATACAGACGTTTGCTTACATTTTCAGTTTATAAACTTAAACAAAAAGTTACAGCAACATAAAATCTAAAGGGTAAGATGAGCAAATGGCAGCAAACAATTTTTAACCATAAAATTCAATACAAAAATACCATATCTAAAAGTCTTGGATATGGTTTCTAATTTTTTTTTTTCTTGTAACATTAAAAACAAACATTTACACTTACATAGAAACATTCTCTATTTAAACTTTTAGTCTTACAATCCTTTTCGATTGCAAGTGTATGATGGTTGTCACACACATACTGACTTAAGCAAACATTTAATGTATTTTACTGCTGCTAACTTAGTGAAATAAACTTTTAGCTGAAAATTTTCTTAACTTTTAGCTAAGTTGACAATGTGAAGCTTTAGATGGTAAATGAAAAAGAAAATGTGTTTTTCTTTTTAGCTCTTAGGAAAAATGGCAAAAACAATTTCTAAAAGAGAGGGAAATGAAGAACCAAGAAAAAAAATTGTTAAGAAAATTATTAAAAACAATATATAATGAAATTATAAGCAGCTAATGATTATAATAACAAAGTTACATTCTCTATTTCCGTATACTAATTTATTAAAGGCAATCCTTGCTTAGTTGCTTTTTATTTTTTTCTTCTAATATGTTTTTAACTTTTGTTTAGTGCTTTGCTGTAAACACTTTCATTTAAAAAGTTTTGCTTGAATTTTACATAAATTTAACGCATAAATTATTAAATTGACATCCTGTACAAGCACGACCTTGCTGGCACAGCTGTAGTTTTCTAGCAAAAAAAAAAAAAAAAAAAAAAAAACTTTTTTTCTTAACACTTGGCAGTGTGTGTACTTTGTGTCATAATTAGCCCAGTTGTTAAAGACATTATTTATTCAGTGTTATTTTCCTCCTTTCTCTGGGCTCATACTTCATTACTCTTTTTAAGTTCCGGTTTAATGTTGTTTTTAGTTCCTGTTGTTGTCGTCATCATCATCAGCGCTGCTGTTGTTTGCTGTTTTTGCTTGTTCTGCTCAAGTTCAACTTAGTTTATAATTTAAGTTGTTGTGCTTGTTGTTTAGCCTTGATGTCCCAACTGTTGAGATATTGTGTGTTCGGACATAACGCCAAATAACTTATTCCAAGTATTTAAATTATGATGCTTCGAATAGCCAGTTCTGGGAATAGAACGAAAATATTAAGTCTGCACAAGTGTTGATGCCAAAAATAAATGTAATAATTGTCCTAACAATATTTTCAAGGTTTTTTTGAAAAACATCAGACAGAGTGTTAAAAAATGTTAACATTTAATTGACTGACCACTCATTCATGTGGGAATTAAAATCATAACCTAAAGAGATTTTAATAAAAAATAGCTTATCACTCTTCCATTTATGAAGCAAATAACTGATTTAAATTTAAAATTAAAATTAAATAGTCTATTTATATTTGCTTTAATTGTTACCTTTCTTAAACCAAACGTAAAAACAAAACAAAAGATTACGTAACTAAACTAAAGACTACGTCCTTAAACTAAAGACGGCGTCCTTAAACTAAAGACTACGTCCTTAAACTAAAGACTACGTCCTTAAACTAAAGACCACGTCCTTAAAATAAGACTACGTTCTTAAACTAAAGACTGCGTCCTTAAAATTCTGACTACGTCCTTAAACTAAAGACTACGTCCTTAAACTAAAGACTACGTTCTTAAACTAAAGACTACGTCCTTAAACTAAAGACGGCGTCCTTAAACTAAAGACTACGTCCTTAAACTAAAGACTACGTTCTTAAACTAAAGACTACGTCCTTAAACTAAAGACGGCGTCCTTAAACTAAAGACTACGTCCTTAAACTAAAGACTACGTTCTTAAACTAAAGACTACGTCCTTAGACTAAAGACGGCGTCCTTAAACTAAAGACTAGGTCCTTAAACTAAAGACTACGTTCTTAAACTAAAGACTACGTCCTTAAACTAAAGACGGCGTCCTTAAACTAAAGACTACGTCCTTAAACTAAAGACTACGTCCTTAAACTAAAGACTACGTCCTTAAACTAAAGACTAGGTCCTTAAACTAAAGCCTACGTTCTTAAACTTAAGACTACGTTCTTAAACTAAAGACTGCGTCCTTAAAATTCTGACTACGTCCTTAAACTAAAGACTACGTCCTTAAACTAAAGACTACGTTCTTAAACTAAAGACTACGTCCTTAAACTAAAGACGGCGTCCTTAAACTAAAGACTACGTCCTTAAACTAAAGACTACGTTCTTAAACTAAAGACTACGTCCTTAAACTAAAGACGGCGTCCTTAAACTAAAGACTACGTCCTTAAACTAAAGACTACGTTCTTAAACTAAAGACTACGTCCTTAGACTAAAGACGGCGTCCTTAAACTAAAGACTAGGTCCTTAAACTAAAGACTACGTTCTTAAACTAAAGACTACGTCCTTAAACTAAAGACGGCGTCCTTAAACTAAAGACTACGTCCTTAAACTAAAGACTACGTCCTTAAACTAAAGACTACGTCCTTAAACTAAAGACTAGGTCCTTAAACTAAAGCCTACGTTCTTAAACTTAAGACTACGTTCTTAAACTAAAGACTACGTCCTTAGACTAAAGACGGCGTCCTTAAACTAAAGACGGCGTCCTTAAACTAAAGACTACGTCCTTAAACTTAAGACTACGTCCTTAAACTAAAGACTAGGTCCTTAAACTAAAGCCTACGTTCTTAAACTAAAGACTGCGTCCTTAAACTTAAGACTACGTCCTTAAACTAAAGACTGTGTTTTCAAACTAAAGTCTACGTCTTTAAACTAAAGGCTACGTCTTGAAAATAAAGACTACGTCTTCAAACTTAAGACTACGTCTTCACACCAAAGACTACGTCTTTAAACTATATACTTCGTCTTTAAACTAAAGACTTCGTCTTTAAACTAAAGACTTCGTCTTTAAACTAAAGACTACGTCTTCACACCAAAGGCTACGTCTTCAAACTAAAGACTGTGTCTTCAAACTAAAGACTGTGTTTTCAAACTAAAGACTACGTCTTCAACCTAAAGTCTACGTCTTGAAAAGAAACGCTACGTCTTCAAACTAAAAACTACGTCTTGAAAATAAAGACTACGTCTTCAAACTAAAGACTACGTCTTCAAACTTAAGACTACGTCTTCACACCAAAGACTACGTCTTTAAAATAAAGACTATGTCCTTAAACTAAAGACTACGTTTTCAAACTTAAGACTACGTCTTCACACCAAAAACTACGTCTTTAAAATAAAGACTACGTCCTTAAACTAAAGACTACGTCTTGACGTAGTCTAATGTAAACTGAAGACTACGTTTTCACATCAAAGACTACGTGTTCAAACTAAAGATTAGGTCTTCAAAATAAAGACTACGTCCTTAAACTAAAGACTACGTCGTTACGTAGCCTTATAATAAACTAAAGACTACGTCCTTAAACGAATGACTACGTCCTTAAACTAAAGACAACGTCTTTGAACTAAAGACTACGTCCTTAAACTAAAGACTACGTCTTGACGTAGTCTAATGTAAACTAAAGACTACGTTTTCACACCAAAGACTACGTGTTCAAACTAAAGATTAGGTCTTCAAAATAAAGACTACGTCTTGAAAATAAAGACTACGTCTTTAAACTGAATACTACGTCATTATACTAAAGATTGCGCAATTTAGCTACGTCTTTAAAGTAAAATCAACGTTTGTAAACTTAAGACTATTCCTTAAACTAGAAACCACTACGTCTTTAAACTAATCTCTACTTCGTTGAACTAAATACTACTCATTTTAACGTCTTCAAACTAAAGACTATATATTTTACGAAATCTGGGCTGAAGCAAATAACTAATTTTAAATTTAAAACTATTCTATTTAAATTTGGCTGTTATTGCCATCAGTCTCTTAATCCAAACATTAATATAAACTAAAGACTACATTTGTACCAAAAAATTAGCATTTGATTGCCATTGTCATCAAAAAATATAAAATAAAAAAAAAGTAAAATTCTTATACAATACATATACTGTTGCTTCGATATATATTGGTGGAAAACTGTGAGTGAACTTAATTAAAATAAATCACTAGCAAAAAGTTTAAATTGAATTTCATTTATATAAAAATTTTATAACGTTTTTTTTTCGCATTCATATTATTAACATTCGCTGTGTCGAACACAGACAACCTTCAGTCACATTTTTTTTTTTTTTTTTTGCCAGCACATATATATATATATATATATATATATATATATATATATATACCTCGTTACCATTATACAATAACTACAATAAACGAGGCAAAAAAGGAACTGCCATGATTTCTGTTTTCCGGGTTTAAATCACATTGACTTACAATAGATGTCAGGTGAAAATGGATGAGAGTAAAAAAAATAATAAAAAAAAGAAACCTGGAAATTATGTGCATAAATATAAATGGAGTGATGGATTTATTGAAGTGTAGGGTTCGGTTGGGTTTGAGGTTGAGGTTGGCAGGTATATAAAAATTCATATTCAAAGAAGATGCAAATATCCGTAATATTTAAATCAATAATATAAGTGTTAAATAAAGGTTGTAGGGAATATGTTAATGGAAAAATATTGATCAAAAGTGGAATATTTCTAGAGCTACAATATAAAGATTTTGGTAAAGATGGAAAGAAATATGTTTTTAAATAACATATATCAAATTCATAATTTTTCATTAATTTTCTTCTTCAACGGAAATTTCTAAAACTTTAAAAAATGTTCTTCTATTACAAAAAAATGCTAAAATTTTAATTTTAAAGTTTTTAATTTTAATTTAGTTGGATGTTTACACCATAAAGAAATAAATATATAGCGAAAACTCTTCTGTCAAAGACCTAACTCAGTTGTGAAAAACCTATGTGCTGAGAATGTATTAGCACAAAAAATATCTGAAAACAAAAACAACACTGGTATGTATGATTATTTTGCTGTTATGGCTTTGGCGTTATGGCATGTCACCAATAATCAAATACATTATTGTCCATATACTTGGTTCGAACAGCTGTTTGATATGGTTAAGGTTATGGTACGTCTAATTAAACCTTAAGTTTTGACATAGTTTCTAAGCGTAAATTCATTTCGTTAAGGATTTGTTTTCTTAGTAAATTCTTCTCAAAAATATTTTGGCCAAAAGTAAAATTTTTCTAAAAAATTTCCGTTCAGCAAATTATTATGCCAAAAAAATATTAAACAACAGTTTGAGAAATGTTTAATGAAAACAGTACGTAGCAGCAAATCTGCATCTGATTGACATAAACAGACAATTACAAGCAGACATTGTAAGAGACAGACAATATGCCACAGCCACAGCCACAGCGAAGAAAATTACAGGCGAAACAAATTGCCACTTGTACGAAATTAAAATTAATCAAATCCAATCAAAAGTTTGTTTGTTTGTTTTCTGCCAATGTGTTACTACAAACTGTATACAGTTACCAATCCACCACCCCTGGCCTAAAAAATAAAAGAAATAAAAGCGAAACGAAAAAAGAAAAACCCATCAGATTTATTGGCTTGGAAGTAATAATAACAACACGTAATCGCAACTCAACACAATTGTATTTAAAAACCGAAAGCAAAAACAAGAAAATAACAACAACAAAAAAATAGGGAATCAAAGCAAAAGTCATTGGTAATTGAAGAATAAAATTTAATAGAATAAAGGGAAGAGAGAGAGAGAAAGAGCAATCTTCAAAAAGGCAATAGAGTGTAATGCTAAGAGAAGTACTAACACGTGTTGACATTTTGGTTTTTTTGCTGTTTGCTATACCTATTATTTTCTTTCTATACTCAGCTAGATTATAGAACTGTAACAAAAGTTAATGCCTTGCATTGAAATATGCATGAATTTCAATTAAATTTTTAGTGTTTCTTCCTACCTCTTCCTGCCTTTGCTTTATTATGTACAAAAGAAATTCCTTTTTTGTCTGGTGTTTAATAAATCAAAAATCCAACAGTCGTAGGTTCAATATAAAAGTTTTTTTAGCTTAAAGCAAAATACATACATATAAAAAAGTTTGCTAACTTTTTGGTTGTTTTTGTTTTCTCTCTCTCTCTATATTATTCAGTTTTTTTTTATAAATAATTTGGACAATTTATAGATTTTTTATTGCATGGAAAAAATATTAATGACCATTAAAAAAAGAAAGTGAATAAATTGTTGCTAAAACTTATTGGAATAAATGAAAAAAATAAAGGACCAAGAAATTGAAACTAAAGTAAAACAAATGTCTACTCAAAAATGACTGTATTAATAAACAAGAAATATATATTTTTTTAAAAGGTAAGATATTTTTCATTCAGTCTATGCATAGGTGAGTGTTAAACCATTAACAAAAAGTGTGTTGAGAACGCAAAAGCTAAGTGGTGCCTCAGGGCAGTATTGCGGGTTGCGGCTAAATTTATCAGCGTGTTATATTGTATAGTTTTTTACATTTCTGTTATATTTTTTGTTATATAAAAAAAATGATAGGAATGGCAGATAGAGACAGCAGACGGATTAAATTATCTGCCTTGCCTCATGATCAGTTGGTACTCCACAGTCAGGAAGTTCAAAAGTTGTCGAAAAACCAAAACATCCAGTTAATTACGTACGTTATGACAAAATCGACCATTTTCCAATCTGATTAGGCAAAAAAGATGGTGCAAACTATGCAAAAAGTCTAAAACACAGTGTGTTTGCTCCCAATGCGATCTTGATTTATGCTTCTCAAATTCCAAAAATTGTTTCTATTTTCTTACTTTTTGTATCTTTTTCATTAGGTTTTTTAATTAAATCGTGTCATAATTCATGTTTATATATTATTGTTTTTTACACCTAAACCGGCAACAATACCCTGAGGCACTCTTCACCTTTTTGCACCTGGTTCCTAAACTTAATTTGCAAATTATTTCCTGCTGGCTGTTCTGAGCTTATTGGTTCATAATTACCCTAAAAAAATTACTCCACAACTTTTTTTTAGCTTTTTAAAGTTTGTGGGTTTGAAGGGATAAGACATTTCTATTTTTATTTTTGAATTTCGCAAAACTCGCGATATTACAGTATCGGCCATAACTAAAGCAATCCCTCAGTAAATTTTACTATTGATAAACAAATACTTTTACAGTAAATCTTTCTATAATAGGTAATTTTAAATCAAAAGATATTTAAAGCTGGAAAATAAAACGGACAAAACTTAAGCACCCCTTCATAGATATAATATAAAAAAAATTGTTTAATTTATATTTTGTTGCAAATCCTTTGTTTTGGATGACACAAGCACATCTCTTAGGCATAGAAAATATTAAGTTCTTTATGGTGTCTTGCTATATTCCTTCCCAGGCTATAATAACGCCTTGAAATTAATCGTGAAAATTGCCGATCCTTATTTCTGCAATTTTCACGATTTATTTTCATATTATCAATCTCCCATAAGTTTTTAATAGGTTTGAGATCGGGAGATTGAGCAGACGAATGAAGAACTTGAATCCTATTGCTCTGTAGCCAAGTCTTACAAATTTTGGAAGTGTGCTTAGGATCGTTATCGTGTTGGAACCTTCCTATAAGTGGAATCACTTCACTGGCATAAGACAACATGAACATGAACCGATCCATAATTCCATTAGCTTAATGAATTGGCCCAATTTCTTGACCAGAAATTCCCCAGACCATTACACTGCCCCTCCATGTTTAATTGTTCCTTTGCAATACTTAAGATTCAGTATTTCTACTTTTCGTCTGTGTACACGGATTCGTCAGAGAACAGTACTGTCTTTCATTTTTGGACACTCCAGTCGATGTGGGATTTGGCAAACTCCAGTCTAGCTTTCTTGTTCTTAGCTGATATAAACGGTTGTTTTGCTTGTCGTCGGCAGAATAATAATGCTTCTACTACTCTTCTACGGATTGTTCTTTCGCTAACGCATAATCTTAGACTTGTTCTTACTTGACTAGCAGATGCTGTAGGATCTTTTTGCATTGCTCCTTTGATCAAGGACTCATCATATCGTCTGCTTTTACGAGGACGTCCTCCAGAATGCACTGGTGATATACTACCAGTCTGCAAAAACTTTGGAATCAATACTGTATTTACGATTTAAATTTTCCCAGCCACTTCATTCTAAATACTTTTTTACATGTATAGCAACATGTTACCGAGTGTTGTCATGATGTAATATTACGGTTTCATGTCTGGCCGCATATTCTGTGCGCTTTTCGGTCAATACTCGCTTCAAACGAATCAGTTGCATTTGCTACAGGTTTCCTGTGATAGCCTGGTTAGATTTCAGCAGCTCATAATAGATAGGACCCATTGGCTCCCACCAAATACAGAGCATTACCTTAGCGCCGTGGATATTTGGCTTTGTTGTCGATTCGGTTGGTTGGTCGGACTTCTCATGCGATGTCTTACGCTTAGGGTTATCGAAGTGGCTCCATTTTTCATCGCAAGTAATGCTTCGGTGCAAAACTTATTTTGTTTTATAGCTTTCAAGCAGCATTTAAAACATACAAAATCGCCTTTCAAGGTCTCTCAGCTTCAATTCGTATGATACCCAATTTTCCTGCTACCGGATGCATCCTGCTGCCTGCAAACGTTTCGAAATTGCAGCTTGAGTTACTGTCAATGATTTTTCAAGTTCTTGTTGAGTTTGACAACAATTTTCATGGAGTATTGCCACAAATTCTTGTTCTTCAAACTTTATTGGCTGGCCTGGGCTATATTTGGCTTCAAACGAATAAGTTGCATAGCGCCATGGATATTTGGCTTTGTTGTCGATTCGGTTGGTTGGTCGCTCATGCGATGTCTTACGCTTCCGGTTATCGATCCATTTTTCTTCGAAAGTGATGATTCGTTGCAAAAATTATATTCTTTTGTAGCTTTCAAGCAGCATTTAAACATACAAAATCGTCTCTCAAGTTCTTTCGTCTTCAATTCGTATGGTACCCAATTTCCCTGCTGTTTGCAAATGTTTTGAAATTGCTGATTGAGTAACTCCCAATGATTTGTCAAGTTCTTTTTGAGTTTGACAAACAATTTTGATGGAGTACTGCCACCAATTCTTGGTCTTTAAGCTTCTTTGGCTGGCCTGAGCTATATTTGGTTTCCAGCAGTTGTGAACAGAACAAACCATCTCTCTCACATTGAAAGCGATGAAACACATTCCCCATAAGCTTTTGTGAGCAATCGGTGCACTTTTTACCAAATTAAAGAAGTATATCAAAACATCCCGTATATGGCACTTTGTTGGAATAAAATTCGACATATTCGAAGCAAAAAAAAACACTTTGTTTACACTATAACGTTCAATAACTAAGTGATAATAAATGACACATATGAACCCTTCAAAATGACATATAAGTTATTAAAAACAAAAAGTCCATTCAAAAAATACGACATCTATTGGAAATGCAGCATTTGTAAGTCAATACAGCCAATATATTTAAAGTCTACTAGCTAGGAAACTGAGAGACAAAAACCTAAGCCTGTTATCAAAAACCTAATTCATGAGAATGTATTGGCATGAATTTTGTTATTGTATAACCCGTATGTGTGAAAAGGGAATAATTTTTCTCATTGATGATACTCTCTCTTCTTCCGTTCTATGTGTCTGTTGTATGCCTACAGGTGATATGAGTAATATTATTACAAGTTAAACTCAATATATTCTGAAATCCCCTAAACTTTACTTAGTTCAACCATCCTTAAATTTAGTCGCTCTAAATACTCTCTACTCACTCACTACTAACATTTTCCAGAAATTAATTAAATTTCATAAAAATATGTAATACAGCTATCTGTCCTTTCATGTTTGACGACATGAAACCATTTAATCTCTCTTTGGTTTTGGCTGACATAAAATCACAATTTCTGGGTTTTGATGATTAAACAAAAAGTGAACAACAAAAGCAAACAAAAAAAATCTTAATAAATTTGTCCATGCTCTTATATATTTTACACAGCAGCGGCAAACAGGAAAGAAAGAGTAAACAAACAACAGCGACAACAACATAAAGTGCTAACAATAACTACGGCTTATCAGAAAAAATTCATACACAGCCGTGGTAGCAGCAGTATACATAATGCCTGCTATTGCACATAAAAAAGAAAACTGAAAAATATTGAACACCTAAGCCGCTTAAGTCTGGGTTAAAATCTACTAAATTAAATGTAATTGAAAAATTCCATGACAATGAAAGAAAATGAGAATGAGAATTTGACATATGAAAGCGTTAATCGAGTGTTAAGTGTTTGGCTGTATAAAAATACAAATTTACACTGGCTGAGCTTTATGCAGCATCTTTATTTTCTTAGTGGGTGGGTTTGTATATGTTTTGTTACATTATCCCCTTACAATATGGGTTTGTTTTTCAACAATATTTTATATTTTTTTATAAAAAAAATACATACATCTATACATATACATACTAGCTTGACCCGGTGCGCTTCGCTACCCCTGTCGATGTAAATCGGTTCAGCCGTTTAGTAATTATTGTTTAAAAACTAAAAGTACCAATTTTAGCCGTTTTTCCCCCTTTTTATCCCTTTCTGGTCCAAGTATTGAAAAAATTTATAGCCTATTGACGCTTCCAAGTAAGGATCTATCTACGTTCCAAATTTCAATAAAATCGGTTCAGCCGTTTAGGCGTGATGCTCAAACAAACAAACACACAAACAAACAAACAAATAAACAAACAAACAAACAAACAAACAAACAAACTTACAAAGACATTTATATATTTATATAGATATAGATTTTGCTTATAGTATTTGATTTTCCTCCTGCTGTAAATGCTGTGTGCAAAGATGTGTAAAAAATGCACATCAATGTTAAAGATTTCAGTACTCATGCTCTTTCTTAGTAAGCCTTTTATTATGAGTGGGTTGTAATGAATATATGTCCTTACATATATTTACTTATGAACATAACTACATATATTATTTTCTTATATTAAATACAAATATTATGATCATCACTTTGTAACATCAGTGTATGTTCCAATATAAATTAGAGTTAAAAAAAAAGAATCATAAAATACTAGAATAGCAAATAGCTTTAGGAAAATGATTATTTATGGGTTGACTTTATTGAACACTTTTTAAGTTTCTTTTTCGCTTCTCAATTTTCTGTTCAAAATTGTGCAATTGTTAAAAGTATGTATGTTCTCAACTTAAGCACCAGATAACAAGTATTTTATTTTTTTATTTTATGATTTATTGAAGGGTTTGTAGCTAGGAACTGAAATAAATACTCTTTTATTAAGTGTCAGTTTCATATAAATGTAATAAATTACATATAAAACAAACTAGAAATTTAATAGAATTTATACAGGAAAAATGGAAATGGAAAATATATAAAAGTATGATATGTGTGGCCAGAAGGAACATTACTTGTAAGCATGAGCAAGGCCATAAAAAACATTCCAAATATTTGTTTAAATTTCTTTAATTAGAAAACAAATAAAAACAGATTTTCGATAATATTTTTTTTAAGATAATTTTCGAAACATATATATGAAAATATTCCATACAAAAAATGTCCAAATTTAAAAAAAAAAAAAAAAAAAAAGTTTATAAAAAATCACAATTTGGAAACAATTTCTTAAAGGGAAATGTTCAAAAATTATATATTGTATAAGGAATTATTTAATTTATTATTTTAAGAAATTCGATATAAGAAAATATTTTATGAAATTCTCAAATTTTTTTTTAGGAATTCTTTATAACAAAATGGTTTCTATAAAAGAAAAAAAAAAAATAGTTTTCTATAAAAGAAACAATTTTGAAAAATTCTCTATTATTGAAAATGTTTCTTAAAACAAAATGTTTTATAAAATATGAAAGAAAACATTTTGAAAAATTTTCTGTAAACAAAAAATTTCCATAAAAGAAAAAATTTGGAAAAATTTTCTAAAATTTTCATTTTATTGGGTGTATGACTTAAAAATGCGAGATTTACAAGAGATATCTTTCAAAAGCGGTTTTTGTTTTTATTTTGAAAAGTATATGATATGAAACCTTCAATGATATGTACTGTCACTTAGTGTAAACAAGAAAATATGTTTTTGCTTCGGGAGTAAAGTATGCGGAATGATTTGCAATCCCAGATGATTATGGTGTTTTCCAACACGCTTCAAATTTCAGACTTTCCCAATGTTTTTAAATTAAAATAAATGTGTGAGTTTTTGGACCTTTTTACATAGAAGAGGTTTTGTAGATTATTTAAAATAAAAAGCGAGAAAAACAAGACCATGAAACTCAAAAAGGAGCCCAGAAAATTGAAAAAATTAAAGAATTGGAGGCATTACTCCATAAAGATTATTGTTAAACTCAACAGGAGCTTGCAATATCATTGGGAGCTACTCAGGCAGCAATTTCAAAACATTTACGAGCAGCAAGATTCATCCAACAGCAGGCAAATTTGGGTAGACAAGGAACCTTGGAAAAAGAGTTTGCATGTCCGAAATGATGCTTCAACGCTATAAAAGAAAATCATTTTTGCACCGAATCATTACTTGGTGTATAAAGTGGATCCATTACGATAACCCGTAGCGTAAGAGATCACATGAGAAGCCTAGCCGAATCGACACCAAAGCCAAATATCGATAGCGCTATGCTATATATTATGAGCTGCTAAAATATGGCCAAACCATCACAGAGATACTGTACCGAATGAAACTAATTCGTTTGAAGCGAGCATTTTCCGAAATATTCGCTCGGACATATTATGCAGTACCTGTTAAAAACTATTTAGAATGAAGAAATAGAAACGCGTTTTCATAAGTCAATAATTTTAATTATAATAGAAAAATTATGTTGAAATACGATAAATCAATAATTTTAAATTTTAAGTTAATATTGTTTCATATTGAAATAATAAATATCAACTTTACTAGACTTTCGTTAATGTTTCTTATTAATTTTTATTGATTTTAAGTTGTTTTTTTCTCTGGGTGTACCATTTGTTTCGATCCATGCAGAACGCTATCCGTGGAATACGCCTCACTTTGGAACTGAGTATCCGATATTGGCTTGATTTGTTCTTGGCCTCAAATCCATATGATGGCTCAGACTTAGAAAGTTTAAAAAAAAAAACAAAAAGGGAAGCTAAAGAAAAAAGTAGTTTGTGGTAGAAAAAATAAAAAAGAATAAAAGTATAAAATTTATGCTATTTTGGTACTAATTTTATTGATTCGATATTCAATAATTGAAAACTCTCTACCAATACCTTGTAACTTAAACATTTTTGAATTTTTGTTGAACTATTTTAAAAGGCGAAGAACTGCTGATGCTGTTGTTTAATAGAGTTAAAAACAGCTTCAACTAGTTCTATATTTACAGACGACTTTAACATCTATGGTAGACCTAAATTTCACTCTTAGGAAAAGATGTCTTTATTTCTCTTAAAATTTACTTTATTTTTGAATATGATTATGGGCCAATGTTTATATGAAAGAAGAAATTTCGAAAAATTTCTTAAAAGAAAAAAAAAATTAAAAATTTTTAAAAAATAAAAATCTAAACATTTTCATTTAAAAAAAAATTCTATAAGAAAACAAGTAATAGTACTATATTCAGTTGTCAGCAAAGTAATGTTTAAGAAAAATATTTAAAAAAAATATAGAAAAAAATTTTCAAAATATTCCAACTTACTAAGGACTGAGATCGAAAAATTCATAAGACACGTTTTTCATTAAAACTTTTAACCAAAGTGTTATTTGATTTTTTTATCAATTTACCTGCAGCATAATGGATGACGAAATGTACGTTTGGAAAATTTTTCGCAACTTCTGGGTAAATTGTTTTATGTTGAAGAAAAGATTAGGACCCAAAAGCAGACAAAATTTCCCAAAAAGTTCTTGGTATGGCAACCAATATGCAGTTGCGGCAAAAAAGCCAAACATTTGTTACAAAGGGCTCTATAAATACCGAAATTTACATCAAAGAATGTTTACAGAAAGGATGTTTCCATTCATAAGTCTTCTTAATGTGTCCACTTATTTTTGGCCTGATTTGGCATCTGTCACTATGGTAAGAAAGGTCTTGAGTGGTACAAGACCAATGGTATTTATACCAAGACTGGCAATTCCTCCAAACTGCCTGGAGCAGAGTCCAGTGGAGAGATATTGGGCTCTTTTTAAAAGAGAATTGAAGAGTAGAAAAAAGGTGTCCAAAAGTGTGTTAGATTTTAAACGGAGATGGCAACCCGTTCGAACAAAGTGACATAAAGCACTATAAAAACCATAATGGAAGGGTTTTCGAAAATGGTTACAAATTTCATCATTAGTGATTAAATTGTAATAATAATTTCAATCAAATAAAAAAGATTCAAAACTATAAGTTTAGTGGTTTCATTTTTATTAACATATATGTATGTTAAAAATTTTTCAATCTCAGTCCTTAATAGATAATGACTTAATAATCCAGATATAGATACAAATCTAGGTAGACATAACATAGCTGTGGAACATACAACATTGAACAAAAGCTTTGAGTGGATCATTGTAGAAATGTACATTTCATGAAGCTTCTGGAAGGAAGATGGCGCTTTGCATAAATAGTGGCAGCGCTAACATCAACTGCGTTATTGTATTTTGTTTGGAATCAAAAGTATCCGATTTATTTAAAAAAAATAAACCACTGTTTTTAAAAGGTAAAAACGTAACAATATGTACTTTCAATCACCACGAGTGGTGGTGGGTGGTATAAACCAGATTTTTTCCAAAATATTCGTTATTATTTTGAAGTAATCAAGCTAAATCTCTTCAATAAATAAAAAGGGAGTCAATTGGATGTTTTGTTTAAAAATTTGCAAAACTTTATAATCAGTTTTTTTGTTTTAATCTACTGCCAAATATTGTGATTATATGTCAAGCTAAACTAAAAAAAATTAAATGTCGTCAAACGTGATAGAATAGATAAAAGAATTAAACATTTTTTAATAAAATTAATTTGAAACATTTTTTATGCTTAAAGGAATACAGGGAATTCGAAGAATTAGATAGGTTAGTGTGAGGTTTGCTAAATAAATTAGGTTTTAACTTTTTATTGTTCACTTAATATATTACTTACTTTCCTTAATGACTCTGTCCTCATATAACTAAACCAATTTATTTAAAGTCTACGAACCCTTTACTTTATGGGATTGTAAGCAATTTAAATAATTTATATTGACCAACTGTCCGTCGTAGTTGCAATTGTTAAGAATTTATTTGCTTTTATGGTAATTTATGTACAACTTTTTGTGTGTAAAGCTTAAATTGTTATTCACAAGCCAAAGATTGACAAAAAATATATATGTAGCATTTGATTTCAATTCTCAACTATACAGATTTACGCATTAAAAAGGTTTTTTAAAAAAAAAGTTTTTACTAAAGCTGCTTATTTTACTGATTTTTTATGTTCAGTTGCTGTTGTTTAAGGTTATTAATGTTTTTACATTTTTCTTTCATTTATATGATTGTTAAAAATGTTTCATTTTAGTTGAATTTTTTGTTTGTTTGCTGTTTTCTGGAGAATTAAAAAAAAAGTACTACATGTAACATAGTAACCATGTGTAAGGCATATCATTAATTTCTGTCCTTTCAAAAGAAAAAAAATAAAAACAAATATTTTTACCTAGTGTTTTTGATATTGGGTAACAAAAATCTATTTTGAAATATTGTCACATTGTTGATGTGTAACTTTGTCCTTTTCGGCTTTTAGGTGTAATACAAAAAAACAAAAAAAAACGAATGTCTAAAAAATTAAAGTATGAGTTGTGTCTGTTTAGATTTTATGTCAAAATAAATCTGTATGTTTGCGTGTGGAATGTATGATGTCTTTGCTGGAGCATGGGTATCAAATGAAAACTTTTTTCATTTGTCACAACAAGGAAATTCATCTGTTTGAAACAGTTTCAGTTTTATTTTTTCTTGCTATTTTTTTATTTTACAGCTTTAGTTTAAATTTCATAAATTTAAGTTTGGTTTTTTGTTTTATTGTCGTTATACAACCTGGGTGGTGGAGAAAAACACAAATAAAAAATGCCTTCTGGACATGACAAATCTCTAGTGGAAGTTTATGTTAAAAGTTACTCGTGTAATCTAAAATTTACATAGAACTTCAGTACAGGTGGTTTGTGTAACTAACTAGTAGACAAAAGAGGATAAATAAAATTCTAAATATAGTAAAAGTTCTTATATGTTTATTTAACGATATAAATAAGTACAAGTTAAGACTCTAACATTTTGTTTAGTTAGGAAATATAATAAAAAAAACCCAATATAACTTTAACAATAGTTATTTTAATTTTGTTCAAGGAAATCTTATATTTTTGCAAACTACAGGACCTAATTTTGAAGATAGTTCGACAAAATTTGGCAGAAACATTTGTTTATACCCAAGGACTTTCGCTAGAATCGGTCCATTATTTCTCCTAGCCAACAAACAATTGCTCTATACGAAAATAGTTAAGCTCTCATAATTATCTTTATTATAAACATATACAAACCAAATTCAGGACAAATAAATTTTATATAAGCTGAACCAAATTTAGAACCGATCGGTCCACAATGTTCCATAGCTGCATATCAGCACCACTGCGATAATGTGCATAAATCTCTGAAATATATAAGAATCTAAATAAAAAGATGTCTCATACAAACACAAATCATCCCACCAAATTTTGTGACGATCGGTTCATAATTAGTCACAGCTTCCATATAAGGGCCAATTCAGAAAATCACTTTATAGAGCATAAATATCTTAAAACCCAGAAGTTCTAGGAGACAGTCCCGAACTAGTGATGAGGTAACTAGTTACTTCATCACTAGTTGTTACCCATCATTTAGGGTGGGAACTAGTTACTTCAATAAGGACTGAGATCGAAAAATTCTTAACACAAGTTTTTCATTAAAACTTTTGACCCAAGTGTTATTTGATTTGATTTTATTTTTTTTTATCAAATTACCTTTGTAAAGCATGTCAGTTATTATGTTTAATGTCAATTATGTTCATTTGTTGTTAATCTGATTAAAATGAGTAACGAGAAAAAAGTGCGTACTAAAATTATTAAATATTTTCAACAAAATCCAACTTGGTCTTACAAAAAGTTGGCCAACCAATCAAAGATCTGCCGTCAAACTGTATCCAATGTTATTCAACAGTACCGGGAGAACATGTCCGTTGATAGAAAACCTATTTCAGGTAAAAGGAATGGTTCACAAGATGTTTGTAAACCCAAAAGAATAGAAAGCATTTTCAAAAGAGCTCCCAACACATCCGGTAGGAGAGCAGCCTGGTTAGCTCAGTGCTCGGACCATTTGGCATAAAAAAGTAAAGCCAATGCAGGTTTAAAAACATACACGGCTCAAAAAGTTCCTGATAGGAACTCTGCTAAAAATTTAGAGGGCAAAGACAAAGCACGGAAATTGTATGTTAAGAATTTTTCGATCTCAGTCCTTAGCTACGTGACTAGTTATTTTATCACGTGCATGTTCTAAGCAGAGAGTCAATTGACCATTTTTGACTACAATGAGACTATCTAATAGCTGGTCCAAAGTAGTAAACGCATTGGATTCACATGCCTTATTATCTACCTAACTTGTAATATGATCAGCAACACTACTAGTTATTTTATATACGGGTGCTAATTGACCCTAAATACTCATCTAAAAAGACATATCATAGGCAGTCCAATAAACGATATCTTGTAAACAAAACTTTCTTCGAAAACTCTCCAATGGATTGCTTCTGGTGGGTTAAATAACTAATGTCTATAGTGCAGTACAAAATAAACGTTTAAAGTGACTTCACTATAGGTTACTTAGATACACTAGAGTGATTATTGACTTCATGCTATGTTACATGAGATATCAGTATACTTAAGCAAAAATAAAAATTAACTATATAAGAATTATATCAATACAAATTGTATAAAGCCAGTTTGAACGAATTACTCATAAAACGTTTAAAGTGACTGCACTTCGGATTACTTAGAGACACTTAAGTCACAATTGTCTTCACGCTAGATTACCTGGGATGTATAAAGTAAGCAATTGTCTTCTCTCTGCACTAAGAAGAGCACATATGTGTCAAATTACCAAAATATATAAATTAGAGTCAGCCAAGTGATAAAACATTTGTTATGATTACTGTATATAAGGGATACATTGACTACTTGCTTAACTGCTGGGAAATGTTGGTATTCAAATAATATTCAATACAAATAAGTCTCATATCAACAGAAAAGTGTTTATAATCATATACTCGGTATAGGGCTTAGGCGACTTTACTTTCTTACTTGTTTTTTTGTTATTCATATGTAACTACTAAAATGAAATACTTTAATGAAAAGTTGAATAACTTTTACAATTTCTATTCGATTTTAAAAATTAAAAATTGTTAAGAACTAAATTTTCTATGTACACTACTATACATTTTTATAAGCCTTGATATCAAAATAAGCAATGAAAAGCTACTAAAATCGAAAAAGTTGATAAATTTTTTTTTTTTTTTTTAGATATTCTTAACAAAAACCATATTTATAACTTATATTTAACAAAAAATGCACATCATTCTAAAGCGTAAGTAATCAGGTTTGTTTCCATAAAGTCGCACAAAAACTGACTGACTTATAGGTCGATAAGTTGACGTATATTAATGAAAACGGAAACTTGATACAGGCAAGTTTTTATGAGCATTCATATGCCAACTAATTTATATTTATTTTGTGCATTCAAAAATACACTTACCATTTCATTATATTTAAACGGTTTTCAACAAGAGGTGTTATTTTTTGAATCACCCGGTATTTCGGTAGCTGTCACTTTTGAAGCTTTTCTTCTTTGACATTTTACAAGCAGAAACTACGCCATTACTAACAAGTAAGATAGTATGGTCGGCCAAGCCCGACCATATAATACCCTACACTAAGTAAATGAGCAATAACATTTTTTTTTCAAAATTTCAATATTTTATATTCGTGAACGATTTTCGGAAGTGGGCCTTATATGGGAGCTATGACCAATTATGGACCGATCACCATGTAATTAAGTGGTGTGATTAATATCTGTATGAAAGTTGTTTATGTTGCATTTTATGTGTATACCAACATTTTTAAGAGATTTATGCTCGTTAAAGTGATTATCGGAAGCAAGCCTTATATGTGAGCTATGACTAATTATGGGCCGATCATAATAAAATTTGGTGACATGAATTCCGTATATATAAAACTTATTTGGAGAAAAACTTGTGTAGATACCTATATAAATTAAACATTTATCACCGATAAAGTCCAATTTCGGGAGGACATTTGTATGGGGGCTAGGTGAAATAATGAACCGATTTCAGCCAGTTTCAATAGGCTTGGTCCTTGGGCAGAAACAATGATATGTACCAAATTTTATCGAAATATCTTCAAGATTGCGATCTGTAGTCTGCGCACAAATTTTACATGGACAACCAGCCAGACGGACGGACGGACGGACATCGTTTAATCGACTCACAAAGTTATTCTGAGTCGATCGGTATACTTTAAGGTGGGTGTTAGACTAATATTTTTGGGCGTTACAAACATTTGCACAAATCCAATACACCCTCCCCACTATGGTGGTGTAGGGTATAAAAATGGAACGATTCACTACAAAAATGGTGAAAATCTTGCAGTTACAGTTCACAAAACTAAAGCACTATTGGCTCGTCCATGTCAGACCGCAATACTGAAATTGGTGGAGAAATTCGAGCTGTTGGGACAAGTTAGTGATGTGAAGAATAAAACCCGTGCACGTAGCTCAAGAACAACTGAGAATATTGCTGCTGTAGCCCAAAGTGTTGAAGAAAACCCAGGTTTGTCCATTCATAGTCGTTCTTTGGAATTGAGCATTCCACAAACGTCATTACACCGTATCTTATAGTCGAAGTTGGATGATATTGATTTGGTCAACGTTGACTTTCAACATGACGGCGCTACGTGCCACACAAGCAACGAAACCATGCTCTTTAATGGGAAAATTGTCCGAACCGTGTTATCTCTCGAAGTAATGATCACAATTGGCCACCGACATCTTGTGATTTAACACCTTGCGACTTCTTCCTTTGGGGCCACGTGAAAGATAAGGTCTACGCCAACAGACCAGCGTCGATTCAAGACCTCAAAGATATAGATATATAGGCTATCGAGGACATAGGGCATCCACTTTGCAATTTGGTTATGGAAAATTTCATGAAAAGGTTAGGACCTGCAAGCGTGGTCGTGGTGGCCATTTGGCTGATGTTGTTTTTCATTATTGACGGCATACCTTCTTCTCTATTATTAAATAAACAACCGATCATTTATCTCAAAAAATTTCATTTTTCTTTGCATACCAAAATAAAACTTCTTGTAGGAAAACCCTGTATAATCCATTTCACATAGTAACTAAAGTGGCAACAACCCAAAGTCAAATTTGCCAAAGTGTATTAATTTCTAAAGCGGGATTTACAATAGTTTTCGAATGTTTGAATGCGGTTTTTATTTTTACTAACTTTTATGTAATTTTAAAGGATATATATCTGTCATTTATTCTCACAAAGTTATTGAACATTATAGTGCAAGCAATAAAGCTTTATGTTGCTTCGAAAATGTTAAATTTTGTAACAACAAAGCGTCATACTTATGCGGGAAGGTTTGCTTAATTCTTTAATTTTAAAAAAGTGCATCTGAAGCACACATATTGCTCACCAAAGCCTATGGTGAATGTGTTCCATCAGTTTTGATGTACGAGAAATAGTTTGTTTGGTTCCGAATTAGTGATCTTGATACGTAAGACAAAAATCGCCTAGGCCACCTAAAAAAGTTTGAAAACCAAGAATTGGAGGCATTACTCCATTAATATTGTTGTAAAACTCAACAAAAGCTTGCAAAATCATTGGGAACTATACAAGCAGCAATTTCAAAATGTTTGCAAGCAGCAGGATTCATCCAAAAGCAGGGAAATTAGGTACCATACGAATTGAAGCCGAAAGACCTTGAAAGACGATTATGCATGTCCGAAATGATGTTTGAACGCTATAAAAGAAAATCAATTTTGCTTCTAATCATCACAATAACCCCAAGACATTGTAGTTGAAGCCCAGTCATCCAGCCAAATCGACAACAAACCTCCATGGCGCTTAGGTAATGCTCTGTATTTGTTGGGACCAAAAGGATCCTATCTATTATGAGCTGCTGAAATATGGTCAGACTATCACAGGGAACCTGTACCAAACGCAGTTAATTCGTTTGAAGCCCAGAATATGCTTCCAGACATGAAACTGTAATATTCCATCATTTAAAATCTATTTAGTATGAAGTGGTTGGGAGAGTTTTGCCTCACCCACTTTATAATCCAGACTGTGACCCATCCGAATACTATTTTTCGATCAATGAAAACGCTCTCTCTGGGATACCCTTCACTTTGGAACAAAGTATCCTATAGTGGCTTTGTTCGTTTCTAAACCAAATTTTCTGTAATTTCATATTTGCTTTAAAACAAAGCAAAATTCATTGAAATCTTTTCATATTTGTTAACCCTTTTAGCCACTGTTTTATGTGCATTGATTTAAAATCACCTTTATCAAGTTTAGTTTGTTATAAAAAGTATAAAAAATTAAATCAAAACATAGAAAAACCACTCCATTCCAAAGTTTTTTGTGGAGTGTGGTGGTTAGTTTACTAACCACCGTGGCTGTTGACATTAAACATGATAATGATACACATTTTCGTGTATAATTTTGTCTAAATTTGCTGACCAAACAAACGATATAGTATATTATAGTGAATTCGATCGACTATAGAAAAGGCGATTAGTAAAGAGACCACTTAACCGCAAAGAGTTAAGAGCTGTACAAAGTTATGCAAACCTTTGTACTCTAACCGGGTGGTCAATAATTTCATTTTCTGAAAACATATGTCCTTCTCTCCAAGAAAATATTGCAATTGAACCAGTAAATTAGAAGTAGATTTTTCCCATCGACCCCACAGTGTACTACTAGTTGTAAAGAAATATTTTAAAATGCTCGCACAAGAAAAATTGCTTTATTTTTCAAAGTGTGTCTCTCGCACTCAATGTGTTTGCCGGACTCTGATTCAAATTATTATTAATAACAATATTAAGCATAAATAGCCATTCGGCTGAGCCAAAAAACCATATTAAAGTGTTGCGTGTTATTATTAGACACTTATGATAGACGCTTAAGATAATTTGTAGTTTGACAAATGTGACCTCTTAAATTTAGTTTGTATAACAAAATTAATCGTATTAAAATCAAATAGTATTAATCAAAACAACTAAATAAGTGAAAATAACAACAATTATAATTATTATGTCAATAACAATTACAATTTACTACTAAATTAGAAATGTTATGAAACATTTACTGTTCACATATCACGTGTAGTATGAGTTCTTATGTATTAGAAATAAGTAATAATAATATTAGATAACAAATCTTATTATTATTAATAACACACTGAAAAAAAATATGACACAAGTAGTTTCTTCAATAATATTATTAATTAATGTTGTAATAAGAGAGTTAAGGATTAAGTTTTGTGTTTAGCTCAAAAGATGGAAAATAATTGAATAAATTAAATCATAGATTTAGAGCAGTGGTGGGTACAAAGACAACATGTTTTATTAGTACTGTATAATAATTTTGTATGCAACCAATTCTCTAATTGTGTCTTTCTTTTCATAATTTCAAATAAATTTTCCTTAAACTCATGTTGTGTATATCTAAATAATCAAATGTGTTCTAAACCTGGTGTTTTTTAGTGCCGACCACTGAATTGTCCACTTGTGTAGACAAAAAATTCACATTTAGTTTAACCAAATATTATTAAACAAGTTCAACCAATTGTTTTTTTTTTTCCTTCTTCAGAGAAACTGAAATTTAGCCTGAAGAGCAAATTCATATTACAATTTTATTAAACATTTTTTTGTCAATAAAATGTCTCATTACCATGAACAGCATTTTAGTTTTATTGCTACAAAAAACAGCATAATAATAAAAGTAAAAAAAGCTATACAAAAGAAAGTATTTCTTTTTATTTTGTTATTTTTCACTATGCATGCAAATAATTTTTCATTAACATTCCAAACAAAGGAGTACAAAGCCAGAAAACTACAAGTTAAAACACTTAGTTACTTGCATACATATTAACATGAAACAGATACAATTTTATGTAGTATAAAGAGAATTCCTTGAAAATTATTAACATGAAAGTAGCAAACAATAATAATAATAATAAAAACTAGAATAATTTTTCATTGAATTCTTACTGAGAACAAGTAAAAGGAAGGAAGGAAACTAAATAAAAGGAAAATTTCTTTAGTTTTTTTCACACAATAAAAAAAAAAAAATAACAAACTTACATACATACACATACTTATATAGATATAATAATTTACAAATGTATGTATGTATATAAGTATAGCCCTTAAATGCCATCACTTAAAAGGTCGAAAGTCTGCTTTTCCTTGTTTCTTTTCACCAAAAATATAACGAAATAAATGTGAAGCCTAAAAGTATGTGTCTAAAATATGTTTTTTGTGTACGAGACTACAAATCTATGTATGTGTATATGTGTGTGTGTGCATATTTAGGTGTACACAAAAAACTTGTTTTTATTTTATTGTTTTTGTCTATTCTTGTTCTATGAGGGTTTGCGTGTATATGTGCTGTAACAATTTATGTATCCCAAATCCCTAAAGGTGGAGGTGTTAGTATAAGTACTAGTTTGTTCGAAAGGTTTGTAACACATATTTTGAAGTTGTGTTTAAAAAAAAAATATATAGCAAAGACAGATTTTAAAATGTTAAAATATATTTCATCAGAAGGTGAATTTTGAGGAACTCACAATATAAAATTCCAATAAATTCGAAAAATGTTCTATAAGAAAATATGAAGAAACAATAAAAATTTCAAATATGGCAAAAAAAAAAATCAAATTTTGATTATCAAAATCCACATTTCTATAATTACAGACATTTTTCAAAATATTTTGTGAGGGAAATTTCGAATTGTTTCCTACTAGAATAATAACGAAAAGTTTTCTATAGGATTCATTTTGAAAAATTTTTTGGAAAATAATTTTGAAAAATTTTTGTAAAAAATTTTAAACAAATTTTGAAAATTTTTCTATGCATAAAATTTAAAAAAAAAATTCGAAAAATATTCTATACGGAAAATTTCGAATAATTTTTTTCATTAAAGAAAAAATCTCCATGAAAAAATTTATAAAAAATTTTTCTATAAGAAACATTTTAAAAAAGTTTTCTATGATGAATTTTTTTCTTCGCACTAAGCTTGATTCCAGTCGCTGATATTCGTTAAGGACTTCTTCAAGGTTTTTGATATGTTCACCGAAAGTCTTACCCATGACAATAATGACAACGAGGTGCACCAAGCATGACTTTCAGTGAAGTGTTTTCCATTAAAAGCTCGATTGTGGCTGGAGCATTGCAGAGTATAAATGGCATCACATTAAACTGCCATAACTTGTCTTTGTCCGAAATCTGTACTTTGCAAGTCCAATGTGGAGAATCATTTTGTGTATGCTAATGTATCCAGAGTGTAATGAATTGGTGACGTCATTCAGCTTTCTGTAATCAATGCAAAATCTGGTGCTGACGTCTTTCTTCTTTACTAAAACCACGGGCGAGCTCCAAGGACGGTTCGATTATTACATTTCGCTCCATTTCGTTAAACAGCTCCTTCACTACGCTTCATTTTGCTAGATGAATAACTTTCGGGAAATTTTCAGGATCATTTTAAACAACATTTTAATAAGAAAAATTTCGAATAATTTCAATAAAGAAAATTTTAATGATTTTGCAACACGGAAAATTTTTAATAATTTTCTGAATCATGAATCATTTCGAATAATTTTTTATATGGAATTTTTCGAATAATTATCAATAAGTAAAATTTCGAATTATTTCTTATAGAAACATTTCGAATAATTTTCTATATAAAATACTTCGAATAATTTTCTATATGTTTTTTTTCGAATAATTATCAATAAGTAAAATTTCGAATTATTTTTATAAGTAAATTTTCAAATAATTTACAATAAAGAAAATTTGGAATTATTTTTATACGGAAAATTTCGAATTATTTTCTATACGGAAAATTTAGAATTATTTTTTATATGAAAAAACATTTCGAATAATTTTTAAATAAGGAAATATTCGAACATTTCAAATAATTTTCTATACGGAAAATTTCGATTAATTTTCTATATGGAACATTTTCAATTAGGAAAATTTCGATTTATTTTTATACGGAAAATTTCGAATAATTTTCAATAAGGAAAATTTCTAATTATTTTTATACGGAAAATTTCAAATAATTTCCTATATGAAACCACTTGAATAATTTTCTATATGGAATATTTCGAATAATTTTCAATAAGGAAAATTTCGAATTATTTTCTATATGAAACATTTCGAATAATTTTTAAATAAGGGAAATTTCCAACATTTAAAATAATATTCTATACGGAAAATTTGGATTAATTTTCTATACGAAACGTTTTGAATAATTTTCTATATGGAACATGTCGAATAATAAGGAATAAGGAAAATTTTGAATTATTTGAATAAGGAAAATTTTGAGTAATTTCAATAAGGATAATTTTGCAATTTCGAATAATTTTCTATATGCAACAATTCGAATAATTTTTAATAAGGAAAATTTCGAAAAACTTTCAATAAAGAAAATTTCGAATTTTTTTCTATATGGAACATTTCGAATAATTTTCAATAAGGAAAATTTCGAATTAATTTTTAATTTTGAATAATTTTCTATATGAAACAATTCGAATAATTTTCTATATGAAATATTTCGAATAATTTTCAATAAGTAAAATATTGAATTATTTTCTATATGAAATATTTTGAATAATTTTTATAACATTTCAAATAATTTTCTATACGGAAAATTTCAGTTAATTTTCTTTATGGAACTTTATGCATAATTTTCTATATGAAACATTTCGAATAATTTTCAATAAGAAAAATTTCGAATTATTTCCTATATGCAACATTTCGAAATAATTTTTAATATGGAAAATTTTGAACATTTCAAATAATTTTCTATACGGAAAATTTCGAATTAATTTTTATATGGAAAATTTCGAATAATTTTCAATACGGAAAATTTCGAATTTTTTTTTATATGGAAAATTTCGAATAATTTCCTCTAAGAAATCTCATACAAAATTCTGTACGGAAAATTTCGAACAAATTTCTATACGGAAAATTTTTAAGAAATGTTTAAAAGTTTCTATTAGAAAAGTTTTGTCCGTGAGAAAAAATTCTAACGGAAAATTTCAAACCAAAAATTATCAAATAAATTTCTATAAGATAATATTCAAACAAATTTTTATACAAATATTTTCGAAAAAAAAGTTTTTGATGAAAGAATTTTAGAAAAATATTTTATAAATAGTTTTCAAACATTTTCACAAATGAGAAAAATTTCGAATGATAATAACATTGAATAATTTCGAACGAAAATTATATCAAAAAATTTCAAATTGCAATGAGAAAGATTTAAAAAATTTTAGAAAAAAATTCTGAAAAAAACACATCTAAATTAAAAAATTTTAAAAAATTTCATATTATCGATAATCAATATTTATATTGAGCTTCAATTTTCATCTTAATAAATTTGTACTGTTTTACAAATTCTTATTTGCCGGATACTTCTAAAGCAGTTGTTTTTTGTTTAGACAATTTTTTGTCTTCCATTTCGCATGTTTGTTTAGCATTAACTAACACAAATATCCAGCAAGCTTTTTTTATTTTATTATAACATAAGAAAGATATTTTTTTATTTACATAACTTAGCATTCCACATATCCTAACATATAGAGCAGTGGTCGGCATAAAGAGAACATTGAAAATAATAACTTTTTACTATGATGTAATTTAATCAGCTATTGATTGTGATTTTATTAATCTATATATATAAAAATGAAATGGTCCATGTATTTAATGGCATCACGTGAGAACGATTTGACTGATTTTTTTTATCCGATTCGAAGTTTTTAGGAGATGGTTTGTAAAAAAAAAATTCATGGTAAAACTCGGAAATTTTAAGTTTTTATTATATTGCCTACTTTAACCACACTGCCTGCTTTTGTTTACATAGCCTTCGCTTAAACTTTAGAAAGTTCTTAATTAGTGGTATATGTGTTTGCTACAAATCATTAGTAAATATCGGTCAGCTAGTATTTTATAATATTTATGAAATTTTTTTATTTTTGTTTACAGTTAAATAACTGATTATGTTCGGAACCTAATAGCTATAGTTGCCGACCACTGATATAGAGTATAAAAGTAAATTTCAAAAGTAGTGGAACTTACTATAAAGACAGTTAGCAATCCATATAAATATCTTAACTAAGATTTATTATACAAAATAATTGAATTAGTTTAAAGTAAAACTTAAATAAATTGCAGAATTTTTTTAAGAACTATACTTTTAATTCTAGCCACTACTGTTTTATCTGAAATTGCTTTGTAAGCATATTTTGTTTTAGTTTTTTTTTCTTATTAAAAACTTTACATATTTAACATGCCTTAGCAAACATTCTTTTTTGTTTGGTTGGTCAAGAATATTTTCTACCAATTTCATTCTTGGTCAAATACTGAATACAGTATTGTCTTTTTTTGTATACAAATTGAAATATTTTGTTGCTTTTCCTTTTACTTATTGAATATATTTCGTTACGCATTTTGTTTACTTACATTCCTCCCCTCTTATGGTTATTTCAATGTTAAGCCAAAACTTTATAAATAACAATTACCTTAGGAACAAAAACAGAAAACTAAGGGCTAAGCCCTTAACCAAATACTGTTATTTAGTTACAGAATGCGCCACAAATGTTTTGTGGAAGTCTTACGTTTAACAAATAAAAATTTATTTTAAAAGTTTCGTATTTTTTCTTTGTATATTATTGTTTCCTTTGCAAATTTGTTAATTGCTTATGCTAAATTGTCTGTGTCTGAATTAATTGATGGAAGAAAACCAAAATGCTTAATATTGTAATTTCAAATTTGTGTTTGAGTAAGGGTTCTCAGCTTTAAATAGGAAACTTTAAAGACAGATTAGATAACTTGAGCCAGACAATAAGCAGCACTTGGATCTATAAAAATTTAAAATAATCTTTGTTCTTTTACTTATAATTCTGGTTAAAGTTAAAATTGAATTTCGAAAAAATTTTCTACACGGAAAATTTCGAACAATTTTTTATAGAAAATAATAATTTTCTGTACGGCAAATTTTGAACAATTTTCAATAAGAAAAATTATGAATAACTCTCAGTAAAAAAATTATTTTGAATAATTTTCAGTAAGAAAAATTTTTAATAATTTTTGCTAAAGAAAAATTTGTTTTTATATGGAAAATTTAAAATAATTTTGAATAATTTTCCTAACTGAAAATTTGAATAATTTTCTAAACTGAAAATGTGAATAATTTTCAATAAAAAAATTAAAAAAAATTTTTTTCAATAAGGAAAATTTCGAATAATTTTCAATATGGAAAATTTCAAATTATTTTCTGTTGAAAATTTTCAAATTATTTTCTATCCGAAAAGCTTTGAATTATTTTGAATTATTTTTACTAAAGAAAATTTTGAATAAGTAAAATTTTGATAATTTTATATTTCTTTTTTAATAAATTTCAATAAGAATAAGTTTCTATAAGAAACATTTTGAATAATTTTCAATAAGAAAAATTTTTAATAATTTTCAATAAAGAAAATTTTAATTAATTTTCAATAATGAAAATTTTGAAAAATATTCAATAAGGAAAATTACAAATAATTTTCAATACGGAAAATATCAAATAATTTTCTGTTGAAAATTTAGATTAATTTTCTATCCGAAAAGCTTCGAATATTTTGAATAAATTTTACATAAAACATTTTGAATAATAAAATTTTGAAAATTTTCATAAGGAAAATTTCGAATAATTTTCAGTAACGAATATTATGAATAATTTTGAATAATTTTCAATAAGGAAAATTTCGAATAATTTTTAGTAAAGAACATTACGAATAACTTTCTATTTGAAAACTTTGAATTGTTTTTATACGAAAATTTTCAAATAATTTTTTTAATGAAAACTAGAATAATTTTCTAAGCTGAAAATCTGAATAATCTTCACTAAGGAAAATTTTAAATAATTTACAATAAAGAAAATTTTGAAAAATTTTGAATAAAGAAAATTTTTAAAAATTTTCAATAAGGAAAATTTCGAATAATTTTCAATATGGAAAATTTCAAATAATTTTCTGTGGCAAAATTAAGAATAACTCTCTATTCGAAAAGTTTCTAATTATTTTAAATAATTTTCAATAAAGTAAAATTTTGAAAATTTTCAATAAGGAAAATTTTGAATAATTTTCTGTTGGAAAATTTCGAAAAATTTTGAATAAGGAAAATTCCAAATAATTTTCTGTGGGAAAATTCGAATAATTATCTATCCGAAAAGTTCCGAATTATTTTGAATAATTTCCAATAGACTAAATTTTGAATAATTAAAATTTTGAAAATTTTCAATAAGGAACATTTTTAATAATTTTCAATAAAGAAAAATTTTTAATAAGGAAAATTTCAAATAATTTTCAATATGGAAAATATCAAATAATTTTCTATTGAAAAAATTAGATTAATTTTCTATCCGAAAAGCTTCGAATTATTTTGAATAATTTTTACTAAAGAACATTTTGAATAATAAAATTTTGAAAATTTTCATAAGGAAAATTTGAAATGATTTTTAATAAGGAAAATTTTTAATAAATTTCAATAAGGAAAATTTCCAATAGTTTTTAATAACAAAAATATTCAGTAATTTTCAATACGGAAAATATTCAATAAGAAAAATTTCGAATAATTTTTATTAAAAACATTTCGAATAACTTTCTATGCGAAAAATTTCGAATTGTACTGAAAATTTTGAAAAATTTTCAAAAAAAAACTTTAAAAAAATTTTCAATACGAAAAATTTCGAATAAATTTTGTTAAAGAAAGTTTCGAATAACTCTATCCGAAAAATTTCATATGATTTTGTATATGGAAAATTACTAATAATTTTCAGAATTAAAAATTTTAATAATTTTCAATAAAGAAAATTTTGAAAAATTTTCAATAAGATATGTGATATATATTATATTAAAAAATCTCTGTTCTTTTATATTTCTAGTAAATGTAGTAAAAACAGAAACAGAAAAATATAAAAAAAAATTCTGACACTTGTAGAAAATCTCGAGTCACAAAATCTTGAACACTTGTTTATAAATTGAATTAATAAAGTCAACATTAGCCGAATTTTTTTTTGTTCCTCCAAGAAAATTGTCATGGGCAATTAGTAGAAGCTGGAATTTATAGTGACTTTGATTACGAATCTATTAACGACTTTGAGAAGATATTATTTACTATGCGATATTGCTAAAAATGTTTGTCGAAACATTTGTTAGCATTATAATATATGAATAAATATTTCATTTTCTACAATTTTTTTTTTTCTATGATGTTAAAATTTTCATTTCACAAATTTCCCTTGAAAAAATTTATACATAAATCTTGTTGAATTGTTAAAATGTTTAAATTGCTGCAAAAATAAATGATAAATAATTTCAATTTGTTTTTTTCTAATACACAAATGATTATTTATTCATAAATTGCTTTTACAAAGAAAACTAAATTTAAATAATTTGTATTTCGAAAAATTATCAAGAAGTGTTTATTAGTGCTTATCCATTTATTAACTTACTAAGAAAAATCTACTTATCAATATGAAATATTCGGTATGGAATTTAAATCAAAAATTAAATACATAGGAAAAAAATGTATGTGTTTAATGAATTTCTACATAAACTGTATGAATTTATTCCCAAAACTGTTAAATGTAGAGTGTGAATTTTACATACATATTATAAAATAAAATATGAAGTACATAGTTTTTTGTTTTCCCTACGGGGAATGCGATTGGTGAATTTCATAATAAATAAACATAATAATGAAAATTGGAATAAATTTCCAAAAGACAATTAGATTTGTTTATTCTTATATTGAATTGAAACCAATGAAAGGCAGTTCATTCCATTTATGTACAACATTTTTCTGTGTAGTTCATTTGATTTTTTTTAAATAAAAAACCAAACATTTTTCACTTAAGAAACACGTGTTGTAATAACTCATAAATAAGTTTTTTAGACTGCCATGGGCGTCTCGTTAACATTGTCTAAATTGGCTAAAACTTTCAGTACTAATGTTTGAAACCTATTAGCAGATTCTTCCTCAATATTTAAAATATATTTTTATAATTGCTGCTCTAGTGCATTAATAGTTGGAAGCTAAATTTAACCTAAGCCAAAAATTAATAAAACGTTTATCTCTTTTGAGTATTTTTTCCATAAATTTGTTCAAGAGTTTTAAATCCTTTACCTTATTCATAATCTAGAGAGCATTAACTTTTCAATGATACCAAATAAAAAATCCATGCCGTTTAGTAATTTTTAAGTTTGGCTTTGTTTATAAAAAATATTTTTTCAGAAAATTTATAAAAAAAAAAAATATTTCAGGTTATCTCATATCTCTTCCACAACTTTTTTTCCACTAAACTTATTTCTCTGATTTTCAATACCAAACAGCTTAGGCTAATTGCAAACATTCCTGAATAAAATTAATTTAACTTGGTTTTATACTACGCATCTGAGCGTGTTTTACACACACACAGACAGAGAAAGACAGAGCTAAATCAACTTATACTTTAATATAAAACAAATATGCATATCACAGCGTTTCGCACAAATTCATTCACTATGATTGGTGGTGAAGAGAATAATATAAATATTTTATACATATATTCACGGTCAAGTTATAAAAATTTCCTCTACGAAATGCGAGACTATAGCGGCTTTATTGATATATTAATCATGTATGTAAGTTACTTGGGGGCTACCGAAAGTAGATTTCAACATACAGACGAACATGGCTATGTCGCCTCAGCTATTTATAATGATTTAATACATTTTGGATTATTATGGGGTCACAAATGAAAAATGTAGAAATTACAAACGGAATAACATTTTAATATTAATATCATAGAGAAAATATACATAGAGCGGAAACTCTCCTGGCAAAGTCCTAACTCAGTTGTCAAAAACCTAAGTTTTTTTTTTTTTTTTTAAAACAAACACAAACTGCGAAGCGTTTTGCTTGTCTGCAGATACACCCAGAGTCTCTGGCGGGAATCGAACCCGCAAGCCCCAGATTGATAGTCCAGCACACTATCGTGTAGTCTATCGGGGCACCGATAGACTACATACACTATCGTGTATTAGTAAAAAAACTATGTGAAAACAAAAGCAACACTTGTATGTGTAACTTTTTTGAGTAATTATTTGTTTGAGCTTTTTTTTTACTTTTCCCTCTATGTATATTCTCTCTATGACTAATATATTAAACCATAGAGAAACAACAAGAGCGGAAACTAGAAAAAAACTCACACAAAAATTTTACTCAAAATAATCACACATACGAGTGTTGTTTTTGTTTTCACATAGTTTTTTTTTTACTAATACATTCTCAGCACTTAGGTTTTTGACAACTGAGTTAGGTATTTGGTAGGAGAGTTTCCGCTCTATGTATTAAACATTGTTTAAATAAAAAAACTAGTAAGAAAGTATGGTCGGTAAAGCCCGATTATATACTATCGTACACTGAGTAAATGAGCAGAAACATTTTTCTTTTAAAATTTCAATAAATTATTTTCTGAAATAAACCTTAGATTAGGCCGCTACACTTTCACTATGAGTGGCAATAGTATATATGTATAAGTTTGTCATTACATTTGTAATTTCTACATTTTGCATTTGCTACCCTGCAAGGTTAAGTTAGGTTTCATGGGCAGCCGCTTCTCAAGCAGCTTGGGTGCATACAAATCTGATCCCATTGTGATACCCAAGGGGTAGACAGCAGAGTATTTATAATACTTCCGTTGCCTCGTGGTTAAACCAGCCAGATTCCCGGATGAAGGAGTAGATTCGTCTAAGATTCATCCTTGATAGCTCATCCAAGCATGATAGGAATGGAGCCGGGCATTGGCGTAGAGGTAATACACAGTCTCTTCCTCTTCTTCATTATGGCAGCTTCTACAGAAATCATTGTACCGTAGGCCCATTCTTCTAGCATGTGCCCCAATTAAACAGTGTCCTGTAATAAAGGAGACAATTAGTCTTATTTGCTCACGACTGTAATCCACAAGTAGATTCGTTCTGCTGGCATCATATACGGGCCAAGTCGACCTCGCTGTAGCACAGGAAGGTTCATTAGTCCACCTGTTTTGTGGAGTCTCATATAGTATCAACAGCCATCTTGCATTTAACAAGGGAAATACCAGAAAAGGGGTCGATTGCCTCATCATTTATCATTGTACCCCTTTTGGCCAATACATCTGCTATACAATTACCCTGATTTCCATCGTGTCCAGAGACCCATATAAGCATTATCCTAGAATGTCTCGCTAACTCATTTAGGGATACCCGGCATTCCTCGGCTAATCTAGATGTCGTGAGGACACCCGCTATTCCGTTAACGGCAGCCTTGCTGTCAGTAAATATACATATATCAACAGATATTCGATAATACCTCAGCCAGTTGGATGCACGTTTAGTGGCAGCAATTTCCGCCTAAAGAGCAGTACTAAAGTCAGGTAGCCTAAAGAAGGATTTTATCCCGAAGTTTTCCATATAGAAACCTCCACCGACCCTGTTTCCCCTATTAGAGCCGTCAGTGTATATCCTTATGACATCATCAAGGGAAAGAATCCGCTATGCCATAAATCCCTATTCGGGATCAAAGCAAAGTATATATATTCTGGATCGTTATAGATAGCGAAGTTGATATAGCCATGTCCGTCTGTATGTTGAAATCAATTTTCTGAAGCCACCAAATAACTTACATACATGATTCATGCATCAATATATGGAAAATTCTTCCGGCTCGGTTGCTTTTTAAAATCGACACAATCGGCCTAGAAATGGCTGAAATATAAGGAAAAAACCAGGACAGCCACGATTTTTGACCTTTTTGATATACAAGGTGGCGCAAAAGTAATCCTCCTATCAGAAAATGCTATAAATTTTGCCGATTATTGGTCAAATAAATAGTCAGCAATATTCTGCGTTCTGGAGCAGTGTAGCGTAACATTGTTTATTAACGTGTATTTCGCATGTGTTTACTACACAAATGTCAAAACAGAACTGACATTAGGGGCCTCGCAAAATTTATAGCATTTTCTGATAGGAGGATTACTTTTGCGCCACCTTGTATATCTGGATTACTAAGTCACTAATATAGACAATATGAATATCCAATAATAGATATTTTAAGGACATTCGCGTATATATGGCCAAAGTCGGTCCTACAATTGGTAAAAATCGGGAAAAATGTTTTTTAGCCCGATTTTTTTTTTTCAGGAAAAAAATTTTTTTCTACAAATAAAATATTTTTTTTTTTTTAAATTTGAAAACATAAATTAAAAAAAAATAAATTTTGTTTACCTAACATATTTTGCTCAAAGTATAGTTTTGTAAAGGGTGTATACTTGTTTCTATATGAAACTGATTTTTGTTATTGTAATATATTTATATTTGTTAAATTCAAATATGTAGAGCTGCACTTGAAATTTCATTTATACAAAAATATACGCACACAATATGGTTTAATATGTAAATAAATTAAATATTTGCAATAAATCAATGACAAAATTTCATTTATGCACAAGTCAGCAGAAGTGCACTGGTCGTCATAAAATCACTTCAAAGGTGACCACAGTAATGTGAGCATTTTATGTATTGAATATGAAATATGATAGGAGTATTAAGAGTAATCACACGTAGATAAAAATGCAATGTAGAGCAGAGATCCGCAAAACTACTACACCGTGCTTTTTTTTCTCACAATAACGTGGTAGTTAACTGCATGCGAACAATCAAGTTGAATTGAAGGGAACCCGTTTTGAAAATTAAACATTTCTATATAGTATAGCCTTGCGTCTCTTGGTATTCGACAATTTAGTTATTGCATGTGTATGTATAGAATTGCTTTATACAAAACTGTGATGCCCCTGCATAGCCATCACTTATTATTTTACTGGGTTTCTCTCTCGCTCTTCTGGTAAAATCAATCAAATATAAACAATGTAAGCGATTTTTATAAAATTTCTGCAATTTTTATTCCCATAAAACAAATATTTTTATACAAAAAAACTTTTTTTTAAACATATTAAGTATGAATGAGTACATATTGGTTGCCTTGTATTTATATACGTGTATATTACACATTGCATTCCTACATATGGGCATTTTCATGCTATTGTACGTGACATTTGTACGCCTATATGTGGAATAGAGGGTACTAAATAAAAAACATGAGTACATTCGAAGCATTGCTATCTAAAATATCGAGCGAAATACTGGTAATTCGTATGTGACATAAAACGGAAGTGATTTTGAAATACGAAAATCTGTGAATCGCGGGATGGTTTCATTTAATATTTTTCATTTGTAATCCGTCATATTTAAGTAAAACCAATCTTTGGATGATTTCATAATAAATAAATTCCGTACGCGACATATTTTTCTCTTACAAAAACTATTAAAAAAATATATATTTCGGCTTATTATCATCGCCACAGTTCCCTTAAAGATAGTTATTTTAAACTGTTATTTTTGCTCTCAAAATCTTTTAGTAAGCTCTAATTACCAACTCATCTTGATAAAAGTTTTAATGGCTTTTATTTTTTCAGTCGTGGTTGACATATTTATGAAATTGCCCATATGTATTTATGTTATATACATATATGTATAAATAAATAAAATAAAACAATCTGAAATCACTCGAGAGCTATAAATTGCAATAAAAAATGCTACATTCATGTTAGGGCAAAATATGAAGTGTGAATTAAGGGTTTAATTAAATATACAAATAAATGAAATGCTCTTAATATTACGTGTACATACATATATGTGTATGGATGTGTGTACATGTGTGTAATGTTCATTATTAATATATAAACAATAGCATACTTTTAAGTGTCAACCTGGGGCATAGAAGTGAAGGATTACAATTTATTTTTAAAATTAAAATATATGTCACTTAAAAACAATATTACAAACAGATTAAACAGTCAAGGAAATAAATTTATTCTTGATAATGGTAAGGGTTTAATTGTATTCTTTTTTAAAGTTGTTTTATGCAATAAATGTGGTGAATACTTCAAAAACAATATGCTAAAATATAATTATTAAATATATTTGCCAAGTGATTAAGTGTCCAAACCAGGTTTTTTTAAACATTACTTTCCAGCTGAAAAAGTGCATAGCAAATATCAATCGTTGGTAAAACTATTGTTGAAACACAGCAAACTTTAAAACAATTTAAACAACGTTTGATAACACAATATGGACTTCCTATTATTTTGTTGGTTATTAATGTACTTAGTGTGTAAAACGTGCAGTAAATAAGAAAAAAGAGAGCTTTTAAGAAGATTCAAGGCTTATTAAAATATTTAAGTACATTTTTAGAAACTGTTACAAAAGTTTTTGAAATGAAAAATCAGTTATATTTGCATTTATTGGCATTTTTGCGATGAGTGCCTTGAGGCATGCATAAGAGGGCTAAACAAAAATCACATCAATAATCAGAAAATTTAAATTTCCCTAATCAGAGAAACATATGTGCATTCCATTTTGTAAAAGTCTCGTATGAAATCATATATGAAAAACGATTTTCTTCTATCAGACAAAATCACTAATATTAATCCAAATTTTTTTGATTTTTTTTTTTTTTTGCAGAAATTTTGTATTTAAAATTTGTTATTTGTTCTCTAAATATGATTTCTATACATTTTTTACTCCTTCAGCTTTTGGCTCAATTCACCCAAATACAAAAATAAAAAACTTTAAGTTATCATTCTAACCCTTTTCCATTATTTTATATCCAACAGCCTCGTTTAGCATGCCGACTTTTTTCAAAAATTTTTCCATTAATAATTACTGGTGTTTGTTGCCCTTTTCGTCGCGTAAATAAGATCTCAATCAATCATTTGGTGTGATTGACACATTAATCTATGTATAGAATATGTGTCTGTGTGTTATTTTTACTGGTCCTGCATAAAATATGAGTTGATTTTTATTTTATTCAAAACATGCATTAATCTTTTGCAAGTAATTAATAATATGTATTGCGAGTAAAGGGAACCAAAATAAAAACAAAAATTTGCATAACTACGAAATGTTAGAAAACGATGTACAAGTGGAGCTGCTTTTTTACTGGAAATAAAAAGTCAATAGCCTTTTTGAATATAAAAGCTGTTAACATACGTAGAAATAGTGATTAATATTGAAATACCAGGTATAACAAAAAGGTTTAAACAGCTAGGAGAAAGGAATCGAATATATTCAAGCAGATGTAAATATATCAATACCCCACAAGTTCTAAGTAATGCATACCGTATTCAGTAGTCAAAACAAAGCATGTTATTACTAGGGTTCCATAAAACGACTTTGAAACCATCGAACTTTTGCTAGAAAATGTCAAAAACACCAATTCAACTTCTTGGTCGGAAAAAAGTCAAAAACGATATACGAAAAAAGTCGACTAACTGAAAAAAGTCGTACAGACTTTTGCATATTTTTCATAAATTAATCTAGCAAAGATATAGTCAAAATAGTATAAAAATCGTAAAATTTGGACTAAAAAAAAAGTCGAAGAGTTGATTTTTCATAAATTAATAAAAGACTAAAAGTCGACTATTGAACAAAACAAAAAAGTTTAAGTTTCATTTCAATGTGGGAAAAGAGTGGAAATCAATTTACCAATAAAGTCGACTAACAGAAAAAAGTCGTGAAGCCGCCTTTTATGGAATAATTTTATAAACGAATTTCTTTCATAAATTAATATGGTAGCTACGTACAATTATTTTTACACTAAAATAGAATAAAAATCGAAACATGTGGGTTAAATATGGGTTGATTTTCATAAACTAGTAAAAGTCACATTGTTTAAAATTAGAAAATATAAAGTTTCATCTCAAAAGTCGCAATCGACTTCTGGGTCGGAAAAAAGTCGAAATCAATATACCAAAAAAGTCGACTAATTGAAAAAGTCCTAAAGTCGAATTTTTTATCGCAAACTAATTTAAAAATTTTCTTTACTTCATACTTCATAAATAAGTTTTTACACTAAAATAGGATAAAAATGGAAAAATGTGGATTAAAAAAAGTCGAAGTGTTGACTTTTCATTAATAATCAAAACTCTAAAAGTCGACTATTAAACAATGTATATAAGTTAAAGTTTAGTTTCAAAAATCGCCATCGGTTTCTCTGAAAAAATTCGAAATTGATATACGCAAAAAATGGACTAATTTAAAAAACGTCGTAAAGTCGACTTTTTTGCCAACATTTTAACAATTTCGTAGTCTGGTAACGAAGTAGTTTTTACATTAAAATAGGATAAAAATCGAAAAATGTGGATTAAAAAAAGTCGAAGTGTTGACTTTTCATTAATTAGCAAAAGTCTATAAGACGACTATTAAGCAATGTTTAAAAGTTAAAGATAGGTTTCAAAAATCGCAATCGATTTCTTGGAAAAAAGTCGTCTAATTTAAAAATGTCGTAAAGTCAACTTTTTTATTGAACACAATTTAACAATTTCATATTCCATAAATTAATCTGTTAACGATGTAGTTTTTACACTTAAATAGGATAAAAATCGAAAAATGTGGATTAAAAAAAGTCGTAGTGTTGACTTTTCATAAATAATCAAAACTCTAAAAGTCGACTATTAAACTATGTATAAAAGAAAAATGTCGTAAAGTCGACTTTTTTTAGCACACAGTTTAACAATTTCATTTCCTCCATATTAATCTGTTAACGATGTAGTTTTTACACAAAAATAGGATAAAAATAAAAAAATGTGGATAAAAAAGTCGAAATGTTGACTTTTCATAAAAAGGCAAAGGTCTAAAAGTCGAGTATTAAACAATATATAAAAGTTAAAGTTTAGTTTCAAAAATCGCAATCGATTTTTAGGAAAAAGTCGAAATCAATGAACCAAAAAAGTCGACCAACTGAAAAAAGTTGTAAAGTCGCCTTTTTTATGGCAACAATTTTACAAACGCATTTTTTTATAAATTATATGGTAACGATGTACAATTGCTTTAACATTAAAATAGGATAACAATCGAAAAATGTGGATTAAAAAAAGTCGAAGAGTTGACTTTTCATATTTTAGAAAAAGTCTAAAAGTCGATTGTTAAACAATTTATAAAAATAAAAAAGTTTAATTTTCATTTAAAAAGTGGAAATCGACTTATGGGTCGGAAAAAAGTCGAAATCAATTTGTGAAAAATGTCGACTAACTGAAGAAAGTCGTAAAGGCGCCTTTTTATTGAAAATTTAACAAATGCATTTTTTCATAAATAAATCTAACAGCGATGTAATTTTTACCTTAAAAAAGCATAAAAAGTCGAAAAATGTTGATCAAAAAAAAAGTCGAAGAGTTGAGTTTACATAAATTAGCTAAAGTCTAAAAGTCGATTATTGAAAAATTTAAAAACTATAGATCCCACCTTTTATTACCAAGATTTTTCTGGAAATTAAAAGACTTTTTGTTAATATTTCCAAGCTAAACTAGGAACATTTACTTAAGTATATTCCACATCCAAAACCCACATATTTCTTACTTTTCTCGCTTAAAACTTTACTAAAACCAATGCTAAGAGCAGTCAGTTAAGCAAAAACAGAAAAGAACAGAAATATATAATTCCTTATATACAAGTTTGTTGGTATTGTTCTTAATTTGTTTTAGCCTTTTGTCTTAACTGCTTTAAACATCAACAGTATTTAAAGTTTCCATAAACCAGATAAAAAAAAAAGTTAAAGTAACTTTTGTCTTAATGAAATAAACCGAAATAAAATTACAAAACAGAAAAATAAAACAAAATAAGGGAAAACAACTTTTGTTTGTGGCCTTTTCTTTTGGTCATACAATGTCTAACAGTGGTTACTAAAAGTTTCAGCACAAAAACAAAGCACAGTATTTCCATTTTTTTTTTTTTTTTTTATATAATTTTTCAGTGTTAACTTTTTTAATACACTTATTCCTTTTATTTTGAAACAAGTTTAGTTAAGAGCCAAAGACCAAATAAATGTTATCAAGTATGCCAAGCACGTTTTTTATTTAATACAAAATATGTCGAATCTGTTATTTTTTTTATCGTTCTTGTGCGGCTCTTTTTGTTAAATTTCTGTTTTCTTTTGTTTGAAAGCAACATTCTGATGAATACCTTCATTGTAACTGAGAGTATGTCCTTGTGCTGCCTTTGCCATTGTCTCTTTAAAATAAGAGAAAACCCGTCTTTATCATAATCATTATTATACACAGCGTCATCATCTGTAGCAGCAATGTTGGCAACAACAGCAACATTATGTTGAGGCCGCATTTGTTATCCTTAAAACTAATCAACACTGAGTTAAAGCCACATTATTAGTTAATGTGTCTTTCTACTTGCCACTGCCAACGCCTTTTGGCTCACTCAACCTGCCTCACTACCCACAGCTCTTTAAATAAAATGTAGCATAAATAAAGCACCAGTAGTATCAAGGCAATGTAAGAACCTTTGCCACAAGTAAAGAATTGCTTATCATTTAATATAATGTTATAATGAAAGCGCGTTAAACGCATAATGATTAAATACAACAACCACAAAAAAATCATCTAAAAACATTAAATGAGAACGAAAAAAAAACTCTGCACGCTATTTATACGATTGGTGTCATTATTTACGAAATCATGTTGAAATAAAATTTGTTTTTGATTATAAAAGTCTTGAGAAGCGAAAAGTGATTGCTCTGATTAACGGGGTTCAGAAATTTTAAAAGAGTATTTCATATATATATTATATGTTTACTCTTGAACCTTATCAAATCCTAAGCTATCAACTTCAGTATGTGTAAAACAATGTTACAAGCTAAATACCAAACCGAAATTAATAATATTCATTTGGGATATTTATCATTAACCTAAGTAATTTGGTATTGAAAATCAGTAAAATCGCTTTAGTACTAAAAAAGTTATAACACCAAATGTGAAACCATGTGGAAAAAATTTTATTTTATATAAAAAAAAATGTTAACATAAATATTCCTTTGTTTGTGGTTGCAATGTGTTTATGAGTTTAAAGCAGATTAAACTAAAGAGAAAATTTCTTTATATAAGAATGTATTGGTGTCTCGTGACGTTAATACCCAGCAGTTCTAGGAGACAGTACCGAACTAGAGATTTTAACTATCATTTAGGTTGGGAACTAGTTACTTCAATAGCTACGTGACTTGTTATCTTAACCACCAGAAACAATCCATTGGAGAGTTGTCGAAGAGAGGTTTGTTTACAAACTGTCGTTTGGACTGCCTATGTATATCAATTCTGGCTGACCATTTGAGGTAAATTAGCACATGTTTAAATAACTAGTTATAAGCTGATCAAGTGACCAGTTAGGTAGCTAGTAAGGTAACTGACGCTATGTAATCAGTATGTGAATCCAATGCATTGACTACTTTGGACCCGCTATCAGACAGTCTCATTGTAATCAAAACGGATAATAAAAAAGGGTGCTTAGGACATGCGCGTGTTAAAATATCTAGTCACGTAGCTAGTTATGTAACTAGTTGTCACCCTAAATGATGGGTAAAATCACTAGTTCGGAACTGTCTCCTAGAACTGCTGGGTTGCCACTCATTCGAGATCTTCAGAAGACCTACATAAGCTGTAAAGTCTTTTCATAATTTGAGTCATCTGTCTGAGAAAGCTGCACACTAGGCTGGCTCTTTTTTTGTTTTCAATGATAGTAAGGTCCAATATTGTTCTACGTCATCCAAAAACCAAATACTGCATAATACACAAAGCCCGTGACTTTGTGAAGGAAACACAACCTGTGTTGGATAAAAAAATCATTTTATTTTTCAACATAGTCTCCTTTGAGCTCTATACACTTTGTACAATGTTTCTCCAATTTGTTTATCCCTTCTAAAACATTAGATTTGTTGAGGTCATCAAAATAGTTATTTGTTTCTGAGAATAATTAATCGTTAGAGTAAAATCTCTTTCCGCCGAGCCATTTCTTCATGTTTGGAAACTAGAAATAGTCACTCGGGGCCAAATCCGGCGAATAGGGAGAATGAGAGAGCAATTCGTAGCTTAATTCATGGATGTTTTCCATGGAAACTGCACATGCGTGTACACGAACTAACTTTTATCTTGGCCAAATGCGATCGATTTTTTTCAAACCCTCATTAAAACGACCCAATATGTTAGCATAATATCCACCATTGATTGTTCTACCCTTTTAAAGGTAGTCAATGTGTATTATACCGCATGCTGCCCAATAAACGGTCGTTCTGATTTTATTGTGTGACAAACCCATTGGCGATTAACCCGTGAAACCCACTGCTTTGACTGCTGTTCGGTAGCTAATGTGCTTTGGTGTATCCCCGTTTCGTTCACGATTACGAAACGGCACAAAAACTCGTCCATATTGCGGTTGACTTAACGCCAAACACTCATGCGAAGTTGTCACACGATTGCGTTTATGGTTGATTGTTAGCACACGCGGCTTCCATCTTGCGGAATGGTTTCTCATACACAGAAAAAACTGATTCGTGATAGCAACCGAATTTGTAAACAATCGAATGATTCGGTTGCACACATAGAAATTTTCGGTCCTATCAAGAGAATGCCAGATTATAAAGAAGAATTTCTGTTACTAAGTAATCATTAAAAATTAAAACCACTGAGCAATGTCTTCCACAATCTCTCTGACTTTCAATCTCCGATCGGTCAATACCATATCGTGAAATTGTCAGTTGTTTCAGGTATAGAGACCTCAAGTGGGAGTCCAGAACGTTGAGAACGAAATTCAGTAAACCACTTTTTATACCCTTCACCATGATTGGCAAGGGTATACATATATATGTTTGTCATTCCGTTTGTAATTTCTACATTTTTCATTCGCCATCCCAAAAAGTACATATATTCTGGATCGCTATAGATAGCAGAGTCGATACAGACATGTCCATATGTTCGTCTGTATGTTGAAATCAACTTTCCGTAGCCCCCAAATAACTTAAATACACTATTCATACACATGCTATTGACCCGGTTAGGTCCTATTTAAAATTAAAAAAAATGGCTGAAGAGTCAATTGACAGATGCCTGTTGATAGCAGCGGTGTTGTTATTTTAGTTAACAGTCAGGAAATTCAAAAAGTCATGGACGTAGGCTATAAATATGGGTACTTTTTGTTTCAATAGTACCATTTTTATTTCTGGGAATATTTGTCTCTTTTTGAAGAAAGCAAAGAACGAATTGATGGTACTTTTTCTTCCGATATAGTTTTACAGGCAACATTGTCTTCTGTGGCAAAATATTAATTAATGAATTAAAAACAAATTTAATACATTCTTTAATAATTAGTTATGTGATGGCTTTTATTTAAGAAAATAATTTCCACCAAAAATGTTTCGCTAGAATAAATTTCCAAAAAAAAAAAACAGTTTTTCCTCTAAACACAAAAGTTAATGGAGTAATGTTTATAATAGTTTCAGGAAAATCACTTGGAATTCAATTAAAAATTTCTTGGAATAAAAGCAAAATTGATAATATAAATAAAGGAGAGAATTTTATATTAAAACAGGAAATGGTTTAACCTTCAAGTATTTATAATTACATAAAACAGTTTTCTACACCTTTTACAGTTAAACAAAAAAAACTAGTTCCAAGAGAAATAATTTAGTTTAAAAATGAACAATTTTGAAGGTTAAGTAAATATTTGAAGCATACTTTTAGCAGTTACTATAAACGATTCTAATAAATAAATAAATTTTAAAGTAAAACAAATTGTATTTATGTATATGAATTTCCACTTATTTATATTTTCAGTATTTCTTTAAAATTAATTAAAACTTTTAGTTTAGTTTTAATAGAAATTCGTATTAATGGTTATTTATAATAGGTTATTGTTAAAGCATACTTTGCGGCGTATGCAAATAATTTATTTATAGCAATATGAAATCAATAAATTTTTATATAAGAAAATATTTAAAGCACTACAACATGGTTAATTATTTAAACAAATGAAATTCATTATTTTCTTCACTTTAAACTGTTTATATACATAAATTTTAAAGCATACTTATAGGAGTCCAGGTTAAATGTATTTATTTTCTAAAACAAACTCATATTTTCTTAGCTTTCAATATAAAAATTTAAATATTTGCTTAAATATAAAAAAAGCACAAACATCAACTGCAAAAAATAAAAAAAGCAATGGCTAAAAAAAGAAAACTTTTAAAGTGAATTAACATAAAATGTTTAACAACAAACGGCCAAAGAAAAAACATCCAACCCAAATGTTTACTTGTATAATCAATGTAAATAGAATCGAATTTCCAAAATACCTAAAAGAAAAAACCAAAAAAAACACCTCAACCCAAGCTACAAATAAAGGCATATCTGCAAACATTTATACCTATATAGATGTTGTTATGAAAACATATCCCCAACTTAAGCCAATAACAAACAAATCAAAAGGATAAACACGCACCCACTTACACATACACATCGTCTAGGAAATTTGGAATTTGAGCTGGAAACCTAAACAAGAATATCACTATACATCTCTGAGCTCAAAAACTAAGCAGCATATTAGACGCCAGAGAAAAACAACACTAAAACCAAAAAAAAAAAAAAAAATGAAGACCTACCAAGCTATAGAAGTGAAAAAGTTAACTGTTTTATTAGCCATCATATTTATAAGGGAAATCAGTGGTGAATACAGCCAACAGGAAGATGAGTTAGAAAATAGCAGAGGCGGTTTGGTTAATAACTCAAACATGCTGCCAGTGGTAGTGGTGGGAGATATAGAGGCAACTGCCTATACCATTAGCCTGACCAACACCCCGTCAACACACCCTGCTTTTAACAGGGAAAATCTATATAAAACAACAAACCATAAGGCAGATATTAACGGAGCTGATGAGGAAGACGATAATGATAACGACAACGATAATAATATAACACCTCAGGCTTATAAATATTATAGCAATCGCAAAGAAAAACATGAATCTCTCCAACAACCACATCATCACAAAAATCAACAAAATCATTTCCAACATCATCATGGTCAGCAGCCAGGGCCTGTAACTAGGCAACATCGTCATCATCGTAATCATCATCATAATTCTTATCACAAACATCGATATCCTGCAACTTATTACGCTAACAAGTATCCTTTAGAAAAGCATAAACATCATGTTAAACATCAGCATCATAGAAAATCACAAATAAAACATAATCCTTCTTTGTCTTCGTATGAAAACAAACAATTATCTATACCACCGGAAATACACGAGCAACCATCATCAACCATATACAGAAAAAAACTCACAGCATCTCCTGCAAATGCTGTGAGAACTGGCAATATTGATGATATTCAAAGCATACTGCCAGAGGATTTCAATTATCAAAGCGATGATAATTTTGAAATGTTGTGGCAAAATGAAAGGGAAAATGTTAATGAAAAACAATATATAATTACAACACCAGCATCAATGCTTACCAACTACTATGATGCAGCGTCTTTGTCTTTGCCATATGTCACAGATTTTGAGACTACCACACAATATCCATTTGACAGTGATGCCCAAACATATGCCGATGACTTCTTTTTCGACAATGACAACAAATATCCCTATCTAACACACCTGTATCATCAACCTCATGACAATCAGCAGCAGCAGCAGCATTATCACTTACAATCTCATGTGCCTGGCGCTCAAACTGGAGATTATTTTGCTGCTTCTCCTCGTTCAGGGCGACATCGTGGCCGTGCCACTTCTCACATTATAGCCAGTCATAACCTGTTGCATTCGGTGGGTTCGAAAAAGTTTCGTTCTCTACCCGAAACCGAACAGGACTATCAAATGCAACGTTTACTTTATGCCCCTCCAGCTCAAAGACATTGGCCCGTTAAGCGCGAGGCTGTTGTGGAGGGTGATGTTATATTGGGTGGCCTTATGATGGTACACTCCCGTGAGGATACCATTACCTGTGGCCCTATTATGCCTCAGGGCGGCATTCAAGCTCTGGAGGCCATGTTGTATACCATCGATCGCATAAATGAAATGGGCCTATTGCCCAATATTACTTTGGGTGCTCATATTTTGGATGACTGTGATAAGGATTCGTATGGCTTGGAAATGGCTGTGGATTTTATTAAAGGTAAGTGGGGGAAAAATAAGCTAAAAAAAAACTTTTTTGGAAAAAATTTTCAAAAACAGGTTTGATACTCTGCAAACGAAGGAGCCTTATGAATTTTATCGAAAAGTTGGAAAATTTTTTCTTTTTTAAAAAAGTACAAAAAAACAAGTAAAAGAGCTATATGAAACATCGTGTTTTAAGTGAGTGTGTGATTTTAGACACAACACTCACTTAAAAGTTACTTCAATTCTCATTTGTTATTTCATTCTCACTTTGACGTCTATTAGGTTTTGACATACAAAATTGAACGTAGACTTTATGTGTGTAAACAAACTTGTTTACTGTAACCATATTGATACAATCATGTGAATCGTAAGCTTAGCATATTATGGTTACCACAATCATGTAAATAGCTACTGTGACTAAAATATTGTAAAAAACTGTCAAACATGTGGGTATGGTTACTGTAAACATGCACAACTATATATTTTCTCTGTGTGTACTTACAAAAAGCTATTCTATTTCATTACACTTGTGTTTATTTAACTGTCTACTGACATTTTCCAACCATTCTCCATACTAACCATACAAATTAAAAGAAACAGAAAATATTCCAAATATAACAAAGAAAAACTTTTTTCTTTGCAAAAATATTTGCATAACAATACCTGTACAACTCAGAACTCACACCAGAAAAATAATAAAGTGTATAAATATTTGTCTGCAACAGGAAATGAAGCAATTTTTCTTTCGTCACCTTGAATGAAACTACAGTTCATGAACAGCGAGTTTACACACTATACTTATACATATATGTCTTACAAAAACTGCAGGCATATTTCCACACACACAGTAAAAAAATAATAATACCTTTTCTTTTATTCTTTAAGGAAAAAAAATAGAAATAAGTGAGAGAAATATTAACTGAAATAAAACGGGAATGCTAGTATGTCAGCACAATAGAGAGGAAATGCCTTAAAAACGCACAATTCAAACAAAGTGCAGTGAGTTATTTTAAAAAGGAACAAACAAAAGACAGTGTGTAAATGTAGTTAAATGCATTTTAAAAAGTTTCTATTATACAATTGAAATACAAAAATTACATTCATAAAAAAACTAGCAAAATTTACCTTTCATAAGGGTTTCATTTAACACAGATTTGTCATAGTACTAATATTTTCCTTTTATGCATTCCTTTTCATTGAATTGAAATTTGCACGCAGAGAAAAAACGTGGTTACGGACACTATACTGTGTTGTTTGTAACAATTTACTGTAATCGTACAAAAATAATTGTTATTTTAATTTAATTTCAACAGTGTTTTAGTTACTGTTAAAATTTTTATGTTCATCTCAATTATAAATTTGAGTATGGTTCTCCAAAACATAATTATTTTAGAACAACTAAAAGTAATAAATAAGTAAACATATTATATTATGTACAACTATTTAAACTTACAAATATGATATAGTTTATATATGAAAAAGAAGAAGTAAAGAGGTCTTCCTAAATATCTTATTTAGCAGACAGAAGCCTTGAATACCAGCTGCTGTTAGAGGGCTGAGAGAAGGCCTACTTAAGAAGGTATTTTATAAGGTTTTCCGTTAAAGGCCTGTAAGTAGACCAGCCGCGTAATGCCTCACAGAATGTCTACATATTAAGATCTATTAAAAACTCTGAAAATTAAAGCATAATTGAAACACTGCTGAAGCAAGAAAATATTCTAAACGAATTAAGCATAAAACATAAAGGACTTTACAATATAACGTGTGTAGTTTTATATATAAAAAACACCTTCACGCGAACTTGACAACTTCAAATTTTATAAAAGACTAAATTATTTAGAAGATTTTGCAGTTTCAAATCAACAGGGACAATAATTGCAAAGCCAATCAAGTTTGAATGATAAATAAAGGTTTGTTAGACCTTATTTTGCAATGCAATTTTGATGGTGTATGACATTTTTTAGAAGCAGAAGCATAGCCCTTCTATAACGTCTTCTGCAAGAAGGCAGAGTAGAATGAGTATCGCATGTTTTAGAATGTGTAAACAGGTCTTTTAGAAGTCCTACAAAGTGAAGACCTAGAATTTTTTCCCGCTGGGTCATAATATGTTAAAGATGCAAACAAAATATGTTTACTTTTAATAGTATTTCCTTTCACCATTTGCAGAATGCTTTTGCTTTAGTGTTTGTTGTTGTTGTTTGTCTACGCTATGATATTTTTACAAGTAAACTTTTAGTGTCTGCAATTCTCACTCGCTTTATACTTTTATGTGTATAATATTGTTAGTTATTAACATTTTTAAAACGTTGGCTTACTTCCTTTAAATAAACCGTAACAACTCTTTATTTATACAAATGTACAACAACAACAGTCTAAATAGCCACTCAATGTACATGGTGGCGCAAAAGTAATCCTCCTATCAGAAAATGCTATAAATTTTGCGAGGCGCCTAATGTCAGTTCTGTTTTGACATTTGTGTAGTAAACACATGCGAAATACACGTTAATAAACAATGTTACGCTACACTGCTCCAGAACGCGGAATATTGCTGACTATTTATTTGACCAATAATCGGCAAAATTTATAACATTTTCTGATAGGAGGATTACTTTTGCGCCATCTTGTATATTTAGAAGCTTAAAGTTCATGTTAACTCTAACAGCGCCTATGATGAACTCACTGACGACTACCACCTCTGCCACTATTTAGACACACGCCATCTTCCGTGAATCTTCTACAATGATCTTAACGAACAAACTAGTACATTCGAATTCCAGAGCTTTCGATGTTAATGTTAGCAGCTTAAACATTTAGTGTTGCCATACTTACAAACAATGCTAATAACCGCATGCTACTGATAGATGTGCCAACAAACATGATGAATGCTGCAGGCAATCGTTACAGACCGTTAAATTCAATTCGTAACAATATCTTTACCTTTCCTCAAGCAAACAAAAACAAATTTCAGTGAATTTATCAATAATATTAAAATTAAATTTTGTATTCACTTTTTATGCTATCATAATACGATATCACTACTTGATAATATGATTACTTTGGGTCATATTATGATTCCTTGGGATTATAATTGTAATTCATTTACTCATAGATGTAAACATCATATAAAATATAAAAAAATTTCTGCCACCAAAAAAATCATCAAATTTCATTCATGTCTCAAATCCCAACATTTACATCATAGAGAGACAAAAAGAGCGGAAACTAGAAAAAAACTTAAAAAAAAATTTTACTCAAAATATCCACATACGAGTGTTGTTTTTGTTTTCACATAGTTTATTTTACTAATACATTCTCAGCACTTAGGTTTTTGACAAATGAGTTAGGTCTTTGACAGGAGAGTTTCTGCTCTATGTATATTTCTCTATGATTTACATTTTAACCATTTGACGACGAATGGGACACATATGTTCCATTTGGTTTATTCGTCATTACAGCCACATTTGGATTTAATCAATGTTGTTCAATTAAAAAATAAATTCAGTATGTGGTATTTGTATTAACACTAAGGTTTTGTTGCTTCAGTTGGGATTAAGGTCTTCTCAAAGTCAGACATTATTATTTATTTTTTTTTACAATTTTAGTTTTCTAAGGAATGAGATCGAAAAATTCTTAACATACATATATGAAACCATTAAACTTACAGTTTTGATTTTTTTTATTTGATTGAAATTATTATTACAATTTACAAAAAACAAATATTTTTATAGTCCTAATGAAATTTTAAACCTTTTTCGAAAACACTTCCATTATGGTTTTTATATTGATTTCTGTCACTTTGTTCGAACAGGTTATCCATCTCTGTTTAAAATCTACCACACTTTTGGACACCTTTTTGAGCTCTTCAATTCTCTTTTAACAAGAGCCCAATATCTCTCCACTGGCCATAGCTCCCGGCTGTTTGGAGAATTTGCCTCTCTTGATACAAATACCACGTTATTGTTCTTGTACCACTCAATACTTTACTTACCATAGTAATGGATGCCTAATCAGACCAAAAGTAAGTGGATACATTTAGAAGTTTTATGAATGGCAGGCTGCTTCCATTCATAAAACTTTTTTGTAAACATTCCATGATGTAAATTGCGGTATTTATAGAGAACTTTGTAACACATGTTTGGCTTTTTTGCAACAACTGCATATTGCTTGCCATACCAAGAACTTTTTGGGAAATTTTGGTCTGCTTTTGGGTCCTAAACTCTTCTACAACATTCCCTCGAGCATCAGCAACATCCAAATTTTTACCATGTAGCTGTGAAAAATCTGCCAGAACATACGTTTCATCAGCCATTATGTAGCAAGAACATTTTTTTTACAAAATTTTACTTCAATTTCCGTGCTCTATTTTTGGCCTCTAATTATTTAGCAGCGTTCCTGTCAGGAACTTTTTGAGCCTTGTATGCTTTTAAACCTTCATTGGCTTTAACTTTTCGTACCAAATAGTCCGAGCACTGAGCTAACCGGGCTGCTTTCCTACCGGATGTGTTGGGAGGTCTTTAGAAAATGCTTTCTATTTTTTGGGTTAATAAACATCATGTGAACCATTCCTTCTACCTGAACCAGGTTATCTATCAACGGACAAGTTCTCCCGGTACTGTTGAATAATATTGGAAATAGTTTGACGGCAGACCTTTGATTGTTTGGCCAACTTTTTGTAGGACCAAGTTGGGTTTTGTTGAAAATATTTAATAATTTTAGTACGTACTTTTTTCTGGTCACTCATTTTAATCAGATTAACTACAAATGAACATAATTGACATTAAACATAATAACTGATATGCTTTACAAAGGTAACTTGATCAAATAATCCTTGGGTTAAAAGTTTTAATGAAAAACGTGTGTTAAGAATTTTTCGATATCAGTCCTTATATACGTTATTTGTGTGTTGAACTCATTCACTGTATTGAATACATCTAAAACAAATGGGACCTCCTCATTAGCGCTTACCTTTGGGCTTAAAACCTGCCCGTATATGTAATCAGGGTCATTATAAGTTGGCGAAACTTAATTTTGATTGGTTTTTTCCACTGAAATTTAACTAAAAATTCTTTTCTAATTTAGCATTTGGTATTTAGATGATGAAAAACTATTTTGGACCATGGGAACATCAAAAATCTAAATATGGTCCTACCCTATTACAAATAGTATTATTTTAAATAAAGTTGAGAAAAAAACTTTTTAATTTAGTTTTGTATATAAATTTGTTATCTTTTTTTGTTATAAGTTTTATTTTAATACTTCTAATACATAATATTGTATGTATGCATATAAAGTTACAAAACTCCAAAATTAAATTACATTATGATATAGAACTGAATTAAAGTTTGTAGGAAATATAAACTTTCTCATAAGTATTCTCTAATTTAAGTCAATAAAAAACTTGTTACAAAAGTAAAAAAAAAAAAAACAGGAAACTAATACATACCATAAATTTTATTTGAACATGTATTAGTATAAGTAAGAAGGGGGTATAGAGAAACTATTCAATGCTAGTGGCCTTATTTAAGTTATTTGAGAAACATATTATAAAATACAGAATTTATATAGATTCTGCTGAAATAAAAAAAATTCTTAACTGTCATATAAAATCAGTTTCATCTTGATATTGCAACATATTTTATATTAATTTATTTATTATTAACGCATGCCATGTAAGTTCTATAAAATTTTTACCCTTTAAGAAGAATTTATTAACCATCATGTATGTTGTATTTATAATCATAAATACTACTACATGGTTTCTTGTTGATTAAACAGATTATTTTCATAATATGAAATTGAAATTAAATGTACAGATTTCAGCCAGCATATCGTGGCAACGCAGCTACTGTTTGCCACCCACAAATATGCTTATATGTACTTAAAGCTGCCTAAGGAATACGTGCAGTTAAACTGGTATAGAAATAAATAAATAAACAAATAAATAAGTAAAATGATCAAAGTAGCAGACATCGCACTGGTTCCTCTAAAGAGAGTCTTAACTCAAAATTTTTCAATTTTCACTTTTTGCAAGAAATCGACGTACAGTGGTCATATCTAACCACTGTAAAATTCTTACATCATTTTCTCTACTCTTTCGCCAAAAAATACAGTTGTAACCGTCTTCAACTTTCATTGTAATGTTTTGAAAAAAACAGTCTTTTGCCTCTACTGAAAATTTTTAAATTTTGAGATGACTCTCTTTCGTATTGAAAATCATGAAAATCAGAAATATTACCACGATTTAATCGATTTTGTTTAATATACTTATTTTGAACACTAAATTATGTACAATGACAATATGTATATCAACTGAAAGGTATTTCCAAGTCCTTTCTAGCAACGTCTATTTACTACAAAGTAGGAATAGCAATAGGTCAACTTCGGGAGAATTTGCATATACTGATAAATATAAAAACTAAATCAGTGGTCGGCACTTATAGCCTCCAGAGGCTGAATTTGTTCAAGTAAATCATTCAAGAAAATGATTAAAAAAGAGTAAAACTCACAACCAATAGCTGGTCAGTTTTCAACAATGATAGAAAGTAGATAAAATGTTTTATAATCCCTGATTCATGTTTTCATTATGCCGAACACTGATCTGAATTTATATTCCAAATTAAACTATAACTAACTTACGGTTAGCAAAAGATTTATGAAATATTTCAAATAAATTAATGCTTAAGTTGTTCTACTACATTGCCACAGAATAACTTGGTATTTTCGGAAGAAAAAGTAGGAGTAATAAAATTAGTTGTCATTCAAAAAAAAATTATTATACCCTTCACCATGGATATATATAAGTTTGTCATCCCGTTTGTAATATCTACATTTTTCAATTGCGACCCCATAAAGTATATATATTCTAGATCGTTATAGATAGCAAAGTTGATATAGCCATGTCCGTCTGTCCGTCTGTATGTTAAAAAGAACTTTCCGTAGCCCCCAAGTAACTTACAAACATAATTGATACATCACTATATGGGGAATTGTTCCGGGTAGGTTGCTACTTAAAATCCAGAAAATCGGCTCACAAATGGCTGAGATATAAGGAAAAAACCGGGACAACCCCGATTTTTGGTATATTTTTGATCTTTATCTGGATTACTAAGTCATTAATATAGACAATATGGTTATCTAATGATAGATACTTCAAAGTCCACTGCAACGATGTATAACAATTTGGACCAACAATGGATCAAAATTTTTCAATAATAAAAATTAAAAAAATTTTTTTGAAAATTAAAAAAACAATTTCGAAAAATAAAAACTAAAAAAACAATTTTGAAAAATTTTTTTTAAAATTTAAAAAAAAAAATTTTTTTAATTTTGAAAATTAATTTTAAAATTTTAAATTTTTATTTTAAAGCATAAATTGGTGAAGCGTATATAAGATTCGTCACAGTCGAACATAGCTCTCTTACTTGTTTTTTGTTAGATTTTTATTTATATTGCTACGTTTTTACCTTTTAAAATCGGTGGTTTACTTCCTTTTAATAAACCGGATACTTTTGATTGCAATTAAAAGCAGTTTGAAATTGTAACAACTCTTTATATATTCAAATGTACATAACAACAGCTTAAATAGTCACTATGTGTTTTTATTCAAATACACGTTTATAATTCACAATAACACACTTAAAAAACACTTTATAATGTACAAGAATGCAGTTGATGTTATCACTAACATCGCCTAAGATCAACTACAACTACTGACTGCAGCCGCTGCCACTATTTATATAGCGACATCTTCCTTCCAGTAGCTTCATGTAATTTCTGTTTATGTTAACTATTGTTAATCGGCCGGTAACCGACATTGCTGACAATTAGCAGTCTCCGCACAGAGAAAACAGATTCGTAATAGCAACCGAATTTGTTTCCAATCGAATGATTCTACCATAGTGACCGAATTTTACAGTTAGATTTAGAGGGGGTAACAAAAGTTTGGTTGCTTCAACCGAAATTCTTCTTTATCAACTGACTTACTGTTGATAGAACCGACAAATTCTATGTGTGCAACCGAATCATTCGATTGGCAACAAATTCGGTTGCTACTACGAATCTGTTTTCTCTGTGCAGAAGTATAAATGTTAAGAAACATGATGCAACTTGAAACCAGCCGTCAGAAACCATTATGTATGAATTCAAACACAATTTCGTAACAATATTTACGAATCGTCGGATTTTATTCCAGAGAAGTGTTGCAGATAGGTTATTTGATCAGATTTTGGAGGAATATAGAACATGTAATGAAAATTTGTTTGATGATTTGGATCGAAACTATCAATATACAAGTTAGAGAGTTTAGATTTAATACCATTTACATTTTGATATATAATATTTAATTGAATATGATGGTTGTTGGTCATGTGAATAGTGTTAGCTGATCATTGGTTGTCTCTGTAAACATATTCACGACTCAATGCATTATCAGGCCAAAATCTAGGATATATTAAATGGTCAAAGATTTCGGGAGGTACCATAACTTTAAATGATGCAATAGTTCTAGGCTGAGAAAATTTAAACTCATGGATCACCATTCCAACATCAAGATTCAATTTTGTTTTGCTACAATATTCAATATCGTCAATTGAAGTATCAAAAGCAAAACGGGAGATACAAATTATTTTTTAAGATGGAATAACTCTAAGAGGATGGATGTTAGTAGAGTTCTGAGCTGAGTGAATAACAACTGGCTGGTAGATGTTGTTCCTGTATTAATAGCCATAAAATTGATAGTTGTAGATTCCATAGAAGAGCGGAGTTAAATAAAGTACAGTTAGAGTACAGTTGGAATACCGATTGAGTATAGTTAGAGTACAGTGAGAGTAGGAGTACAATTTAAAAGCAGCTAGAATACAGTGAGAGTAGGAGTGCAGTTTAAGAGCAGTTAGAATACAGTTAGAGTACAGTGAGAGTAGTAGTACAGTTTGAGAGCAGTTAGAATGCAGTTATAGTACAGTTAAAGTAGAGTTTAAGTACAGTTAGAGTTCAGTTAGACCACATTCAGAGTTAAGTAATTTTTTTAAATGTATTGCTTTTAAGAAATATTCTAATATAAACTTTTAGAAATTGTTGTGATTTTCATTAATCAAACTAATGTCCGTTGAAAAAGTTGTTACGCATATATCATCAAATATTTTTAAAATCTAAAATCTGCGTTATATTAAAATAACATGAAATGGGTATTATATTTTTGTACAGCAGTTAAACCAGTATTTGTCCTTATTCCTTTAAAAAGCTACATACCACAAATGACAAGAAAAAAACATGGCACTCATCATGCTTGTTTATAGTTTGAACGATAGATTCATTAGGTTGCACCCCATTTCAGTGGATCTAATAAAACTTCTTAATGTTAGCAAAACAAATTAAGATTAAGTGTGTTCTAAAATAACATTTCTGAAAAATTTTTGTGGCATAATCAAGCTGCGATTTTAAATTGTTTGATATTTAAAGCAAAGAAACTATATAGTAGTTTGTTTTTATATAGTATAAGACGATGTACTCTACAAGGATTTAGCATATACAAAGTGCCGATATTTTAATATGTATAAAACTAAATTAGCGAATGAAATTAAAACTTAACTTTAAATTTTTAAGTGATTAATGAAAACTATTTTTAGGTATCCTCCTAATAAATAGCAAAATTGCTATATGTATGTTATTTATGTCTGCGTGTATATTGATATAAAGTGGCAGTATCAACCAGTAACAATAATATGGCTGCTTATATGACATCAATTTAATTCAGTGATTTGGAAAATTATATTTGCTGCTTGTAGCCCATCTACTTATATGTAGCTGTGAATATCTGTGTGCTTATAAATTCTGATTTGTCTATAACAGCAAATATTTATTTTTTCCCATAAATTTAACAACACTAACAAAATCAGGCATAAAAAATATAGAAACTATATGTTCAATATTTACAATAAAACTAAAGGGTCTTTCATTAAGCACTTTTTTATATTCTTAATTTAAATATAACAAAGTGCGTGTCTCTTTGGAATAAAATAACGTATAAATATCTACCGCGGAAATGTTCGAAATGTTCCATGTCTTTGGCTCATAAATCAGGCTGAATTTGAGCGATGGCATGGATAATGCTGGATATGAGGGCCACTGTGGTTTGTGGGTTAGACCTATGACATAGACCTATGACATAGACCTATGACTTAAGAAAACTCCTTAAGAAAGAGTCTATCGCTCATTCTCGGTGTCCAGTTCATATCACCTCCTCATGAGATGACCATGAACTCAAATTGCTCTTGCAGAAGTTCCAATGTGATATGATTTTTGTGAAAAATAGCGTCGTCCTGTTAAAACCACATGTCGCTGGTGTCCAGACCATCCAATTCAGGTCAAATGATGTTAGTAATCATAGACAACAACTAGATAGGTAACTGAGAGCCAAAAACCTAAGTCTGTTGTCAAAAACCTAATTCATGAGAATGTATTGCATGTATTTTGTTATTGTATCAACCGTATGTGTAAAAAGAGAGTAATTTTTTCCTCTCTCCTTCCGTTCTATGCATTTATTCTATGTTAGTAATCATGGACCTATAGCGCACAGTGGTATAGAAAAAAACTAGTGGGAAATAATTCTGTAACTTCAAAACCGTTAGCTCCGTTTGAATGAAATTCCACACGTATAAAGAAGGAGTGTTCTTGTGTTTATGTTTTAAACTTGGAGCTCATGGACTTACCAGAGGCGCTGCCAGGGGTCTCCAAAGTAGGACACCTCGGTGTTGTTACATGTTTAAACCGAAAAGTATACATTTAGAATCTCCTCATTGAGCACTACAAAAAACCTTGTTACAGGTAGCAATTATCTCATAAAGCTTAGGAGATATTCGCATTTGAAAACTAAATTTTCAAAATTTTGGTAATCAATATTGTAAGGCCCTTTATAAATAGTTGTTATATGTGTTATATAAGTATTTTTTATTAACTTTTTTCAGTTCAATAAATCAGTAATATTTTTAGTACTTTTAGTAAAAACTTTGTGAAAAATTAACAAAAAATATAGCAATCAAAGCTTAAGTTTATGTTAATATTTTTTGCATTTAATTTTTAATGTAATTATATACTTACTTGGCATCAACCTTAACATCATCAAGCTGGAAATATATTTTTGATACATGTTAATAATGAGCTAGATGAAACTACTCAAATAATCAAGAGGGAAAGAAACGCTAAACTAAAATCCGCAAAAAAAATTTAATTTCCTATTATAATTTGCGCAACTAAGCATAATTAATGTACCTACACATATACAAATATTAGGGTGGCTAGATTTTTAAACAGCCAAACATGTATTTTTATTTATTTCTATTAGTATTAAGGTGTTGTTTATTTTAAGTTAACGTTGCTTGAAGGCATATTTTGCATTTTGTTTACGAATGCTACTTTGAATGAATATGTTTTAATTTTTTTTTTGAGCCACCCTAATTTAGGTACAAATCTTCAATACTTTATTTGTTTTTTTTTTTCAATTTAATGCCCAAATGCACAAATTTATTTTACATAAAAACTTAAGCAGGAAGTTAGAACATGTATCAAAATCCCCAAGCACACAAATTTTGAGTAACAGCCAACTTGGAAGGAGTTGAAAAGGGAAAATAAATTAAAAAGGCTTCCTTTACAAACCTGATTATTTAATATTGATTATAAAATAAGTAGTTTTATTTACATTAGAAAACAACTGAGATAATATAAATTTGCATTTGATGACTACTACTTATGGTGGCTAGTTCTTGGAAATTTATGACCTGCCCCTAAAATTATACTATGTTTATTGTTAAATATTAAATAATGCTATTATATGTATATATAAACATATATTTACAAATACTAAATAAACAATAATTTGAATAAAAGGCTATTTTGAAAAAATAATTAATAAACAAAATCTATTTGTTTATAAAATAATTATTTGCATAATTATGTTTGTGTATATTAAAACTCAGCGTAGTAAAACAAAAGCAACTTGAAATTGTATGCCAAATGCTGCAAAGCAGCTTTAAATAAAATAAAAATTCTAATTTAAAATTTCCCAGCTAAAACTTTACTTACCTAGTAAGCCAGCAAGTAGTATTGGAGCTAAGTGATAACTGCTTATTATTTGACTGAAACACTAGTTAGTTTTGTTCGCGATTTGACAAAATTCAGGCGTCTCGCTTACAAATGTACTTACATTCACCCCATGTAGCTAAAACCAATTCCCTTGTGTGGCAATTGAACCGGCATGATCGATTGTTTTAACCGGAATTTTTTTTTCACAAAAAATTAGTTTTTCATAAAATTTTGTTCACAAAAAGTAAAAAATTAAAAAAATTTTGCATAAATTTTTTTTAAAATTTTGAAAAAAAAAATTTACATAAAATTATTTTTTTTAATTTGAAACATACAATTTCTTTCATTAACAAAAAAAATTCAAATTTTTTTTTTTCAAAATTTTTTCAAAAATTTTTATTTTTTTTTTTCAAATTTTAAAATTTTTATTTTTAAGTGAAATTTTGTGAAGGGCATATAAGATTCGCCACAGCCGATTATAGTTCTCTTAAATGTTTTTAATTATAATTTTTTTAACTACATATTCAATTTATTTGTTTAATTATTGCTATTTTAACCCAAGACCCGAAACTTCAAATAAATGCAGCAACTTCTAATCGATATCCGATTTCATTAGAATTTTGGGCACTTGGTTTTTTGGATGACGCAGAACAATTTTACCCCTTGGGAGCATAAAAAATCGAAAAAATACAAAATAAAGGCTTCCCTTGTTCGTTTGGCCAGCAAAGCCATAACATTTTTTTTACAAAAAATTTAAAAAATTTTACATAATTTTTTTTTCAAATTTTGAAAAAAAATTTAAATATTTTTTTTTTTTTTTTTAATTTGAAACACACAATTTTTTCATTAATAAATTAAAAAAAAAAAAAAATTAAATTTTTTTTTCAAAATTTTTAAAAAAAAAATTTTTTTTCTCTTAGCCTACTTCTAAACGATATTCGATTTCATTCGAATTTTGAGAATAATTAGGTATACCCCTTGGGAGCATAAAAATCAAAAAAATGCAAATTAAAGGCCTCCCTGGTTTGCTTGGCCAGCAAAGCAGTGGAGGAAACTTGCCCGACATACACGTATGGTTGTGGAATTTATGATTTAAGTATTGCAACAAATAACTATATAAAAATACTTTACTTTCTATTTAAAAAAAAATCTTGCATAAATTTTGGGACACCCTTTTATTAATAATCCCTTTCATACATTAACATTTAGTTTAGTGTTATTTGACAAGAGAAGTGTTTAAAAGTAACATTTAAAACCAATCAATTCAATATACATACATATTAGCAATGGTGCAACATTGCGTATGATGTATTTGAAATGCAATCAAAACCATCATACGTCTAGGTGGCTTTAATAGTAATAAATAGTGTTTAGTATAAATTAAAATGAAATTACAGCTGGCTGTAAAACACTGCAATAGAAATTGTAAAACTAACTGCACAATAAACTATACAATCAAATAACTGTATTGGACAAAAGCTGTTTAACTAAACAATTGAATTTCAAATTATTATTGTTATTTATTTTGCATATTTCATTGGTGTTACAATGACATGCCTTAAAGTTATTGATAACTTTGTGTTACTAATCAAGCTCAGTACAAAGCATACAATTAATTTATACAACTGAATTGAATATGTTCATAATGCGAGGGTCAGCTGGAACATTTTGACAATTTGTGTGGTAATAAAAATAATTCGAAAAAAAACTCGAAAAACTCCAGGCTAAATAATTAAATTATATATCTATTTTTTGTGTTAAGAATCATAGACAAAGAAACTAAAACTAAAATCTTATTCATAAAATCACACATATGAGTGTTGCTTTTGTTTTCACATAGCTTTTCTACCAATACATTCTGACAATTGAGTTAGGTCTTTGGCAGAAGAGTTTCCGATCTATGTCTACTTATCTATGTTAAGAATTTTTATTAAAAATACTAGAATTTTGTTTCTTACTGCAATTTTTTATTCACTTCACAAAGCCAGACAGTTTTTTTTTTTTTTTTTGCGGGGAGCAAGTATGTAAATTCATATGTTTTTTTAAGTACATATTTATATTATTTCCTACACCAGCATGTTAAAAAGGGTATTATTTTATATTGAATTATTTGTTACAAACTTAGTAAAAATAAAAAATTCTGTATTATTTTTATAGGTTCCATTAGCAATATTGATGACGCCGAATATCACTGCAACAAGACAACAGTGCGTAAAGTTATTTCGGGCGTGGTGGGTGCTGCTTCATCGGTGACCTCCATACAGGTGGCGAATTTACTAAGATTGTTTCGCATACCACAGGTGAGTGACAAAAATAATAGAAATAAGTATATTTTAAATAAAAAACAAATAAAATAAATTTAAACAAATAAAAAAGAAACGATAAAGACATTAATGAATTTTGACATGAAAATTAATATGAATCTGACCTTTTGCTCAGGACAAATGCGATTGTTTCCTCCGAACCAATATTGTGTCTATCATAGAGAAATAAACATATAGCAGAAACTAAGAAAGAAAATGAAAATACTGTAAATAATCACACATATGAGTGTTGGTTTTGTTTTCACATAGTTTTTTTGACAACTGAGTTAGGTCTTTGACAGGAGAGTTTACGATCTATGTGAATTTGTTTATAGCAAAGAATAATAAGAAGGGAAAGCTCTCATATTTTCTACAACAACAACTTCGCTCTCATCTCACATACAAGTAGTATGTGAATTCAACACACTTGAGAGAGAGTTAACTTCAAAACCTTGTCTCTACAATTGTAATTTCAACACACTCTTATGAAATTATGGAATAAAAACCTGAAATATATTTTTATAAAATCTTTCCAAGTCGAATAAACTTATTCCCTTTTTTCATAATCAATTTTTTTTCATAATCAATTTCCATACAAAATTTGTTTGTAAACCTGTAATAAATTTAAAAATATATTAAGGGTCCTCATGTAAACACTTAAAAGCCTCGCAAACTGTGCAATCTATGCATTTCTACACTCTCGCAAATGAACTGTCAAAAAATTTATGGAAATTCGTTTGCACAACTCCGATAAGTTTGCGCGACAATTTAGAATCGCAAACTTGAATTTACTGTGCATTTGATTAATCAGCTGCTTTTGTTTACTTTTATTTATGAAAAATAAAAATCAAATAAAATATAAATATTTTGTGGTTGTGAAAATTGTGTAACTTTGGAACAGAATTATTGGATTGAATGGCAATGTGTATGGAAACATTAATTATCAGCTAGAACATAAACAAAATCTTCAAACTATGTATATGATCATTTGCTCCAAAGATTTAATTTTCATTCAAATTTTCTGTGTAAACTTGCACAAAATTGAAAAGGTGGGTTCATGAAACACGTCGCGCAAATTTGCACATTTACACAAATGAGAAACTTAAGCGTTTTAATGAGTACCCTTATTATGAATAAGGCTTTAATTTATTTGAATTTTTAAATTTAATTGTAATAAAATTTTGTTATAATTCTTAAGATTGCTTTTTTACAACTATATGTGTTTGAGGAAATTGGTGAATATGGTTTGAACACCAATACATATAAACAAATTGTCACAAATACATTAATAGAGTTAGTTTCATGACAGTAGACTTGGTTTTTTTTGACAGCGTTTCACTTCTTTGTCTTCTTTGGTCTATAGTTTCTGCATTGATTATGTTCGTTCTAAACAAACATTCGCCATTCTGATCATATTCTAATTCAATTTTAAAAATGTTCGTTCTAAAAAAATTTTATTTCTGATTTTTATTTGTAAATTGTTAAGGCTCTAGTTCATGAAATTGTTTTCCTTACAATGACAATTTCATTTATTGAATTTTCATAAGTTTAAAGAATACAGACAGAACACAGAATTTAGACACACGGCAGAATGGAATGCATTTTCAATGTAAGCGTCACTTGCGAACATCATCTTTTTAACTCACCAGTTTACAGAAATAAAACAAAGGACTTTTACTAACAAAGCTTTCTATAATCTTATTTTTGTTTATACTGTGGTTGAGTTAGAGGAATTTTACGAGTTTCTCAGAGTTGTATTCTTTGGCATTATTACTTGTAAGGCAGAAAAAAGCCTTAGTCAGCTGTAACCTAACAATGAACCAATTGCTTTGAAGTTTGATGTTTTATGTTTTTTTGTTTTTCTTCAATTTTCAGTCACAACTCAAGAGAAGAGCATGTTTTTTTAGTAAATATTATTTTATTTCTTACTAGAACACTTTTGTTTAGAATGAAGTTTCTAGCTACCTAGAAGCTAATTGTTTGCAATCGAATTGGGCATCTCTTTAGAAACTAAGTCGTGCCTAATGAATTTATACTCTGTCTAGAAAATTTTCGTTTTGAATGAACTCTTAAAAAATTTTGTTTCTGTCAACCAATTTTTTCTTTTCATTCTAAACTGATTTTATTTCTGTCTAGAAAATGTTTAAGATTCTCAACGAATATTTTGTTTGTAGATTTTTTTGGTTACATTATAAATAATTTTCTGTCTGAGAAACGTTTAACTAAAACATTGTTTTGTCAGCTTCTGAAAGAACTTTCAATCGAGAAATTTTTTATGGTCAGATTCTGTAGGAATTTTCTATCTAGAAAATTTTTATATCAGATTCTGAACGAATTTTTTGTCTATAGAATTTTTTAGTCGGATTCTAACGGAATTTTATGCCTATGCAATTTTTTGTTAAGATTTAGAAAGAGTTTTAGGTCTGAAAAAATTTTTGAACAGATTCTAAATTTTTTTTCAGATTCTCAACACATTTTACGTCTACAATATTTTTTGATCAGATTCTGAAAAAATGTTCTGTGTAGAACATTTTTTTTGGTCAGATTCTGAACGAATTTTTTGTCTATAGAATTTGTTTAGTTGAATTCTGAAGGAATTAGTATCTTTCTGTATAATTTTCGACAGATTCTGAACAAATTTCTCTGTAGAGCATTTTTTGGTAAGGCGTTGAACAACACTTCTGTCTAAAGTATTTTCTAGTTGGATTTTGAAACAATTGTTTGTCTAACAAATTTGATTGGTTGGATTCAAAATTAATTTTATGGCTAACTAATTTCTTGGTATGACTTAGAACCAGTTTTTGTAGTGACAATATTTTGGACGGATTCTGAGCGAACGCTTTGTTTAGAATATATTTTGGTCAGAATATATTGGGCATATGACTCTAAAATGCGGAACTTTTTTCAAATTTTTGCTTTGATTTTTATACATTTGTACAATACAAATTCATTCAAAGTATTAGCCATTCTTAGCAATGAACTTCTGCCATCTTTCTGCCAACATATTGCTTTCGACCCAAAAGAACTGCTCATCGTTTGGGGCCATGAACGAATCAAGCCAACTTCGGATACTCTGTTCTGAAGTGAACAGTATCTCATAGAGAGCTTTCTGCATCGATCGAAACAAATAGTAGTCGGACGTGGAAACACTCTAAGGCGGGTGAGGAAAAACTTCCCAACCACTTCTTTTTAAATAGTTTTTACTAGTTATTGGAACAGTTGGCCTAGCGTTGCCATAATGGAATATTACAGTTTCATGTCTTCAAAAGTTGCGTTCGGTACAAGTTCCCTGTTGATATTCTGGCAACATTTCAGCAGCTCATAATAGATAGGACCCTTATGCTACCACCAAATATATAGAATTACCTTAACGCTATCGTTATTTGGCTTTGGTGTCGATTCGGCTGGTTCCCCGGGCTTCATATACAATCTCCTATGATTCAGCTTAACGTAATCGATCCATTTTTCATCGCAGGTAATGATTCGGTGTGAAAATGATTTTGTTTTATAGCATTGAAGCATCATTTCGGACATGCAAAATCGTATCTCAAGGTCTCTCTGCTTCAATTCATATGGTTCCAAATATTCCGGCTTAGAGATGAATCCTTCTGATCGCAAACGTTTTGCTGCTTAAGTTGCTCCAATAATTTTGCAAACTATTGTTGAGTTTGACAACAATCTTCACGAAGTAGTGCCTTCAATTCTTGGTCTTCAAACTTTTTTGGCTGGCCTGAGGGATCTTTGTCTTCCATGTCAAAATCTCCACTTGTGAACAGCCCAAACCATTCTTCTTGTGTAGCGATGAAACACATTCACCATAAGTTTCTGTGAGCAATCGGTGTGTTTTCACTTATTTTTCAAATTAAAAAAGTAAATCAAAACTTCCCGCTTATGACGCTTTGTTGGTGAAAAATTCGACATGTTCGAAGCAAAAAAAAATTTTGTTATTTACACTATAATGTTCCATTACTAAGTGAAAATAAATGACAGATATTTACCCTTGAACATTACATATAAGTTTTTAAACACGTTCAAAAGATACAGTCTATTGTAAATCCCGCACTTTTAAATAAAAAAAATTCTGTCTTCAAAATTTTTTTGTTAGACTCTGAATGAATTTTCTTTATATATACAAGGTGGTGCAAAAGTAAACTTCCGATGTTTTTTGGCTGTAATTAAAAAAAATGAAAAACTTTGATTCTTCTTATGGATTATTTTTATTTGGTCTTTTAGTTTTTTTTACATCAAGTCCAGAATATGATGTCATGTAAATGGCCGCCGCCACAGTTGATTGTCATTTGAGCCCTTTTTATGGCATTTTCCATCACTTTGGCCAAAACTTCCGGCGATAGGTCCTCACATTCTTGACGGATATTGTCTTTAAGAGCTGCAAGAGTCTGAGGCTTGTTGACATAAACTCGCGACTTCAAAAAGCCCCACAAAAAGAAGACTGGAGCGGTCAAATCAGGCGATCTTGCTGGCCAGTGCAAATCGCCAAAACGGGAGATTAGGCGCCCGGGAAATGCATCCTTCAGCATATCGGTTGTGGCACGTGCAGTGTGTGCCATTGCACCGTCCTATTGGAACCACATGTTTTCCAATCCCAATTCATCAAGTTGCGGCAAAAAGAACTCGTTGATCATTGCTCTGTAGCGCTCACCATTCACAGTAACCGTTGGGCCCGCGAGATCTTCGAAGAGAAAAGGTCCGATGACTCCTCTAGCAAAAACAGCACACCACAGTAGCTCTTCGTGGGTTACACGCGGATTTTCAGTGCCCCAGAAGCGTAAATTTTGCTTATTTACGTACCCGCTAAGATGGAAATGGGCCTCATCACTCATGATTATTTTTGATGAAAAATCATCTTCCTCTTGGTGGTGATTAAGGATGGCTTGAGCGTATGTTAGATGCGATTGGTGGTCAGCAGCTAACAGCTGATGCACCGTCTGGACTTTGCACGGAAACATCTTCAAATCTTGTACCAAAATTCGCTGTAAAGACCGTCGACTGATACCCATTTGCGTGGCACGTCGTCTGGTCGATGTCGACGGCGCTTCCATGACATCCTCGGCTACAGCAGCAATATTCTCTGCACAACGGCTACTCCGGGGTCTGCCACGCCTGGCAGCATCTCGTGTTGTGCCAGTCTCTTCGAGGCGAGCTGCTAAACGTCGCAATGTTTCACCAGTAGGCGTTTGACGGCCAGAAAATCTGCGTCGAAATTCACGTTGTGCCAAAGTCACCGACCGATTATTGGTCAAATAAATAGTCAGCAATATTCCGCATTCTGAAGCAGTATTTTGCATGTGTTTACTACACAAATGTCAAAACAGAACTGACATTAGGGGCCAATCGCAAAATTTATAGCATTTTCTGATAGGAGGATTACTTTTGCGCCACTTTGTATATACAGTGTTGTTGGTCAGTTTCTGATCATATGTTCTATATAGAGAATTTGCTTAGTCAGTTTCTGAACAAAGTTTCAGCCTAGAAGATTTTTTGGTAGGATTCTTAACAAGTTTTCATCAATTTCATCAAGGCGGCAATTTTTTTCACTCACTTACGTCAAGTTTATTTGCGCAAATCTTGAGTATGTAGATGAGGGAGGAGAGGAGATTGTAAAGATTTTCCTCTTTTTCTTCCACTCTTTTCTACAAGCTCAAGACTTACTCACGTAAACTTATTATGTGTGAATCAGCACTTAGATTTTGAACGAATTTTTTGCTTACAGAATTTTGAACCGATTCTAAACTTCTTTTCTGTCTAAAGAATTAGTTTACTCAGCTTGTGAACGAATTTTCTATCTAGAGAATTTGTTTGGTCAGATGCCGGAAAAATTGTGCGTCTTGAAAATGAAGTGGTCGAATTACAAACGAATTTTCTATCTAAACAATTTTTGCGCACAGACTCTGAACGAACTATTTATTATCTGTCTAGTTACATTTGGTCCAAATGAATTTTGTTTCTGTGTAGAAAGAATTTTATTTCTTTTTCCTAGAAAATGTTCGTTCTCAAGACATTTTTTTTTGCTATCTATTTGAGTGATGCGCGTTCATACTTTTCAGGTTACGAAGATTTTCGTCAATTTACAGGTACACAACCAGAATTTGAACAATAGAGCATAATAGAGCGTAAAAATTACAATATTTCATTCAGTTGCTTGATGTTGTCGAAGATATTATATTTTTTACCCATACATGCACACAAATTAAATGCCTCTATTTCCATACTACTGGTCTAGATTATTAACGTTCAGAACGACTTATTTTCAGTATAGTATATGTTCATTCGATTTCTGGACGAAACCCAAATCTCGCAAAAGTATCAGTAGCTACCTTGCGTATGATTAATATTTAATTAATAAGTGAGTACTGGTTTATAGCTTCCATAAAATCTTTATGTTGGCCAAACTTTAATAATTTTATTTATTAATGTTTTTTTACAAAAAAAATATCAGAGTAATAATAAAATGTTGTTCATACTGGTTTTTTTCTATTACAATAATTTTACCCTAGAGATATTTCTCGTTAAGCATATTTACAATTCCAGTCTCGTACTTTTTTTTTTGTTGTTTTATTTGTTGTGCTGCTTTTTTTATTAAAACACAAGAAATGGAACATTTGTCATATTTACAACCCTCGAATGTATGAAAACGTATTGCGAAATGGATATTTTCAGCATACTGGCTCACTTTAATTAAGCACATACAGAGACATACACTTTTTCCAGCTACCGACAGTTATTACACTGACACATACTGAGAATTGTCAATGACATTTGTTGGTTTTAGCTGTTGTTAGAGCATTTGAAAGTTGCCCTTAATAACCCACCAATATATGCGATACCATACATACTCACACGGCGTTTTGAACTTCGTGTATGGATTCAATTTTTACCGGGGAAATGTTATTAAAACCGTACAATACCCATAAAAAACTGCTCTTTTGTTTTGCTTCTTTTTCCATTTTTTCCTTCTGTTTGTTCGTGATGCTATTACATTTTCATTGTACAGTTCTATTGATACGGGTATCATATAATTTTATTTTATTTCATTATACTTATATAATTTGAAATTCAACACCCTCTGTTTTTTTCGTTTTCCCATAAAAATATTTGTGTTTCTTTTTTTTGTATTTTTTTGTATTTTTTCTGTGGAATATTGTGCTGCTGCACAAAACAAATTTATATTACCAACATTTTTGTTCTTTTTATCTATCAGCTACAGCAAGTAAAAAAAAGGTCACATCTATAGTTTTTGTTTGTGTGATTGCAGACAACAGCTGCAAGCAAATAGAATTCCAGTGGGGAAAAGTTTGTGAACAAAAATGCACTTGCATCAGCATGAAAAAAATAGCTATAAAATAAAATATTTCTATTTAAAACCAATGAAATTTAGTTATTTTTAAAATGCAAGTGGAAAGTAAGTGATAAATTTAAATAAGTTATCTGGAAATGAACTATAGAAAGAAAATTTATTTGCTAAAGCTAAATAAATATAAAAAATGGGTGTTTTGAATGTTTAAACTGTAAATAATTTAGGGTATGGAAACCAATAAACAATATTGAATAAGTAATAAAAAAATTAGAAAAGTTTTTTTGTATCATGAGCAGTGCAAGTTTTTCAAGCTTTTTACTTTAAATGTAAGCTTTTTCACAAGCTTTAAAAAGCAATATTCGAATTTCAAATTACGATATAAACTCTTAAGAAAACTACCCCGAATATAAGAAGCAAATCATCAGTATTGTATATTTCAGAATCTGAGCCAAAAATTTAAGCAGAAAACTAAAATTTAAGCAGAAAATACATAAATCGTCTTCAACCTGGCAATAAAAAAATTCGATGGGAAAATAATTTATTCTGAACGAAAATTTTCTAGACAGCAACTAATTTCGTTCAGAATTTTTTTTTTTATTATATCGATTTTCTTTTTTGAATCTTTCTTTTTAGAAATTGACAATAAGTATTAAAATCGTAACCCAAACAAAAACTAAAGTTGTTATAACCGCTGCAATGTCCAATATGAGTGCTCGTTAAAATGATTTTCTGGCCAGATCCAGTGTTTCCAATCGTCTCAGTCGTCTATGACCCTCAAATGACAGCAAGTCCCTGGCAAGGGGATTTGGATGATTCAATAGTTTTGATAGGTAGTTTAAACTGGAGAGTTTGATCTCCTCGCGTATTATAGGGATATTGAGATCCCTATACTATTGCGAATGTACCATGGGACACCTGTTATTGTCCTTAACAGAGCTGACTGCTTTCTTTGCAATTTTTCAACGTTAGATGAGGAAGCTGTTCCCCATAGCTGAATGCCTTATAGCCATATCGGTTTTATAAGTATTTTGTACAAAAGCACTTTGTAATCTAAGTCTAGAGCAGACCGTGGGCCAATTAGCCAGTGCAATTGAACTGACCTTTTGTTGCATTGACTTTTATTCTTCATTTGTCCAGCCATTTTTCTAAATCGCCGATGTGAGACTGGAGTTGTTGAGGGGTTTCCATGTGTACTTAAAGAAGCAGTATCATCCGCAAATGTATATGTGTGAGTCAGTGCGCTAGTAGGCATATATATAAAATATAGAGGAACGGTCCAAAATACTTCCCTGTGGTGCACCAGCGGATATTTTTCGACGTGAAGGGATCACATATAATGTTCTGATCTGGAAAGATCTCTCTTGTTCAAGGTGGCGCAAAAGTAATCCTCCTATCAGAAAATGCTATAAATTTTGCGATTGGCCCCTAATGTCAGTTCTGTTTCGACATTTGTATAGTAAACACATGCGAAATACACGTTAATAAACAATGTTACGCTACACTGCTCCAGAACGCGGAATATTGCTGACTATTTATTTGACCAATAATCGGTCGGTAACTTTGGCACAACGTGAATTTCGTCGCAGATTTCCTGGCCGTCCAACGCCCACTGGTCAAACACTGCTACGTGTAGCCGTTCTGCAGAGAATATTGGTGCTGTAGCCGAGGATGTCATGGAAGCGCCGTCGACATCGACCAGACGACGTGCCACGCAAATGGATATTAATCGACGGATATTACAGCGAATTTTGGTACAAGATTTGAAGATGTTTCCGTACAAAGTCCAGACGGTGCATCAGCTGTTAGCTGCTGACCGCCAATCGCGTCTAACATACGCTCAAGCCATCCTTAATCACCACCAAGAGGAAGATGATTTTTCATCAAAAATAATCATGAGTGATGAGGCCCATTTCCATCTTAGCGGGTACGTAAATAAGCAAAATATACGCTTCTGGGGCACTGAAAATCCGCGTGTAACCCACGAAGAGCCATTACACCCGCTCAAAGTCACTGTGTGGTGTGCTGTTTCTTCGAAGACGTCGCGTGCCTAACGGTTACTGTGAATGGTGAGCGCTACAGAGCAATGATCAACGAGTTCTTTTTGCCGCAACTTGATGAATTGGGATTGGAAAACATGTGGTTCCAACAGGACGGTGCAACGGCACACACTGCACGTGTCACAACCGATATACTGAAGGATGCATTTCCCGGGCGCCCAATCTCCCGTTATGGCGATTTGCACTGGCCAGCAAGATCGCCTGATTTGACCGCTCCATACTTCTTTTTGTGGAGCTTTTTGAAGTCGCAGGTTTATATCAAAAAGGCTTAGACTCTTGCAGGTCTTAAAGACAATATCCGTCAAGAATGTGAGGATCTATCGCCGGAAGTTTTGGCAAAATTGATGGAAAATGTCATAAAAAGGGCTCAAATGACAATCAACTGTGGCGGCGGCCATTTACATGACATCATATTCTCGACTTGATGTAAAAAAAATTAAAAGACCAAATAAAAATAATCCACAAGAAGAATCAAAGTTTTTCATTTTACAACCAAAAAACATCGGAAGTTTACTTTTGCGCCACCTTGTATAAAATGAAAATTCTCTATATCATTTGGAATTTTCTCAATGTCATGTATAATGTTCTATTAAAAATGGTGTAGTTAGAAAAGTTGTTTTGTAAAAAAAATAATTTTTGAAAGCAAAAACTGCATTGTGTGGAAAAAATATTTACTTTCTTTCGTGCAAGTTTAAAATTATATACAGATGGTACGCTGCCATTTGTTTACTATTATTTCAATTATTTATTTACAAAATTTAGCTCTAAACTCTCAAATTTCTGACTACATTTTCGTTTAAATAAAAGTTTCACGAAAATTACCAATTCAGAAAATTATTTTCACACACATAGTATACCTATACTTTTTTAACAGTATTTTCCAATAAATAACAGCATTTTTTTCAAAATTCTATGGTATCGTTTATCGTTTGTAAATAGTCTGTACATCATTGATTGTACGTTTCATCTTCCTGTTTTGTGTTTTTGTTTACACATTTTCTCCTCATGCTACCTACCTGTCTTGTAATTAAAAATCATTGCTTTTATTTGGTATTCTAGTAATACGACTGCATTTCCAATTATTCATCTTGATGTTTTTCTTTTGTTCTACGTTTTTCTGTAATTCTTATTTAATCTTTGATGGAGTCTTTTTATTGTATTCTTTACAAAACAGCAACTAATTGGGAATGGATAACGTGGCAATTGTTTTGCTTTGGTTTATAATCAGTAAATATTTCAATAGTTTTGTTTTAAATTTCTCTAAGAAATCTAGGAAATTGATTAATCTGTGAAGTAATTACCTTTGCTTTATATTAGTTGTTTATATTATATTAATTGAAAAAATAATTTAAATGTTATTTTTAATAAATTTTAATCTTTTCAATAACTTTTCTTTGTTTTTCAACAATTTCAATTTAAAACAAATTCCTTTAAAACTTATTATATACAAATTCTTTGTTAATCAATTAACAATTTTATATACATTTAGTTAAATACCAAATAAAAATAAAAGCTTAAAGGGGTTTAATTTATTTTATTTAAATTCCATTTATTTTTAAGCATCACACAAAAAAAAAAAGCTAAACATAAAACACAAGTACTATGGCAGCTGTCCTGAATGACTTAAATTGTATTACAAATTTAATTAAATGGTCTATTTTTAACAAAATGCCATAAACATGACTAAACTGGCAAACAAATTAACTCCCTAAATTACAAAAAATAAAAAAATTTCGAAATATGATGAAAACTCAAAAACTAAACTAAAATTTAAGAAAATATATTTTATATATATTTAAGTGTTGGCTACTTTGACATTTGGGGATATTCTACGGGTCCCAATTTGCCCAGGGACAAATTTGCCTAATTTTGGCTATACTGTATAAAGACAAACAGTCAGACAGACAGATAGACAAACAGACAGACATATAGACAAACAGACAGACATATAGACAAACAGACATATAGACAGACAGACAGATAGACAGACAGGCAGACAGACAGACAGACAGACAGACAGACAGACAGACAGACAGACAGACAGACAGACAGACAGACAGACAGACAGACAGACAGACAGACAGACATACAGACAGACAGACAGACAGACAGACAGACAGACAGACAGACAGACAGACAGACAGGCAGACAGACAGACAGACAGACAGACAGACAGACAGACAGACAGACAGACAGACAGACAGACAGACAGACAGACAGACAGACAGACAGACAGACAGACAGACAGACAGACAGACAGACAGACAGACAGACAGACAGACAGACAGACAGACAGACAGACAGACAGACAGACAGACAGACAGACAGACAGACAGACAGACAGACAGACAGACAGACAGACAGACAGACAGACAGACAGACAGACAGACAGACAGACAGACAGACAGACAGACAGACAGACAGACAGACAGACAGACAGACAGACAGACAGACAGACAGACAGACAGACAGACAGACAGACAGACAGACAGACAGACAGACAGACAGACAGACAGACAGACAGACAGACAGACAGACAGACAGACAGACAGACAGACAGACAGACAGACAGACAGACAGACAGACAGACAGACAGACAGACAGACAGACAGACAGACAGACAGACAATGTTGAAAAATATAGTGGATGAATTGATGCAAATATGTTCGAAGATTGGAGATAACAAAGCACCAGACTTAGATGGTATCCCAAACAAACCCCTGAAGTTAGGACTAATAAATAAACCGCAGATATTTGTAAATGTAATGAACAATTGTCTTCGAAATGGAGAATTTCCAGAGCCCTGGAAAAAGCAAAGGTTGGTTTTAATACCAAACCCCAGCAAACGACTCGGTGAGCCATCCTCATACAACAGACTACTACCAGCAGTAGAAACAGCAAACTGGCTTTCAGATAGACAGTATAGATTTAAAAAGCCAGGTGGACAATAGATACAATAAATAGAGTAAAGAATATGGCGGAAACAGCTATAGAAGGTAAAGGTTCGAATAGAAAGTATTGTGCAATCATTAACTTGGACATCAAAAACGTTTTTAATACTGCAGGCTGGAAACAAATCATGATCTCTCTCCAAAAGCTAGAAGTCCCGAGCTACATCATAAGGATACTCGTGGATTATTTTACAAATAGAACCCTATGGTACGATACCGAAATAGGAATGTAGCAGTACAGAACTTCAACAGGAGTCCCCCAAGGATCAGTGTTAGGGCCTCTGCTCTGGAGCGTAATGTACAATGAAGTACTGGAGTTAAATATTCCCGAAGAGGCTAAAATTATTGGTTTCGCCGATGAAATTGCTGTCGTAGTTCACGCACGCTTCCTAGACGAAGTGGAGCTTTATGCAAATGATACCATCCGCATCATCAAAACGTGGTTAAAGAAGGCAGAGCTGGAACTTGCAGATAACAAAACGGAAGTAGTTCTAATTAGTAGTCGAAGAAAAAAGGAGACTAAAATATGAAAGTAGGAAAAGCTAATATTAAATCGTCTTTTAAGTACATAGATGTGCTGATCGACGATCGACTTAACTTTAAGGCTCATATGGAATACGCATGCGCAAAGACACCAGCAGTAATCAAATCCCTCAGCAGAATAATGCCAAATGTGGGAGAACCTAGACAAAATCAAAGGATCCTACTTTCAAGAGTAGCGACATCAATCCTATTATATGGCGCACCTATCTGGTCCAGAGGAATTAAAAACACATCTCGTAAAAATGTACTTTCTCTTTTTAGAAAGAGTTGCCTAAGAGTATGTTGGTGCTATAGAACCATATCTATGGAAGCAATATGTGTTATTAGCGGATCAATTGCAATCGACTTGGCTGCAGACGAAGTCTACAGAGTGTATGCAGCAAAGGAAAGGAATACAGAAGAAAACAGACGCTAAAGGAAGACCCTCGAGAGAAGGAAAACTATAAGCAACTGGCAGAGAAGGTGGGATAACACACCAAAAGGACGTTGGACATACAGATTGATTCCATCAATTATAAGGTGGCTGGAACGCAAGCACGGGGAGGTAAACTACCACCTCACGCTGTTTCTATCAGGTCATGGGGAATACAGGAGCTACCTCTTTAAATTTGGTCACGATGACTCACCTATTTGCCCAACATGCCGGGATACAGAAGACGTAGAACATGTAGTTTTCAAATGCTTCAGATTTATCGAATTAAGACAGGAGGTAGAGGACGATGTAGGATGTACAATTACTCCCGAGAATATAATCGACATAATGTTATCCTTAGAGGAAAATTGCCAAGTAGTTTCAAAATTCATAACTAGAGTAAACCTGCTATAAAGAAAAGAGGAGGAATATGGGAAGGATCAAAGGGCGGTCGTAAATGTAGGAGTAGCTTAAATGCTAACCATCCCCGCGACGTAATACTTAATAGCAGTTGCGCGGGGATTGCGGTTGACGATGGGAAGGCGGTTTAGTGAGTAGGTGGCAAGTTTTTTTTTCTTGTTGAATCTCACATAATGAAAACTGATTCATATCTATGAAGATTTCGCACACCATATAAAAAAAAAGATAGACAAAGCAAGATCGTCTTAGAATCTTATAAGGACTGCAAAATACATAAACTTTTGTGGGTCTGCGATAAATTTTTTAATGATGGATATAAAAAACATCTAAAAGTGTAGTTAAACTCTTTGGCAATTTAGCCATCTATTCATGTTTAAATGTCTGTATAAATATTTTCTGTTGTTCTATGAGTTCAATTTATTACGACTTAATGCCATGTTTAAACACTTGTCAACTGCTGGAACCTGCAATTTATTTATATAAACTTGTCATTTAGACAATAAGTTGTTAAAGGGTGAAGCAAAAAAAAAGAAACTTTATTAAACACAACACTTATATATACAGAATTTAAATCACTACAGATAACAAAAGAACAATGATTATTAATGGCGTGTCCAATAGATTACTTAAGATGGTTCAAAGAACTATTTTTTTAAAGTTAATATTCGAAAAAATTTAAAGTGACTACACTCTAGACTACTAAGAGACAGTAAAGTGACAATTGATTTCATGATAAATAACCAGGGATGCATAAAGTAAACAATTGTCTTATAAAGCAAAGAGCACATACATGACAAATAGCCCACAAATACGTAATTTGGAGTAAGGCTAGTGATTGGACATTATTGAAAACTACTTACTAGGTAAAAGGGATAAGTACATTCAGTTATTGCAGAACTGCTGGGGTATTACGCTCATCGTGATGCCAGAGCCTGTTGCTGTGGCATTTTTCTTAAACATTCCGGAAATAAACAACAAACTAAGCTAGCGTAACAATATAAGAAATTTGTTTTGTGAAAATCCATCAAACTCGAGTTGATCTCACATTTTGGTCCATCACTTTCTAACTTGTAAACATATTTTGCTGATTTTCAATACCAAACTACCTAGGACAATTGGTAATATTCTCAGTTAATCTCATTCATTTCGGTGGGTTAGTTGGGACAAGAGCATGTTTTACACAAACATGTAGATCTACTGAAGGACATAGCTAAATTGAACACTTTAAAATTGTAACCCCTTAACCTTATCTTTATTTCTAAATAACACTTATTTTTCAGAACATCCTGTTGTACAAAAACAACTCTTTCTATTGAATTGTCAATGGTTTGCATTAAATTCATATACAAAATTTATATTTATGGGAAAAATATTTTTAAGTATTTATACAACATTTAAATATTATTGTTTTTGTTTTCACCTAATAAACAAGCAAACAAAAAACACTGAAATTGAAAACGGTAAATATAGAAAAACATAAATAAATTTTATAGAAAAATTATGAAAATTTCCCGAAAAACAATAAGAATAATAACAATAACAATAATTCGAACGCATTGAAATGTAAACAGAGAAGCGTTAAATGTGACACGCCTGAAGCATTCGCAGAGCAGCATCAAAACACAGAATCAACAAAAACTGTAACAGCCACTGCTGTTATTTGTCTAAGGATGCTGCAACATTGTTGTGGTTTCTGACTGTTTTTCTGTGGTCTGTTTGGTTTGATGGAAATCGCAAAATGTGAAAAGAAAATAATGCTTTACATTTTTCCACATAAAATGAAGCTAAAAATGGAATTAGTGTTATTTTGTTAAACATGAAAAATCTGCAAAACTAAAGGATTTTCCTACAACATGAACAAATTTTTTTATAAAAAAAAATCCCAAATAAGAAAGCTGAGATTGTATTAATAACCATTTACTGTTCTATTTGTTTTCTATCTTTTATTTTAGAAAAACTTTTTAAATCCTTTTTGGCCCCTTAAAGGGTTAATTGTAGTTTCCAACTTTTTACAATTTTCTTATTTCATTTTCTTCTCTTAAATGCTAAAAATTAAACGCAAATGTACTTGCTTTAAATGTAGAGAAATTGCATGAAAACAAACGTGACAAGAAAGCTAAAAATAAGACATTTTATGAATTTTTAAACAGAAAATTTCTAATGAATTTTTGAATTTAATAAAAATAGTAGTCAAAAAACAACAATAAGATGGCGTAATGTATTTATATAGAAAATTTAATACTTTTATATAGTTATAAGAAAAACCACTTTAAATGTTAAAATATTTTAAATAAAACACAAACATTTTTTAAATGAGTTTAACGAGCGTCTTTATATTTATATCCCACTGTCTTTGTTAAACATTTAACTGTGTTTTGTCTAAATGCTAAAAAGTATGCTTTGGTTTTTTTCTGATTTCTCTCGCTTGGTAAATATTATTGTTGCAGACATTTTGCCGTAGTGGTTTAAGGTTAATGCCAAAAAAAAGAACAATTTTAAAACTAAATGATTTTTCTTTTCGTCTCTTCAGCACAAAATAGTTATATTTTATATAAACATAGCTGCAGGTAGTAGTTATAAAAATAGTATAAAGATAAATTATGTATATAAAAGACATGTTTAAACAGAATTTGTATTCCAACGAAATCTTTAAAAATTAAATAACAAAAGATTTTATTACATTCAGTTTGTTTTTAAATAGTTGTTTCTATTGTTAAACATGACTTTGTTCATTTTTATTTTCTTGCAGGTCTCATTTTTCTCCACCAGTCCGGAACTAAGTAACAAACAACGTTTTGAATATTTTTCACGCACCATACCCTCGGATCATTATCAAGTTAAAGCCATGGTAGAGATAGTCAAGCGCATGGGCTGGAGTTATGTGTCCATAATTTATGAAGAAAGTAATTATGGCATTAAGGTAAGAATTTAAAAGAAATAAATAAAAACTACTAAAATAATTAAACTCCCCAAAAATGTTATACTTAAAACCTCAACTATTTTAATTTATTTTTATCTCCCCCCCCCCCCTCTCTTTCTTTTAGGCATTTGAGGAATTGGAAGAGCTGTTGGCACGTCATAGCATATGCATTGCTGTTAAGGAAAAACTTGTTAAGGACTCTGGTGTGGCCGATGAAATTGCATACGATAGCATTGTACAAAAGTTACTAACCAAACCACGAGCACGTGGTAAGTTTTTACATGCAAACAATTTAAATAAATACAACTAAAAATACAGCAACAACTACATACATAAGTATTTTATTTTATATATAAAATAAATATTTTACACAAAACTTGCCAAGATGTTTTTGTTAAAAACAAATGAAACATAAAACCTACCAACTTTATATATACCTGCACTCGAAAAAAAATATAGTTATGCATGTTTACTGTAACCATTTCAACATTTTTACAAGTCTTTTAACAATATTATATTTATGTGATTGTGGTAACTATAATATGGTTAATTTACGATTTACATATTTGAATCAACCATTTATATGACTACAGTAAACAAGTATATGTTTGTGACAACCATTTATATGATGAAGGACTTACCATATCATGTTGCTCTTGGCTTATGGATATCAAAATCTGAGAACAACATATGATAAAATTATTCATCATAAAAATGGCTGTCACAAACATATATTTGTTTACTGTAACCATATATATGGTTGATACCAACATGTGAATCATAAATTTACCATATTATAGTTACCAAAATTATATAAATAGTTACTATGACTATAATATTGTTAAAAAAAAACTTGTAAAAATATTGAATGGTTACAGTAAACATGCACAACTATATTTTTTATACTCCGATTCCATATCTGATAATTCCATTTGCCCCTCATTATTTTCCACATGAAATTCTTCTTGAATCCAGTTGTTTATGTCAGCATTCGTGAAAAGATGTTCCGTATCAATTTGAGCTACAAGTGTACCAATAGCAGAAAGATCTTCGTTTTCTTCCTGAATTATATTTTGTAAAAAATTTAAGGGTATGTTATCCTCATCACTCCATTCTGTACTGAATTCGAGCAAGGCGTTCCAGGATTTTCGGATATTGGACACTGATATTTAATCCCAGGAGGCAGCTAGAATGTGAGCAGCATTTTTTAGATTGAAGTTTTTTAGTTTGAGCTCCAAATTGGTTGCCTGCTGGTCAAGAAAGTGGGCGAGCTGTTGTTTTTTATAATTTAATTTGACAAAGTTGATAACGTTTTGATCTAATGGTTGAATAAGCGCAGTGCAATTGGGTTGTAGATTCATTGCTATAATTAAACCATCAACCGTTTCCTAAAAGCAAAACTGCTTTTTGCGTCAGAACTTTTGAATCCAAAAATTCTCTGACCTAAAAAATGATAACTTATGAATAACTTACTTTTACTAATTGGTGAAAATTAATTTACGTGGGTAACAAATTCGTGATGGAACCAGTTTTTGAATATAAATTATGTCATCCAGGTGTTATTACTGGAGATGTATATTACAGGATTATTAAAAATGCCTTTAAAGGCGGGTGGGTTTTTCCATTTTTCAACAACCAACAATTTCAGTTTAGCTGACCATTCGCATTTGAACAGGGCAAACAATTTATTCGTTCTTTACACATTTTTCTTCCGGGCGCTGTTTACTCATTACATGTGACAAGAGTGTGATTTGGAAGCATCCTATGATATAAACCAGATTCGTCGGCATTGTAGATTTGGTGTTCATCAACATAATCTTTAAATTCTTTCACAAATGGATCAATAAGTTGAGGTTTCGAAGACAATTTCTCGCCCATCATTTTTAAAAATCGAATTTCATATCGACGCTTACATTTCTTCAACCATCCTCTACCGGGATTAAAACCTGAATTGGTTTGATACATTTTAGAAAACAAATGACTGGCTTTTGTTCGTATTTGAGCATTTTTTTTCTCTTTGTTTTAGAAACCACTCATAAAGCATTTTTTCCAGTCTTGGGTACTCAGCTTTCTTTAAGGTGCAAAGATTGGCATGGCCACTTTCTGCAGTACGTATGAAATTTATTAATGAATTTTCTTGCTTTATAATGCGGTAAACCGAAAACGTATGTAACTTGTAATTCACGCAAACTAAATTTAGGGAATCTCCACTTTTAAATTTTTTTAAAATCTCTAATTTTTGAGAAATCATTGGTTTTGCAATATGTTGAACTTTTTCCATATTAATAGATGTATTTACACAACAAATAACATGATTAAACTGACAAAATTGAAGATCAAAATTAACCAAAAAGGTTAAGATACCAAAAAACTGGGATTTCCCTTTTTGGGTTATAGACATTGTAATCAAATTTCAAACAAACAGATAAAAGTCGCGAAAATAGAACCTGTTGTTCGTAAACTGTAGCGATTATAGAACCTTCAATGTTAAAAAATATTCTGGATCGATAAAGACAATGGAGTCGATATTGACATGTCCATCTGTATGTGACCAATTATGTATGTTAATTTTTAATTTCTTTTTAATTTTTGGACGGGAAAGGATATTTTTGATATGATATTAGCAATTTTTGAGCTATTGAATACGGTTAATTTATAGGAAATAAATCATAGTTTTTAATAATTTTTCAAATAATAATTTAAATGGTGACTTTCTTTTAATACACAGGGTTTATAATTTAAAAGTATAATTTGGTAATACAATTGATGTTAAATCTAACAGCGTCTACGACACTCTGCAACTTATTGTTTCTATTTGTATACACAGTACCGTCTTCTAGTAGTTTCTGATGGAAAAAAAACTAAAAAATAGAGCTTTAAAAACTAGAATAGAGCTTTTATCAGATTTAATGTTAATGGTAGGAGTTTTAACAGTACTTATCAAAAATGTTAATAACATATTGTTGATAAGTAGAAGTTCCTACTGATGGAAATGTTTATAAACATGACAAATGTTGAAAGCAGCCGTTACAGACCATTAAATTCAAATTAATAATGCAATTTTGTAACAATATATTCATGTAATACATCATAATGTTAATTAAGTTTACTTTACAATTATTTGACAGTTATCAATAACACTCATACGCTCAGGTGACCGAAATATGATTTCCAAAGTGGTTATGTGAAATTTTTTAGTTTTTTTATCAAAATTTTTGGATTGGATTTTGGGAAATTTCAAAAAAAATTGCAATGTTTAGTTTAGCTTATTATCTGTTATTTCAGAATATTTGAGAACAATAATCTAATTTATTAACCATGAAAAGTCTAATTTATAATGATAAGTATATGTAGTTACAATTGTACTTTTGTACTTTTGCTGTCTTTTAATGTTATAAAATTCTGCCTTTCAACTAGAGTTAAAGATAAGAAAGATACAAAATTATATAACAATCAAATGGAAACATGAAAATTCTCACATTAAATGAATACCAACAAAAGAAAAACACATTCAATAACATTAACAACATAAATACAAAAGAGAGTTGATAAAAGTTATAAATACAATAGTAATAAAAACAACAACAACAACAATACTGTTATAACTAAGAAATGTCAATAACAGATGCTGTTTTATAAGACAATATCATTCTCCATGTTACTTTTTCTCTTTATGCTTTTGGTTTTTGTTCATTGTAAGGGACAGCATAAGGGAATGAAACATCAAATGAAGCATAAGTAAGCAGAAACACACTAGGGTGATACTTATTTTGCTATTATTGGATTTTGGTTGCCCACAAGATTCATTTAAATATATATAATCAAATGCTGAAAAATTGAACAATAACGGGTAAGGTTTAAAAGTAACACATTTTATTTGAAGTCTGTAGATTTGGATCAAAGTGGAAATAATTTCCAAAAAGTGCAAAATTAGGACCGCCCTTATAAGTAAGCACAAGCTTTAAAACACTTATTGTGCGTGGAAAAGAATTTTCAAAATGAATTTCTAAATTTTGAAAGGATTCGTGTTATAAGGGCAAGTACTAAAATATGTATTTGTTCAAGTATTGTAAGTTAAAATATTAAAAACAATGACCAGCATATACAATGAGTTGTTTTGTTTCATGGTTTTCTTTCTTTTTGTTGGAAATGTTTGAGCTTTAAATACATAAAAAATATTGTTCAATTATTTGAAATGCATAAAAGCTTTAAGAAAGTACAGCATTACAAACTGGGTAAATGAACTTTCATTTTATTGCACAGAGATTAGTATTCATTACTTGATGAGAGAAAGTGTTTACCAAAATTGCTAAAATAATTTCATTTGGGAGAAATTTCAACTGTAAGATATCACACGTAGCCATGGACATGTAGTTTAGAAAGTGGTCAAACTAATAAAACAATTTGCTAAAAAAGAAAAAAATTATTGACATTTTGCAAAAGCCTAAAAGACACTTATGAGAAAACTGAATAACAAATTTAGGAATTTCTTAAAAAAGACCACAATATAACTCGAACTTATAAATATTAATACACTTAAATGGTCAATTCACAAGGTATCTTATCAGTCTTATTGTCATAATGTCCTAATATATTACGACTCTGCGGCTCGGCTTAACCGACTCTTAGGCATTCGGTGTTGGTCTCTGCTTAGATAGCATAGCATAACATTGCATAGCATAGCTTAGCATAGCATAGCATAGCATAGCATAGCATAGCATAGCATAGCTTAGCTTAGCATAGCATAGCATAGCATAGCATAGCATAGCATAGCATAGCATATCATAGCATGGCATTGCATAGAAAGTAGTATTATTTTAGGACATTTTTAGCTTGAAAAGCAATAAAAACCATTGTGAAATATTAGGACATTATGACAATATGACAATATGACATGATAACAGACCTTGTGAATTGACTAATAATATACCTAAAATCACGCTTTCTACATTTTAAAAACCTTTACATTTTAAATTCTAATATTGGTTAGTTGCTGCTTTTAAATTCTCTATTTTATTTCTTTCATTTATTCTTACTAAACTTTAGTTGTTATATTTCAGACAAACTTTAGTTTTATTTTCTATTTTTTATTTCCAACTTTTTTTTCTCATTATGCATGTAATTTACTACTGTTTCTTTCTCCCCAAAAAGCTACAGAAAAGCAAAAAAAAAAAAAAAAAAAATTCTTTAATAAAAATCACTTCCATGTTTGAAAAAATGGTAAACCAAAAAAATAAAAGAAAAAAGAAAACGTTTGAAAACTTCTCATTAATTTTTTCAAGAACATTTCAAATTGATGTTAAAAAATCGTTTCACTATTAAGCAAAACTTAAGGTAGAAATAAAAGCTTTCAACGCATTTTATATCGTATCCTCTTTTCGTTAACCAAAGCAGAAACAAAAATAACATTCTATACTTGACATTGATGGCGACAGTTTGCAAATGGGTTACACGTACCCATTCACCTGGCAATGAAAATGCTTGAGGGCTGTGCTGGTAAATATAAAAATGGTAAAATATGTGAAAACAATTTAAAACAAGTTGGAGTGCTATATTCGGCAGTGTCGAATTTTGAAGCCACTCCACCTTAAACAAAAAATATTTAAATATTTACGCTCTTTTAAATTATATCTATTCCCACATATCATTTGTTCAAGCTTGCCTCCAAAGTTCGACATAACTTTTTTGTTATTTAACCGATTTTGTTGCTTTCCAATACCAAACTGTTTGGGTGTTTCGGACGAGAGAGCGTTTTAACACACCGTTTGTTATTCAACTGGTGGAGTCCATACACTGATTTCAATGTGTAAAATATTGTCTAAATGGCTGAGTAATAAGCAAAAAGTTCCAGAGACATTGATATATCAAATTACACAAAAACTTAAATATCTATAAATGGCAGACAATACAAAACTGAAAATCATTACAAAACCATTTAAAAAAAAATGCATATTTAACTTCTAAACAAATTTTTCTTACACAAAATAAAGCGTTCTTCAAGAAAGCATTACTTTTTGCCAAACATTTTTATTCAATAACAAACATTATTGAAATTTAAAAAAAAAAAAAATCCCTAAAAAAATTTTAAAAATTTAAAAAAAAAATTAATTTACATTTTCAAAAAATACAAATTTTCCCAAAAGAGTTTGTTGCAATAAAAAGCTTGTCAAGGTTGATTTATTTTCTATTCACCAACAAAGGAGTTTTATAAAAGGGGATTCATAAAAATGAAATTTTTCTCAAAAAAAAAGCTTTTTTCTAAAAAAATATTATTAACATAAAAGCTTTTTACCAATAAATACTTAACCATCCAAAAAGTTTTTTTCGACTAAAATTTATTTTCTTTCTACACCAATAAAATTTTTGGAAAATCAGTATTTTTAAACAAAAAAGTGTTTTTACCAAAAGCTATTCAAAAAGCTTTTTAAGCAATTCTTTTTCTAAGAAAAATCTATATTCTAAATACTTTATTTCTACTGTTTAATTTTCAACAAACAAATGAAATTGCTCTCCACAAAAAGCTCTTTTCTAAAAAAATATTTTTAACAAAAAAGCTTTTTTCTAAATAATATGATAATTCATTTTCTATTCACCAAAAAGTAGTTTTCTGCAAGGAGATTCATACAAGTTCTTTTTTTAAAAAATAATTTAACCAAAAAGTTTTTCAACAAAAAATTATGTTACTTCTATACCAATAAAAGCAATTTTTGGAAAGGTTATATTTTAAACCAAAAATTAACAAAAGGCTTTTGTGAGAAAATAAAATATGTACAAAAAAAAAAGAAATCGGAGAAGCCATTAAGCTGATGATTTTTTCTTCTTCGCCAAAAATGCTTCACAAAATATTTGTAACCAAAAATTATCAAAAAAGCTTTTTTTGAAAAAAAAAAAATTTTTTATCCAACAAAATCATCAATTAATTCATTTTGTAAGGATTTTTTCTTCTCTTCCTATATAAAATCCTTTTCAATAGAAAATGCTCTGTTATCAATAATATAAATAGACACTTTCTCTTAAAACACACGGTTTATAATTTACAAGTACAATTTGCTAATACTCTGACTGCTCTACAACTCATTGTTTCTGCTTACTTATATACACAGTACCATCTTCTAGAAGTTTCTGAAGGAAAAAACTAGAATGTTATATTTCCACAATGATTACCTAGAGCTTTTATCAGCTTTAATGTTAATGTTGGGAGCTTTAACAGTTAATGTTGTCATACTTATCAAAAATGTTAATAACAGCGTGTTATTAAGATTGTTGAAAAGTAGAAGTTCCTACTGATGGAAATGTTTATAGACATGACGAATGTTGAAGGCAGCCGTTACAAACCATTAAATTCAAATTGATAATGCAATTTTGTAACAATATATTCATGCAATATATCATTATAAATTCAACTGCTTTCTTTCAGATGAGTCCTCCCATTTATGTTAATTTAGTAAACTTTATAATTATTTGACAGTTATTATTAACACTCATACGCTCAGGTGACCGAAATATGATCTCAAAAGAAAATAATTTTTTTGCCCAACAAAACCATCAATTAATTAATTTTGTAATAATTTTTTCTGCTTTACCTATATCAAATCCTTTTCAATAGAAAAAGCTCTGTTATCAACATTTTTATACATAAAAGCTTTCTCACCAAAAATTCTTCACAAAATATTTTTAACCAAAAAAATTTTTTGCAAAAAAAATCATCACAAAATCCCTTAAACTGATAATTTTTTCTCCTTTACCAATAAATCATCACAAAATCTTTTATGCTGATAATTTTTTCTTCTTTACCAAACAACACTTTTCAGTAGAAAATCTCTATTATTAATATTTTTATACAAAAAAGCTTTTTCACCAAAAATTCTTCACAAAATATTTTTAACCAAAAAATTTTTTTCATAAAAAATTATCAGAAAAGCTTTTTTGGGAAAATCATTTTTTGAAAAAAAAAAAAACAAAAAAAATCATCACAAAATCCCCTAAGCTGATAATTTTTTTTATTTTTCAATAAATCATCACGAAATCCTTTATGCCGAAAATTTATTCTTCTTTACCAAACAACACTTTTCAAAAAAAAGCTCTATTATAAATATTTTTATACAAAAAAGGGTTTCACCAAAAATTCTTTAGAAAATATTTGTCAAAATGTTCAACCAAAAAAGTTTTTTTAATCAAAAATTATTAAAAATGCTTTTTTGGGAAAAACATTTTGCTGCAAAAATTAAATTATCATAAAATCCTCTAAGCTTTTCACAAAAAATTACCAAAAAAGCTTTTTTTAGAAAAACATTTTTTGCAAGAAAATAGCACAGAATCCATTTTGCTGATTTCTTTTTTCTTTATCAATAAATAACACATGTATTCTCAAAATTTTGATACACAATAAAGCTCTCCGCCAAAAATTATTCACAAAATATTTTTATCATTAGATATTTTATCTAAAAAAACTTCTTTTTTTCTCAAGCCAATAATTAATCAGAATATTTTTACACCATTAAGTTTTCACCAAATAGACTCTTTCTATTTTCATCAAAACCCAACTTGGTCCTACAAAAAGTTGGCCAAGCATTCAAAGGTCTGCCGTCAAACTGTTTCCGATGTTATTAAACAGTACTGGGAGAACTTGTCCATTGATAGAAAATCTGGTTCAGTTAGAGGGAATGGTCCACATGATGTTTATAAAGCAAAAAAAAAAAAAATAGAAAGCATTTTCAAAAGAGCTCCCAACACATCCGGTAGGAAAGCAGCCCGGTTAACTCAGTGCTCGGACTATTTGGTATGAAAAGCCAAAGCCAATACAGGCTCAAAAAGTTCCTGACAAAAACAGAGCACGGAAATTGAAGTCAAGTTTTATAAAAAAAAATATTCTTGCTGCATAATGGATGACATAACGTATGTTCTGGCAGATTTTTCGCAACTTTCTGGTAAAACATTTTATGATGCTGATGCTAGAGGGAATGTTGAAGAAAAGTTTAGGACCCAAAACAGATAAAATTTCCCAAAAAGTTTTTGGTTTGTCAAGCAATATGCAGTTGCGGCAAAATAAGCCAATCATTTGTTACAACGGGCTCTACAAATACCGAAATTTACATCAAGGAATGTTTACAAAAAAGGCTGCTTTCATTCATAAGACTTCATAATGTGTTCACTTATTTTTGGCATGACTTTAAAAAAAATCACCCGAAAACCCTTTGAATCAATTTTTTTTTTTTTTAATAAAAAAGTCTTTCTTTTCTATTAAAAAACATTATTCACCAGAAAAAACACACTTCTCAATATTTGTATCCAAAAAATTTTTTTGGAAAAGAATTTTCTACAAAAACAAACTTATTTTTGTACCCTTCGTTGCACATAAGAACATTTTTTTTAACAAAATGGTATAACTTAAAAAAAAACAATTTTTTCATAAACAGAGAGTGTATTCCTCATCAATAATGTTAATATTACTACAGAAAAAACAACTATTTTCTTTAGAAAAAAAAGTATTTCATCAAAAAAGTTTTTTTCATTATAAAAAGTATTATCAGAAAAGCTTTTTAATCAATAATTTTCATAAAATTTTTTTAGCAATAAAATTAATTTTTTTCACCATATTTTTATAATTTGTTATAATTTGTTGTACCGCAACAGTTTCCTTATATTGCAAAAATAAAAAGTGTGAGGCTTTTATATTACATTTATTTTTATTATTATAATTGCTTGGTTTGTTTTTATAATTATTTAACATTGGCAAGTACAGCAAAGTTTCTACCTTGTCTCCTTAAAATCAAGCCAAACATCCTGTAATCGCCTGTGGTGTCTATATGTGTTTGTTTGTATTTCCGGCTAAGGGTCTGCAAGTCATTTTTATGACAGACTTTCATTTAAAGTCATACATTTGTTTGTTGTTTTTTTTTTGCTTTGTTTTTTCCTTATGCATAAAGTCTTTGAAAACAGACAACATTTCTGAAAAGCTGTTGTTGTCTTTAAACCAAAAAGTCATTTCGATACTCTAGCTGTGCTATTGACAAATTGTAGCAACATAGATTTGCCTTTAGCCTTAATATTGAACTTTTCATGATTAATAGATTTTGAGAAGCAAGATTTTTAAAATTTTTCCCAAAAAGTCATTTTTTTAAGGCTTGTAGTTAAAATCAAAAGCAATGTCCTATGAACAAAAATAATGGCGAAAAAATCATATAAAAGAAATGTAATAAGAAAACCGTGTAGAAAATCAATCAATTTTTATTAGCCATTTATGTTAAACGAAAATCATTTTTATTTTATCTTTTTCAACATTTAGGTTTCGGTGATTTTGAAACAATCATTTATATTCCTTTGTTGTAAAGAAGTAATATAAAAAAAAATTGCCAAAAAGCAGTTTTTTCTAATGACTATGGATGTTATTTATTCTACAAAATTTCATGTATAAAAGAGATTTGGCAATGTAAGAAAAACAAACCACAGGTGTTGCAGGTTTTGTTTTAGTTTTATTTATTACATTTCAGTGGCTAAATGATGTTTTAAATTGATTTTAATGGTTCATGTTTAATAGATGTTCTTGTGTTTTTTTCATTTACAGCCTTGTTAAAACGTGACCAAAGTAATAATATTTTTCTACAGTTGTTGGTTTAAATATATGGATTTTCTTAAAGTAAAGGAAACTTATAGAAAAATGTCATACCTTTATTATCACCTTTTTTTTTGTTTGTTTGTACCTCAATGCGTATGATTAATATTAATTAATTTTGTTAGGGCCCAACGGGACGTATGATTGATATTAATTGTTTAATCACGTAATGTAGCTATTTAATTTTGTGTTTTTTTTTCCATTGCTTTTACAATAATTAAGTTTCTTATTTACAAAAGTGGAAAGAAAGGAATAATATTCCTTTATTTTGTTATCTAATTTTAATTATTTTGATTGATTACCTTTGGCATCTTACTCAATATGTTGTCGATTTTTTCCTTTCATTTTTATACATTTTTTTTTGCTAACTTTCTTTTCCTTTTTGTGGTTAATTTATGACTCACGTTTAATTGGTTAATTAAATACTACATTTAAGGTTTAATCAATCAAATATTAAGCAACATTTTCCCAATTTTTTCCCAGATAAAAATAAGAGAAAAAAAAATAACAAATAAGCGTGTTTCATATACTTAATTACAAAACAATCATTTAGTATTATTCAAACAATACAAAACAAATTCCTAAAATATGATAAATACGTGGGATGTTAATGATGTTAATTTCCACAAAAAACTGAAAAACACGTGTCTCTGTATTATTGCTCTTCTTTAGAAATGTTTACTTTTGATTTGCTGAAATTTTCCAATAATTTTGTTTTAATAACATTTCTTTATAAATATTGTTTGTAACAAAAATCATAAATTCCAAAACAACTCATTAGTGGCTAAAGATTAATAGCTAAATGTGTATAACTAAAAGCTTATAACTAAAGCAAAATCGGTTTAAAAATAAAAAAATTTAAACATAACACTCAACTTAAAAATTTATCAAAAATTCAAACAAATTAAAACTCTTCTATTAAGCTTTAGCTAAAGCAAATGAAAAGCTCTTTAGACAAATTATTAATTGTAGGCAAAATTACAAACTTTTACTACAAAACACTGTTAAATACCCGTCTTCCGGTTTATTTAGCTATAATACCCTGCCCTGCCTTTCTTGCTTTACAATTATTTAATGTCATTGTTGTTGCTGTTATTTTTTTTTTACATTTTACATTCTACAAAAATATGAAAGATATTTCATTATTTCTGCTCCTTTTAAACAGGTGCCATAATATTTGGTTCCGATCAGGAAGTACGTGAAGTAATGCGTGCCGTGAGACGTAATAATGCCACTGGCGCATTTTCCTGGATTGGCTCGGATGGCTGGAGTGCACGTAACTTGGTTTCTGATGGCAATGAGCCTGAGGTAGGTATTTCTCTTATTTTTTATTTTTTTTTTTTTTTATTTCTACTTTACTATTTTTAAACTTGAATTAATTATAAGAGTAATTTATTAAAATGAAAACAATGCCAGACAGCGCAGCATATTGCCAAGAGCTGTGTAGCTGGTGCTAACAAATTCATTTAAAATTTTACAAAAGTAGCTAAGACATATTTTACTCTGGGTAGGAAGCAGAAGTATTAAGGTGTGCTTCCCACCTTCTGTATACTTAATACAGTATTTAAAAACATGCTAATACTGGGCATAATGGTAAAGGTGGACATTTGTCGAAAATGCTTAAACATAGATCTCATTTAAATAAATGACAGCTTTGTTATGTATACTTAGGCAGAAATTCTTTTATGTAAAGTGTATGTGGGAATATAAATGAATAGTATGGAAAAACTGTGGCAATCAAGCCAACTTAGTTTTATTAAAACTGAAAACATAAGAAATTAATTTAGTTAAACTGTTAATATGAATTTTGTGACACTGTTCTAGAGCAAAAAAAAACTTTTTTTTTATAAAAAATCCTTTTCATAAAAGTACGATGTTTTTATCGTAAAACTTCTTTTAGCAAAAAAGTTTTTTCTACCAAAGAAACGTTTCTCTCATTAAAGCTTTTTTTTAATGTGTATAACTTTTTTTGGAAAAACTATTTTTTTTATAAAAAGGCTTTTTTATCAAATCTTTCAATTTTATTAGGAAAATGCTTTTTTCAAAAAATCGTTTTCTCTAATATAACTTTTTTTTAGAAAAATTATTTTTTTAAAAAAAAGCTTTTTTTTATCAAGTCTTTCAATTCTATTAGGAAAAAATCTTTCTTTTTTAAAAACAAAATACCTTTTTCCACATTGTGTATTTAAGATGAAGATAAAAGTTATTTAAAGTAAAACTACAAGTTTCACCAATAAACCTTTTTGACAAAAATAGTTTTCACTAAAAAAGGTTTATCCAAAAATGCTCAAAAAAGCTTTCATAAAAATCCAGGAAAAATTTGGCACTACATAAGGTCTACATTACCTACAAGTAGTGGCATATTGACTTATTTGTTATACATTATATAACTGCTTATTTTATAGTAATTTACGTGATAATATTCTGTTTTTGCAGATAAATTAAGATCAATGTTAAGTACCATAATAATTATATTTTACCATCATAACTTAGTAATACAAGTTTTAGCTGGGAAACTTCCTCCAAAACTGAAGATTTGTTTCACATTTTTTCCCAAGAACTTCATCATAGAAAGCAAAAAATAATTTTATAAAAAAAACTAAATCTTTTCACAACATTTCTATCAAGAAATTTAACAAAAATAAAGCTTTTTCACCAAAATTTCTTTCTTCAAAATATAAAAAAAAAAACCTTTTTCATGATAACAAATTTTTCCAGTAACAAAATAAAACTTAAAAAAAAATCCAGAAAAAAACAATTCATCACCAAAGAACCAGGCTATGTTTACAATAAAAACTTTTGTTTTAAAATTCTTCAGCAAAAAAAGGTGTTTAAAAAGACGTTTCACAAAAATAATGTTTTTAGTTAAAAGGTTCGCCAAAAAGCTTTTTTCAAAAGTTCCTTTATCAACAGCTTTTTCCACGAAAAGATTTTTCGCAACTTTTTCACAAAAAAATAAGTTAATTTTAAAAAATCTTTCTTCACAAAAAATTATTATTTCTTCATTTAAAAAGGAGGTTTTCTCTTAGAGAAAAAATTATTTTTTTTTTTTTCTCCAAAAAGATTTTTCTGAGGTTTTTAACAATAGTATTGGTTTAAAAAGAAAAAAACAATTTGTCACCAAAAAGCTGACATCAGAAATAAAATTTGTTCCAAAAAAACAGGCTATATTTACAATAAAAACTTTTGTTTTTTAATTCGTCAGCAAAAGAAGTTATTTAAAAAGACATTTCACAAAAAAATTTCTTTTACTTAAAAGGTTCGCCGAAAAGCTTTTTACAAAAGTTTCTCTATCAAAAACTTTTTTGTCACAAAGATATTTATCAAAAGCTTTTTCGATAAAAAGATTTTTTTTTTTTTGCAAATTTTAAAAAAAGTTAATTAAAAAAAAGCTTTCTTCACAAAAAATGTCTATTTTTTCATTAAAACAAGAAAAAACTTTTGTTTTCTTTTCCTCCAAAAAGATTTTTCTGGAATTTTTTAACAAAAACTTGGTTTCAAACAGAAAAGCTTCCTTCACCTAAAACAAACTATTCTCCATAATTAAGAAAGCTTTTATAATTCAGAAAGCTTGAGTTCAATTAAAAGTTCGTCAATAGCTTTTTTCTGAAGTTTTTTTTATCGAAAGCTCTTTTGAAAAAGCTTTTTCTATCACAAAGTTATTTATCAGTTGTATTTTTTTTAGAAACTTCTTTCCACAAAAAGATTTTATACAACTTTTGCACAAAACAAAGTTACATTAGAAAAGCTTCCTTTACAAAGAAAATGTGTTTTTAAAATTTTCAACAAAAAATGTTTTTAAATTTTTCAACAAAAAATGTTTTTAAATTTTTCAACAAAAAATGTTTTTTTTTTTGATGTTTTCCTCAAAAAATATTTTCATGAAGTTTTCTAACAACAAAAAAGGTTTTAAACAAAAAAAGCATTCTTCACCAAAAACAAACTGTTTTTCATAAGTTTTTTTTTTCATAACTCAAGCTTTTGCTTGAGTTATGAAAAAATAATAAAGCTTTCTTCACAAAAAAAGCTTTTTCAAAAAAGCGTTTTTATAAAAGAATAATTTTAAATCTTTGTTTCAGAACTGAAGCTTTTCAAGCTGTGTTTCACTAAAACAGTTTTTATAATTATATCTAACAAAAAGCTTTTTCATATAAAAGAATATATATTAAATAAAAACGCACTTTTCACTACAACTGCTTTTCTCACCTACTTTCTTTCAAAAAATATTTTTCACCAAAATATTGAACAAAAAATTGTTTACCTAAAACAGCTTTTTTTGCCAAAACTGTTTTTAAAGCTTTATCTTTTCAACAAAAAACTTTTGAACTAAAAAACTTCAATGGTGTAAACAGAAAAAAGTTTTCACTAAAAAAGCTTTTTTTGTCAAATGCTTTATTCACTAAAAAATATTTTTTACCAAGAAATATATAAAAAAAGATTAGTTAACCAAACATTTAAGAAATGGGAAAAACTAGAATTATTTACCATATGTTTTTCTATACAAATTTTCCTATACTACTTAGTTGAAACAATTGTATAAACATTGATTAACCTCCTTTGTTGTGAAAATTTCTGTTGAATTTATTTCTTATTTTTCCCCACTGTTCCATACACAATGAAGACTTTCCGCCTTGTTAAACTTCATAAGAATGTTGTGTAGTATTTATAAGATTAAATGACAAAAATAAATTTGATTAATGAACATTTCATCAAGAGGGGAAGATGTTGCTATAAAACGTAGCATAGTAAAATTGTCCAAGGATAAAGCATAAAATGTTTTAAATGTTTAATTTTATGCAGAATATACATTAGGGTGGAACGAATAATATTAGCAACTAAAATGAAAGTTTACTTCATGACACTTAAAAGGAACTTTCAGATTAAAAAAGCTAAACATTTAAACATTTTAGGATTTGTAGTTGATATCAGCCAGCTCACCCTAATATATATACCAGTGAGAGCCATACACAGCACTGGATCACGAACTTTAATCGGCATTTTGCTCTACTCAACAAAGAGTTTAAAATAAACACTCATTTAATTCGGGTGCACGCTAGCTTTCAACAAAGCCAGACAACAAAAGAAGACACCACTACAATCTCATTTAAAGCATTTCTCTTTTTGGTTGAACCTGATATAAATACAATTACTAAAGAGGGATAGCAAAGCTTTCAAGTTGGTTGTCTCTGTAAGAAGACAACTAAAACATTTTGTAACCAATTTACCTAAATTGACGTATAACTACATACACATTTCCAATTTCAGGAAGTCATGTTTGCTATTTAAATTTATTTCATGTTTTTTGTCCACATTTTACTATAATGATAGGCAATTGTGGTAAATAACTAATATACTTAATCTTGAATGAAAGGTGTTAGAGATGAAAAACTAGCTATTTATAAATTACATAAAAATAGTTGAAAATACAAATGTTTGCATAAATATTTCAACATTTAAAGGCTATATTAGAGAGCCAGAGGTAGGCAAATACTCCACATATTTTATTATTCTGATCCCTAAGAAGTATATATCTGTAGATTACCCCTTTAAATTAATGACATAATTTAAACAGTTTACTTTTTCTCCTAACAAATATAGTTACTGTTATATTCTACCAAATATTTGTTTATTTACCAAAAAAAAAAGTAATAATTATTAATTGAAAGACAGCTGGATAGACGATGACACCTAAAATAAATAAATAATAAAAAAACAATATTGTATTTCTGTTGAATTTTCATGGTTTATATTTAATCCCAATGATTGATGATTAAATAATTGAAATTAATTGGCTTCAAATACTTTCAACATATGTATGTACATTAACTATATAAATGTAAGGCTGTTGACGTCTAAGGAATGGTGTGTGCTAATATATAAATAGCACACCTTAAGGCGGCCCAATAGTTATTTTTAGCATGAGGGTGTAGTTAAAGTAAGATTAATTAAAATCGTTTTACAAATTTGAAAAGTAATTGACATAAAATATAACTAAATCATATAAATGACAGTTAGGAAATTAAAATATAATAGCAGAATAAATACAAAAAATATAACAATAGGTAAATGTTTAAATCTCAAATTACAAATAACCCAGCAATTCCGGCAATATGGAAAATGTTTTTTGCTGTTTTATTATATTAGGGAAGTTGCTAGTAAGTCATTAGAAGTAGCAAATAGTATACAAAATATTGCTTTAATAACTTTCTCAGGACTACAAATTGCTTATATAGCCATGATAAACTCCTGGAAAATATATCCCAAATGCCTGCAAGTGTACTTTTCAATGCAAATACATAACTGGAAGATGTTCTTAGAAAATAAACTAGAAAAATTATTTAAACACAGGCAGAGAAAAACTGTAGTTTGATTTAAAAATGTTTGCAAGTTCTTTAACAATAATATGGTCACTGTAATTATATATATGATCGCTACAAACATACTATGTTTGTAGCAATCATACATATGTTTGTAGTTATAAAGAATATGCATTTTGCAATAATTTTTATGATATATATTGATACATCCTGAATATGATTGACATAAACATATATTTATTCACTACAATCATATATTGTGTGTATGACATAAAAATGCAAGATTTTTTTAAAATTTTTTTAAGTATTTGCACAATTTGAATTTATTCAAAGTATTTGCCATTGTTGAACTTTTCCCATCTTTCCGGCAACATATGGATTCCGAGCCAAAAGAGCTGCTAAAATTCTCAGACCAAGAACGAATAAAGTCAATATCGGATACTCTCTTCCAAAGTGAACCGTTTCCCAAAGAGATCCATCTGCATCAAACCACACAAATAGTAGATGGACTATACAAATAAGGACTGAGATTGAAAAATTCGTTAAAACTTTTAACCCAAGTAAAGCTATTATGTTTAATGTCAATTATGTTCATTTGTTGTTAATCTGATTAAAATTATTAAATATCTCAAATAATTAAATATTTTCAACAAAACCCAAATTGGTCCTACAAAAAGTTGGCCAAACAATCGAAGGTCTGCTATCAAACTTTTTTCAATGTTATTAAACAGTACCGGAAGAACTTGTCCGTTGAAATAAAACCTGGTTTAGGTAGAAGGAATGGTCCACAAGATGTTTCTAAAGCGAAAGGAAGAGAAAGCATTTTCAAAAGAGCTCCCAACACATCCGGTAGGAAAGCAGCCCGGTTAGCTCATTGCTAGGACTATTTGGTAGGAAAAGTTAAAGCTAATGCAGGTTTAAAAACATACACGGCTCAAAAAGTTCCTGATAGGAACTCTGCCAAAAATTTAGAGGCCAAAGACAGAGCATGTAAATTGTATGTTAAGAATTTTTCGATCTCAGTCCTTAGTAGGTGGAGTTTTTAACAGATCTTGCATAATGTGGCCGAGCTTTGTCATTATGGTTTTTTTCGGTTTCATGCCTGGCCGCATACTCTGGGCGTTTTGCGCCAAATTCTCGTTACAAAGGAATCAGTTGAGTACGGTACAAGGACACTTTTGCTTCCATCAAATATAAAGCATTACCTTAGCGCCATGGATATTTGACTCTCTATTACGCTTCGGGTTATGGTAATGGATCCATTTCTCATCGCAAATAATGATTCGGTGCAAAAAGAATTGGACATGCAAAATCCTCTTTCAAGGTCTCTCTGCTTCTATTCTTATGGTACCCAATTTCCCTACTTTTTGATGAATCCGGCTGCTCGCAAACGATTTGAAATAGCTGCATGAGTAGATCCCAATGCTTTTGCTAGCTCTTGTTGAATTTGACAACAATATACATGTGGTAATGCCTCCAAGTCTTGGTCTTCAAACATTTTTGGCTAGCCTTTGTCTTCCGTGTCAAAATAACCAGTTTTGAATTGTAAAAGCCATCTATAGCACATTGAATCCGATGGAACACATTCATTCGATGGAACACATTCATTCAGTGGCACTTTTTTTCAAATTAAAGAAGTAAACCAAAATTTTCCGTATATAACGCTTTTTTGGCACAAAATTCGACATTTTCGAAGCAAAAAAACTTTGTTGTTTACATTATAATGTTCAATAAGTAAACAGTAAACATGTATATGTTTGTGACAACCATTTATATGATGAAGAACTTACCATATTATGTTGCGTTCGGCTTATGTATATCATAATCTGAGAACAACATATTATGATAAAATTATTCATCACAAAAATGATTGTCACAAACATATATTTGTTTACTGTAACCATATATATGGTGGGTAATATCATGTGAATCGTAAATTAACCATATTATTGTTACCACAATCATATATATAGATACTGTGACTTTAATATTGTTCAAAATGTTAAAATGGTTACAGCAACTATTTTTTTTTTTTCTGCGTGTACAACCATATTTTTTCTCTAGGAGCAATTAGTCTTAAAAAGCATATTGTGGTTTTAATTTAAATTATAACACAGCTAATACTGTTTTCCTTTTATTTTAGGTGGAAGGCACGTTATCGGTGCAACCTCAAGCCAATCCGGTAAAGGGATTTGAAGAGTATTTCCTAAGTTTAACTGTGGAAAATAATCAACGTAATCCCTGGTTTGTGGGTAAGTAAACTCAACTATTTACCCCCAATTAACAATAAACACGTAACTTGTAGAATAGTTAGCACTAAACACAGTTGCTTATATTACAAACTAACTGCTCTGCAACTTGTTGTTACTATTTATATACACAGTGCCATCTTCTAGTAGTTTCATGAATTTTCTAACGGCCAGAACTAGAATGCTCACTTTCCACAATGAGCACAGAGAGCTTTTGCAAACTTTAATGTTAATGTTGTCATACTTTTAAACAATGTCAATAACATTGTTGAAAAGTATAAGTTTCTGCTACTGGAAATGTTTATAAACATGATGAATGTTGCAAGCAGCTATTACACACCGTTAAATTCGAATTGATAAATAAAATTTTCAACTGAAAACCAAAGAATATCACATATTCCTAAATGTTTGTCTAAATCCTCTTTATTTTGTATTAGAATTCTGGGAAGATCACTTTCAGTGTCGTTATCCTGGTAGCACTAGCACTCCTTACAACAACTACAATCGTACTTGCACCACCACTGAACGTTTGTCTCGCGAAGATACCGATTTCGAGGATCAACTGCAGTTTGTCAGTGATGCTGTCATGGCATTTGCTTATGCTTTAAGGTAAATTAGCCAATACAAATTACTTAAATATTATAATAAATATTCTAAATGCTATACAATAAGCTTTAGCAAATAATAAATTAATGCTAATATTAAATTAATTTGTTTTCTATTCCACAACATGCAGAGACATGCATCGTGATTTGTGTGGTGGCCAGCCATCGCTGTGTGATGCCATGAAACCAACAAAAGGAGCTGATTTATTGAAATATTTAAGAAAAGTACAATTTCAAGGTGAGTTTATATTCATGCGCTTGCCATAATAATCAAATCTATTATTATTATTCTACAAAACATTTCTAAGGTTTTACATAATTTATAATATAATTAGGGCGAATACATTTAGAAATTATGTAGCTATATATAAAAGAAAATAAATAATAGCATTATTTAACTTAAAAAGGAAACAAATATTATTATTTTTTTAATTGCCTAATTAGGGCACAAGATGTGAATTAAATTTTAATATTTTAAAGGAATTTAATTAAAAATATATTTAGAAATTTATCAGAAATTTATTTTTTTAAAAAATGCAAATATTAAACATTATTTTACTTAATGTAAAGAAAGTTTGAAGGAAATTTTGACATTTTATATTTCCAAATACCAAAATTCCTAAACCGGGAAAAATTTGTTCCAAAAACTGAGTTTTTTTTAGAAAAAAGCCTAAGTGACGTTATTTACCGTGCTATAGTAAAAAGCTTTTGCCAGTATTTAAAAAACATATGGTGTTACATACATATATATAGTCCGGAAAAAACATTTTTCCTACAAAAAAAAAAAAAAAATGTGGACTCTTTTGGACTTTCTTTTTTTCTTTCTTTTTTGTGGACTTTCTTCTTACATGTTCCAACTTTGGATACGTGTAACTTTTTATAGGGACAAAATAACTATTAGAGTGTTTCTCTTATTTTACTTAGAATTTTATCGCCAATATAGGTGACATTTTAAAAATAAATTTCGACCCTTTGTAGGCCTGCCATATATAAAAAACCACAAAAAGATCTAAGAAAATTAAAAAAGAAAGTTTTGTAGATCTTCGCTAGGAAGCTGAACAAATGCAAATCAACTCAAATGCACCTCAGCTAAAACCATGTGAAATTAATATAATATATCCAAGAGTTCCCGATATAAAGCTCATTTTTCAAAAAAAAAAAAAAAAACGTTTCTAAACCACTGTGGTCCAATTTTCACAACTTTTGCGAGCATAGACCGTACAATTTCGTCAATAGTACGTCGAATGTTGGCTTATAAATGATTAATTGCTTGTGGGTTATCAGCAAAGGCCAGAAATTTGACGTTCTCCCTAAAAAAGAAGACCAAAGGTGTCAAATCACCAAACGATTGTATCAACAAAACTATGGTTTTACGCGCTGTATGACATGTTGCGCCGTCTTTTTGGAACTGTTTCTCGAATCATAAATGGATTTTTGGAGATTTTTTTAAAAAGATTTGAGACTCGAGGTGATCAAATTTGAGGGGCCATGCTCTGACTTGCATTAGCGCTAGGAAGCTGAACAAATGCAAATCAACTCAAATGTACCTCAGCTCCAACCATATGAGATTTCGAAATAATATCTCTAAGAGTTTTCGAAATACCGAATTATTTCCAAAACAAAAAAAATAAAAAAAAAATGTTTCTAAACCACTGTCATTCTGTTGGTGCAATTTTTCACCACTTTTTCGAGCATAGATGGTATTATTTCGTGAATAGTGCATCGAATGTTGGTTTCGAAAAGATCAAACGTTTCTGGTTTATCAGCATAGACCAGCGATTTGACGTACTCCCTCAAAAAGTAGACCAAATATGTCAAATCACACGAACGAGTTAGCCAATTCATTGAGATAATTCCATTTCATTAAATAATTCGGTCAACAAACGTTTAGCTCAACAAAGTGATGGTTTCACGCGATGTATGGCCTGTTGAGCCGTCTTCTTGGAACCATTTCTCTTCCAAATGATTTGCAATGATATAAGGAATAGAAAAATAACGAATCATTTGCCTGTAGCGTTCGCCATTCATGGTAATGTTGCCAGCGGTTTGGTATATAAAGACAAGTGAGCCGAAGACGTCTTTGACATGTAAACCGCACCAAACAGTGATTTTTTCGGGATGTAATGGTGTCTCAGGAATCTCATGAGGATTGCGCTCTCTCCAAAAATGACAATAATGCTTGTTTGCATACCTGTTAAGCCAGAAATGAGCCTCATAGTTGATGATTGCATATTTCACATTATTTACCTTGTGTAAGCAATTCATAAAATAAAAATGATTGCTAAAACTATTACAATTGCTTAAGGTTAAGTAATGTATACAAGAAATGTAAGAAATATTTTACATAATGTCAACAATGTAAACAATTAGAAAATTTCATAATTTACATCAAATCGTTAAAATAACTTAAAAATTATGCAATTCTGAATTGTTTACATTTGGTCAATTCACAAGGTCTCTTATTGTCATAATGTCTAAATATATCACGACTCGGCGCCTTGGCTTAACCGAATGTTAGGCATGCGGCGTTGGTATCTGCTGGTTCGTTACGATAAAACAATAAAATAGCATAGAAACTAGTATTAAGTGTTTTAGGACATTTTTAGCTTGAAAAGCAATAAAAACCATTGTGAAATATTAGGATATTATGACAATATGACATGATAAGAGACCTTGTAAATTGACCAACTGTGTAAACAATGTAGTAAAAAGTTTTAAAGCAAAATATAGAGAATTATTATTTCACTTGAACTAATCGAGAAATAATAATAAATTTTCGTCTTTGAAAGATTAATCTTACTATGTAAATATAACAAATTTACTAAAATAAATCTCAAAAATATAAATTTTTTACTTGATTTTTTTATCTTTTCAGGTCTCAGTGGTGATCATTTTCGTTTCGATAGCAATGGCGATGGCCCAGCACGTTACAATATCATTCACTTCAAGCAGTCCAATGAGGGTCAATATCATTGGGTTAAAGTTGGAGAATATTATGAGGGAGAATTGAGATTGAATATGTCTGGTAAGTGGAAATGAAAATCAAAACATAAACTATTTGACAATGGGGTTAGAAATGTCATAGATGACTATAAAAGAGAGTTTTCATTTCGTTGGTTTAACACATTGTCTTCGATGACAACATACGAAAACGAAGTCACAATCCTATCTTCAATGATAGTATAGGATAGACGTTGGTCTAGGGGACATTTTATACACCAACAGACAGGTTACAGAACTAACTCTGAAGAAATTTCTTTCTTTTCCAACAAGAGGTGTTATTTTGATATTCTAAGAAAAATTATATTTTTTGAAATAAATGATCGGATTTTTATTTCATAACAAAAAGGAAGGTATGCCGTTAATAATGAAAAACAACATCAGGCAAATGGTCACCACGTCCACGCTTACAGGACCATATCCTTTTCATGAAATTTTCCATAACCATATTGCAAAGTGGCTGCCTATGTCCTGGATAGCCTCACGAATTCTATCTTTGAGGTTTTGAATAGACGCTGGGCTGTTGGCGTAGATCTTATCTTTCACGTGGCCCCAAAGGATGAAGTCGCAAGGTGTTAAATCACAAGATTTCGATGGCCAATTGTGATCACCTCTTCCAGAGAGAACACTTTTCGGAACACTTTCTTTGGTATTCAAAGAAAAATGTAATTTTTTGAAATAAATGATCGGATTTTTATTTCATAACAAAAAGGAAGGTATGCCGTTAATAATGAAAAACAACATCAGGCAAATGGCCACTAGATCAATATCATCCAACTCCTATCATAAGGTACGTTGTAATGACGCTTGTGGAATGCCCAGTTCCAAAGAACGACAAGGAATGGACAAACCTGGATTTTCTTCAATACATTGGGCTTCAGCAGCAGTTGTTCTTGAGCGACGTGCACGGGTATTAATCTTCACATCACTAACTTTTCTCACCTGCTCGAATTTTTGTACCAATTTCTGTCCGACGAAGTGTTTCACGACCACCCAAAAACGCTTTTGTTTTGCGAACTGTGACTGCAAGATTTTCACCATTTTTGTAGTGAATTTTAATAACTTCAATGCGTTGTTGAAGCGTGTATCGTTCCATTTTTAGTACTGGCGTAGTTTCTACTTGTCAAATGCCAAAGAATAAATGCTTCAAAAGTGACAGCTATCGAAATAGCGGGAGATTCACAATAACACATCTTGTTGGAAAACCTTTTTTTTAAGTAAATTGATATATCATATTTCCTCGACCAAATTCTAATTATTACTTAAAAAACATCACACTTTAATCTCAAACTTAAAGAAACTCATGTTAAAGATCTGGCCCTGGATTTATTTTTCATGGACTTCTATCAAACTCAAAAGAGATAAACTAAATTCAATCACTTTTGAACACAATTCAATTCATTTCACCATATCGATATTAAATAACAATTTTTTCTTCTATAAAAATATAAAGAAACTGAGGACATGTAAAAATATAAAATAAAAAAACAAAAAACAAATCAAATTGAGAAAAAATTAACTACTATGAATAAATAGCAATAAATAGATTAGAATTTCATGTCATACCCACAATAAATCAACAATTTGTACCGACTCAAACATATGTACATACATATATATTGTATTGTACATGCAAGTGTAAACTTGTTCATGTATTTTGTATTGAAGCATGTTAAAAACAATTTACTAGATTGTAAATAAAGTTGGGCTCTAGGGAATTTTAGCCACAAGACAATAGGGGAATGTGGGTAAGAGTATGGATGTATGTATGTATGTGGCAGTACAAACTCAATTAGAACAGATGATGACAATGCTAGAAGATTGAATAAGGAGGAGATGAAAAAAGGTATTAAGCTGGAAAATTCTTATCAACAAAATACATGCATATAAGTAAGAGAAATACAGACAAATATATATACATACATACTTCTAAGTAACAACACTTGTTTAATATATTATATTGTCTATACTTACAATATTCTCTGGCATAAAGGACAATTTACAATAAATTCTACTAAATGGAAGAAATATAAGAACAGCAAAAACAACCATCACTTACCATACTTACGAGTGTATTATTTACTTACTAACATAGATACTTAGCAGGATATTGTATCCTTTACTTCTTTTTTTTTGTTATTTACCATAGATTTTATTTTCCAATCTGTTAGCTTTAAACAAAGTTTCATTTATTTATATTTTTTTTTTTTTGTGATTTATTTTGTTCGTTCTTGTTGTTTGCAGAAGTTCAATTTAAATTGTTGCATCCCAAACCACCTGAGTCCGTGTGCAGTTTGCCTTGTGAACGTGGTCAGGCTAAAAAATATGTGGAGGGTGAAAGCTGCTGTTGGCATTGTTTCAATTGTTCAACTTATCAAGTAAGTAATCACTTGTTTATATTTCATATCTTTCAAACAGCTACATAGATATATAAACATACACACTTCTACATATACAAATTGCTGCCACACATACCACTAAGTATTTCATTTAATTTTAGTCTTCGCTCAACCGCAACTGTGCGGCAATGTGTATTAAATGGTTTTATAAGACTAAATACTCGTACTTAGTAGAATTTCACTATAATTTCACACTAATAAACTGTGTGATTTATAGATGGCATTGCAAGTAAGTAGTTTACTGTTGGTTGTTATTTTTAAATTGGTTTTGAGTGGGCATAAATGTGGGTGGAAAATTTATTTCATTTGATTTTAATGCTCAACTTGACAGTGATTTCAATAATTTGTTGTAGTGTTTATTAAATTAATGAGATTTTTGGAGTTCATATATAGAACTAACTAGCTTATATATGAGTGTGAAACGTCTATACATACTTTAATCGAGATAGTCGGATATTTAACAATAATTGACAGAACAATGCTTAACCCTCTAATGTTTAAGCATGCCTCAAGGCACTCATCGAAAAATGTTAATAAATGCAAATATAACTGAGTTTTCATTTCAAAAACTTTGAAAGCTTTTCAAATATTTAAGTGCGATTTTTAGCAGCTGATACACGAGTTTTTGAAATGAAAAATCAGTTATATTTGCATTTATTGGCATTTTTCCTATGAGTACCTTGGGTATGCTTAAGCATTAAAGGGTTAAGGGTTAAGTTTTTATAAGTTTAAGTTACTAGAAAACAAAAAATAAGATATTAAGTCGGGAAAGTAGGTAAGAATAATGTAATTTAAATTATTAAATTATTATTTTGTTAACGTCTTGCTTAAGGAGAAAAGAAAATAAAACATTAACTGGAAATAGTGATCTTAAACCTCATATCACCCTTGTGTGGAAAACCACACAAAATTTATCTATTCAATTCTTATCAATTAGAACAGCAAACACATTAATTTATTCAAAATTTTATTTTGATATCGAGATATTTAAAAAGTGACATTACTTACCCTGGTGTGTGGTTTTCCACACATATGTAATTTCTAAGTATTTTCAATTAAGCACTGCATTTTTTGTTGTGAAATTTACTGTTCCTTCCAAATATTTGATTATTGTGACGTTACATACCCTGGTGTGTGGTTTTCCACACATACATATATTGTGTATTTTGCTTTTGTCATCAAATGCTAGATTCATGCATTTAAATGTTACCGTGGTTAAGTGGTTGCTCTATTATATTAGCTTATATTCTATTGTTTACTACAACTATTCTAGCTTCGTAGCTACTGCATCACAGATATGTTCGAATCGATAGCTGTTGCTGTTAAAATGATCTCAGTTGTTTGATACTCCTCAATTGCTTGTTTGTTGTTAATCTCTGTGTGTGGTACTGTGATTGTGATAGTGAGTGCATGTGTGTATTGTTCTGCTGGTTGATATAATGAATGAAATAAACAAGATTGCGACATCGACAATTCCGTTATTTTTGTGTACTCTTTTACTCTTTTTTCGTGACGTCAACAGTGATTGTTTTCTTATGTTTTGAATGTAAAAAACATAATTTTTATATGAAATTTCTTGAACTAAAATATAGCAAAAATATTAAAAAATCATAAAGTAAAATATGTCTAATAACATTAAACCTTAAATACATTTTATTTTATTAAATATAAGTAACTTTTAAACATAATTATTGACTTTGCCATTATAAATCACATACAATTTTCATACAATACAATCAGTTAAACACTGCTGACGTCACTGAGCTTAAGATAATTTTTTATAAGAGAGCCGTGTCGCCATCTGTGTTTATTTCTTTATGGGTTGATATTGTGTTTATTGTTTCCTTGCCTACTTCCTTCTCTGTCCTGTGTCCTCTTCACTACGGCTGAATATCATCTCTCGTGACTTTCTCTGTCCACTACTCTATGCTAATGCACTCTGTTTACTCCTCTCTTTTGACACTCTGTTGACTCCCCTCTGTTGATCATTGTTCTTAATTCCATTGCTGACACTCTCTGTGTTGAATTATTTCTACTTTCGCATCTAGTGTTGAATCCATCTACAAAAAAAAATTAGTAATATTTTCTTTATTTGGCTTTTCCCATAATTTAGGTTTCCTGAAATTTCTGATGTCTTTAAAAAATTTTATCAATCAACAAAACGAATACAGTAACGTCATATTCTCTATCAATAAGGATCCAGAATATACATTAGTGGTAAATTCACAAGGTCTCTTATCATGTCATATTGTCATAATGTCCTAATATATCCAACTCGGTGGCTCGCCTTAACCGACTCTTAGGCATTCGGCGTTCGTCTCTGCTAGTTCGTTATGATAACTCAATAAACATATGTAGCATAGAAAGTAGTATTATTTTAGGACATTTTTTGCTTGAAGAGCAATAAAAACCATAGTGAAATATTAGGATAGTATGACATGATAAGAGACCTTGAGAATTGACCAATTATGTATATTAATGATGCTATTATACAAATGGAAGGAAATATTTATATTAAACTGTGTAATGTTTATTCGAAATAGAATTTTAAACATATTTCATTTACTGTAAAACATAAATTTACAAAGATTTTTTGTATCACTTAGTTTAACCAATAAAAGAGAACCTCTTTTAATATTAAAATCTAATTAAAACAAAAGCCTACATTCCTATTAAACTCTCTATTTCGTGGTTAAAAAATATGTGACCTTTTTTATAGCCACCAATTCAAACTGGTCATTGTATTTTAAAACGAACCCAAAATGGCCAAACATAAGCTAACACTAGAGCTATCAATTGCAATTTGTCGAAAGTACTTGTAAATTGTAACCTAAGAAACTATTCAAGGAGTTTTTTTTTTTTTTTTTTTTTTTTTGATTCTTTGAATTTTATAGTATCTAAATGTTGAATGGCTGTGTGAGATAGAATGAAAGTTGAATACAAAACTATTATTGCTACATGAGTTAACAATATCAAGACCATTAACTTTTAAATATAGTACTGGCAATCTTTTTTCTTTAAACTGTTTCTTTTTACTTTATACACATATTGAGTTGGGGGTGATTGTTGGTACAGAACACCATTTCGGAAAGATAACTGAAGTAAATACATTTTATGTTTCAGTTTAAAGTTCAAATTAGAGTTCAAATCCACTTGAGATGACCATGCTCTCAAATCGCTCGTGCTGAATGTCCAATGTGGCATGAGCTGTATGGCTGCATTGACCTATATTGCTCGCCGTTAACCTTCGTGGCCTGACCGAAGTCGATCTTAAAGTAATATGGACTGGTGACTCTGCCAGCCCAAAACCCACATCATACCATGACTTTTTCGGGATGTATTGGACGCTCTTGGATCTCATGTCAATTTACATTGTCCCAAATTTGACAAATATGTTTGCTGACGTACCCCAGCTGTTGGCTTATTTGCATTAAATGGGCGAAGCTCGCTGTACGTTGCCTGAACACAACAGCCATTTTGATAAAACATTTTTATCATTTGTACGTGCTGTTGAACACTATATCCTTTCGTGGTCATTTGGCAATACATACTGAATAATTGACAGCCAATTCGACAGATTTGGCTTCAACAATATGGCCGCTAATAACTGTCAAAGTTCAGAGGTCCCTTTATATAGTTTTTTACTTGAGATATACGCATCACACAACACAACAGCCAATTTGTTATACAAACTGAATAAATACAATACAAACTGAATAAATTTTTGCCAATTCGACAGATGTAGCTTTAACCATATGGCCGTTATCAACTGCCAAAGTTCGGAAGTCCGTATTGAATGACTTCGTGCTTAGGAGGAAAAATTCCCACATATTTGTTGCAATGGAAAATCTAATTTTCACTTTTAATCTACATTTGCCTTCAAAAGGCAATGGTGTATCATTTCCCTTTTCTACAATAGTTTTTATTATTTACCTTATTTATTTTTTTCTTTTTTCACTTATTCTTCCATTTATTCTGGCTTCTTTGTTCCTTACAGATACGCCATCCATTGGATGAAACACAGTGTATTAAGTGTGAATTGGGTACTTTGCCAGATGCGACAAAACAATTCTGCCAAACTATACCTGAAGTGTATTTACGTCCCGAGTCAGCTTGGGCCATTGGTGCTATGTCTTTTAGTGCCACCGGTATATTGGTGACTTTATTTATTGTTGGAGTTTTTGTAAGGTAAGTGGCATGTAACAGCAAGAGAACTTTAAAGAAAAAACTAGCTTCCAATTGCCTGTAGTTTTTTTTTTAAAGTACCATAGGGTACTTGCACGTGTTGTATATGATCATGGTCAAGTGGGGATTGTATGAGTAAGAAGAGGTTTTCTGGGAAAATAGTTTTTTTTTTTTTTTTGTATATCGTTTTATTAAGATAGAGTTGGAATACTGTAAAGATGCAAAAGTTTTTGCTTTGTTTTATTTTGTTTATTTATTTTTTTTTTTTTTGTATGTTCTTTTAAATATAAAGTTTAACTTTTATCAACGTTTTACACACAACATGTTGAAAAGTTCTGGGTAACTTGATTTTTCTAGAAATTGAAATTCGAGATTTTCAACATGAACTTATTGGCTAGCAATATCAAGGTTAAGATTTATCTGTTTCAAGTGGTTTTGTATGTATTTTTTATTTTTTTTGTTTAAAAAGTTTTAACATGCATTATGGAAAAATAGCAAAAATATGTTGTTGAAAACTTGCTTAAAATATTAAATTTAAACATTTATTGCTCAATGTATATGATTATTATTAAATTCAACAACATACAGTACGTATGATTAATATTAAATTTTTTATATGAATTGCAATATAACTCATACGTACTCAAGGTTATACGAACATATTATTTGAGTATGTCATTTTAACCAAACCTAACAAAAAAAAAAACAAAAAAAAAAATCACAAAATAAAACTCTATTTCAAAGCAAATCCCTAAGTCTTTGTTTTAAATCTTTTAATCTAAAGTAAAATAAATGTATACACAATACCCATACACAGTTAAAATAAGGTCATAGTTTAACCCTAAAGTTTATATGAAAATAAATACATTCATATACATATGTACTTAAGTATATGAGAGAAAAATAAATAAATTTTTATTATAATTTCATTTGCACTTATAATGTTTCTCATATTTTACAATTTTGTTGTATGTTTTTTTTCTCTCTTATTTTCTTCCTCTCATACATGGCATTTGGAAAAACCCTTATTCACAGACACAATGATACACCAATTGTACGTGCATCCGGCCGAGAACTGAGTTACATTTTACTGGCTGGTATTTTAATGTGTTATGCGGTTACCTTTGCTCTGGTCTTAAAGCCCACAAATATTGTGTGTGCCATACAAAGGTAAGTTTTTTTTAAATTTTTCTTTATTTTTCATTTTTTTTTTTTTTTTCTCTAAGTGAAACTATATATTTTAAAAAAAAGTTGTTTAAATGTTGGTAAATACCATACCAGCTGTATTTGCTATTGTTATTACTTTATTATTATATTTTTTCTGTGTTAGGTTTCTTTGTGTCACTTGTATGTTTTGATATGTTTAACTGGGTTTCCGTGGTTGTAGCTATTTACATTTGCAGGAATCATATATATAGTATTGTAGTAATATATTTTAAATGTCAGCATTTTGTAGGTGGTTAAAAGAAAGTGCAAATAGTTATTGCCAAATAAGCAAAAAAAAATAATAATAAAAGGGAAAAATGCCATTAATGTTTTAAAAAGAAATGGATAAACGAGATAAACTAATATTTACTGTTGGCAGCAAAAAGTGCATTTATTGATTTTAGTTTAAAAAAATATTAAGAGGGTGAAACCTTTTAATGCAGTTCAATTTTCCAGCTGAGATATGACTCGATTGGATTCATAGATCTGCCGTCTTTGAAATGAAAACAAGAATATTTTGGAAGAAGTTATATAAAAATATTTAAAACAAAGTTTTTATTAATGAAGACTAATTCGAATTAAGTATACGAAGTTAATAAGCAATTCAATTGCGTTAAACGATGAAATGTAAAAGTGGCAAGGCGCTAGAATTTATATGATGCGGAAACGGTGCAGTTGGTATACAAGTTGGCTGGTGAAACGTTGGGGTTCCTAATGGTGCAAAACGTTGATCCTCTGCTTAGTGAACAACTAAAACAAACAAGTGTATGTAGTGGGTTATGAAAAATAGTTCTGGTTGTGAAGCAGCTTAATATCTCTAATTATAAAGAAATTAACTATCTATTAGGTTAAGAATACAAAATGCGAATGTAAGAAATATTTAGAAGTTCTTAGATTCTTCCAGACTACAACTATTTCAAGAAGAATTCGGGAGTTCTTCAATTTGACTAAGACTACTTAAATACGAATTTAAGAAGAATTTGGGAGTTCTTACCAACAGTTACCTGATAATTCTATACCACGTTTAGCATGAATGTATAAAGTTGCCAGTTCATTAATTTGGCTACGACTACTAAAATACGAATGTAAGAAGAAATTGGGAATTCTTACAACCAGTTTAAAAAAAAGAGGAGGCATTGGATTAGATTCCGGTTGTGCTACACGAAGTTCTGTGAAATGCACAGTGGTTTAGAAACGTTGTTTTTTTTAATAATTCGGTATCTCAGGAACTATTAGAGATATTGTTACAAAATTTCACATTTTTGGTGCTGAGGTGTTACCATATTTTAAAAAAAAAATCGCCAAAAATACATTTTGCATGAAATACTTACATGAAAAAAACTTAAACATTTGTCAAAGAAGGCATGGTTTGTGGAACTTCTGAGGAGTAAATAAAGGCTTTATATATAAGTATTACATATTAGTGAATACCTTAGAACATGCAAATTGATATTATAGAAAAATTAAGTAATTTTGTGAATTTTTGGGATATATGTTACATTAAAAACTAAAAAAGTTATAAAATGGTGATTTTCCACGAAGAAAAATATAAAATTTCGACTGATGGTCGAAAGACACTAGAAGTACTCATGGACACACATTTTCCGGGGAATTTGCCACTAGATATTGATAGTGGTTCCCAACTGAATAAACGGACAACTCTGTCAATTATAATTGATGAGCATTTGATAAAATGGGCCATTCGGAGTTTTGACTCTTATAAGTCTTATACCTGCTAATCTATAAAATAATATAGATCTAGTAATTCCTTGGCTGATAGCTTTTTATCATGCCAGTCTTGTATGGTCGTACATACCAAAACGGTGGACCGAATGCACTGTGATTTTCATTCCGAAAGGAGAGAAAGCATCACACACCATAGCAAAAGATTTTAGACAAATAAGTCATCATCATTCTTGATGAAAACCCTGAAAGAATTATCGACATCCACATACAGGCATTTTTAGAACAAGGATCATTATCTCCTTCTCAACATGCCTACATGAAGAGAGTTGAGACAGCACTTCACTCCTTAGTGGGATATATTGGAAAATCCCTTGAATTCGGTAATTTGTCATTAGTGGCCTTTCTGGATATAGAAGAAGTCTTCAATAATGAAGAATCTGCAACCATAGTTTCACCTCTACATGATCTTGGTCTGGACCCGTCAACTGTAAGGTTCATCAAGAACCTTCTACAATGCAGGATCATTCGTTCCGAAAAAGGAAGGGCAGTGATCGTGAGAATGGCCACTAGGGGTGTGCTCAAGGAGGCGTCTTATCTCTACTTCTGTGGAATCTGGCAATAAATTATCTGCTCAGGAAACTTAATCTCATGGGTTTTAAAAATGTCGCCTACGCAGATGACATCGCAGTACCAGTCTCTGGGATCCACTTGGGCATTCACATCGGCCTTTAGGCTAAACGCAATTGGGGCGTGGAGACATGCTCCATATGATCACGCTAGTATAATAGGTAGCATTCGGAATCTTTCGAATAATATCGATTACTCCATTTCTAGGCCCTTCAAGGTGAGAAATGTTGGTTTCTCAATTCCGCATAATACGGAAGCAATGGACGGACCTCTACACGACACAACGGGTCTCTCAGTCTATACGGACGGCTCTAGGAAGAGAGATTGAATTGGCGCAGGTGTCTAGATTCAGGAATTCGAAACTAGGTTATCTTTTAGACTTCCAAATGAATGTAGCATTATCTAGGCTGAAATATCAGCCATAAAAAGGGCGGCTCACTTATAACAAGATGTCAGGTAGGGATTTTCGTATTCGCAATAAAATCTCTAACAGGTGTATATACAACATCTAATTTAGGCCAGGAATGCCGGGCATCCTTAAACAGGATGGCGAGACATTCAACAGTCGTACTCAAGTAGGTACGTGGACACGAAGATACTAGGCAACTGTGTTGCTGATGAACTGGCGAAAAAAGCGCCATGCTGCCTGACGGACACATAGACTTCCTATGTGGGATCCCGTTATCCAAATGTAAGCTTCACATTAGTAACTTCTACTATGAGTTCGCTCAGGGAAGATGGGGTTGTAACCCACATGTACTATTACCAGAATGATATGGCCCCAACCGAATCGTGGACGAACAACGTATCTTCTTGGCTTGGCACGCTCACAATTGAACAGTGTGGTGGCAGTCATCACCGGTCACTGCACTTTTGGCAACCACGCGAGGAGACTTGGCTTGCCCTACAACGACTTCTACAGAAGCTGTCAAAATGAGGAGGAGGATGAGACAATTTTTCATCTTCTTGTCCGGCACTAGAAAATCTATGCTTAAGGTTTCTGGGACATCGTTCCCTAACTAGTCTCTCTGAGCTCTCGAATTTGAGGCTTGAGTGCATTAATGACTTTGTAAGGAACAGTAAATGGCTAACCAGACCATATATGGGGATCTCAATGGAGTGACCAAATAATAATCTCATCTTTTTTCTCTTTCTCTCTCGTATCTCTTCTCTCACTCTTCAATCTTAACCAAATCTTGACTGTTCCCTTCTCTTTTTTCATATCTACTCTGTCCTTCTCTTTCTGCCTCTATAGTTTCAGGTAACACAAAGGGACCTATTGTCTGGAACCACGTGAGCTGCTCTTCTTGTTCACTTCGCGGCTGCCTGGAAGCCTAACCCTAACCTAATGTAAAATTTTAACGGTTAAAGATATCAGAACAAAATTTGGAAACAATATAGACTCAAATGTCCTTAAATCAATGACATTACAATTTATGACAGTTTTTATCTTTAAATACAGATATTCCTAAAACGGGGAAAATGTGTTCCGAAAACTGAGTTTTTTTTAGAAAAGTGCCTACTGTGACGTTATTTACCACGTGATAGTAAGAAAAATATGTAATTATTTAAGAAACATATAGGGTTATACAAATATGGAGATCATTTATCGGTGTTTTGCCTTTTTAGAATGTTTAGCTCAAAAATTGCCAAGTTTGAATAGGTCTTGGGGGTGTTATGTCCGCTATAGTAAGCAAGATTTTATTTTACACGCTTTTGCATTAAATTATCTTTTTGCTTTTGCAATAAATCTTGTGTTAAAATGTTTCTTTGATAAATTCTAAGCTTAAGATTTCATTTTCACAAACAACCTTACATGATTAATATTTTATTTACTTACTTTTGTTCTTGATAATTAATTACACATTTCTTTAAATCCTTATTTACTTTTCTTGATCTCTTGCAGATTTAGCGTTGGCTTCTGCTTCACCGTGGTGTATGCCGCTCTGCTAACGAAAACCAATCGCATAGCACGCATTTTCAAAGCCGGCAAACAATCAGCCAAACGACCCTCATTTATTAGTCCCAAGTCACAGTTGGTTATATGTTCGTTCTTTATATCCTTACAGGTACATACATACATAAATACATACATACATATGTACATATTTATTAATTAACTTTAGCTGGGCTAATTATGTTAAACAATTAAATATTAATTTCGTATGAATTCACCTAACATTTGAATTTCAATTACAGATATTAATTAATGGTGTTTGGATGTTAATAGCACCATCACATGCCAAGCACTATCATCCGACACGCGAAGATAATCTATTGGTGTGTGATTCTTACATCGATGCTTCGTATGTTATTGCCTTCTTTTATCCCATTGTGCTGATTGTAGTGTGCACAGTGTATGCGGTATTGACACGCAAAATACCAGAAGCCTTCAATGAATCTAAACATATCGGTAAGTGGTTTTTACTAGTGTAAATATTTCTCTATATATGTTTTGTTGCTATTTGTTGTATTTGTTATTGCATTGTTTACTTGTATTCATAGAAAAATTGTTTTCTTTTGTTGTACATTACACAGGGAAACAAGACCATGAATGAAAAAATATAGTCAGGGGTTCTCACACCTAGAGAAAAATATAGTATTACATGTTTACTGTAACCATTTCAAAATGTTTACAAGTTTTTTACCTATATTACAGTCATTTTAATTATTTGTATGATTGCGGTAACCACAATATGGTAAATTTACCATTCACATGATTATCACATGATTGTAGAAATCATACATGAACACTGTAACTCATATGTAGGCAAAGAATTTAATAACCTTACTAAAGATTGAACAAACATCAGTTGTTCCATATTTCCCATCTTTCCGGCAACATATGGATTCCGAGCCAAAAGAACTGCTCATCTTTTAAGTCCAAGAACGAATCAAGCAAATTTCGGCTACTCTGTTCCAAGTTACGCTTCCCAGAGAGAGCGTTCTGCATCTATTCAAACAAATTGTAGTCGGACGAGGCAAGGTCTATTAAAAACTATTTATAATGAAGTGGTTGGGAAGTTTTGCCTTACCCGACTTATAGTAAGGCAAAACTTCAACCACTTCGTTATAAATAGTTTTTAATAGGCATTGCATCGTCCGACTAGAAATGAATTAGAGCATTACCTTAGCACCATGGATATTTGGCTTTAGTATCGATTAGGCTGGTTAGTCAGGCTTCATATACTATCTCTTACACTTCGGGTTATCGTAATGGTTCCATATTTCATCGCTACTACTGATTTGGTGCAAAAATGATTTTCTTTTTAGCGTTCAAATATCGTTTCGTACATGCAAAATCGTCTGTCAAGGTTTCTTGGCTTCAATGCTTATGGTGCCCAATATCCCTGCTTTTGGATGCATCCTACTGTTTTCAAACGTTTTAAAATAGCTGCTTGAAAACCCATATATAACATCTAGTATACTAGATAGCTACCTAAGATGTGTGGAAACATGGTTGAACAAATGGAGAATATTAGTAAATGAGTTAAAAAGCAAACATGTTATGTTCACACTAAGGAGGGGATGCTGTCCACCTGTCACACTTAACAATGTAAATATACCTCAGTCCGATTATGTTACATACCTTGGTATTCACTTAGGTAGAAGACTTTGTTGGCGCCGTCACATAGAAACCAAAAGACTTCACATGAAGTTAAAAGAATCTAGCCTTCTCCGGTTAATCAGCGGCCAATCAAAGCTAAGCCTGGACTATAAAATCACCCTGTTTAAAACCAATTTGGACATACGGAATCCAATTGTGGGACACTGCTAGTAATACCAGTATCGAACTTATACAGAGGGCCCAATCAAAAATTCTAAGCACCATGACGGGCGCACCATGGTACATAAGAAATGAGAATATCTACAGAGATCTAGAAGTACCGTTGGTAAAAGGTGAATTCAGAAGGGTCCTTCAGAGATACATCAAAAAGTTACAAAACCCGCCTGCTAGACTTCTAGCACGGAGCCAAACGCAGTCAAGGCACCATAGAGCTTATTAGCCAATTAATTAATTCATTATGTTAGAGAGTAAATAGATTTAATTTTAGTCATAAGATTTGATTACTTACTGTTGGGCCTAAGGAAATCAGGGAGAATCAATTAATAATGAAAACGTAACAAAAACCTTTTAAACAGAAAAATATTTGAAAAACTCGTTTAGAAAATGCTGTCAGCTTTGTATGCAAAATCCGAACAACTCGAAAAGACATGTTGTCACAAAAACTAACATAACTATTTCATTTTTTAATTGATTTCTTTCAATAATTTTATATAAAAGTTTTACGGTCTAACGATCAACTTAGAATGTGAAGTAAATGAAAATTTGTTGGACATGTGTGACCGTAACACTGCCATTTTTCAACAGATCTTTAACAAGACTCTTCTGTTTGAAAAGTAAAGCATATTTAATGCAAATTAAAGAAACAGTTTTAAAAGCAATTTTAAAACAGCTTATGATTTTTTGAAGTTGTAATCATAGATAAATGCACATAGATCGGAAACCCTCTTGTCAACGACCTAACTCAGTTGTCAAAAATCTGAATGATGGGAATGTATTAGTAAAAACAACTATGTGAAAACAAAAACAACACTCGTAAGTGTAACTTGTTTAAATTTTTTCTACTAATTTTTACCAATTAGGATAACTGAGTTAGGTCTTTTACAGGAGAGTTTTTGATCTATGTGTAATAACCTATGGTAGTAACATTAAGAATATTTCACTACAAGAAAAACGATAAGTATTTTCAAACTCTAGGAACTCTTATACAATAGAATTGCTATATGAGAACCTCTGGATATTTTTTAGCATAGCACAGTGTTATTATTAAAGAATTTGTTGTGCACATGTATAACTTATTGCTATTAATAAAATTGTGTTGCTTTGTTTATTTATTTATTCATTCATTCATTTATTTCCTTCTTTTTTTTACTTGTTGTTGAAATTTCTTATTGCCTTCTAATTTTTCGTGTTTTAATTTTTTTATTCCCCTAAGGATTTACAATGTATACAACATGTGTCATTTGGCTGGCATTTGTGCCATTGTATTTTGGTACGGGTAATCATGTACCCCTGAGAATAACATCAATGTCGGTGACAATAAGTTTGTCGGCCAGTGTTACAATAGCTTGTCTATTTTCACCCAAGGTAAGTAAGGGAAATGTTGGTTTAACAGGGAATAAAGGGAGTTCCTTTAATATATCTATAAGGCTTAGGTATTTATTTATATCGTATTCTTAGTTCTATGAAACATATTCAAGGGACTCCCTTTATATTACATACACTCATAATTTTGCAAATTTTTTCCTTATTTTCCTACATTTCTATTGAAATTCAATATATAAAAATTAGTAAGCAATTTATTAGAGTCCTTCCATATGTTTGCTGTAACTAGGGAAATTCATATTATTAAGTAAAAATGTAATCACATATGTCCCTTTGGAGGTATTACAAACTACATACATACATACATACATACATTTGATTTTTATATTTTCGTTTATAAATAACATAACAAAAATTATCAAGTTTGTTGGGCTACAGTGTGTATGAGTATTATTAAATTACTTAAAAGTAATACATATTACTCATACGTATACAATTTATCAAAACTTGTAGGAGAGTTTATATGAAAACTAATACTCTTAATTCACAATTTAAATATTGCAAAAAAAAGTTAGTCTTTTTATGAAATTTACTTTCTATATACTTGTTATTGAAAGTTTTTCAATAAGAAACTGTAATAAAATATAAATTGCAATTTATCTAATATTTTTCTAGAACCATTAGGATTATTTGAGTTAAAATAATCGTCAGTTTTAAGTAACTTTAAATTTGTTGAGTCATGTTATGGAATTTTCCTTAATGTTAAGGGTTATGAGAAAAAGTTATATGTAAATATAATTGAATATAAGATAGCTGGTGTAATTGAGATTTAAAAATAAAATTCTTTATTGAAGTAATTTTTGCAAATTATTCTAAAAATATAAGAATAAGTAAAGCTTTTAAATAATATAGGGAGAATCCATCTCAATGTGGACAAAAGTTGGTTTTATTACATCAGATGTTTCAATGAATATATCAAATCAAAAATATTATGAGTACAAGGGGTCGATTCTGGTTCTGTGAAACGGTGAAATGAAAAAAAACTTTTCATTCTCGTTTTCATAAAAACTTTTCAAATTGCGATTCCCATTCTTTTAATGAGAAAGAGTTTCATTTCATTGTAGCAGTGAAACTCTTGTGTCTATATTAATAAAATGTAAAAGTCAAATGAAAATGTCGAAACTTAGAAGTTTTAAACCAGGGCTAAGCCGCAAACGAGATTTTTTAACAACTGTTTCATTTCACTTGTTCTTTTCATATGAAAACTTTTGAATTTATTTATAATTTTTTCACCAAACGAGAAACAGAAACTCTATGAAAATATTAAAAAAAACTTTTCATTTCACCGTTTCACAGAACGAGAATTGGCCCCAGGGCCATTGTGAGTACAGGTCAAAAAATATGACTTCCTGGAAATTTTAAAAAAGCAACAGAACTATATTCGGCTTTATATTTGAATCTTATATACCCTTCAGCGAATTGTACTTAAAAGAAAATGTAAATATTTTTAGATAAAATTTTTCAAATTTTTTTTTTCAAAATTTTTGAAATATTTTTAATTTATTAGTGAAAAAAATTTATGCAAAAAAAAATGTTAATTTATTTTTTAAAATTTTTTTTTAATTTTTGAAAAAAAAAATTAATTTATTTGTGAAAAAAAAATTATAACAAAAAAAATTTTTTCGTGGAAAAAAAATTCGGGGTAAAAAATATTTTCCCGATTTTGACCAATTGTAGGTCCGACTTACTTTTGCCTTATATACGCCGTTTCAAAGGTTTTAAAAGTATCTATCATTGGATATCCATATTGTCTATATTAATGACTTAGTAATCCAGATATAAATCAAAAATAGGTAAAAAATCGAGGTTGTCCTGGTTTTTTTCCTTATATCTCAGCCATTTGTGAGCCGATTCTGTTGATTTTAAATTGCAACCGAGCTGGAAGAATTCCCGATATATTGATGTATGAATCATGTATGTAAGTTATTTGGGGACTACGGAGAGATGATTTCAACATACAGACTGATAGACGGACATGGCTATATCGAATTTGCTGTCTATAACAATCCAGAATATATATATATACTTTGTAGGATCGCAAATAAAAATGTGAAAATTACGAACGGAATGACAAACTTATGTTGAAGGGTATAAAAACAGAAATTCCATAAAATCATTAAGGGAATCAAAAGCCACCACAACGTATGAGTGTTAATTAATTACCATATATCACGTATTCGCTATCATGTACTAAATAAATGATTAAATTAACATAAATGCGGAGAAATTTAATTTGTGAGCATAGATGGGTAAAAAATAAAATATCCGCAACAACATCAAGCAGCTGAATAAAATATTTGTATTTTCACGCTCTATTGTTTTTTTTACGCTCTATTTTTAACAATCGGTTTGTGTACGTGTAAATTTACGAAAATCTTCGTAACCTCAACAATATGAACGCGCACCACTGATCTAAAAGCAAACATTAGTTGGATGTCAAATCTTCTATTTCAATCAGAGATCGAAAATAACTCGTCCATTTACCAAAAAACCCAAGTTGTGATTTATATTTTGGTGATAAAAATAAATCATTCATAATAACAGTTATAAAATGATTTTTGTTTACATGGTTTCGTATGGCCTTTATTAGTTTTTGTTGTTTTTTAATGGTTCCATGTGAGACAAACAATTCAATTGTTCTTGATCTTAATAACTGTTACTTCTCTTTTATTTACACACAATAACATATTTTAAGTAATTTTTAACAAATTATAGAAAAAATATGATGATTATGTAGTAATGCAATTTCAAAAAGAAATTATAGATTTTTAGGAAAAAATTTTACATTCAATGATTTATAATTTTAATATATTTAATCATTGATTTGCATCAAATGAATTTTTGCGATTTATTTTTAATGTTCGCAAATAAAAGTCACTAGCTGAAAAAAAAATTAATTATAAATCACTCATCTAGATTATTTGTGTTTGTTTCTTTTCTGTTTCTCTCAACCCCTAACCTAAAATGTTCTCTAATAAATCACTCTCTCAGTGATATAACAACAAAAATCATTTTGAAATGGCTGCGAATGTGAATTTACCATAGAAATTAAAGTGAACCCGTTATTTTCGGTCTCTGATTTCAATGCTATATACCAAAGTTATAATTTATTACAAGTTTATATATATATATTGATTGATATGGTTCCAAGTTGGAACAAAGGGCCGTAAAAAAATTCCTTCAACGGGATCTGTAAAGAAATTTTTCCATCGGGATCTGTCCTGTGCCATTAGTCTAATTTCGGATTCTAGTTGCCTTCTCCAGGTGTTCACGGGTCTTCCAGTCAATTGCCATCTTTGAAATGTCATCATGAAGACTTCTCAAAATACGACCAACCCAGCTCCATTTCCTCTTTGCAATTTATATACGGATTGGTGTTTTGCCAGTTGTTTGCCAGAGGGCTCTGTTAGAAACTGCTTTCTGCCAAAAAATTTTGGCAATATTTTTCACAAGCAGTGGTTAATAAATACCTGCAGAGATCGTATGACGCTTACAGTAGAGTTCCAGGACTCACATCCATATAGCAGGGTGGAGCGAACATTTGAGGAGATAAAGCGGAGCTTAGTTTTTACATGTATTTGTGGTGACTTGCATACTCTTTGTAATCTACCTTATTACTGTTATGCCTTTCTTATGCGATATGCAATATCTTCCCGTGAGCCGCCTGTGGTGAATATGATGCTTCTTAATATGAAGACCAACACTAGATACCAACTGTTGTGTTCGAGCAGGCAAATATCATCAGCGTAGTCAAGATCCTCCAGTTGACCATTCATATAACTATCATGTAATGACTCTTTTAATGCGGGTGAATTGCTGCATAATTGAGTCCAATCTTGTTGCTTAACATGTGTTCATGAGTTGCCATACAGAGCTCTGATTAACTCAAAGTTCGAGCCCTTTAAAATTCTTTCCAAAAATGTTTAATGATAACAAAACTTTCTTCAGTACTTCTGTATATGTTTCCAATTCGAAGCTCATTTAGTTTAAAAGTTCTGAACCAAAATGTAGTATAAAACATATTTTTTATTCGGGCTGATTACAAATTAAAAAGAAAATGATATGTAATTTCTAAACAAAGGGTTCAATTAATATACAGGGTATGCCAATATTATTGACAATAATGCAGCCATTCAGAAAATAACTTATGTACAAGATGAATTGCATGGTGTAACAGCTGAACACTTTGTCTGTGAAATGGTTTCAAAATATTGTAAAATCCGGAGACAAGCAACAATTTGTCTGAAATTTAACTCCTTACAACGCTAATTTGTCAATAACTCTAAAACTGTAATATGTTTTTTTCATGTGGGCCACGTGAAGTTACTGGCATATGCTGATAAACCCGCAATAATTGACAGTTTGGATGGCAACACGATTGTACATCCAAAAAACGCTTCATCATGTACAGCAGGTTACCATATGCCTGAAATTATTTTCAAATGTAAATGCCATGTATTGATCTTTCGAATAGAAAACATTTTTTGATTAATTTTTACTTTTTGGTGTAATGTTTTACAATTTCATGTTCTATCGGGCTCAAAAAAAAAACACAATTTAGTTCGATTTAAGCTTGAATTTTAGGTATTTATGTAGTTCAATAGCAGTTCCAATTGCAGGGTTTTATGTTGTTAAATTGTAGCGTATTATGCAGTTAAATTTTAGTTTCAATCGTAAGGCTGTATATAGTTCAATTAAAGTTTCAATAACAGGGTTTTATGCAGCTAATTTCAGTGTCAATCTTAGGTCTTTATATAGTTCAATTTCGGTTTTAATTGCAGAGTTATATATAGTTCAAATACAGTTTCAATTTTACGGTTTTTTTAGTTAAATTTTGGCTTCAATCACATGTTGCTATGGAGTTCTGTTTTAGCTTCAATCATAGAATTTTTTGTAGTTCAACTTTTGCTTCTATCATAGGTCTTGATGCAGTTCAATTTTAGCTGCAATTGTAGGTCGTTATGTAGTTTAATTTTAGCTTCAATCGTAGGTCTAAATGTACTTTGATTTTAGTTTTAATCGCTGGGTTTTTATTAACAGTAAACCATATCAAAGGTTATAGGTTCATCTATAAAATTATCTTAAACATTTTATATAAATGCACAATGCATAATTTAAATGTATAGGCAATTAGATATGTACTCTTCTATTGAGTTTTGCAGCTCATTGTGTAACTTGCAGTTACGAGGGCAGATAAATATTTCCGTGACTTTTCCCATCAAGTACTACCTGTTAATAGACTACTGTCAAATTTTGTGCAAGTGTCGTCATTTACTTTGGGTTTAACAGCTATTCAAACCATACCACCTCGTTCATTTTTTTTTTTTTTTAAATGGAAAAAAGTGAATTTCGAGTGCTTTAGTAAGCAAAAACCCTTCAATCAAACCAAGGAAAAGCTCGATAAATACTATGGGGACTCTGCACCATCGATTTCAATGATAAAAAAGTGGTCTACTGACTTTCGTTCTGGTCGCACAAGTACAAATGACGCTGAACCTTCGGAACGGCCAATTGAGGCCAGTACACCCGAAAATGTCGAAAAAATTTACGATATTGTGTTGGCCGACTAAAGAGTAAAATTGCGTGAGATTGTTGATGCCATAGGTATTTGAAATGCGTTTCAGAAAGTTGTCTGCAAGATGCCGGCACCCATCGGAATTTTTTAGGTGTGCAGTCTCAATGGCAAAACTCTATGAATTGGCCTACGAATTGGTACCTCATCCGCCATAATCTCCTGATTTAGCACCTAGTGACTACTTCCTATTTCCAAACCTAAATAATTGGCTCGGTGGAAAGAGATTCTGCTCCAACTATGAAATTATTGACGAAACAAATGCCTATTTTAAGGACCTCGAAAAATTCTATTTTTTGAAAGGAATACAAAAACTGGAGAAACGTTGGACTAAGTTTATTGAGTTAAACGGAGATTATGTTGAAAAAAATTTTTTTTGTGTTTCATTCATTCAAAAAGTCACGGACTTATTTATTCGCCCTCGTACAAAAGTCAATCAATCAACTTAACATAATGCAATATATATTAGTATATTGTTGTTAATAATTCCCAAATAGTGAACATTAATATAAGACATCTAAGAAAAACATGAACGTGGGAGACTAGAATCGAAGTCCCGATCTACTTATACTTTGCTCCCGAGTATCAAAGCATAATTATACGAGGCCTAAATTCTTAATTCGTACTAATACCCTAGTTAGCCGACCGAGAACCGAATCACTTATCTCGTCGGATTGTACTCATTAGCTAGTATAATCAATAAGTTTTAGTTAGCCGTCGAGAACTGAAGAACATATCTATTCGGAATGCATCCATAGGCTGTATTTACGAATAAATAGTCGTTAAAAGACCGAGAGCCGAAGCACTTATCTCGTCGGATTGTACTCATTAGCGAGTATAGTCAATAAGTTGTTGTCAGCCGACGAGAACTGAAGAATTAATCTCCTCGTATTGAATACATAGGCTGTATTTATAAATAAAAAGTCGTTATCCGACCGAGAGCCGAAGCGTTTATCTCGTCGACTCCTCTATTAGAAGTTTCGCCCTTTAAAACACATATCCCAAAGATCCAAGACAGCTTTGTGGTAAAGATTTCAAAGGAATTAGACCTTTAAAGAACCTGGACAGACTAAGCATACCCCGGATGGAAACAAAAACTGCATCACCAGAAATGGTCTCTAGTCAAAAAGTTAATTATTTGATGAACACTTTAAATATTTAAGATCATAGGAAAATTTCATTGAAATCCGCATAGAAAAATCCAAAAATATTTATTTTCTGTCTATTTTGGGAGGGATGCTCCGTATTTAAGTTAATTGGAAACATGTCTGCTTACACTTGTAGTACAAACATGAAAAGTTCTCTTAAAAAACATTTTCAAATAATTATCATTGAGTTTGTAAAATCATATTTTAAACAAGAAAATTAGTTTTCCATGATAACATATTTATTTTTGCACATATGAAAAAAATATCATTATAAAATTTCATGTTAATTAAAATTCTGCAATAAACTAAACAAAAAATCTGTAAATTAAAGCCTAATTTCCTATTAAAAAAGAAAATCTTTACGTTATACCTCAAGCTAATTAGCTTGTCCAACAAACTAAACTGGTAATGCTCTACAGTCAAAAAGTATGAAAATTTTCTTTATGAAATTTCCACAAAAACTAGCTTAGTACCTTAGTAACTACTATACAAACCAAACCAAAAAGTTTTACAATTAACAAAAAATGTCTAAAACATAGCTAACTATAATTTCTTGCTTTCTTCTATCCAACAGCTATACATAATACTAATAAGACCGGAGCGTAATGTAAGACAAAGTATGATGCCACCACGTTATACCAATATGCATCGTACAGCAAATACGGGACCATCATCCATGATGGCAGCAGCTGTGGTGACAGCAGCCACCTGTGCCCAGGAGGAGAAAATCCAAAAACATATCACACCCACCAACACCGAGCACAGTGTACAAAAGAAGAAACTCTGTGAAATGGCCACACAAACAATAACCATCACCAGCATATTTACTAATTTAGATAGCACCACATACAATCAAATACCATACGCCGATCAATATGTGCCAAACAATAATCACAACGAGGTCAGTGACAAGGAAAACCATCACAATAGCGTAAAGATGGGCATAGGTACGGTCAATGAAATGGCTCAAACGGTGGCAAATAATAATAAAATTAATCAACAGCAACATCACAATACAAATCATGTGAATGCAACAGCAGCTACAACACCTATAACCTCGAATAATATGATGATGTCTGCCACCATTAATGGCATAGTTTGTACCACCACAACGCCACTAAACATGAGCAGCTGTAGTAATCATATATTGGCAACAACAACAGCAACAAATGCTGCCACAGCACTACCAGCAACAACACAATTACACAACGAATCAACAGGGTGTATAAAATCGAATACAGTGTTAACCACCAGTTTATAGCCCTTAAAGTGTCAACATAATTATGTTGATGCAACAACACTGCTGCCAACATCAACAACTGCTAACAACCCACCAACAACAGCAACCACCACTGAATGTACAACAGCAGCAGCAACAGCACAATTTGCCACAACTAAATGTTCTTCCACGAACAATGAAAAACATAAAAAAATCTGCGACTCTAAGTCATCGGATAATTTATTTAATTCTTCCGTAAGTAGCAGCACCAGCAGCAATAGCAGTAGTAGTGCTGGCATTTGTCCAGCAGCTACTATGGCTACTGCTGGTTGCATTGGTTGTGATATTAGTGGTAGTGTAGGCAATGGCGGCAGTTTATCTTCGCGCAATGGCTCCTCCAAAGGTTCCCAGACTAGTAATAATAATGTGAGTACTTCGGCTCTTAATTCTTCTTTAAGTCGTGAAAGTAGTACCGGCAAGAAACGCTGTGCTATACCTGTTTAGTATGTTTAGGATAAGTAAAGAAAATATAAATAGAACGTTTATAGCGAAATATAATATTTATAAATATTTTAGTTTAAGGCTGTAAGAGTATAGAATAAATATTAGTTAAAATATAATATTAAAATGGATTTAAGGAGGGAACAGTTTTTAAGAACTAAATTAACAAGAAAAAAACGGAACGTTATAACTATAATTGGAAGTGTCTAACCCCTCAACTTTAAGTCATTGATGACCATAAACATAAACTTAAGAATTTTCCGTTTGATACTTCGGAATATAGCACAACCTAAGGCTCCGATTTAATTCTCTGTCTATACTAAACTCTAACCACTGCTATTCTTCCCTTAATTATTTCTAGTCAGCTACAAAAGGTTGACTTCTTTTCCACAAGACTCTTAGTTTTTTAAGTTACCAAATTAAAGATATTTGAATGGCCTATATTTTCTGGTATATTCATTGAGCAATCAGTAACGTCTTATTGCTGTAAAGGACATAAGGACATTATTTTTTCACAGAAAACAAAACCACACAAAACCACAGTTTATTAGAACTAAGAGGATGTTGTTAGAAACATTTTGGAACAACTATTACTGCAGCTATTTCTGAAAAACTAATAAAATTCAAAGTAAAAAACGCTAATTTTAAAATTGAAACTTAAATATCTTGTAAAGTTTAAGAGATAACTTAGAGAAATAAACAGGATTTTCTTTATTTCCCTTGTTGATCTATAACAAATTGGAAATCTGCTTTAAAAACTTTAGCACACCAGCGTTGCTTAACTTTAACATCCCATTGTCTCAACTACTCTTTTAACATTTTGATTTTGATTAGAAATTTATTTTTCTGAAAGCTTATGCCATAGATGACAAAAAACTAAGTCTGTTTTCAAAAAGCTAATTCATGAGAATGTATTGCCACAGTACATAATTGCCCAGAACTTTTCAGATACACAAATTGTGATATAATTTTAAAGATTAAGATGGGTACAAAGTTTATACCTTTATATATTAGGGTGGCTCTTATTTCCACTTCCATGAATTTCCACGATCCCAATGACTACAATTTTTCTCCGCCATCTGAAAATTTTAGCAAAATCTGATAACATTAAAGGTTGCTACCAATAATCAATAAGTTCAAATACAATTTTAAAACTTAGATGTTGAACAAGAAAATTAATAAGGAGTAGCTTTTGTATTTCATTTAAACTTATTTTTTTAAACCATGATACAATAATTGTAGAAGGTAGAATCACTAGGGAGAGTTTTCAATATATAGCCCTGCAACGTCAAACTATGATTTTAATTTTTCACTTTTTTTATTTTGATTTTTTTCATATTATCTTTTGTTTGAGGTTGCAAGAATTGTATAATCGAAAATGTATTTTCTACTGAGTTTATCTTATATTGTAGTGTCAAGTTTTAAACGAAATTTCAACAAATTTACAACTTATTTTCAACTGGACAATTATGAACCGATCCTCACAAAAGTTGGTACAAAGATTAAGGTTGATATGAAACTTGTTTATATGGAACTTCATCACGACAATTATGAATGTTAAGCCTTTCTCTGAGGGGGGTCTTGTATGGGAACTAGGGAAAAATGTTGCACGATTTTTGCCATTTTACAGTATAAATTCTGTGTACTTTACTAGCAATCAGGGGATGAGCCCTACTCATGCAAAGCATAGTGTTGCAACTAGAAAAATAGGTTATGGGAGAAAGATAGAAGGAGTAATATTTGTAGACAATCGATTTGAATTTTCCTACATTAAAAGTGACAGAAAAGACTTCAAAAAGTTTGTTCCACATACGGACAGTACGGCTAAAGAACGAATTGTTCCTGTAGTGTGTAGTGCGGTCCACTGGCCAATAGACCACATAGGGATGTGTTCTAGATGAAAAACGTAAAAATCTAGGACATCAGAACACTCGATTGTAGTACCGATATAACAGTGAAACGTAAGCCACAATGAGTGGGTGCTCTAGCGAATCAATAGAGTTTGATACCCTACTGTCAGCTTCGCCCTCTCCTGTACTCGATAGAGAAGCTTCAAAATAGACGTTGAAGCACCTAACCATACGTAGGAGTTGTATTCCATTATCTGTGGAATATAGGTGGTGTAAATAGTGAGAAGATCAGATAGAGTGAAGTAATTCCTTCACCGTTTCAGAAAACCGATACACTTCTTTCGACACTTGAAAAATGTATTTAGAACAGCGGAAATTACATTCTATTCTCATGCCCACATGCAGAGATAAAATATAGCTGTGCATGTTTATTTTAACCATTTTAATATTTTAAGCATAATATGGTTAACTTACGATTTACATGATTATTGCAATCATGATAGTGCCAATCATATATATGGTTGCAGTAAACATGTATATGTTTGTGACAACAATTTTATGATGAACTATATACCATATTATATTGTTCTCGACTTATGGATATCATAATCTGAGAACAACTTATGATATAATGCTTCAGCATAAAAATGGTTGTCACAAACATGTACTTGTTCACTGCAACCATATATATGATTTACACTATCATATTAATAGTCAGTTAACCATATTATGGTTATCACAATCATATAAATAATTACTGTGACTATAACATTGTTAAAAAAAACTTGTAAAAATTTTTAAATGGTTACAGTAAACATGCACAACTATATTTTTTTCTGGTTGCATAACATCAATTGCATCTGATTCCACAATATTTACAACACCTATAAATACAGAAGATGCTTCATAATCTTTCGTTCGTTCGTCAACATGCATGCGACCCTATTCGCACGACCCCATTCAGAGACTGTATCAAGGTATCGATTAAGGGAAACATTTAGGTTTTTCTCTTATTGCTCCAATCTCGAATGATTTGGAATGGCAACTGTTGCTGTCATCTGCAAAATAATAGATAGGGTTGGAAGTTTCATGTGGAATTTTGTTTAGAGGAACAGAGTAGGAGAAAGAAAGGAGCCCTGAATTAATTTTTAACTCGTTTTACGAGAGAAGTTATTATCAACACTAAAATCAATAAGATTTGATAAAAGATCACCATGCCACAGTCTATTGAACGCTTTGGAAATATCTAGAGCCTCCATATTTCATTCACAACATTTTCTGCTAGGAAGGATAGCAAGTCTCCCCTAGAACGTCCTCTACGAAAGCGTGGTGGTTAAGTAAATTGTTGGACTCCATATATTTAACAAGATGGTATATTACCATACTCTCTGTGGAAAGAGCAGAACAAAGTGCTTTCCTAAAAACTGGAATTGCATTTCGCTTTTTAGAAATTGGCAAGATTCCTACATACAAGAAATACAACGGCACAGTATGAAGTGCTGAAAAGTTTAGCTAATGCACGAGCTAGCCTTGAAGAACAGTGCTTCAATACCAATATTGGTATGCCAGTTTACCCAGTAGACTTCTTTTACGTTGAGATTTGTATGAAGGCTAGGTGAAATCATAGACCGATATTGCCAATTTTCAATGACAAACAAACTTTATCAACAGAGATTGCTCCTACATACAAGAAATACAACGGCACAGTATGAAGTGCTGAAAAGTTTAGCTAATGCACGAGCTAGCCTTGAAGAACAGTGCTTCAATACCAATATTGGTATGCCAGTTTACCCAGTAGACTTCTTTTACGTTGAGATTTGTATGAAGGCTAGGTGAAATCATAGACCGATATTGCCAATTTTCAATGACAAACAAACTTTATCAACAGAGATTTGTGAACAATTTCAGACGGACAGACAAAGCTAGATTGTCTTATAATCTTATGAGGACCCAGGGTATATATATTACTGAGGGCCTGTTTATATTTTTTTTTTTTTTAATTTCAAATAAGTCATATTTTAAAATTTGAATGGATCTGGAATCAAAATTCCCGTATAACTTTTTCAAAATGATTTTGATTTGTTATTAACCTGCAATACATTACAATACACCCACAGAAAAAATGAACACATTCGTGTACAATTTGACACCATTCGGTGTCAATAGTGTATCAACCCCGTATGTGCACAAATCGTACACGAACGGTGTCAATTTGACAACGAAGAAATGACACCATACCGTTGCAGATTTGACACCATCCGTTGTCGATTTGTCACCATAGCGTTGTCGTTTTGATACCGTCCGTTGTTGATTTAATACCATTGTATTAATTTATATATTCTACAGTACATGGTGGCGTATACGTGATATTCGTTAATTTATTAACACTCATTCGCTCTGGTGCCCCTTGACTTCCTTTGAATTTTTTTTATTTTTTGAACGAAAATGTTATGGAGTAATATATTTGATTTGATATAAACTTGATGTGTTACAAACAGAATGACAACATCAATATACCCCCATCATTTTTGATGGTATTTTTGTGACATTTTTATATTTTTCTTAATTTTAAATAGGTCATATTTTTTAGACTGAAATATATCTGGAATCAAAATGATTTTGATTTGTTATTAACCTGCAAAACATTATAATAACTATGTTGAATATCATTGAATTTTGAGATCTCTAATCCATCTATTATCCGCTTTTAGATGAATCCTTGCAATTGTATTAATTTAATATATTCTACAGTACATGGTGGCGTATACGTGATATTCGTTAATTAACACTCATTCGCTCTGGTGGCCTTTGACTTCCTTTGAAATTGTCAGATTTTTTGAACCAAAATGTTAGGGAGCCATAATATGTTTGATTTGATATAAACTTGCAATACATATGGCCAATTCACAAGGTCTCTTATCACGTCATATTGTCATAATGTCCTAATATTTCACAATTTTTTTTATTGCCTTTCAAGCAAAAAATTTCCTAAAATAATACTACTCTGTATGCTATGTTTATTGAGTTATCGTAAACAACCAGCAGAGATCTACGACGAACGAATAAAAGTTGGTTCGTGAAATATTAGGACATTATGACAATATGACATGATAAGAGACCTTGTGAATTGACAAATAATAACTGTGAGAAATGTCATTAAAGTCGGGGATGTCCAATACAACTGCTGTCCGCTTTTAGTTTCTATTTGAAATTTATATAAATATTATGAATTTTTCTATTGAGGATGTATTAATGCAACAAGCAAATTTCTACATAGAAAAAACTGAAACATTTGCATAACTTTTGTAACTCAAGTTACAAATAGATTGTAAGGTGAAGGGGGTATATGCTACAACACAAGCCAATTTTTGTTTTAAATTTCTTAATTGATTTCCTGTAAACCAAAGCTAACTCTTGTTTAATTACTTAGTCTTAGAAACTGTTCCCCATTTGTATGTTAAATGTATAAAAAGGACTGCTTAAATTATATATAAAGAAAACTAAAACATTTGTATTTGAAAAAAAAGCTAAAACTCTCCTCCATGTATATCGATTAATTTATATATATATATAAAAGCCAAAAGAGAAAAAAAAACATAAACTACTATAACTTACATAAAGAAATATAAAACTGAAAAAAACTCGTGTAAATGTGTATGTATAAAGTAAAGCCGAATTATAAAAGTTTTCCACTTAAGATTAGTTAGTTTTTAATACTAGTTTAAACTAAAAAAAAAAAAATATGAAAGAAAATACCAAAATAACAATGAATAAAGATTTATTAAGTTCTTAAGTAACAAACTACAAAATATTTGCTTCCATATTTAACTTAAAATAAACAATTAAATATTTATTTTGTTTTTAACTAAAGTCTAGAAAAATCTTGAGTTTTAAAAAGAATACTATTTTTTTATATATAATTGCTACAATTAGCAAAACAATAGAATTGAATAAACATTATAGGGGAATTAGGCTTGAAAGCTGTTGTTTCAATTGGCCAAGCAATAGCAATTTATTTATTGTGTGTAACATTTTTGGCAATAGGATTTAAGAAACAAATTTTATGGAATAATTTTTTATGATAAATCAAGTACATGTGATTTTTATAGCACTTGATCGAATAGTTAAATTTGCTATTTAATTGGTACCATTATAAAAATAAAGATTCATACACAGAGAAAACAGATTCGTGATAGCAATCGTATTTATTGCCAATCGAAGGATTCGGTAGCCCACATAGAATTTTTCGGTTCTATTAACAGAAAATCAGTTGACAATGAAGAACTTCGGTCAAAACAACCAAACTTTTGTTACCCCTTTTAATATTTTGAAGCCACAACAGTAAAATTCGGTCTCTAAGAATCTGTTTTCCATGTGTACTTCTACTTGCTAATAGAAATGTTCTGAATAAAATTGAATCCATATTTGTATAACCTGCACCACCATAAAAATATAAAGTATATCAATCGACTCAAGATGACTTACTGAGTCGATTTAACGATGTCCGTCCGTCCGTCTGGCTGGCTGGCTGTCCATGTAAACCTTGTGCGCAAAGTACAGGTCGCAATTTTGAAGAAATTTTGATCAAATGTATCACATAAGCACACTTCTTTTGACCCAAGAATGAAGCCTTCTGAAACTGGCTGAAATTGGTATTGTTACGTTTTTACCTTTTAAAAACGGGGTTTATTTCCTTTAAATAAAACGGATACCTTTGATTGCAAATAGAAAGCAGTTTTGGTAGTTTAAAATTGTAACAACTCTTTATTTATTAAAAATGTATAAAAACAACAGAATTACATAGTCACTCAGTGTCTTTATACACGTCTATCAATTCGCAGAAATGCATAAACACACTTTACAACGTACAAGCTCAAATGATCAACTCAACTCACAACAGCAAATTCTGCTTCTATTTATACACGCGCCATCTATCGTGAATGTTCTACAATGATCTTAACGGACAACTAGAACATTCAAATTCTAGAGCTTTCGATGTTAATGTTAGCAGCTTAAACATTTAAACCCACACTTAAAAACAATGCTTGTAACGGCATGCTATCAACATTGTTGATTAGTAGAAGCTTCTACTAATTAACGTGTTTATAAACATGATGAATTTTGCAGTCAGTCGTTACAGACCGTTAAATTCAAATCGCTATTCCACATTCTTAACAATATATTAGTTAAGCTATTTCTCATACAAATTTTCTTCACGAAATAATTCTTTATCTGTCCTAAATATTTGAAGCTGTACCTTGAGTAGTTTAAAAGTTATGAGCAATTACATAAATAAAGATTTATGAAATTTTTAAATTTTCAAAAAGTCATCATATGTATGTATGTATGTCGATTTAATATGTTATTTAGTACATGATAGCGTATACGTGATATTAGTTAATTTATTAACAATCATACGCAATTTTTGAAATTTTTAAGTTTTTTCAGAATGTAAAATTTGTTTAAAAGAAACAGAGCTGTAAATGAATCATTCATTTTTGAATTAATTCGCGAATTATTCATGCACTGAATTTCAAAAATTTTAATTAATTCTTTCAAAAATGAATTGTATGAAATTTGAGTTAATTCAAATGAATTTGGTAAAACTAAATTGCTATTCGTTTCTAATTCAAATGAATTGCAATTCATTTCAAATTCAAATGAATTTGTCAAAAGAATTGCAATTCGTTTCTAATTCAAATGAGTTTGTCTAAGTGAATTGCAATTTATTTCCAATTCATTTGAATTGAATTGCTTTGAATTATTTCAAATGAATTAGAAAAGAGAATTAGCTATTCATTTCCAACTCAGTTGAATTTATTGAAATTTGAATTGATTTTGTAAGTAAAACTACAGTAGACATCACTTTCGTTTTGTTACTCAACTAATATTTCATGTAAAAGACAGCAAGCATTACTCTCGTTTTGTACATCACCAAAAACAAAAAATTCTTAGATTTGAAATTCCCATGATATATTGGAATTGTTAGGTAGCGGCAGAATAAGAATTAAATTATTAAGTAGCAGCCAAAATTCTATCAAAATGGATAAATTTTGTTTATTTGCTAAAAGAAACTTAAATTTTTATTTTCATCAAATAGTGTGAAATAATCTCCCACATATTTGTATATTGTGGGAAATTTCTTTTTCCAAGCTGTGTACGTTTACTCGAAATTCTTTGTTTGCTAAAAGAAACTTAAATTTTTATTTTCATCAGATAGTGTGAAATAATCTCCTACATATTTGCATATTGTGGGAAATTTATTTTTCCAAGCTGTGTTCGTTTACTCGAAATTCTTAATACTTCTACTACAATTGGAAATTTCCATTATTCATTCCCCCTAGATGTGCTCTTGAAGTTGATTTATTGCAATTCATTTTTGATTTCATTCAATTGAATTGCAATTCATTGTTCTAATTCATTTCAATGAATTCAAAATCAATTCAATTCAAACTAATTGCAAATCACTTTAACAAATTCATTTGAATTGGAAATTCATTTTACAGATTCATTTGAATTGAAATCAATTGCAATTCATTTTTATAAATTCATTGGAATTGTAAATGAATTAAAATTCAAATCTGCCTAATTCGTTTGAATTAATTAAAATTTCATTCAATTATTTTTTGTTGTGAAATGAATTAATTAAAAATTTAGCTAATTCGTAATGAATTAAAATCAAAAAAAATGTTTTATTTACAGCTCGGATCGGAAAAAGTCTGAAGATATAATGTTTTTGATTTGATTTATATAAAGGATGTTTTTTATAGAGGCGGAGAAATTTAAATTGAAATAAAGCAGAGAAATATCCATTGACTTGGCTTTATTTTTTAGATAATTTAAGGGCACTAATGTTTAAATATGATTTGGTATATTTGGCAGCCGCAGTTAGCTCGCAGGTCTACTTTTTAACACACCCTTAATTTGCATGACTTGTTCCTGTTTTGTTTTGGTATGTTAAAACAAATTAACAGAATTGCCGCATCCTCAAGCGATTGTCGAATCACCATTACAACCATTAAATCTCACTAGTTGGTGGGCTTTATGCGTAGCAACATTATGGTCAACAGTGAGCCTGCAAGCAGAAAAAAAAATATAGTTTTGCATGTTTACTGTAACAATTTGAACATTTGTGCATATTTACTGTAAACATATCAACATTTTTAACAATATTATAGTCACAGTAACTATTTATATGATTGTGGTAACAATAATATGGTTAATTTATGATTCACATGATTGTATCAACTATATATATGGTTACAGTAAACTAATATATGTTTATGACAACCATTTATATGATGAAAGACTTACCATATTACGTTGCTCTCGTCTTATGGATATAATAATCTGAGAACAACATATTATGATATAAAAGTTCATCATATAAATGGTTGTCACAAACATATATTTGATTACTGTAACCATATATATAGTTGATACAATCATGTGAATCGTAAATTAATCATATTAATTATAAATAGTTACTGTGACTATAATATTGTTAAAAATGTTGAATTGGTTACAGTAAACATGCATACTATATTTTTTTCTGCGTGTCTATACTATAGAGACTTGCTCACTGACTTATTCATGCCTCAATTGGAAAGCATTAGTATTGCAGACATGTTGTTTCAGCAGGTCATTATCACAGCCCGAACAAATAATGTCAAGAAATGGGGTAATTAAATGGCCATCTCATTCATATGACTTGACGCCATTAGTTTATTTTCTCTGGAAATGTGAAAATCAATCAAGCACTTGGAACCCAATATCTGATGAGTTATTAGCGAAATACAACCTTATTTACTGAGACGGGTGTGTGAAAATCTGTCTTCCTGGTTACGTTTTGTACGCGCTATATACCCTAAATAATATTTAAACATTAATGCCATAAAAGTATCTAATTAATAATAAACAATTTCATGCATATTAAAAACGTTTTGCTCTGTTTTATTGCAACTTAAAGTTCCTTGCCTCTCTAAAAAACGCAGTTTACTTGCAATACATAATAACTGTTATAAATATCATTAAAATCGCAGAAGTCAAATCCCATCTACTGTTCGCTTTGAAATGGATTCTCCTATTTGATATTTATATAAAAATATAAAAAAATCATAGATATTATCCACTTCTTCATTCCTGATGTAAAAATGTTGAATGTGTTCTACTAAAATGTGAGCAATTGTGTGAGCTAACTTTTGTGACATTTTTATACCCTTCACCATGAGTGGCTAGGTTTGTTACCCCACAAAGTGTATATATTCTGGATCGTTATAGATAGCGGAGTCGCTATGACCATGTCCGTCTGTTGAAATCAAATTTCCGTAGCCCCCTTATTACCTACATACATGATTCATACATCACTATATCCGCTATAGACCCGGTTCGGCTGCTTTTTAAAATTGAGAAAATCGGTGCACAAATGGCTGAGTTATAAGGAAATAACGAGGACAACCTCGAATTTTTACCTATTTTTTAGGTATTTCTCTATTACTAAGTCATTAATATAGACAATATGGGTATCCAATGATAGAATTTTGAAACGCCGTATATAAGCCCAAAGTAAGTCGGACCTACAATGGGTCAAAATCTGGAAAAATATTTTTAACCCCGAAAATTTTTTTTTAGGAAAAAAACATTTTTTAACAATTAATTTTGAAAATTTTTTAAAAATTAAAAAAATTTTTGAAAAAAAAAAATATAAAAATAATGTTTGGCCTAAAATTTGTTTAACAAATAAATAAACAAATATTTTTTTTTTTACTTAAAAATATTTAAAATTTGTATTTTGAAGTATAATTTGTTAAAGGGTATTTAAGATTCGGCTCAGCCGAATATAGCTCTCTCATTTATTACGTTTCAAAAGGTCATCATTGTGGACCGGAGATTAACGGTTTTTGATTTTATATATTCTTACTTGCTAAAAGTAGTCCTGAGTTTTAAAATTCTCTAAAAGTTTATTCTTTAATTTTCTTACTTAACCAAAAATATATAATCTTGAGGGAAGCTGATATATTTTTGAACGAATTTTTGCTTCTTGTTTATATTTAAAAAGATTATTCATACCTAGTTAATGAATTAGTTATAACTAAAACTAATATTTCATAATGAAATTTTAAAAATGATTTTCCTTGTAAATACATGTTTAAATCTTAGAGCCAATAAATAAAGTGTTAACATTAACTACTTAGAACATTACATATGGAGTTATATTTAACCGAACTCAACATTTTACGCAGAGAAAATAGATTCGTGATAGCTACCGAATTTGTGGCCAAACGAATGATTTTAACTTAGTGTTAGAGTTTTACAGTTGTGGCAACAAAATTTTAGAAGAGATAACAAAAGTTTGTTTGCTTCAAGCGAAATTCTTTATATGAACTGATTTTCTAATGATAGAACCGCAAAATTCCATGTGTGCAAGTATAAATATAGCAACAAATACGGTTGCTACTACGAATCTATTTTCTCTGTGTAGTAAAAATAATTTTATATTGGAAATCAATGCTAAAGTTCTAAAAGAAACGTTTATAATATATTATAATATAAAGCAATTATAATATAAAAATATTAATGAATTTTTGATTAGTAAACTATCAAATAAAACATGCCATTGTTTCTTTAATTGTTTCATTGGCAAAGTAACAAATTTTAATGAAATTTTAGTACCAAAATTTCCTTATTAATGTTTAATTTATTCTATTGACATGTTAATTAAATATTAGTTTTATATTTTAAGCAAGTAATTAAACTCAAAAAAACAAAAAAAAAAAAAAAAAAACAATGTGATATTCTTTATTGATATTAAAATTTTTTGCTATACAACTACACAACTACACAAATACATAAATTACAATTTTAATTTTCTTTAATTAAATTACAAACAAAATAACAAAAATTTATCAAAACAATTGTCAACAATTAATTTATTTATGTTGCCTTTGAGCCCAGCAACATAATAAAATCTAATTGTTGTGCAAATATTTAAACAAATTAACAACAACACAAAAAACTTAAAAGCTCAATACACTTCCAAAGCAAATAAATAAATAGTAAAAAAAAACAAATAAATATTATTTCAAATTCAATAAATCAAAAAAATTATAAATGTAAATAATAAAAAGAATAAGAAAATCAAAATGTAAGTAAAACTTTCTTACATACTGTAACACTATTTATACACAATGTCGATATCAACAACAACAAATTTTAAACATATTTTTAATTAAAACAACAACTCTTTACTTAATAAATCAACAAAATTGAGAAATAAATATGAATTTTATTGTGAACTAAAACCAATATTCTTCCGTTTTGTATAGCTACTTTGGTTTTAGATGTATTTATGTAAATAAATTTCCTATCTACCCTGTAAATATACAAGTAAGTGTAAATGTGTGTAAACTAAATGTAATAAATTTAAACTTTAAAACATAATATAATATACATCTATATATATATATATATAATTGTTGGTTAGTTTAAATAAATTTATTCTAAAAAAATTATATAAATTTAATACAAATACTTTTAGACTTAATGAATTTTTATAAATGTAAAAAAAAACCTTACACAAAATAATTTATTAAATAATATTAAGTGTTTTTTCTACTCTTCTAAATTATAAGTTTGTATATACAAACCCTCTTCTTGTAACCTAAACTACGCCTAAAAGAAACTTTAAATATATACAATATGAAAAATACTTAGCATACTTTTAGCATGTTTGAGATAAAACTAAAATACATATAAATATAAATATTTAATAAATGAAAACTTATAAAGTTTATGAGTTCTATATTGTATACCTAAAATCTATTATATTTAAACAACAACAAAAAAAAAACAATGTGCAAATAAAAGTTTATAAATAAATTGTCTTTGATAGAAAAAAAAATTAAATAAAAATTAAAAATATTTAAATTGTTATGATATAAAAGAAACTACATACTTTTACACAAAAAACGTATGATGTGCAAAAACTTTATATTTAAATAATTACAATTTGTTACAGCAAAGATTATAAATTTGCAGTAAATAAAAACAAAAATCACAAATAAAATCTTTAAGATTTATAAAATGAAAATGAAAACAAAAATCAGAGAAATTTAATATCGAAAATAACAAAATAAATGTATTTAAAAATATAACTAAAAACTGAGTTTTATTTCACCTATAAGTCGTAAGTCAAAGCAAACTTCCAAATAAAAAATAAGTAAATAAATAAAACTGTATTTTCTACATGGATTTTCGAAAAATGGAAAATAATGTGTAATTTCTAAACAGATGGTCCAATTTCTATAATGAAAGAGGTGTAGCTGAGTTTACTTTTGAATTTGTAGTTTAAAGCTCAAGGGCCGGAGTTACAAAACCAAAAATTACGGTACCTCGGCTATGTGAAAAATTTAAAAATATAATTTTTTGGCACAAAAGTACTACTATTAATTTTCAGTTATGTAGACCTAGCAAAAAATCCACTTACATAGTAAGCCAGCAAGTAATATTGGAGATAATTATTATTCGACTAAGAGCAAGTTTCTCGGATAAAAATAAACAATACTTCGTTTAAAACTAGATTAAACTAAAAATTCTGTTTCTCACTTATTGTTTATTTACAATATAATATAGGTCTAACTGAGCATAATTGGTGAGTTAAAAAAAAACTTGAGGAATCCATATGTGATTTGACTGAAAAATATGGCAATGCTAACAAAATTAATCCATTAGTGAGAAACGCAATCATTGGTTAAATCCCAGCTAAATATGTTTCAAGTTTAATATATTTTAAGCTACGTTTAACTGACAAGTAAGAAACTAGCTCTAAAACAGTAGATATTATACCCTTCACCATGAGTTTGTAATATTTTTTAACCCGAATTTTTTTTATCCAAAAAAAAATTTTTTAAATAAAAAAATTAAAAAAAAATTTTAAAGACAAATTTGGAAAAAACTTCAAAAATAATAAAAAACAATTTAGAAAAAAAATTTTTTTTTTAAATTTTGATAAAAAAAAAATTTGTAAAAAATGTAAAAAAAAAAAAATGTTTTTATTTTAAAGTATAATTTGGTGAAGGGTATATAAGATTAGGCATAGCAGAATATAGCTCTCTTACTTGGTTTGTTCGCATCTTCACAAAATACAAATGTACTTACATTCACCCCAAGATTTGTAGCTAAAAAAACAGCTACAAATTGCCTTGTGTGGGAATCGAACCCGCATGCACGATTATTTTTTTGTGTTTAAAAGACTAACTGCTTAACCTCTGCTCCATGTACAAGTTATTTTATCGTAAGCTAACAATGATCTTAACATAAACATGCAAATGAAAGGCTTCGACTGGTGTTCAACCACTAACGTCAAGTCTTTAAGTCAAACACACTAGAAAGCCGTACTTAATGGAATAGTTCATTACCAACCTGTATAAAACTAAATATTTAGTCTACTAAATAAAATAATGTGCTGGGTAATAATGCCAAAATTCACAAACGTTTTGTTAGGAAAACTAAAAGAAATTATATAGTGAATCTATATTTATTCGAAAGGTAATAGATCAGAGCACCACAGACAATTCGAAAATAGACATATTTTTTATGTAAATTTTAACTTTAAGCCAAATTCTCGCTAATGAAACAACTGTATTCAAACAATATATGCCCTGTACGTATGTTCTCAATTATTTAAAAAAACAAAATCCTAATTTTGCCGTTTGAAAAGTTTTTTGGGAATTGTGGAACACTCAATAGCAAATCTCAATTTTTTTTTTTTCACTTTTGAGTTTTCAGGAAAACTCTCTATATATAACTGTAAAATTTCTTTAAAAAAGATTCATTAGCAAAAATTATATTGCATTACACGCAGAGAAAATATATAGTTGTGCATGTTTACAGTAACCATTTCCAAGTTTTTTAACAATGTTATAGTCACAGTTACTATTGATTGTGGTTGTCACAAACATATACATGTTTGCTGTAACCACATATATGATTGATACAATCATGTGAATCGTAAGTTAACCATACTGTGGTTACCACAATCATGTAAATATTTACTGTGACTACAATATTGTTAAAAAACTTTTCAAAATGTTGAAATGGTTACTGTAAACATGCACAACTATATATTTTCTCTGCGTGTACAAACATTTTAATTTTCCAGGAAAATTAGCTAAAAAAAAGCTTTTCGTCATTTTTGCAAATAATCTTCTATGAATTTTTTAATTATTATTGGATGTATGACTTTATTTTGAAATCTTTGTGCTCTGTATAAATATAAATATATAAATTTATTCAAAGCATTAGCCATTTTTAGGGATGATCTTTTCCAATCTTTCTGGCAACATATTGGTTTCGAGCTAAAATAACTGCTCATCTTTTGAGGAAAAGAACGAATCAAGCCAATTTTGAATACTCTGTTGTAAGGTGAAGCGTATCCCAGAGAGGACGGTCTGCACCAATCGAAACAAATAATAGTCGGACGAGGTAAGGTCTGTACTAAAAGGCGGGTAAAGCAATACTTCCAAACATTTTCTTTCTAAATAGTTTTTAACAAGTATTACAACATGTGGCCAAGCGTTGTCATGATGGAATATTACGGTTTGATATCTGACCACATATTTGGGATGTTTCCTTTGTTACAGTTTCCCTGTTATGGTACGGCCAGATTTCAGCAACTCATAATAGATATGACCCTCTTGTTCCTACTAAATACAAACCATTCATTACCTTAGTGCCATAAATATTAAGCTTTGGTGTCGATTCTGCTGATTGGCCGGGCTTCAGCCACTTACATTACTTACATGCTATTTTTTTCAATACTTTTAGAACGTCCATGCTTTTTTGGCCAAACCCTGTATTTGAACATGGAAATATTTATCGATCGATTGGTTGTGTTATTCTTAATACAAATACCAAATTTCAAACACTTTAATGAAGGAATAAAAAATTTATGGGTTTTCGTCCGGAATTGACTACGGTGCATTGGTTTTGCAGGCTCCTGTTGGTTCAGCGGTACTTTTTTTAAATTAATGAAGTAACGCAAAACGACCTGCATATGACGCTTTGTTGGCAAAAAATCGACATTTTTGAAGTAAAAAAAAAAAAAAATTAATTTTTTACTATGTAATGTTAAATAACTAAGTGAAAATAAATGACAGAAACCGCGTTCAAAAGATATGCCATCGTTTGTAAATCCCACAGTCATACACCCAATAAATACTGTATAGATCTTTAGAAAAATATACTATTCCCAATATCTTATCTTTTCCTTCACCATGAGTATATATGTGTATAAGTTTGTCATTTTCTTTGTTGTTCCCACATTTTTCTTTTGTGACACAATAAAGTATATGCTCAAGATCGTTATAGGTAGCGAAGTCGATATAGCCATGTCCTTCTGTCCATGTGTTTGTTGAAACAACTTCCCGAAGCCTCCAAATAACTTACCTACATTATTCGTACACCAATATATCAGCTATAGTCCTGGTTCGGCTGCTGTATAAATTCGCGAATATCTGGCCATGAATGGCTGAAATATAAGCAAACTACCACAACTACCTCGATTTCTGATCTATTCTTCATCTTTATCAAGATTACTAAGTGATTACTATAGACACTATGGATATCTAATTATGGACAGTTTAAAGACCTTTCCAACGACGTATATAACGCCATAGCAATTCGGACATAGAATTTTTTTTTCTCAAAATTTTTAACCATACAATTTTTTCGCCCATATTTCTTTCAATAAAAAAATAGTTTTCATTAAAAAAACGTTTTTCAAACAAAATTTTTTTCACCAAAAAAAATTTTCAATCTTTATCTTAAAAGTACTAATACTTTGGTGAAGTATATATAAGAATCGACACAGCCGAATATAGCCATCTTACTTGTTTTTATTTTAACTTTTTAGTATACATATTTATACCTAAAATTTTTATTTTATTGCCATAAAAATTAAAACAAATTTATTCAATTAAAAAAACTTATATTTCCTTATTTCGCACCCAAAATAACAGCTTCACCGGCGGCCAAAGATATAGACGTGGTCGTCAAAGGAACATTTGCGTATTTTGTAGAGTCTAAACTGGTAAGTTTAACAGTCATAGACTGAGGCAAAGTGCTATCAAAATTAGACACAATATTGGCACTATAAGAGCCTTCACCAAAGTTGGCCACAAAAATTAAAGTTTCCTCATCAGCTAAATATCTGTAACAACAAAATTTAAAATATCATTACAATGTTTAAAATTTGATAATACAACAATTAAACTTTCTTACCTTTTCAAAACAAAAACACCCTCATTCAAAGCCTTATACTTATAAGAACCCTGCTGCAAAGTCTTTGAAGATTTTCTCAGCTCTATCAAGGATTTGTAGATTTTTAAATGAGATTTTGAAGTTGCCAACTCTGATGCCACATTAATAGTTTCATAGTTGGGGCCCATCGGTAGCCAAGTCTTTGCGGCTGTAGAGAAACCACCATTTTTATCTGCCGTCCATTGGAAGGGAGTGCGACAAGGATCTCTAGTGGTTTGCTCATAAATATCAGGATTTGCATTACAGGCAGCTGGATCAACTGTATCCTCCCACGAAATCTCACCATCTAACATTCCCAATTCTTCACCCTGATAAGTGACACTGGCACCGGGCAGCATCATAACCAACATATTCATGGCATCAATATTACTCACACCATAACGACTGGAAGCTCTACGCTGATCATGATTGCCTATAACCCAGTTGGCTGTTCTGCCCGCTGGCATGTTGCTAAGCCAATTGCTAACACCTTTTTCAATAGTTCTGGCTGACATGCCACTTGCTGCTACTTCAGTGATTAAGTTAAAATTAAAAGGCAATTCGGCACCCTCGGTAGTGGCATTACCATACATTTGCATACTATACCATGGAGGAGCATAGGTCTCGATAAGCAACACTCTAGTATCACCGCCATAAATACGTTGATGATCATCCATGACTTGGCGCCACTGATACACCATATCTATGGTCTCTGGTTGATTTTCCACCAAATCCATTTTCAAGTAATTACGAGCCTCAGTGTCATCTGTTAAACCACTTACTTCCTCATCCGGATATTGGCCATTTTCATCAGGTTTTACCTCAAACAAAACGGGCACAGCATCCACACGAAAACCAGCCACACCTTGTTCCAGCCAGTACCTCAAAATACGTTTCATTTGTTCCACCACATCGGGATTACGATAATTTAAGTCAGCCTGTTGCACAGCAAACTGATGCAGATAATATTGTTGTCTCTCCTCGTTCCATTCCCAAGCACTGCCTCTGAAAGCCTGCAACCAGTTGCTGGGCGGTATTCTTTTGCCACTAGCATCTAGTTTACCATCATGCCACACATAATAATCCTCATAACCTTTTTCACGTTTCACGGATTTCTTAAACCACTCACTTTCCGTACTACTGTGGTTGGGTACAAAATCCAAAATAATTTTCAAACCAATTTCATTGGCTTTCTTAATCAGATTCCTAAAGTCTTCAATGGTGCCATATTCTGGCTGTATGCCATAGAAATCGGAAATATCATAACCAAAATCCACCATAGGAGAGGTGAATATAGGTGACAGCCAAGCAGCTGTCACACCAATATCCTTAAGATATTGTAACTTAGAAGCAATACCATTTAAATCACCTATGCCATCACCATCTGAATCCATAAAGGAACGGGGATATATTTGATAGAACTGGGCAGTTTGCCACCAATCCAAAGCCTCTTGCTGCTCGCCTGTATCCTGACATTGTAGACTGCTATGTAGCAGGGCTACTAAGAATATAAAACGCAATTGCAATGTTTTCAAATGAAACATTTTAAAACTACTTAATTTAGTTTTAAGTACAAAACACTTTTATATATAAAAAGCTTTAAATGTAAAATAATCTTTTAGTTTTTTTTTTTCATGATAACCTACGACAAATTTCGACTTGTTATTAAGTTTATAGCAATTAGATTTCTTTTGTTAAGAAACATATGTTTGTATTCACTTATGTATCGCTTACAATTGAAACTAATCCCTTTAGTTGTTCGAGGGCACTTAACAACACTTGAAGAGCTTTTAACTTTTGAAGATTTTCTAATACTTAGATAACAGGGGTGAGAGTATTGTTTACTGCCTGATAAAGTTCTTACTTGCATGCAACTATGCATGAGTAATTAATGTAATTACTATCTAATGATTTTAAGGAAGTAAGTAACTATATCATCATCAAACGAAATCATTAAAAAAGCAAGTGCTCATCATATAAACCTTAAGCGAGTAATGTTTCACTCTTGCAGAGTATAAGTTAGCATCCTCCTAACATATCATGCTAAAATCCCAATTGGGAACTTGTAAATAACGAATTTGTAAATAACTTATAATAATTCTTATTGTCTGGCAGCGCCAATTAGTAATAAGTATTAATGACAAAACAGAAATGAATAATAAAGTCAGTCACATTTTGACAATCAACCACGTCGTTTTATTTACAGGACCGAATATTTGGTCAGAACACGTGAAACGTTGTGTGATATTTCAGAAAGTCGTGTACTCGGTTAAAGGTATCCAACGTGTAATAACTGGCGCCCAACAAAATCCTATAAATTATTTAACAAAACCATATAAATTTTTGCTCGGTCGAAAAATTAATTTTAAAAAAATAAGTTCAACGCATGGTACAATCAGTTACCAGTTCAACGTTATTTGTTGATGAAAGCACGTGAAGTGTTTCAGTGTGACATTTAAAGCCATAATTTCTTCATAAAATTATGATAATTTAAAAAAAAAACAATTATAATTTAAAAAATACAATAAACATACTATTTATAAAAGAATGTAACTTTAAAATTCTTTATAAAAGAACACGTGTGAAATTACAAAAACAAAAGTGGATTTCTATATGAAAAGAAAGAAAGACAAAATAAAGCTAACTTTTTTGCAATTACTTAATAAGTAATAATCAAAAATAAAGCAACAATAAAAAACTTGCAAATTGAAAGAAAGGCAAAATAAAGCTACAACAAATTTTTAATAAAAAACACAAAATAGAAGAAGAAACCCAAAATAGAAGAGAAGCCGAAGAGAGTGGCAACTGAAGATATTTGTTTCGACTTTTCAACAAAAGAGATCATTACAAAACGGGATCGATCAACTCTTTTATCATTACCTTCTCTTAATATAATTTTTTTTTTTTTTGTCTATTTTTTTAAGCTATGATTTATTTTCTTGTTATACTCTATTAAAACACTTAATGCATTCTTATATTTTTTTTTACATCGATTTTTTTATATTTACATATGTAAGTACATACATATATACTTATGCCTGCTACAATTTTCTTTTATTTACTTCAAATTCTGTCAATTATACTTTTATTTTCTAACTTAATGTATTATTACTGATAATTTGTTAATTCATAACTTTTGCTACAATTATTAATATACGTTTAACTACTACAAAGTTAGGATAAGTTAAAAACTAAACTATTTTATTATCTAGAATCAAATAAATATAAATTAAAAAAAAGAAAAACAAATAAAATAAAATGAATAGAAACGATGTATTGGGCCTCGTTGAGGCAGCGGTGGGTGCATCTAATTCGGAAATTTTGGATCAGATTCGAAATTTGACAAGCGCAATACAACAATTGCAACCAAGCCGAGTGGAACCTTTAATACCAGTAACTATTCAGCCCGGTGTAGACACCGGTAACACAAATTTAGATCTTGTTAAATCTCTTCCACAGTTTGGTGGAGACTCAAAGGATTACCCAGCTTGGAGAGAAGCAGCAAAATTTGCTATGAATTATTACCTTAAGGGTTCCGAAACATATTATGTTGCTATGGGAATTTTCAGAAATAAAATAATTGGCGAAGCAAATTCGACCTTAAGCGCATTTAATACCATATTTAATTTCGATGCAATCATTTCACGTTTAGATCAATCGTATTCAGATAAAAGACCACTATATTTATTGGAAAATGAATTAAGTATTTTAAGGCAGGGCAAGTTATCGATCACCGAATATTACGATAAAGTAAACAAACAACTAACTCTCATTGTTAATAAGATTTTAATGACTAACTCTGGCAGGGAAGAGGTAATCGAAGCTTTAAATGACCGTGCACGTTCAAACGCATTACGTGTTTTTATATCTGGCCTTCGAAAGCCTTTATGTGACATTTGCTTTTCGGCAAATCCGCCTGATTTACCCACGGCCTTGGCGACGGCTCAAGAATTAGAGCAAAATCACGAAAGGTATAAATTTGCAAATGCATTTGCTAACTCCAAAAATTCTTTGGCATCAAATGCACATAGTTCAAATAATATGTCTAGTCATGCAATTGCTTACCAACATTCTCCAAACCAGGTACAAATGCCACAATATGATAACCCCGTTCCAATGGAAATCGGTACCGGGACATCGTATTTTCGAAAACCAACAGCATTCAGAAATAATGTAGGTATTGAACATCAGGGATTCAACCCTGAATACAGTAGGCAAAAAGTCATCGCTCATGGAAATACTCCCAAAAGATTACACGCCAGCAACAATTCAGGCCAATCACCTGTTCAAAAGCTGCAAAGAATTAATTACGTTGAGAATTATCAATCGAATGAGAGCATCCATGAAAGCGAAGATTTTTCTGCTATTGAGTCTGAGAATGATATAGTAGATGACCTTAATTTTTTAGTATAAAATCGCTCTTGCCATATATTGTGAAAAAATCAATTAATGGTCAAGAGCTTAACATTTTGGTTGACACGGGAACATCTAAAAATTACATACGGACTTTCGATTTTCTTAGGGGTGTTGAATCAGTAGAAACTCCATTTCATGTGAAATCAATAAATGGCTATACCTGCATTAGACAGAAATGCAAAATAAATCTACTTAATCACGGTACAACATTTTTTTTATTACCGTCTCTAACCTCCTTTGACGGAATAGTAGGATATGATTTTTTAAAGGAAATTGAAGCTACGATTGATACAAAAAATGGAATTCTTTTTCACAAATTCGGAAAAGAATCAATTAACCATTTTTCTTGCAACCAGGTTAATTCAATAGAAATTGACAGGGACAACATTCCGTCGGATTTACAAAGTGAATTCGAAATCCTTATTCAAAATAATTTAAATGCATTTGCAGACCCAGACAGAGCATTGCCAGCCAACACACAAGTCGAGGCCACAATAAATCTAACTAAACAGGAACCCATCTATTCTCGTAGTTACCCATATCCCATTTCCGCATCCGAATTTATAAACAAAGAAATAGAAAGCCTTCTTAAGGACGGCATTATAAGGAAATCTTCTTCGCCTTATAATTCTCCAATACATGTGGTCAATAAAAAAGGTGTTGATTACAACGGTAGACAGAAATTACGAATGGTGATCGACTTCCGTAAAATTAACGATTTTACAATCCCGGATAAATATCCAATGCCAGATATTACCGTAATTTTATCGAATTTAGGTAAATCGAAATATTTCACAACGCTCGATTTAAAATCCGGATTTCACCAGATTAGATTGGCTGAAAAGGACAGACACAAAACAGCGTTCAACGTAAATAATGGGAAATACGAATTCTGCCGCCTACCGTTTGGGCTTAAAAATGCCCCCAGTATTTTCCAGCGGGCCATTGACGACATTCTTCGCAATGAGATAGGTAAAACATGCTTTGTTTACATGGATGATGTGATTATATTTTCACCGGATGCAAACAGCCATATTCGCGATGTCGATAAAGTTCTAAAAAAATTGGCAGACTCTGGAATGCGAATTTCAACAGAGAAATCAAGATTTTTTAAACCTGAGGTTGAGTTTTTGGGATTTCTTATTTCGCAAAACGGAATCAAAACATCCCCTGAAAAAGTTAAAGATATTCTGAATTTTCAGACGCCTAAAACGCTAAGAGCATTGAGGTCCTTTATTGGGTTAGCAGGTTACTATCGCAGATTTATTAAAAATTATGCTGACATCGTTAAGCCGCTTACTACGTATCTGCGAGGAGACAATGGCAATATTGGCTCCAAAGCATCAAAAAACGTTAAAATTCATTTGTCTCAAGAGGCTATAGATGCTTTTGATAAAGTCAAACGTATTTTAGCGTCAGAGGATGTACTTCTTCAGCACCCAGATTTTGACAAGCCTTTCGAGCTTACGACTGATGCTAGTTCTAATGCGATAGGTGCCGTCCTTTCGCAAAACTGCAAACCAATTACAATGATTTCACGCACTCTTTCCTCAACGGAACAAAACTATGCTACAAACGAGCGTGAATTGCTCTCCATTGTGTGGTCGCTGCAAAAGTTACGACATTACTTATATGGTGTCAAGAATATTCACATATTCACCGATCATCAGCCGCTTACCTTTGCTACTTCTGATAAAAATCCAAATCCGAAAATTAAAAGATGGCAAGCGTTTATAGCCGACTTTGCTCCAATTTTCTTTTATAAACCTGGCAAAGAAAATGTCGTAGCTGACGCTTTATCACGCCAATTCATGAACAACTTTACTCAAACAAGCTCGGAAACAGTACATAGTGAAATGTCCTTCTCGAAGACGATAAAATCAATAAGCGCTCCTGTTAACCAATTCTTAAGTCAATTGATTATTTCTAAGGCTCCAAGTAACAGTAAAATTACAAAGTTTTTATTTCAAAAATTTAAAAGACATACAATTAATTTTAGTGACAGTCAAAATCTTTTGCTAACTTTGCAAAACTGTGTTAATCCCCAAGTGGTTAACGCAATACATTGTGATTTAAGCACTCTAGCAGAAATTCAGGACGAGATACTTGATCACTTTCCATTGATAAGATTTGTTCATACACAAAAATTGGTAATCGACTTAACGAATAAGGACGATCAATTAGAAACATTAAACCTGGAGCACAACCGCGCCCATAGATCCTTGCGAGAAAATTATAAACAAATAACATCGGAATACTTTTTCCCCAAAATAAGGCAAATGCTCCAGATGATTATTAAAAACTGCAAAATATGCTTGGAAAATAAATATAATAGGAAACCTCCACAGCCTTTAATTGGTGCATCACCAATACCAGATCTTCCTGGTCAGATACTTCACATGGATATCTTTTCAACATGTAAAGTGCATTTTCTCACTTGCCTAGATAAATTTTCCAAGTTTGCAGTTGCTATTCCAATCGCTTCTAGAGCATTAGTTGATGTTAAAACTGGACTTTTACAAATTTTGAACAATTTTAAAAATACGAAACTGTTAGTCTCTGATAATGAGAAATCTTTTCAATCGAATACAATTAAGAATATGCTTAGAGATATCTTTGAGATAGAGCAATTTTTTGTGCCTCCTCTACATAGCGAAAGTAATGGCCAAGTGGAAAGGTTCCACTCGACTTTGCTTGAAATAGCAAGGTGTGTTAAAGCACAGTGCGATATAACCGATGTTTCTGATTTAATACTGGTCGCTACCATTAAATATAATAACACTATCCACTCTATTACTCAAGCAAAACCAATTGATATTATTCAACAATTTAATGCAGATATCTTTGAAACTATATATGAGAAAATTGTAGCTGCGCAGGCAAGAATTGAAACAAAATTGGAAATTGCAAAACGATCATTTAGCGAGGGCGATATAGTATTTGTTCGTAGGAACAAAAGATTAGGCAACAAATTTGAAGAAGTTTATTTGGAAAAGATTGTTGAAAAAGATTTAGGAACAGAAGTTTTGATGGATGGTAAGAGAGTACATAAAAATAATATAAGATAAGATCAATAACATCTATATAATTATCAAACATACTGATTTTATTGTCAATGCCAATATTGTAATTTCTAAGTATATTTTAAGTTCCAAATATCAATTTGAATATCATTCTTAATTATAATTGATGTTAATGTAGTAACTTTTACTGGTAATATTTACTATGTGTATTTGTCTATACCACACAAACTTACAAAAATATTTATAAAAATCGGGAAACTTACTAGAATTTCAGTTAAATTAAACTAAAATAAAGAATTGAAAATTACAAAACTTTAAGAAAATTAACTATAAGTATGTAAATAGTAAAAATTTATTTAACTACAAACAAGTTACTTAAAAATTATACTCAATTAAATATAAAATTATCCTAAATTTTAGCATAAAACACAATTAAATAAATCAAACAATATACAGACAACAAAAGTAAAAAATTAAGCATTCTTAAAAATGAATAAATAAAAAAACATAAATACATAATTAACAAAAAGCATAAATGAAATCTTGTAAACTATTCAACTTAATACCTTATCAATAATTATTATTAATTGCATAAATTGTTTAATTTTTTTCTTTACATTATTTAAAATGTGTTTAGTTTAGTTATTATAAATGATAAATGAATGTTTTTTTATTTTTAATTTTTCAATTTATTATTGAATTACATAAAAGCATAAGATTATGATTTTTTTTTTTTTTATTTACACTTGAATATAAAATTAAAATTTAAATTCAATTTTTTTAGAAACAATTGTTAAATACATGTTTATCGCAACGGGACGTTACGCTTTTAAGAAGGGGGGAAGTTAGCATCCTCCTAACATATCATGCTAAAATCCCAATTGGGAACTTGTAAATAACTTATAATAATTCTTATTGTCTGGCAGCGCCAATTAGTAATAAGTATTAATGACAAAACAGAAATGAATAATAAAGTCAGTCACATTTTGACAATCAACCACGTCGTTTTATTTACAGGACCGAATATTTGGTCAGAACACGTGAAACGTTGTGTGATATTTCAGAAAGTCGTGTACTCGGTTAAAGGTATCCAACGTGTAATAACTTATATAGTGGGGCAGAATAAATAAATTTTGGAAATAAATATGACATTTCTAACTGACGTGGATGTAGCAGAGCGGCATTCCAGTTTAATATTTAACAACGGACCTTACAGATCTCCTAGACAAGGCCCATAGGACCACTGGGCCTATAAAATAAAAATTTTAAGGTAAATATTAAGAACAATTTTTGGTGGAAAAATGTTTTTGGTAAAGGTACAACCGAATCTCATATACCCTTCACCAAATTATTCTTTAAAATAAAAATTTTTAATTTTTTTAGGTAAACAAAATAAAATTTTTTTTTCAAAATTGTTTTTCAAAATTTTTTTCCAATTTTTTTTTAATTTTTTTCCAATTTATTTTTGTAATTTTTAAAAAAAAAAAAAAAAAAATTTATTAGTGAGAAAAAATTATGACAAAAAAATACTTCAAAAATACTTTTCCCGATTCTAACCCATTGTAGATCCAAATTACAATTGCCATATATCAATAAATATCCATATTGTCTATATTAATGACTTAGTAATCCAGATATAGATCAAAAATAGGCCAAAAATCGGGGTTGTCCCGGGTTTTTCCTTATATCAGCCTTTTGTGTAACGATTTTCTCGATTTTAAATACCGACCACGCCGGATGAATTCCCAATACATTGATGTATTTTCCACCTATAGACGGACATGGCTATATCGACTTCGCTATCTATAACGATCCAGAATATACATATTCTTTGAAGGGTCGCAAATGAATAATGTAGAAATTACAAACGAAATGACAAACTTATATATATACCCTTGCACTCATGGTGAAGGGTATACAAATTCGGGTGAAAAAATATGTTTCCCGATTTTGACCTATTGTAGGTCCGAGTTACTATATACTATATATACGGCGTTGCAAAAATCTTTGAAATATCTATAATTTGATATCAAAATTTATTTTCTTAAATTTATTATACCCCAGACAATAATATTTACTATAGACATTTAACATGTGCGTGTCATTGGGAGTCTACTACTGACGATAGTACTATTGTCTAGGTACTTCTTTTGGGACCATATGTAGAATTTGGAACCAGAGACTCACTAGTACATTTTTAAAAATTCTAATCCACATTTTTGGTACTTTTCTGAAGTAGATATTGATAATGAAACTTCATATTTTGTTAACATTAAACGTTGTATTAAACATATCAAAAAACAAAAAGATACGAATTCCCAACAGTTGGAAATTCATGTTTTTCTTTTTTTTTCATCAAAGACAAATATAAAAATGTAGACGCTACGTTAACAATGTCACCAAAAAGTCGCCAAAATAGACGACCAAACTGGTGACTTGGCACTTGTCCCCAGGTTTCCATCGGGGTATATATAAAAGTGAATGTGTGTGTGTATGATTGTTTGCGTATTTGTATTTTATAGAAGACTAAATTGCTAAGAATTAATTTAATACACCACGACTCAACTTACAGTAAAGTCATTAATGAGCAATCTAATTGGGGCGACCATTATATCTGGGAGTATAAAGGGACAGCTGTCACGTATACCTATGATAACTTCGGATATGCCATTTGACTTTAACCGATTGCAGTATTCTATTTGCATAACATTTGCAATGAAAATTGATAAAGCTCAGGTGTATGTACGGGAGCGGGAAACGAGCCTTCACCAAAATTGACACAAATTCACCAAAATTGATCAAAGTGTCCTTCTTAATTCCAAAAAAAAAAAAAAAATAATGTTTGCTACGGAAATATAAACAGATTTCTCAAGCTTACTTAAAAATCATACATATCACTCAAAAGGACTTAATTTCTTCTTTCATAATCCGCTGAGAAACTTCATATCAGTTGATATTCAACAATGTTACTGGCTTATAAGTGTATAAAATTTCAAAGAGGATTCTTATTGTACTCGACAAAACCTACACAGAGAAAACAGATTCTTATTGGCAACCGAATTTGTTGCCAATCGATGATTATACACAATTCTATCCACAGAAAGTTGGTTGATAAAGAAGAATTTCAGTTAATGCAACCAAACATGGTAACAATACCATTTCTAAAATCTCGTAGCTACAACCATAAAATTCGGTTGCTAAGGCTGAATCATTCGATTGGCAACAAATTCGGTTGCTATTATGAATCTTTTTTCTCTGTGTACCCAGTTATTTCTACATCACTATTTTTTGTTTCACGGTGTTACCATTCAAAGTTTCATACTTATAACAACCTTCTTTTAAAGTCTTTGAAGATTATTTAACCCCCATCAAAGATTTGCACATTTTCAAATTAGAATTTGTGCCTGCAATATTTGTGACAACATTAATCCTTTCATAGTCTGACGCCACAAATATCCAATAGAATTGGCGCCTGTTGTACAACCACCTTTTTATCTGTGGATCATTGGAATGGTGTACGGCCAGCATTTCTAGCAGTTGCTTCAGTGTCATTACATTGGAAAAATAATAAAATAATAACGCCAATATACTTCTATAAGAAATTTCTATTATATTAGCTTTTTAACCCATTAAATAACTAAACAAATTCATTCAAACAATTCTAAATATTTTATTGAAAACCCAGTATTTCCTAATTCGCACCCAAAATAACAGCTTCGCCGGCGGCCAAAGATATAGACGTGGTCGTCAAAGGAGCATTTGAATATTTTGTAGAATCTAAACTAGCAAGTTTAACACTCATTGACTCCGGTAAAGTGGCATCAAAATCAGACTTAATATCGGCACTGTAAGATTCTCCACCAAAGTTGGCCACAAAAATCAAAGTTTCCTCATCAGCTAAATATCTGTTACCAAAATATAACAAATTTTATCAGTATTTGTAAATTATACAAAACATTAAACAACTTCTTACCTCTTCAAAACAAAAACGCCATCATTCAAAGCTTTATATTTATAAGAACCCTGCTGCAAAGTCTTTGAAGAATTTCTCAGCTGTATCAAGGATTTGTAGATATTTAAATGAGAATTTGAGGCTGCCAACTCAGATGCCACATTAATGGTTTCATAGTTCGGACCCATTGGCAGCCAGGTCTTATCGGCTGTTGAGAAACCACCATTTTTATCTGCCGACCATTGGAAGGGAGTGCGACAAGGATCTCTAGTGGATTGTTCGTAAATATCAGGATTTGCATTACAGGCAGCTGGATCTACTGTATCCTCCCACGAAATCTCACCATCTAACATGCCCAATTCTTCACCCTGATAGGTGACACTGGCACCGGGCAGCATCATAACCAACATATTCATAGCATCAATATTACTCACACCATAACGACTGGAAGCTCTACGCTGATCATGATTGCCTATAACCCAGTTGGCTGTTCTGCCCGCTGGCATATTGTTAAGCCAATTTGCAACAGCTTTTTCAACAGTCCTGGCCGACATGCCACTGGCTGCTACTTCCGTGATTAAATTGAAATTAAATGGCAATTCGGCTCCCTCGGTAGTGGCATTACCATACATTTCCATGCTAAACCAGGTAGGAGCATAGGTCTCAATAAGCAACACTCTAGTATCACCGCCATAAATACGCTGATAATCATCCATGACTTGGCGCCACTGATACACCATATCTATAGTCTCTGGCTGATTTTCTATTAATTCCAATTTTAGGTAATTACGTGCCTCAGTGTCATCTGTTAAACCACTTACTTCCTCATCCGGATATTGGCCATTTTCATCAGGTTTTACCTCAAACAAAACGGGCACAGCATCTACACGAAAACCAGCCACACCTTGATCTAGCCAGTACCTCAAGATGCGTTTCATTTGTTCCACCACCAAAGGATTACGGTAATTTAGATCAGCCTGTTGCACAGCATACTGATGCAGATAATATTGCTGTCTCTCCTCGTTCCATTCCCAAGCACTGCCTCGGAAAGACTGCAACCAATTGCTGGGCGGTATTCTATTGCCACTAGCATCCAGTTTGCCATCATGCCACACATAGAAATCCTCATAACCTCTTTCACGTTTCACGGATTTCTTAAACCATTCATTCTCCGTACTACTGTGGTTGGGTACAAAATCCAAAATAATTTTCAAACCAATTTCATTGGCTTTCTTAATCAGATTCCTAAAGTCTTCAATGGTGCCATATTCCGGTTGTATGCTGTAGAAATCGGAAATATCATAACCAAAATCCACCATAGGTGAGGTGAATATGGGTGACAGCCAAGCAGCTGTTACACCAATATCCTTGAGGTATTGCAATTTTGAAGCAATACCATTCAAATCACCTATGCCATCACCATCTGAATCCATAAAGGAACGGGGATATATTTGATAGAACTGGGCAGTTTGCCACCAATCCAAAGCCTCTTGCTGCTCGCCTGTATCCTGACATTGTAGACTGCAATGTAGCAGGGCTACTAAGAATATAAAACGCAATTGCAATGTTTTCAAACGAAACATTTTAAAGCTACTAAAAGTGTTTTAAGTACAAAACACTTTTTATATATAATTAGCTACATATGTTAGTTTTTTAAACCTACGACAATTTTCGAGTTGTTTTTCAGTTATTTCAAATAGATTTCTTTTATTGAGTCACACATGTATGTGTATTAGGGTGGCCCTTGCATGGGACTTTTATAATTTTTGTTTAGAATCGGTATCCGTTATCTAAAAACCAAATGCTTAACAGTTTAGCTAAATCGGATCACATTTAGAGTTTGCACATTTTATTTGAAGTTTCATGTTTTGGCATTGTTTAAAAATAAAATGTTGAAAATAAATCCAATTAAAAAATAGTTTTAACATATTTTCTGGGTTCAAAGTCATCTGAGTTAGACCTCTTAGACAAAACATTATTTGATTTCAAGAGTTTATCAAATTTTCAACGATGGTTTCTTTAAATGACCTAGAACAATTTAACACACAATATGAGCCTCTCTAATGTGTATATGTAACTTTAACAATGGAAAACTATATTTTTAAACGTTGGAGGACCCTTAACAGCATTTGAACAGCTTTTAAGTTTTGAAGAATTACTTATAGTGAGATATCAGAGGTGATTGAAATGTTTACTGCCCGATAAGATAAGTTCACCCAACTATGCATGAGTACATAATGTAATTGCTCTCTAATAAGTAGCATTAAGAAAGAATAACGTAAGTAATTGCTGTAAAACTAAATAATAAATAACACACATTCATAATACCACCAGGCCCTTTTAATTAATATTCAAATTCCATATTCTCCCAAAAGGTTTATTTATAGTATTGTGTTGAAAACTCAGTTTACATAAAAAGCGACTTTGATTAGCCTCTCCGTCTGCTTAAGATATGATGAATAGAAGCTAAACTAGCGATTTTAACAGTCATGGACATCGGAATACTGGGATTTAAAGTTCTTATTTAGTTCCCAAAATAACAGCCTCTCCGCCAGCCAAAGTTATGGAGCTTGTCGACAAAGGAGCATTTGTATACTTAGTAGAAGCTAAACTGGCGATTTTGACATTCATGGACACCGGTAAGCTGTTGTCAAAATTTGCCACAATATTGGCACTATAAGAGCCGTCACCAAAATTTGCCACAAAAACCAAAGTATCCTCACCAGCTAAATATCTAAAATAAGGAAACAAATCAACAACATTTAAAATGAAAAAATACAAAAATATTTTATAAATCATCTCACCTTTTCAAAACAAAGACACTATCATTCAAAGCTTGATACTTATAAGAACCCTGCTGCAAAGTCTTTGAAGACTTTCTCAGCTCCACCAAAGATTTGTAGATTTTCAAGTGAGAATTTGTGGCTGAATTTTCTGTGGCCACATTAATGGTTTCATAGTCGGGAGCCATTGGTAGCCAGGTCTTGGCGGCTGTAGAAAAACCACCATTTTTATCGGCCGACCATTGGAAGGGAGTACGGGCAGGATCTCTAGTGGATTGCTTATAAATATCAGGATTGGCATTGCAGGCAGCCGGATCCACAGAATCCTCCCATGTGATATCACCATCTAACATGCCCAGTTCTTCACCTTGATAGGTGATACTGGCACCGGGCAGCATCATAACCAACATATTCATGGCATCAATATTACGCACACCATAACGTGTAGAAACTCTACGCTGATCATGATTGCCTATAACCCAGTTGGCTGTTCTGCCTGCCGGCATATTGCTAAGCCAATTGCTGACACCTTTCTCAATACTTCTGGCTGACATGCCACTTGCTGCTACTTCAGTGATTAAATTGAAATTAAAAGGCAACTCAGCGCCCTCGGTAGAGGCATTGCCATACATTTGCATTGAATATGCCGGGGGAGCATAGGTCTCTATAAGTAAAATACGTGTATCACCGCCATTAATACGCTGGTAATTTTGCATAACTTCATGCCACTGATACACCATATCAATGCTCTCGGGTTGATTTTCCACTAAATCCATTTTCAAATAATTACGATCATCCTTATCATCCGTCAAGCCACTTATCTCTTCATCAGGATATTGGCCATTTGCATCCATATTTACCTCAAACAATAAGGCCATGGCATCTACACGAAAACCAGCCACTCCTTGATCTAGCCAATATTTCAAGACACGTTTCATTTGTTCCACCACCAAAGGATTGCGGTAATTCAAGTCTGCTTGCTGCACAGCAAACTGATGTAAATAATATTGCTGTCTCTCTTCATTCCATTGCCAAGCACTGCCACGAAAGCCGGATAACCAGTTGCTGGGGGGTATTCTTTTACCACTAGCATCCAGTTTGCCATCATGCCACACATAGAAATTTTCATAACCTCTTTCACGTTTCACAGATTTCTTAAACCACTCATTCTCCGTACTACTGTGGTTGGGTACAAAATCCAAAATAATTTTCAAACCCAGTTCATTGGCCTTTCCGATCATATCTCGAAAGTCTTCGATGGTGCCATATTCCGGTTGTATGCCATAGAAATCGGAAATATCATAACCAAAATCCACCATAGGCGAGGTGAATATGGGTGACAGCCAAACTGCTGTCACACCAATTTCCTTAAGATATTGCAACTTTGAGGTTATGCCCCTTAAATCTCCTATGCCATCACCATCTGAGTCCATAAATGAACGCGGATATATTTGATAGAATTCTGCCGTTTGCCACCAATCCAATAGCTTTTGCTCCTGTGCCTTATCCTGACGTGCCCGTGAGTTATTTAGCAAAGCTATAAAGAATACAAATTGCAAAACTTTCAATTGAAACATTTTTAAAATACTAAATTAATATAATGTAATGCTACACTTTTATACATATGAAGATATAGATAAATGGGATTTAAAACTTAAATGGAAAACAATGTTTTATTTGTTTTTTAATTAAAACCTACCGCAATTTTCCAGTTTTGTATATAAATTGGAGCACGCAGAGAAAAATATGGTTGTACATGTTTACTGTAACCATTTCAACATTTATATAAGTTTCATTAACAATATTATGGTCACTGTTATTATTTATATGATTGCGGTAACCATAATATGCTTAAGTTAGGATTCACATGATGGCAGCAATCATATATATGATTGCAGTAAATAAGTATATGTAAGTCATTTTACGATGAAGGTTTTACCACATTATGTTGTTCTCGGCTTGTAGTTTTCATAATCTCAGAACAACATATTATGTAATAATAATTCATGATAAACATGATTGCCATAAACATATATTAATTAACTACAATCATATATAATAGCGATAATCATATGGATTGCAACTTTATGGTTACCACAATCATATAAATAATTGATATATTGTTAAAAAACTTGTAGAAATGTTTAAACTATATTTTTTTTTTCTCTCTGAGTGTTGTTAATTGTATCTGTTTTAATAAATTATTTGCAAATTCCAAATAGTGGAAATCCCTTTAAGTGCTTGAAATTTCTTAACATTTTAAACAATTAAGTAAGTTCTCAAGATTTCCTTAAAGATAGTGCTGTTGAGAGTGTTGTTGACTATATGATAAGAGCTTTTCATGCGTTTGTGCATGAAACAAACTGATGACTTTAAACGTTGTACAAACAGCGTTGGCGCTTTAGTATTGCACTGAACAAAATACTGAGAACAATTGAGGTCATATCAAATTCGTTCATGTCAAAAACATTCACGAAAGAATGGTGGATTACTTAAAATTTGGATTTCTTACTTTTAAAAGTTCTTAGAAATTAGAATAACTTTACCAGGGCTTCAGAGCTGCGTAGATATTCGTTTGGTTTCAGGTTTATGTAAAAAGATAATTTCAATAAAGTATTTTATTTAAAATGTTGATGGCAACGTTTTATAATGGAGGAGAAAACATGAACAACAAATTATCTTAAATAGTTTAAAAGTTAACTTAGTTCAAAGTTTACACTTCTTAACTAAATTTAAAGTAGTTTGCATGAAAAAGTGATTGTTCTTCTGTTTTATTTTTAAACAGTTTATCCCTATAGTTAAAATCGATTAAATCAACCAACAGATGGCTGAGATATAAGCAAAAAGCCGCAACTACCTCGATTTGTTCACCTAAACTCAGAGAACAAATTTAGTTGTACATGTTTACCATAACAATTTCAACATTTTAAACAACATTATGGTTACAGTAGTTATGTATATGATTGTGATAACCATAATATGTTTAAGTTACCAAATTTTTTTCACGAAAATATTTTTTGTCAACTATTTTTATTTATCATTAAATTTTTTTCACCCCAGTTTATTTCTTAAAGTACATTTTGGTAAAGGTTATACAAGATTCGGCACATACTAATAATCAACACATTTAAGGATATTCAATCCATATTCTAGGTGAAATCATGGTCCGCTATTCCCCATTTTCAATACTAAACAATTCTTATCAAGCATTTGTGGCGAATTTCAGATAGCTAGGTCCTTTTGTTTGGGGCTCATTGCGTTCTCAACAGACAGACAGACAGACAGACAGTGATTTTCTTCAGCGTTCAATCACCATTTCTGACAACGTATCTCAGTTTCAATTTGTATGGTACCCAACTTCCCTACATTTGGATGAATCCTCCTGCTTGCAAACGTTTTAAAATTGATGACTGAGTAGCCCTTATGATTTTTAAAGCCCTTGTTGAGTTCGACAGCAATCTTCTTGGAGTAATGCCTCCAATTTTTGGTTATCAGACTGGCCTGGGCGATCTTTGTCTTCCATATCTGTCTGTCTGTTGAAATCAATTTTCTGAAGACCCCAGTTATCTTCGGGATCCAAATCTTCAATAATTCTATCAGACATACTTTCGATAAGTTTGCTATTAAAAATCAGCAAAATCCGTCCATAAATAACGGAGATATGAGCAACAATCCGAGACAACCTCTGAAAATTTCATCACAAAAAGACAATTTATTGCATGCTTTGACAAAAAAATCAACAAAACGTATGGTTGGATGTTTGTTGGTTTCATTGCTTTGCGTGTTTTGTTTCGTTTGGCGTTGTTGTTTTTATAACCTTCACCTTCATGAGAAGGGTATATATAAGATTGTTATTTCGTTTGTAATTTCTACAATATAATCTGTTCGTCAGCAATTAAATGTAAGATTTTTAAAAGTTTTCTTGATATATTTAGGATGCTATACGCTGAAAGTGGGCAATTAATGCATCCACAGCAAAGGTGAAGGGTATATAAGATTCGACATAGCCGAATATAGCACTCTTACTAGTTTAAATTAAAGAAGTAAGCAAAACTTCCCGCATATGAAGCTTTTTTGGTACAAAATTCCACATTTTCGAAGCAAAAAAAACTTTTTTTGCAAACATAGGATTACATTTTGTGTAAATTTTAAAAAAACTTGTGGAAAATTTCTGGATGGCAAAAAGAACTGGGGATTTAAAATTAACCTTGTGTTCTCTTGATTTTCATAAACATCAACATACAAACTCCACATGCAAATCCATTTACATTTTTCGTTTATTACAACTCTCTTCCTGCTCCTTGAGTTAATTTATTTTGTTTGCTGTTTTTTTCATTTTTAAATTGCTAAAAATCTACTTAAGGCTATAAAAATTAAAAGAAAAACAGCCATTATGTTTGTTAATTATTTAAAGGTGTAGATAATACTTAATGCCACAAAATGTAATTTTGGTGTTAGACACATGTGGTTAAGCAATTTGTTTAAATTCAGCAAAAGTTAAAGATAGACACACCAACACACACAACGAAACTAAATATAAAGCTATATTCTATTTGGAAAATGTTAGGCAAATACATATAGACACTTATTAAAATTTACATACACAAACAGTCATAACCACTACACATACCACATTACCATAAAAGTTTGCTTAAAATTAAAACTAAAGGTAACAAAGAGAAAATAGGTCTACTTAAATCAGGTTTTAATATCAAAAAGTTAAAAATTGCTTTAAAATGGAAAATGCTGGACGCTAAAGAGAGAATATTACAAGTGGAATTCATTGTTAAGTATAAATGCCATGGCAAATTACTCACAAAAAACTATACGATTTTAAACTCCTATTACTGTTTAATATTCTCTACTCTCTGCTTTACTTCCATTGTATTCATCATTGTATTCATGTGATATTTTCTAGACTACAAGAATATTCAGTTCTCCATGAGTGTTTAGGGTATGGAATAAGATTTTCATTCCGTTTGTAATTTCAATATTTTTCATTTGGGTACCCATGAAGTATATATATTCTGGATTATCCCTCTGTCTGTCTGCTTAAATTAACTTTCGTTGGCCCTACAATTCACATATATTTAATAAAGGTTGTTTTTTTTAAACCCGATAGAACTTATAAATGGTTTAACTGTCTAACGAGCTGTCATACTGTGTTCACCTTTTTTACATTTATTGATCAGATGACACTTGAACAACCCTACCAAATTATCGCAAATTATTGACGACTATTTTATTGCTTAACGGGCTTGTTAATAAACAAAATAGCCGCATATGGAGTGAGACCAATCCACAACAGACCCTACAGACTCCATTACATCCAGCGATTTAAACGCAGATGGCATCATCGGACCTCATTTCTTCAAAATGAAGCCCGAGCTCGTGTTACAGTTAATGGAGATCGTTGCCTCAGTATGATCAATGATTTTTTGTTTGAAAATATGGATGAAATCCGGGCGAGATGTTCTTTCAACAGGATGGAGCATACGTGACATACGGCGACTGCAACCAACCATTTATTGAGATCAAATAACCTGATTTCGAGAAATGCAACTGTCAATTGTCATTCAAGGTCGTGCGATTTGACACTTCTGGATTGTGTAGCCACGTGAAGTCAGTGGTTTATGCTGATAAACCAACAACAAATGACGCCTTGGTGGACAACATTGTTCGTGTTATTCATGACATACGGCCAGCAATGCTCAAAAAAATGCCCTAAAATTGGACCTCCAGAATGCGCTTCGTTTAGAACATACGCTGTAGCCATATGCCCGACACCGTTTTCAAACATTAATGCCATGTATTCGATATTTCGATTACCTTCCCTCATATTACCCCTATATCAGAAAATATTGTATTGCCACATATTGATGGTGGGTATACCAGATTCGGCACAGCCGAATATTAAACACTCTTACTTGTTTTTTTTTTTTTTTTTTTGGAAAAATGTTGAATGTAAATGTAAAGATAATATTACATTGCGGTTAACCTATGCTCAAGTTTCTCTTTATGTGTTTTTGTATGAATCTTCATAGATATGTATGTGTATTAGGGTGGCTTTTATTTTGCAGTGCTTAGAGCTTAAATACTCCCAAAGTCTAAAGCTTTTTCTCCTTCATCTGAAAACCAAATGCTAATAATTTAAGCAAAATCGAATTACGTTTAGAAGTTCCACATTTTCTTTGTACCCAGCAAAAACTTTACTTAAAAATAAGCCGAAAAATAAGGGGTATCTGAAGATTAGACTGCAGAAGTACTTATTTTTGTTCGCGATGTCCCAAAAGTAATCCCTTATATTTTGCCCGGAAATAGAAAGGTGTTTTGTTAGTAAAGTCACAGCCACGAGTCGAACCAACAACTATCCTGTTGCTAGTCAATTGTTCTACTCACTAACTCTGAATGGGGGATACCTCTCCACTTCTGATCCCACCCATTTTTATATATTTTATGTAAAAAAATAATTCATATCAAACTTTACTTAACAAACTACGATAATTCTTCAATTATAACTATTTCCTTAATATGGGTGGGGTCATTCCTACTAAGCCGTTCCCGCCCAATTTCACCCAAACATTGTAAAACTTTAAGTGATTCCGACATAGCTTAAAGACTCTCGAAATTACAATTTTCTTTTCTATGCGCTATCGAGAGGTGATTATGGCGCTCCCATGCCCATTGTTCCAGACACGCTATTTTTATTTAAACTTGGTACAGTGATCAGGAATAAATTCGTTTTTAGCTAACCTCCGTATAATAACAAATTGATTGATAAAAAGTTTAAATACTTTTCGAATTATAGTTCTCCAGATATTATAAATTAAATATCAACTTTGTATAAAGTGTGCCACGCCCACTTTTCCAATCCCGAACATTTTTAGCGAAACTATGAATGATAAAAGAGCCATTTAGACAAAGTTTGAAGAATCTTGCAATTCTAATTCGCAAAACATTTATAAATAACTACTTACTGTGTATGGGAGGTGACTCAACAACTCTTTCGATCCGTCCCATTTTTGTCCCATTTTAAACTTCATGCAGCGACAAGAAACTTATTCGTGTAAAGTTTGAAGACCTTCACTATTATTTTTTTTGCCCAAATTGAATGTAAAAGGTTTTCCAACAAGAGGTGTTATTTTGAATCACCCAGTACTTCGGTAGCTGTCACTTTTGAAGCTTTTATTCTTTGATATTTGACAAGTAGAAACTACGCCATTACTAAAAATGGAATGATACACGCATCAACAACCCATTGAAATTATTAAAATTCACTACAAAAATGTTGAAAATCTTGCAGTCACAGTTCGCAAAACTAAAGCATTTGTGGATCGTCGTGAAGCACCTTGTCGGACCGCAATACAGATATTGTTGGGAAAAATTCGTACTGTTGGGACAAGTTAGTGATATGAAGAATAAAACCCGTGCATTTTGCTCAAGAACACCTGAGAATATTGCTGCTGTAGCCCAAAGTGTTGAAGAAAACCCAGGTTTATCCATTCCTCTTCCTATGCGCTATCGAGAGGTGATTATTAATTTCTTATGGTCGGAATTGGATGATATTGATCTGAACAAAGTTTACTTTCAACAAGACGGCGCTATGTATCACACAAGCAACGAAACCATTGCTCTTTTACGGTAAACGTGTTATCTCTCGAAGAGGTGATCACAATTGGCCACTGAGATCTTGTGATTTTACACCTTGCGACTTCTTCCTTTGTGGCCACGTGAAAGATAAGGTCTACGCCAACAGCCCAGATTCGATTTAAGACCTCAAAGATAGAATTCGTGAGGCTATCGAGGACACATGGCAGACACTTTGCGATTTGATTATGGAAAATTTCATGAAATATGGTCCTGTAAGCGTGGTGATGGTGACCATTTTTCTTCCACTTTATTATGAAATAAACATCCGATCATTTATCTCAAGAAATTTCATTCTTTATTGAATACCAAAATAACACCTCTTGTTGGAAGACCCTGTATAATATGAGTGAAAAGGGGGTCTAAAGAAACTTGCTTTTTAATATTATGATGATGATGAAAATCATAAAAATTCATCCATATCAAAAATTCCAAATGTTGTATACCTTCAGCATGAGTGGCAAGGGTTTATATGTCTGTCATTCCGTTTGTAATTTCCACATAAGGATTTCTATAGCAAGCGGAGACTAAGTATGTAGTCTGTATGTTGAAATCAACTTTCCCTAACCCCCAAATAACTTACATTCATGATTCATACAACAATATATCCGCCGTATCCCCGGTTTGGAGGCCATTTAAAATCGAGAAAATTTTTGCCACAAATTTCTAAGATATAAGCAAAAAACCACGACTACCTCGATTTGTTGCCTATTTTTTTATTAAGTCATTAATATAGACAATATGGAATCTAATGATATGTATATCAAAGACCATTCCAAAGTTTTATGTTTTTCAAAACTTTGCTTTCAATTCTTATGAATTTATAACACAGTGCAACACGAAATCTAAATCGAATTTTTTAAAGTTTTTTGCGATTTTGATTGCGTTTTTTTGATTTTATATGTTTATAATTTTTGTTACCTATGACAAGGTCTACAACTTTGCCTCAGAGAGTAAACCAAAATTCCGAACTGTTTGCATGATATGAGCCTGAGCAAATTATCACTTTTTTGCAAAAATTACTCCGAGGACCCAAATCTTTGGGGGCACATAAAAAAAGTGCATGTCTTTGGAAAAAACTGGGAGACACGGGTCTTGTTTTTTGTCTTTTATCACGTAGTATTGTCCGTATATGGTTATTTTTCCATAACTCAATAAATAACACACAGTATAATTGGCAGATTTTTAGTTTTTGGTCACCCATCTATTAACATTATTTTGAAGCATATTTTCTAATATGTTTTCCATTTCGGCTTGTATCTTTGGGTTGTTCATTTACGTTTTACTAATTAAAAATATCTAGGACATTTTTAATCCTTTATATGCATATGTATGGGACCAAAATTGTACAATACTGTATTTAAAAAAGAAAAAGTGCCACCCTAATATTCATAAATACAAATATATTTCCACGAATTTAATAACGAGAATATGTAACACAAACGTGTGAGTTGAATACACTTCACTTCACATGCTTACATATTGCTCGTTTGTGGCAAGAGTGTTATAACTCAAAAAACTTAGTTGACAAAAAAGAGGCTTGAAATGTTGTTTCAAAAATTCTTTCAATTTGGTTTCAGCCAAATCAAGCAAATGGTTTTCCAATGAAAACCGGCAGATGTTGACAATCTGTGTCATTGTTTATTATTCAAACAGTGATGCAAAATCATGTTACACGATTGAGCAGCATGTCACTTTGTCACTTTAACATGGCAATGTTTAACTAGTAAAGGGTAAATTGATATAGATCACGGAACTAACCCAAATGTACATGTTATGTTTAGCATAACACTGGCCATTTAAACGAATTTTAATTAAATGATTGTATTGCTTACTAGATTTCTTTAAAATTCATTGCAAAATTGTCAACTTTTTCCCACAATTGGACAAGTTATGAGATATGCCCTCTTTTCACATAGCACGGTAGTAGTGTGTTTAAAACAGTAGGCATATATATCAAAGCAGTTTATGAGAAATCTCTTCAACAGCGAAAACAATGAAAATTCAAGTAAAATTCAATATATTTACTACTTAGAAAAAGTTCATTTGGGAAATTATTTTGTATACTTAACTGGAATCATAGAAAAACACAGAGCGGAAACTAGAAAACAAAAAACTCAAACAAAATAATTACTCAAAATAATCACACACACAACGTTTTTTCTACAAATACATTCTCACCACTTAAGTTTCTGACAACTGAGTTAGGCCTTTGACAGGAGAGTTTCCTCTCTATGTCTATTCTCTATAACTGGAATATTGCATAGTTTGACTTATGACCCTCTTGTAGCAAATAAGAAAAAATATGTTGTTTTCTTCAGTGAAAATATATCCGTAATTTGAATATGACTCTTTTTAGTCATGTAAAGTTGTTTGACTTCCAGCAAACATATTTAATGATTTGTTTATAAGAGGATAAGTATAGCGTAGGTTTAATGTGAAACTCATTTGTTTAGATATATTAAAGGATTTCTCTGAAAAAGAACTCCAGAATTTAGTATCTGCTAGTTTTATTTTTAAATATAACGTTTTAATCATTTAAAAAGAAGCCAACAAAAAAAATTTTACATACAAACTTCGTTAGACATAAACAGACTTTTCCGTCTAAAAATAACAAATAATTTTAAACCAACTAAAGGGTTTTCAAACAAGAGATGTTATTTTGAATCACCCGGTATTTTGGTAGCTGTCACTTTTAAAACTTTTATTCTTTGTTATATGACAAGTAGAAACTACGGCATTACTAACCAGCCAGCCAGACGGAAGGACATCGTTTAATCGACTCAGAAAGTGATTCTGAGTCGATCGGTATACTTTAAGGTTAGACTAATATTTTTGGGGGTTACAAAGATCTGCACAAATCCATTATACCCTCCTCACTATGGTGGTGTAGGGTATAAAAATGGAACGATACACGCTTCAACAACGCATTGAAATTATTAAAATTCACTACAAAAATGGTGAAAAACTTGCAGTCACATTTTGCAAAACTAAAGCATTTTTGGGTCGTCGTGAAGCTTCTTGTAGGACCGCAATACAGAAATTAGTGAAAAAATTTGAGCTGTTGGAACAAGTTAGTGATATGAAGCCGTGCAAGAACAACTGAGAATATTGCTGCTGTAGCCAAAAGTGTTGAAGAAAACCTAGGTTTGTTCATTCCTCGTCGTTCTTTGGAATTGGGCACTTCACAAACATTATTATACCGTATCTTAAAATCGGGTTGGATGATATTGATCTGGACAACGTATACTTTCAACAAGACGAAGCTATGTGCCACACAAGCAACGAAACCATTGCTCATTTACAGGAAAAGTTTCCGGACCGTGTTATCTCTCGAAGAGGTGATCACAATTGGCCACCGAGTTCTTGTGATTTAACACCTTGAACCTACTTCCTTTGGAGCCACGTGAAAGATAAGGTCTACGCCAACAGCCCAGCGTCGATTCAAGACCTCACAAATAGAATTCGTGAGGCTATCGAGGACATAGGGCAGCCACTTTGCGATTTGGTTATGGAAAATTTCATGAAAAGGTTGTGGTCCTGTAAGCGTGGTCGTGGTTGGCTGATGTTTTTTTTCATTATTAACGGTATACCTTCCTCTTTATTATGAAATAAACATCCGACCATGTATCTCCAAATATGCCATTTTTCTTTGATTACCAAAATAACACCTCTTGTTGGAAAACCCTGTATATAATAAATTCAAGTATTTTCCCTAATTGTAGCATTTTCTTGCAAATTAATAATACTACTACTGCATTTTAATTAAATCTTTATTTGAATTTCAACTATCATTCAAATATAAATATTATAAAATCCAGTCACTTGGATACGAAAATTTCAATAATTTTCACTTTCAATTACACTTTCTCTGACAATATGTATATGTTTTTCGCTGTTTAAAAAGTATTTAATAATACTTTTTTAACATAAAGAAAAAAATTTTACTTTTCGCTCGATTAATAATGAAAATATATGTTCGCCCTTTCATTAAATATAATTTTCATGTTGTCTGTTATTTTTTATTTTTTTTTCTGTTGAAAAAAATAATAATAAAATTACTCATATATTAAAAAACTCATTACAAGGATGATGCCAATAATGTCCATGGAAAATTTAATTTACTTTAACAACTATCAAGCATCAGTGCTATAAACATCATTAATACCAACAGCATGTTGTTAATCTGAAGAAGCTGAACAGTTCAAATTGAATAGACTGTAATGTAATATTTAACAAGTAAGAGTGTTATATTTGGCTGTGCCGAATCTTATAATACTGACAAGGACCCCATAAAGTTTATATACCGGAGTATAATGTAGCCATGTCCATGTCTTTCTGTTGAAATTAACTTTCCAAAGCCTCCAAATAACTTACATACATGATAGTCCATCTACGTTGTTACTTAAAATAAGCTCACAAGTGGTTGAGATATAAGCAAAAAACTGCGACTACCTCGATTTTTTTAAAGCATTTTTTTTTTAATCAAAATATTTCATCAAAATTTTATATCATCAACATTCTTTTAAAATTTTTTCCCCAAAATATTTTTTTTTTCACCAAAACTTTTTGCTAAATTTTTTTTGTTATAAAATTTTTTAACAACTTGTTTTTAATACCACAGAGCCATATTTCGAGAAAAAACGTGTATAGATAATATGAGAAATCTTGGACCGATTTTTTAGCATTTTAAACATAAATTGTTCTGTTTTATTGGGTGTATGACTTAACAAGTAAGAAATTATATTCGGTCAAGCCCGACCATATGATAGCCTACACCGAGAAGACGATTATTTTATTATGATACCATTATTTTAAAGAGGTCTAAAGTGATTTTTGGAAAATGGCCTTATATGAGAGCTATGACTAATAATGGACCGATCGTCACAAAATTTTATAATGCGAGTTCGGCTTTTATAAAACTTATTTGTGCTGAATTTGATTTGGATATCTATAGAACTAAGATATTAATGAGAGCTTAACTATTTTCAGATAGGGCAGTTGTATGGGAGCTTGGAGAAATAATGGACCGATTCTAACCAAATTCAATAGACTTCGTCCTTAGGGTAATAAAAGAGTGTCTTTGAAATTGCGACTTGTAGTTTGATTACAAGGATGGTCAGACGGACAGACGGACATCGCTTAATCGACTAAGAAAGTGATCCTGAGCAGATTGGTATACTTTAAGTGTTAGGACAATATTTTTGCACGTTACAAACATCTGCACTAACCCAATATACCCTCCCCACTATAGAGGTGTAAGGTATACAAATGCGATATTTACAATAGATGACGTATATTTTGATCGCGGTTTTCTCACTGAGCTATTGAACATTATAGTTAAACTACAAAGTTTTTTTTTTTTTTTGCTTCAACAATTTCAAGTTTTGTGCCAACAAAGTGTTTTACGCAGAACGTTTTCCTTTACTTCCTCAATTTGAAACAAAAAAAATGCCGCTGAAGCACACCGAAGCTTTTGGTGAATGTGTTCCATCAGCTTCAATGAGCGGGAAATGTTTTTTTCTGTTCAGAAGCGGTGATTTTTACACGGAAGACAAAGATTGTCCAGGCCAGCCAATTTTGAAATTTGAAGACCGAGAATGGGAGGCATTATACCATGAAGATTGTTGTCAAACTTAACATGAGCTTGCAAAATCAATGGGAGCTACTCCAGCACCAATTTCAATAGAGCTGCTGAAATCTGGCCAGAGCATCACACGTTTAAGCATTTGCGAAAAACGCCCAGACTATTTGACCCGACAGGAAACCGTAATATGCCATCATGACAACGCTCGGCCACATATTTCAATACCTGTTAATCCATATATTGCCAGAAAGATGGGAAAAGGTCATGGCCAATTCTTTAAATAAATTAATATTGTACAAATCTTTCAAAGTAGAAGCTAAACATTTTAAACAATTCCGTATTTTTAAGTCATACACCCAATAATCTACAATATATTTATAGAAAATTTCAAAAATATCGAGGTTTTCCCAAATATTGGTTCATAACTCTGGTACATTTGCAAAACCAAACATTTCTGATCAACATAAGACATTCGAGCTCTATAAGACCAGGATTTGGGGTATCGTGCTTTAACAGCAACGAAAATAACTAGATCGTATTAGAATTTTAGAGATTTCTTCACCAAAAAAAGATTTTTTCGAAAAATAAAATTTCTTTTTAAATTAAATTAAAAAAAGAAACAAGTAAGAGAGCGATATATATATATATATATATAAATAAATATTTTTAGGTAACAAAATAAATTTTTTTTTTTCAAAATTTAAAAAAAAAAAATTTCAAAAATTTTTTTTCTCGAAATTTTTTCAATTATTTTCAAAATTTTTTTTTTAAATTTACTAATGACAAAAAAAATTTGTTGGTAAAAAAAAATAAAAGCAACGAAAATAACTAGATCGTATTAGAATTTTATAAGAAAACAGCCTATATACACTTTTGAATATTTCGATATTTTGCAATCGAAATCACAAAACCCGTCATCTTTTTGGTTGTGGATATAAAAATAATTTTCAACTTTAACAACTTTTGCTAAAACATACTCGTGACAAAGGTTTTCGATTGGCTGGATTTGATTTCATAGTTATTGGAAAGGATATATGAGTAAATTTGGGAATCTAGGGGGTCTTTAATAGAGCTGGTAACTGAAAGTCTTTTTTTTACAATAAATATCTTTATATCTTGGCCACACGCAGAAAAAAAATATAGTTGTGCATGTTTACTGTAACCATTTCAACATTTTTAACAATATTATAGTCACAGTAACTATTAATATGATTGTGGTAACAATAATATGGTTAAATGGTTGTCACAGACATATATTTGTTTACTGTAACCATATATATGGTTGATACAATCATGTGAATCGTAAATTAACCATATTATTGCTACCACAATGATATAAATAGTTTCTGTGACTATAATATTGTTAAAAATGTTGAAATGGTTACAGTAAACATGCACAACTATATTTTTTTCTACGTGCAGATAACTTTAAATCAAATTGATAAAATTTGTTAATTGTGCTTCTTGATTTCTCGTTAGTAAGAGCTGGTACATGTTAAACTATAAAATAAGACTTTTTTAATATTTAAATTCATGCTTCAGTTGCAAGAAAAATGCGTGATCTTCATATAATAACAAAGAATTTTACCCAGATTTTTCCATTAATGTTCACACCATAGATAAATACATTGATTGGAAACTCTCCTGTCAAAGACCTAACTCAGTTGTTAAAAACCTAAGTAGTGAGAATGTATTAGTAAAAAAATGTATGTGAAAACAAAAACAACATTCGTATGTGTGATTTTTTTGAGTAATTTTTTTGTTTGACTTTTTTCTAGTTTCCGCTCTATGTATATTTCTCTATGGTTTCCATATTAAATGAAAATCACCCCTATCGTGAGTCAATATTTCACATGAAATATGTTCCCTTTTCCCATATTTCGTTCATGAATTTTGTTCACGTGAAAAAATTCCCCATGTTGTGAAATTTTTAGATGGAATTTTATAAACAATAGACAGCTGTTACGAACAAAATCAACTATTGTGAATGAAAAGTTCATGAGAATTGCACGATAGCAATTTCCCCTTCGAGGGAAATGGATATTTCATGGGAACATAAATTTCACATGTTTTTCACGATAGGGGTGAATAAGTAGAAACTTTTACTCATAAACATAAATGCGCATAAAACAGATTACTTATTGTAAATTTATCTTGTAATCAATATTTTTTCAATATTTTCTTGATAAACAAGAAAGTTGCACTGCCAATACAACTTTTCTAAACTGAAATGTGAAACTGTATTAAAAAAAGAAAAAAAAACAACAATTGAGTTTATTTGAATTTAATTTTTTGCATTTCTTGTGTACCAATAAGTTCATAATAAACTTGAAGTACCCAGCCCTATTGCAAGCGCCAACTACACAGTTTTGAAGAGTAAAAACTGTTGATTATTTTCTTACACTCGATTACAACGGCTATGAGGGAGACAGAGAGTGTGTACATAACTGCCATATTAAACCATATGACATGACAATTAAAAATTTCCACTCAAATGGGCATAGAGTGCATATGTAAACAACAGCAATACAAATACTTTTGTAGCAAAAAGAGTAAAAGAGAGTGAAAAAAATAACAATTCAATGATTTTCTTTGTCAAACAATAAAATCGTAATGATACCAAATTGATAGAAAACTGATAAAGAAAACATTTTATTAATGAATTTAAGATGCCCATTTATGTAAAAAAAATTTAATTTTGTTTATTAACTATTACTTCTGGGGGATTTTTATACCCCTCACCTTTGTGGGACTTATATATACCCATAAGTTTGTCATTCCGTTTGTAATTTTCACAATTTTCCGACCCTATAAAATATATATATTCTACATCTTTATAGATAGCGGAGTCGATTAAGCCATGTCCGTCTGTCTGTTGAAATCAATTTTCAAACTTGATTTATACATCAATATGTCTTCCGGCTCGATTGCTATTTAAAATCAATAAAATGGCTGAGATATGAGGAAAAAACCGGACCATCCTCGATTTTTGGCCTATTTTTGATCTATATCTGGATTACTAAGTCATTAACAATATGGATATCCAATATAACATATTTCAAAGACCTTTGCAACGATATATATAAGGCTATAGTAATTTGGATATACAATGGGTCAAAATCGAGAAAAATATTTTTTAACCCGATTTTTACCAAAAAAAAATTTTTGCTATAAATTTTTTTTCACTAGTAAATTTAAAAAAATTTTGATAAAAATTGAAAAAAACTATTTCGAAAAAAAAATTTTTTGTAAACAATTTCGAAAAAAATTATTATGTATTTTTAAAAACTATTTTGAAAAAAAAAAATTTTTTTTAAACTTATTTTGTTTACCTAAAAATATTTAAAATTTTTATTTTAATTTGGTGAAGGGTACATAAGATACGGAACAGCCGAATATAAGTCTCTTACTTGTTTATTGTAGAAAAGTGTATTTTTTAGTTAGCAAACCCGTTATTTTGTTAATTTTTTAATAAATCTTTTTTTTTCAGTGATAAAACTGTTCTGTCTTTTCATGTCCTTCACCATGAGTGTTAAGGATACATATAAGTTTGTCATCCTGTTTGTAAATTCTATATTTTTCAATTGCAAGTCCATAAAGTATATATATATATTCTGGATCGTTATAGATATCGGAGGCCCCCAAATAACTTACACACATGATTCATACGTCCATATGTCCGCTACAGTCTTTTTTTGGTGGGCAAAATGGCTGAGGTATAAGCAAAAAAAAACACGACTACCTCGATGTTTGAACTATTTTTTTATCTATATTAAGATTACTAAGAGTTTACTGAAGACAATATGGATATTTAATAATAGACATTTTAAAGGCCTTTCCAACGATGTATATAACGCCTTAGTAATTAGGACCGACAATGGGTCCAAATCGGGAAAAATCTTATTTATCCAGAGATTTCTTCAACCAACCAACCAAGTAAGAGAGCTATATACAGGTGGCGCAAATTTAATCCTCCTATCAGAAAATGCTATAAATTTTGCCGATTATTGGTCAAATAAATAGTCAGCAATATTCCGCGTTCTGGTGCAGTGTAGCGTAACATTGTTTATTAACGTGTATTTCGCATGTGTTTACTACACAAATGTCAAAACAGAACTGACATTAGGGGCCAATCGCAAAATTTATAGCATTTTCTGATAGGAGGATTACTGTTGCGCCACCTTGTATAAATAAATAAATATTTTTAGGTAACAAAATAAATTTTTTTTCAAATTTGTTTTTCAAAATTGTTTTTCAAAATTTTATTTTTTTCAAAATTTTTTCAATTATTTTAATTTTTTTTTTTTAAATTCACTTGTGACAAAAAAATGTATGACAAAAAAAATTTTTGTTAAAAAAAAATTGGGCTTCAAAAAAATGTTTCCTGATTTTGACAAATTGTAGGTCCAAATTACTATAGCTTTATATAGATCGTTGCCATGGACTTTGAAATATCTACCACTAGATATCTATCTTGTCTATATTAATGACTTAATAATCCAAATATCGATCGAAAATCGAGGTTGGCCCGGATTTTTACCTTATATCTCAGCCATTTAAGTGAAAAAAATCACTGTTTAGTGGAAATGTCGTTGTTTTAGTGAAGAACCGATATTTTTTTTCTCAGATTTATGAAAATCGTGTTGAAATTATTATTATTTTTTTTTTTTTTGAAAAATCACTGTTTTCGTAGAATATAAATTTAATCAAAATATTGGCCATTGTTTCTTATGAACTTTTACCATTTTTCTGGCAACATATGGCTTTCGAGCCAAAAAAATCTGCTCATCTTTTGAGGCCATGAACGAATTAAGACAATTTCGGATTCTCTGTTCAGAGAGAGCGTTCTGCATGGATCGAAACAAGTAGTTGTCGGACGGGGCACTTCATGTAAAATTCGAACAAGATGAAGACAAATCAACAAAAAAACTAAAAAATCTAATAAATAATTATCACACATGATCTGTTAAAATCAGTCACAGCAAAATTACTTGCTGGGTAAGTTTAAATTAAAAACCACCAGTATTAAATTGCTCAATAAATTGCAAATAGTTTTATGTAAAATAATTGAAAAACTCAACAGTTTATACAAACAAACTTCATTCAATATGATTTCATAGTTAAGAAATCATTTACTTAAGATAACAATTTCTAACAAGAATGCAAACAAAAAAGTTACAAACAAAGACAGGAATTTATAAATACCGGCATCAAACTCAAGAACACTTCAGTGTTCAGGTTAAACCTAGCGAAACAAAAATAAAGGAATGTTGAAGCAAAAATGTTTCGCATAAAATTTTTAATAATAAATTGCTTACTCATAAGCTCTCATATAATATGGGTTCAAAGTTGTACTGGTGCAGGAGGTGTCAGTGAGACAACAAACTCCAAGGATTGGTGGAAAACTTCTCAATTCTATCAGATATATCCTAGATCCTTTATGGACTCTAATGGTGATGGCATAGGTGATTTAAAAGGCATAACATCAAAATTGTCGTATCTCAAGGAAATTGGCATTAATGCCACTTGGCTATCTCCTATATATGTTTCACCTATGGCTGATTTTGGTTATGATATCGCAGATTTCTTTGATATACAACCGGAATATGGCACTTTAGATGATTTTGATGAAATGATTAAGGAGGCCAATAGATTGGGCATTAAGATCATAATGGATTTTGTGCCCAATCATTCGAGTGATGAAAGTGTGTGGTTTAAGAAATCTGTTAACCGTGAAAAGGGCTATGAGGACTATTATGTGTGGAATGATGGCTATTTAAGTGAAAATGGTACTAGAATGCCACCTAGCAATTGGCTGCAGGCTTTTCGTGGTTCTGCCTGGGAATGGAATGAGCAAAGACAACAATACTATTTGCATCAGTTTGCTGTCAAACAAGTCGATTTAAATTATCGCAATCCCGATGTGGTGGCTCAAATGAAACGTGTTCTTACCTTTTGGTTGGATCGTGGTGTGGCGGGCTTTAGATGTGATGCTGTTCCCTGGATGTTTGAAGTTTTACCAGATGAAAATGGTCGTTATCCCGATGAACCCCCGAGTGGTGTAACCGATGATCCCTTGGATGAGAGATATTTAGCTCATATTTATACTCAAGATCAGCCGGAAACCATAGATATGGTTTATCAGTGGCATACTTTGTTGCAGGACTATCAACGTGTCCATGGTGGTGATACGCGAGTGCTGATGATTGAAACATGGTCTGCATTGGACCAAGTTATGCTTATGTATGGCAATAAGACAGCTGATGGTGCTCAGATTCCTTTTAATTTCCAATTCATCATTGGTGGCAATAGTAATCTGGATAATACAGATTTGAAGGCTCCCGGATTTGTTAAGATTATGAAGTCCTGGTTTACCAATATGCCATCTGGAAAAACAGCAAATTGGGTGGTAAGTTGTAAGAGAAAAGTGTAAAATGAATAGTTCAGTAAACTTAATATTAGCTATGTATCAAGTTTTACATATTGAATAATATTGATTTTTCCCACTCCTTTCTTTAGATGGGCAATCATGACAGACGTCGTGTGGGCAGTCGCTATGGTGAGAATCGTATTGATCTTATGAACATGCTGCAAATGTTTTTACCCGGTGTTAGCGTTACCTATAATGTAAGTTTTTATATACGAAATTAAATTTTGTACTAGTTTCATAAAAATAACATTCCCCTTTACAAAGGGTGATGAAATCGGTATGCTTGATTTTGAAGTATCCTGGGAGGACAGTGTGGATCCGGCTGCTTGCAATTCCAATGCCAGTATCTATGAAAAGTTCACCAGAGATCCAGAACGTACCCCATTCCAATGGTCTGCAGCAGCCAATGCTGGCTTCTCTACAGCATCAAAAACATGGCTGCCCATCAATCCCAACTATGTCAATGTTAATGTGGAAACTGAGTCGGCTCAAACGAAAAGTCATTTAAATGTCTATAAGCAAATGTCCAAACTACGACAAACCAAAACCATACAAGATGGTAATATACAATATGGCAATGTGGGTGACAATATCTTGGCTATAAAGAGGTAAGAAAAATCAAATAAAATACTATGGAAATTATTAACAGTTTTAATGTTTATACAGATCCCTAGCCAATGATAAGACTTATATACTATTGGCCAATGTTTTGTCTGAAGGCACTTCGGCTGATGTGACCGATATTATTAAGGCTTCGGGTACTTTTAAAACCAAAATTTCCAATGTTATTTCCACCAGAAAAGAAGGGTAAATTTTGTATTACTTAATAATATCAAAAACTCAACTTTAATAAATGAATAATTTGTTTTATTGCAGCGACTTGGTTACTTTGAACAATGTTTATTTACAGGGCAATGAGGCTATCATAGTGGAATCAGTTTAATTCTATTAATAGTGAATGAGTATATTATAATCTGTTAATAAAAATCTGAAAAATTAAATATTACACTGATTTAGAGTTTTTATTTTCGTAAGTAAATTAATCCACTGTGATGAGAACTTTTGCTTAGAATTAATTAAGATAAAGTTATCCTAACTAAAATTTAATACAAAAAATAAAGTAAAAACAATTGGAAAATATTGCTTCTGTATAATGCCGCAAAATAATTGACTCGTAATGTTAATATTCTTGAGGGCTTATGAAAATCTAATTGAAATTTCTTTATAATACCGTAATTTCGAACAAACTCTCTGTTCTGTTTCCTGTGATTACAGCGATCATGTTGACTACTTGAGTTATTTGTAATCGTAGTAAATAATATGTACGATTCCTATCCATCTTGGCTATATAAGTATGTTTGGCTATGAAGGAAGTCAATGCGTTTTCTCATCTAGCTGCTGCCTCTTCGATTAAAACATTATCAATGTGTACAAAGGCTGTGAATGACTAGCCATGTTCTCGCCTGAAAGTCTTGATCCTCTATGTGCAAAATTATCAGAATGTTGATTAACCCGGCATTTAGTTTAAGGACATCCGGTATTTTCGGACTATGGGAGACGTAGTGAAAACTAGTTGACGAAGATTCAGATATTTCTGTTTGAATTCATGTAATACCTTATTGTGGAAACACTTTATTTATTCGGGAGCCAGAGAGACATCCCTAATTTCTCAAAGTAGACACGATACAACACCTTCTCTCCTTTGGATTCATCTCTGAATGCAGTTAGAAGTCTTCTTCTCAAACTACCGCCTTCTCCAAAGACTTTTGTCTTATATTCAGACTACCGTGTTATATTCAGACTACCGTCTTATATTCAGACTACCGTCTTATATTCAGACTACCGTCTTATATTCAGACTACCGTCTTATATTCAGACTACCGTCTTATATTCAGACTACCGTCTTATATTCAGACTACCGTCTTATATTCAGACTACCGTCTTCTACTCAGACTACCGTCTTCTACTCAGACTACCGTCTTCTACTCAGACTACCGTCTTCTACTCAGACTACCGTCTTCTACTCAGACTACCGTCTTCTACTCAGACTACCGTATTCTACTCAGACTACCGTATTCTACTCAGACTACTATCTTATATTCAGACTACCGTCTTCTACTCAGACTACCGTCTTCTACTCAGACTACCGACTTCTAATCAGACTACCGTCTTCTACTCAGACTACCGTCTTATATTCAGACTACCGTCTTATATTTAGACTACCGTCTTATATTCAGACTACCGTCTTATATTCAGATTACCGTGTTATATACAGACTACCGTCTTATAATCAGACTACCGTCTTATATTCAGACTACCGACTTTTGCTTAGACTACCTCTTTCTCCCTAAACTACCTTCTTCTCTCAGACTACCGTCTTCTTCTCAGACAACAGGTCAACTTCAGAAATGCGTGGCTTCAGGGGGATGAACAAATTAAAGATCCACAAAGTTTTAATATAAAAAAGGAAATAAAGAAAAAGGTTAAACAAATTTTAATTTATTTCCCCCCAAAAGGTTGACCTAGATCCGTGCCTGGGCTACAGTGTTCGTCTCTGACTGCTGCCTTCTCCTTAGATTTCCCTCTTCTCCATAGGCTACCGTTTTACTACCTATCATGTAGTCACGCCTATGCCACATAAGATAAATGGCACTAGGTTAGAGTGTCTTCTATCGGTGGACAGGACATTCTCATTTATAGCAAGACACTTTGTTGTATGAGAACCATCTCGAATATTTCTTTATAATCGGAAAATTTTACACAAATTTTCGTATAGACTCTAATGGAGCCAAATTCTCAAAATCGTATTACTTTGGCGATTGTTACATACCGATTGAAAATTGTTCTAATGTATGAAGGAGCTAAGCTTAATGCAAAAATAATCAAGCCATTTTTCAACGTTGAACTTTACGACAAACTGGCCAACTCTTCCTAGGGTGCTTTGCAAAGAGACATTCCTTATAAATTAAGAATGTTAACTTTTTCAAAGATGACACCAAGTTACAAGAACGTATTGGTTATCAGTTCCAGAGATATCAATCGCGAGATATAAAGTACTTTAGCGGATCACAAGTTCAATAAATTTACAATTATTGATATACTCGAGATACCCAACTTTGAGACCTGGCGGTAATGAACATCAGACGAAGCGAAGACCGAATAAATAATCTGTGATGCCAACAAACTTTTGTATCTATCCTATAACAAGACATGAACGTAGATAGGTAAAAGTAGTTATTCCAAAAACCAAATATGGAGGTGCGTGACCTAAAAGAAGAGAGTATATTTGGTTGAATCAACTCAAAAAACATAATGACGAAAGAAGGTGTTAGCACTCCTACAAAGATGTCACTTAAATTGTGTGATCTGGAATGAGTATAATGGAAAGTGGATCTATTAACCAGCTTATGCTTATCCAAATGGAAGTTCTTGTCTAAATTATGGCAAATTACAATTATCAAGCTGCTCTTTTCAGTCATTTATATTACCGAAACCATGGAACAACGCCAATAAGTAAATCGCAGGAAAATATTCCAAACCCTTCATTGAAGATAAGGACACATTATGGCTTTTGAATATATTGTTGGGAGTTTTATAATTGGGTTAGCAAAGGCAACCTAGCAGAGCTTTCCTTCGTAATTAACCCATACTCAAAGAAATATGTAATGTGGACGTAACGCTTCATATTAGATTCACTAATAGTCTACCCGGGATTCATAAACTATATATCCATAAAAACAGGGAGGATTTTAATAATATTTTACAAACGTTTCCATAAGATTATTCCCATTGGGCTGATCTAGGAATATGGTCTATTGGTCAATTCATATGTTGACTTTTTTGGAGTAATTTTTACTAATACTTATAATAGTACTATAAAATTGCAAAATCTCAATCAAAATTATTCTCTGTGTAATATGAATTAAAAACTGTTTAATTGCATATAAAACTATTCTTGTGTAAAAAATAATTCAAAACAACAAAATAAACAAACACTCTGAACAAGCAAACTTGAAAGCGATTTTCAAGCTGAGAGATCATTCACTTAAGATACCAACTTCTAGTGGGAACATTATAAATATAAACAAAACAAAAAATATCTAAAGTATAAATTCAGAAAAAATATAAAGAAACACTTCAGTATTCATTTAAGACTTCGAAGGCACACAAAAAACGGGGATGTTAGAAAAATGTTTCGCATAAAATTGTTAATAACAAATTTCTTACTTATAAGCTCTCATATAATATTGGTTCAAAGTTGTACTGGTGCAGGAGGTGTCAGTGAGACAACAAACTCCAAGGATTGGTGGCAAACTTCTCAATTCTATCAGATATATCCTAGATCCTTTATGGACTCTAATGGTGATGGCATAGGTGATTTAAAAGGCATAACATCCAAATTATCGTATCTCAAGGAAATTGGCATTAATGCCACTTGGCTGTCACCCATATATCTGTCACCTATGGCTGATTTTGGTTATGATATCGCAGATTTCTTTGATATACAACCAGAATATGGCACTTTAGATGATTTTGATGAATTGATTAAGGAGGCCAATAGGTTGGGTCTTAAGATTATTATGGATTTTGTGCCCAATCATTCGAGTGATGAAAATGTGTGGTTTACAAAATCCGTTAACCGTGAAAAGGGCTATGAGGACTATTATGTATGGCATGATGGCTATATAAGTGAAGATGGTACTAGAGTGCCACCCAACAATTGGCTGCAGGCTTTCCGTGGTTCTGCCTGGGAATGGAATGAGCAAAGACAACAATACTATTTGCATCAGTTTGCTGTGAAACAGCCCGATTTAAATTATCGCAATCCCGATGTGGTGGCCCAAATGAAACGTGTTCTTACGTTTTGGTTGGATCGTGGTGTGGCGGGCTTTAGAATTGATGCTGTACCCTGGATGTTTGAAGTTTTACCAGATGAAACTGGTCGTTATCCCGATGAACCGTTAAGTGGTTATACTGACGATCCCGATGATCCTGGATATCTATTGCATATTTATACTCAAGATCAGCCGGAAACCATAGATATGGTTTATCAGTGGCATACCTTGTTGCAGGACTATCAACGTGTCCATGGTGGTGATACGCGAGTGCTGATGGTTGAAACATGGTCTGCATTGGACCAAGTTATGCTTATGTATGGCAATAAGACAGCTGATGGTGCTCAGATTCCCTTCAATTTCCAATTTATCGTTGGTGGCAATGGCAATCAAATTAACACAGATTTAAAGGCTCCAGGATTTGTTAAAATCATAAAATCTTGGTTTACAAATATGCCAGCAGGAAAAACAGCTAATTGGGTGGTAAGTTGAATAGATTAAATTAAAAGTAAATTAAAAATTAAAATTTCTTCCTAAATATGTTGTGTATCTCTTTTAGATGGGTAATCACGACAAACGTCGTGTGGGCAGTCGCTATGGTGAGAATCGTATCGATCTTATGAACATGTTGCAAATGTTTTTACCCGGTGTTAGCATCACCTACAATGTAAGTTTAAATTTCTATAATATCTGTATTATTTCCTGCTTCTAAAATGCTATGGTTTATGCTTCAAAAAGGGTGACGAACTCGGCATGGTAGATTTAGAAATATCCTGGGAGGACAGTGTAGATCCGGCTGCTTGCAATTCGAACCCCGATATCTATCAACAATCTACTAGAGATCCAGCACGTACTCCATTCCAATGGTCATCAGCAGCCAATGCTGGCTTCTCTACCTCTTCGAAAACCTGGCTGCCCATCAATCCCAACTATGTCGATGTTAATGTAGAAACCGAGTCGTCTCAAACGAAAAGTCATTTAAATGTCTATAAGCAAATGTCTAAACTACGACAAACGAAAACCATACAAGATGGTAATATACAATATGGCAATGTGGGTGACAATATCTTGGCTATAAAGAGGTAAGAAAAATATCAAAAAACTAGTAAGAGTGTTATATTCGAATGCGCCGAATCTTATACCCTTTCTCAAAGTATACTTTAAGAGGAATATTGAACACAATTGAGGCTATCAGTGCATAAGTGGTGTAACCCCAAACTATTTATTTAGTGGTACATTCAACTTACATTACTTTGTTATATTATGCAAAAACGATTTTTTTTAGATCCGTCTGCTTTTTGTAATGTAAGGACTGTAACTCCAGAGCAGCAACCAAAACAAAAATTGAGGGTTACACCATTTTTGAGCTGATGACCTAAATTAACGTTTCAAAGATAATGCATCTAAAAAACAAAATTTGACAAAAAAAAAATTCGATAAAAAATTTTTGGTGAAAAAAAATTTTGTAAATTAATTTCTGTTAAAAAAATTTTTGGCAACAAAGATGTTTATTTTTTAATTTTTTGTTAACACATTTTTGTTAAAAAAATGTTTTGTGCCAAAAAAATTAATTTGAAAAAATAAATTTCCCGATTTTGACCCACTGTTGTTCCGAGGTTCTATGATATTACATAAGAAATGTCGATAATTAGATAGACATATTGGGGGTTGTCATAGAATTTAATCATTGTCGGAATCGGTTTTGAAAACGACAAAAAATTAGAATGACTTATAAAATCCAATGTACTTTTTTGTGTAATCGATGAAGAGTATAATTCTAGATCGAGTATAAAGCCAAAAACTTTCATTTCACGAGACCAATGTACTTCTTCTATCGTTTTCAAAACCCATTTCGACAATGATTGGATTCTTTGACAACCGCGATTGCCTATGCTTAGTCATCCAGATATAGATTAAGAATCGAAGTATTAGTGTTTTTTTTCCTTATATCTTAGCAATTTGTTATCATGTATGTAGGTTATTCGGGTACTTCGGAAAGTTGCTTTTAACATACAGACGGTTATGGCTATATCGACTCCGTTATCTATAACGATCCAGAATATATATACTTTATGAGGTCTCAAATAAAAAATGTAGAAGATAAACAATCAAAATGATAAACTTATATATATAAATACAAGGGTATAAATACAGATAAAACAAGCAAGAGAGCTATAGTCGGCTGTGCCGAATCTTATATACCCTTCACCAAATTATACTTTAAAATAAAAATTTTAAATATTTCTAGGTAAACAAAATTAAAAATTTTTCTTTCAAGTCTTACTAAGTTATTAATATAGACAATATGGATATCTAATGATAGATATTTCAAAGTCCATTGCAACGATTTAGTTCACTAATAATTTAAAAAAAAAAATTTTGAAAAATTTAAAAAAAAATTTTAAAAAAATTTCAAATTGTTTTCCAAATTTAAAAAAAAAAAAAAATTTTTTCAAAATGGTTTTAAATTTTTCTTTTTTTAAAATTGTTTTTTTTTAAATTTTTTTCCATACGACAATTTGTGTAAAATTTTCCGATTATAAAGAAATGTTCGCGATGGTTGTTATACAACAAAGTGTCTTGCTATAAATGAGAATGTCCTGTCCACCGATAGAAGACACTCTAACCTAGTGCCATTTATCTTATGTGACATAGGCGTGACTACATGATAGGTAATAAACTGGTAGCCTAATATAGACAATATGGATATCTAATGATAGATATTTCAAAGTCCATTGCAACGATTTAGTTCACTAATAATTTAAAAAAAAAAAATTTTGAAAAATTTAAAAAAAAATTTTAAAAAAATTTCAAAAAAAAAAAAAATTTCAATTGTTTTCCAAATTTAAAAAAAAAAAATTTTTTTTCAAAATGGTTTTAAATTTTTCTTTTTTTAAAATTGTTTTTTTTTAATTTTTTTCAAAATTTTTTTTTTTAAATTTTTTTAAAATTTTTTTAAAATTTTTTTAAAATTTTTTTTAAAATTTTTCAAAATTTTTTTTTTAAATTATTAGTGAACTAAATCGTTGCAATGGACTTTGATATATCTATCATTAGATATCCATATTGTCTATATTAATGACTTAATCTATATCTGGATTAATATAGATCAAAAATAGACCAAAAATCGAGGTTGTCCCGGTTTTTTCCTTATATCTCAGCCATTTATGGGCCGATTTTTTCGATTTTAAATAGCGACCGAGCCGGAAGAATTCCCGATATATTGATGTATCAATTAAGTTTGTAAGTTATTTGGTGGCTACGGAAAGTTGATATCAACATACAGACGGACATGGATATATCGACTTCGCTATATATAACGATCCAGAATATATATACAAACGGAATGACAAACTTATATATACCCCTGCCATTCATGGTGAAGGGTATAAAAAGGGGGTATTCGTAGATTTTTGCTAATAGATCAGCCATGTTTTGGGCTGATTTTAAATAGTAACCGAATCCGATAATTTATTGACGTAGAAACCATTTTTACAAGTTATTTGGTACTACCGAAAGTTGACTTCAACTGACAGATGTACAGAATGCTATATGAACCCTGCTGTTTATAACGATCCAGAGTATATATACTTTATGGGGTCACAAATGAAAAATGTGGAAATTACAAACTTATATATAAAGGCAATCATGTAACGTTTTAAATATTTTTACAGATCTCTACCCAATGAAAAAACCTACATATTGTTGGCCAATGTTTTGTCCGATGCTGCCTCAGCGGATGTCACTAATATCATTAAGGAAAGTGGTAATTTTAAAACCAAAATTCCCAATGTTATTTCTACCAGACAGGAGGGGTAAGTTCTTAGAGATCAACACAATTTATATCTAATAAATTTTATTTATTTTATTATTTTTATTTGCAGCGACTTGGTCACTTTGAATAATGTTAGTTTAGCGGGTAATGAGGCCATTATTTTGGAATCAGTTTAAATTTATAAAAATAATATATATGAGTGTATGTGAAAAAATTATATATAAAAATCATAAAACTAAACAAAAATTATTTATTTTGTGTTTTTATCCTCGGCCTTGTAGTAAGTAAAATAACCCACAGAGGTGGTGAGTTTGGTGGTGGATTTTAATATAACAGCATCTTTGGGTTGCAAGGTGATGGATGAGGTTTTGATATGATCACTAAAACGATTAAGAAATTAAGAATGTTAAAGATTTAAGCTCCTAAGTTCGTAACTTAAAATGAAAAACTTTCAAAAATTTTTTATAAAAAAAGGAAACTCAAATTTCTTTCATTTCAAAATGTTTAAATTTAAAAAAATTTGAGAAAGGCCCTAACTCCAGTTTTTTTTTTTTTTTTTTTTTTTTGTAAGTCCAGATTTTCGTTTATATCGATAAATGGTCAGCTCATATAACATATTTAGCCCAAAAATCTCGACTTAAAAAAAGCACGAGTTAGGGCCTTTCCATATTAAGGTAACGATAAACTTACTTTGTTTTGGCTTTAGATTGCTGGGTCACCACAACATACACCATTTCAGTGGGCACATCTCGTAAAGTCTTTTGTAGATCAACAGTCTCTTCATTATCAAAAATATTGATTAAGGTTATATAGGTGTAATCATGCAAAAGATATCTGTAATGGGTTTAATAATAATAGAGATTAAAACAAAACAATATTTATTTCAAAACCCACCTTTTCACTGCAAGCACATTTTGATTAACCGCCATCACTTGTGTTTGACCATATTTTATGGTGGATTGAGTTCTTATGCTAGACTGCAGCTCTTTAAAGATATTCAGATGACTTTTAGGCTGATGTTTCTCCCACTCCATATTAACATCCCAGTAGTCGGGCGACACAGGCAACCAGGTTTTGTTAGCAGAACTGAAGCCACTTTGAAAATCTCGATTCCATTGGAAAGGTGTGCGCTCAGGATCTCTGGAGAGACTTTCATAAATATCTGGATTTGAATTACAGGCTGAAGGATCAACAGTGTCATTCCAAGAAATCCATACATCAGTCATGCCAATCTCCTCACCATTATAGGTGACACTACAGCCGGGCAAAGTAAATATTAACATATTAAGCATGTCCACACGATCGGTTCCTAAGCGGGAAGCAACACGATTTTTGTCATGATTACCCAGCTAGTTAAATAAATAAAGTCTTTTTTAAATCTGCTCAAGCAATATAACTCTAAAATTCTTTACTTACCACCCAATTGGCCGTACGACCCTCTGGCATATTATCCAGCCAAGTATGAATAATATCTGCATAATTATAAGCATTTGAATTATTATTCAAAGAGTTAATAAACAAGAAATTAAATGGTATCTGAGCTCCCTCCATGGTGGCATTACCATAGTACTGCATTACCACCGATATGGGCGAATAAGTTTCGGCCATAATTATACGATCTTCACCACCAAACTCAAACTTGAAATCATCCAATACCTGACGCCACTGATACACCAATTCTATGGTCTCAGGTTGATCCACTGTATAGATATGTTGCAAATAACCATAATCATCAGGATCATTAACACTAGGATTTCTGGGCTCATCTGGTAGATTGCCTTGAGCATCGGCCCCCTTTTCAAAAATATGAGGCACAGCATCGATACGAAAACCCGATACACCCTTGTGTAACCAAAATCTTAAAACATCTTTCATGGTAGCCTGCACTATGGGATTACGGTAATTAAGATCGGGTTGTTTTTTCACAAATTGATGAAAATAGTATTCCTGACGCTGTTCATGCCACTCCCAGGCGGAACCGCGAAAAACACTAACCCAATTGGTGGGTGGTTGGCGTTTGCCATTTACAATCTTGCCCGGATGCCAGATATAGAAATCCTTATAAAAGGGATCTTTGGCAGCGGAGCGTTTAAACCACTCACACTCATCGCTGGTATGATTGGGTACAAAATCCAAAATGATTTTAATGCCCAGCTGCTGGGCCTTCTGCATTAACTCCTCAAAGTCCTGCATGGTGCCAAACAAAGGATCAATTTCATAAAAATTAGCAATATCATAACCAAAATCAGCCATAGGCGATTTAAATATGGGTGACAACCAAGTGGCTGTTATATTAATCTCTTTCAAATACGACAGCTTCTCCGTTATGCCTAAAATTTTAAGAGATTTTATAGAATTTAAGAGAAAGTAAGTTCTTTATTTTATTTAAACTCTCCTTTACCTTTCAAATCGCCCACACCATCTGCATTGGTGTCTTTAAATGACCTTGGATAGATTTGATAGAATGAGGCAGTCTGCCACCATTTAGTGGCTGCCTCATAGTCCACCAATTTTTTCTCATCATTCCATGTAACAAAATCAAAATGAGCATGATAGTTTGGAAAAACGCCAGCCAAAACAGTTGTTGCTGCCGCTAAGATTAGCGCACAGTGTTGCCACATTGTGGGCTAATGTTTGCTGCTATATAATTTTCAAATTAAAGAGAGAGATATAATCTTTTTCTTTTCCCAGCCTTTATGTTATGAATCTGTAGATCTGCTTAGCTACCAGTTGTTTATATTACGATGGCAAAATGTCAACTAAAAACAAATATTTATTTTCATTGCAAACAAATATTGAAATTGAAGTGACCAAGGACAGGTATGGATAATTGTGATTTTTTTGTATGGTATTGGTACTTTTTAAAGCTCAATAGTACCTAAAGAGTCTTATTTTAAAAGCCAGTTTTAAAAGAAGACTGAATTCTAGAAATTATATTAAAATAACAAGACATTCTTCTAAACTTGTATGAGTGATCAAAAGAATTGCTTCATAGCTTAGGAAGTTTTTGATCGAAATTGTGTACGCCAAACTTTATTTTTTTTTAAATTTTATTCAACAATGAAAACACTCTCCTATAATGCTCCATTTTTTGTTAACCCTAAAGTGCCTGTTTTGGCAACATTTACTGCACAAATGGCGGTAAATTCAAATTCTCCGTGAATTCTTGGTCATCCCATTTCTAATTGATTTATACCCTTCAGCAAGAGTGACATAAATCTTATTCAGAATCGTTATAGACAGCGGATACAATATATCCATGTATAGCCGTCTATCCTTTTGTATGTTGAAATCAACTTTTCATAGCCCCCAAATAACTTACAGACATGATTCATACATCAATATATGCGCTATAGTACCGGTTCAATTGATTTTAAAAAACGAGAAAATCAGTTCACAAATGGCTGAGATACAAGCAAACAACCACGACTACCTCGATTTTTGATATATATCGATTAGTAAGTCATTAATATAGACGATATGAGTATCTAATGGTAGATAATTCAATAACCTTTCAAAAAACAATTTTTTCAACAATTTTTTTTTTTTTTTTTGTAAAAAAGATTTTTCACCAACAAATATTTAAAATTTTTGTCTTAAAGTATTCTTTGGTGAAAGGTATGACAGCTTTCTTACTTGTTTTTAATACTTTTGGTTTCTTCAAAAAAAAAATTATTACAAACAATGCCCTCTTGTAATAAGGCAAAAGTAATTCCCTTAAACACTTAAACAATTTCATTAGCATTGCATGTTCCATCCCCGGCCTGCACTCACTAGTCTTTTCACTTTCTCTATAGCTCACTTATTCTCCCTCTCTCTGCGTTTATTTAATTTTATTTTCTTCTCACAGCGAATACAAAGATCAATATTTTGTTGTGCTTTTAATTTTTAAATTACAGTTTTGTTTGTAAACAAATTATGACAATGATAAAAAGAGTGGGGGGGGCGGGGATTATTAAGTTACAATTTGTTTGTGTGTTTTTTTATTAAGAGGAAAAAATATATGCATATTGTTAATGAGAAATTAATAATAAAGTGGGAAAATACTGCATTATTATGTTAAATTATTTTTTTATACAAAAGAATTGCCAATGAGAAACGGGAATAAGATGCGAATTTTTAAATTAAAGGAGAACATTTAATAAATTTAAGTAAAATATAGAGAAAAACAAAATATTATTAAAAACAAGTAAGAGAGCTATATACGGCTGTGCCGAATCTTATATACCATTCACCAAATTATACTTTAAAATAAAAATTTTAAATATTTTTAGGTAAACAAAATTATATTTTTTTTTCAAAATTGTTTTTCAAAATTAAAAAAATTAAAAAAATTTCTAAATTGTTTTTCAAAATTTTATACATTTTTTTTAAATTGTTTTCAAATATTTGTTTTTTTTTTCAAAATTGTTTTTTTTTTTTTAAGTTTTGTCCAATTTTTTTTTTAATAGTTTTCCAATTCATTTTGAATTTTTTAAAAAACTTTTTTTATAAATTTATTAGTGAAAAAAATTTAGAAAAAAAATTTGGGTTAAAAAATATTTTTCCCGATTTTGACCCATTGTATTACTATAGCCTTATATACATCCTTGCAATGAACTTTGAAATATCTATCATTATATATCCATACTGTCTATATTAATGACTTAGTAATCCAGATACAGATCAAAAATAGGTAACAAATCGAGGTTGTCCCGGTTTTTTCCTTATATCTTAGCCATTTGTGGGCCGATTTTAAATAGCGACCGATCCGGAAGAATTCCCGATATATTGATGTATCAATTATGTTGTTTTCAACATACAGAAGGACAGACCGACATGGCTATATCGACTTCGCTATCTACAACGATCCAGAATATATATACTTTGTGGGGTTGCAAATGAAAATATGTAAGATATGAATCTGCTGGTTTCAGATATTTCTCACTAGAAAACAAACAAAAGAAAATGATTGTGGTTTGGAAAGAGGGACAAATATATATATCACACCTGTTGACTATTGAAAATTGTATTTTTGCTCTCGCTCTGCAACCACAACCATTGAAAAGTATTTTTTTAGATAATAAATAAGGCAATATACAATAATATACAGGGAAGAATGCAGATTTATGTTTTAATAGATTTCATAACTAACAGGTGATATTAGTTAGATTTTAACACCTAACTCAGATAGCAAAACTTTAATCAGATCCCATAACTCCAATTTCAGTATAGCCTTGTATATTTTTATTTGTGATTTTTTTCTTTGATATTTCTTATTCCTATCGTTCTATGATTACTCCCAGGGGGTAATTTTTATATTTTAGAGGAATTTGTGAAATAAAAAAGTCTAGTAACACTGCTGATCATGTTTCAATCAGAGCGCTACACAGAGCAAGCAAGCATATATATTCATCATCAATCATTTGTGACAATGTTGAATTTCGTTAATAACGTATTGAAAACGGCGACTAGTGTCACAGCAAACTTTAACAATAAATGTTATGCTTCTCAAACGTGCTTGACAAGACATAATATTCGTATGAAGGCAATGTGGAACTTAATTCATGTAAAAAAGAGCATATGCGAAGAAAAAATCACATTTATTTTAACGTTCACCATGAGTAGCAAGGGTATATATATGTTTATCATTCCGTTTGTAGTTTCTACATTTTTCATTTGCAACCCTACATAGTATATATACTGGAACGTTATGGATAGCGGAGTCGATATAGCCTTTGTGTTGAAGTCAACTTTGTGTAGCCCCCAAATAACTTACATAAATGATTCTTACATCAATATATCCGCTATAGTTAAGGTACTATTTAAATTCGAGAAAATTGGCCTACAAATGGCTGAGATATAAGTAAAAAACCAGGATAACCTCGATTTTTTACGTATAGGCCTATAGGCCTATTATCTGGATTACTAAGTCAATAATATAGACAATATGGATATCTAATATTAGATATTTCAGAGACCTTTGCAACGACGTATAACGGCATAGTAAGTCGGAACTACAATGGTTCAAAATCGGGAAAAATATTTTTTAAACCGAAATTTTTTTCACCAATAAAATGTTTTTGTCATAAAATTTTTTTTCCTAGTAAATTTAAAAAAAAAATTAAAATTTTAAAAAATAAATTAAAAAAAAATTTTTTGGTCATAAAATTTTTTTACTAAGAAATTAACAAAAAAAAAAAATTCTCCACCTAAATATATTTAAAATTTTTATTTTAAAGTATAATTTGGTGAAGGTATAAAAAATTCGGCACCGAATATAGCACTCTGACTTGTTAATAGGTTAAATTGCCTGGCTAATGATGATGGCCAATGATACTGATGTAGATGACATGTAGATGAATAAACGGTGCCACATGACATACATCCCGTGAAATACTTCAATTACTGCATGAAACATTTCGTAGTCGTATACTCTCTCTCTCTCGTTTTGTTCATCAGAATTGACCTTCTAGATCACGGTCTCAAATTTATATTTATACTTTAAGATAATATAGTTTTGTTGAAAAACAAATTTGATGCAAAAAAAAATATTTTTTAAAAATTATTCTGGACAAAAAATTTGGTGAAAAAATTTTGTTGAAAAGAAATTTGGTGAAAAAATTTTGTTGAAAAAAAATTTGGTGAAAAAATTTTGTTGAAAAGAAATTTGGTGAAAAAATTTTGTTGAAAAGAAATTTTTTGCAAAAAAATATTTTTTAAAAATTAGTTTGAAAAAAATCTTTTTAAAAAAATGGAAAACAAAATTCCCACAAAAAAAAATTTTGAAAAAAATATAGGAGTACCTGCGACTTCTTATGCTTATATTTCAATAATTTTGCTTATAAAGTGCACTCGCGGTAACGTGAACTAATTAAAACCAAGGGAGTTCATGTTAGTGAAATTGTTCACGTTAGCGATTGTTGAATTTCATGGAAAAAATATAAAATTTTATAATATAAACCTGTGTTTTACACGCTAGAATGTGAAATTCTTTTATTATTATATTCATTATTAAAATATAAAACAAGAATTATTGATTAAAATGCATTACATAACAAAACGAGATCACGAGAAGATATACATTGAAATAAAATTAGATAGCAAATAAAATTACTCATTCGTCGACATACAAAATATATTAATTTAGAGGATACAAACACATTTTTAATATAAGGGCATTTCCTAAACTCTAAAAATCGAATTTAATGTTCACGTTAGGCGGTGTTCACGTTACCGCGAGTGCACTGTATTTCAGTAATTTCTAGTTAAATTTTAAATAGAAACCTATGTTGGACTATAGCGGATATATTGATCTATCAATCATGTATGTAAATTAATTGGGGTCTTAAGAAAGTTGACAAACAGATAGAAGGACATGGCTATATCGACTCCGACATATATAACGATCCAGAATATATATATATACTTTATGGGGTTGCAAATGAAACATGTAGAAATTACAAACGGAATGACAAACTTATAGTATTATAAAATAAATCGATTTATACTAATTCTAAGAAATTTCATTTACGCTTGTGTGATCGGTTAAAAACCCGTTTTATTTTCAGTAATTTTATTTAAAACAAAACTGCGTAGAAATACAAACGTTTTCCAAATGAATTACGTACCTACTTCTACAATACATTGTCATATAAACGAAACCTAAATTGTTTTTTATTAAAAAAGCGAAAAACTTTAAAAAAGTTTTTAAAATTTTAAATAATATTGAAAATATATTAAAATCCCAGCAGTTAAGTAAATAGTCAATGTATCCCTTATAAACAGTAATTGTCACTAATGTTTGATCACCTAGCTGACTCCAATTTATACACGTTCCGTCATTTGAAACGTATGTGCTATTTATAGTGCAGAGAGAAGTCAAGTGGTTACTTTATATATCTTATGTAATCTAGCGTGAAGGCAATTGTCACTTAAGTGTCTCTAAGTAGTCTAGAGTGTAGCTACTTTAAACGTTATTCGTACAAACTGGTTTTATAACTAGTTATGTTAGTTAACTAAAATAACTAGTTATGTTAGTTAAGATCAAGTAACCAGCTAGTAAGGTAACTGTAACCGGTATGTGAATTCAATTGTAATCCAAGAGGGTCAATAGACCCCCTGCTTAGGACATGATAGGTAAAAACACTAGTTAGGGACAGTCTCCTAGAACTGCTGGGATAGTTTCAATATGACCAAAATATTGTATTTCATTTATGGTATCAATGAAGTATTTTTATGTATATTATTGTTGTTGATAATAAAACATCACTCACATTCATGATGCATGCAGCCAGAAAAATAACAATACCGCGATAAGAATTATATTTAGTTAATCATCCATAAAAAACATTTCTTGGTTGTTGATCTTAAGCTTATAATTATGACCTTATCAATGGGTACAAATGTTTACACTTTAGTGCATATTTCTTTTAAACCCATAACAAATCAAATTTTATAAATTATTGCGAATATAAATAATGTTTAAAATATATGTACCTATACATACATCTGTATATAGAATAAAGTATAAAGAGCAAACATGAGAGAGGAACTAATCAAATGCAAAATAAACAAATAAATAATAAACAAAATAATCGCACAATATAAAAAAAGGGGAAGGTGAGCGCACAAAAATGAGAGGATTCTATAAATACATAACAGATTTAGTGCACAAACAAAATTTAATATATCACAAAATTATATATAAAAATGTTGAATATAATTTGCTTAACAAAAACAATAAAATACAAAATATAGTTCTCTTATTTTAGATCATTTTAAAAAGCTTTTGTTAACCTAAATTAATTGATCACTTTTTAAAAGCTTAAATTTTCTTTATCTTATGTAAGCTTACCATCTCCCTTCTGAAATCTGAGTCATGTATTTTTTTTCCCCAATAAACTAAAAACTTCATTCATTTCACTTATGTGTAGTATAAACTATTTTTTATTCATTCTGTTTTATTTTATATCATAGCTAAAACAAGAAAATTTCACAGTCAGCACAATTTGAAATTCTATTAGATTTTATTTTATACTTTTATGGTTGATTTAAGCACAACTGCTTCCTTGGGCAATAATATAACTTTATTGCTGGCAACTTTGTCACTAAAAATTTTAAAATTAAACAAAGAAAATATATAGAAATGTTAAGCAATTTATTTAAGAATCTCTTACCCTTTTATTCTAATGGACTTATCCGTCACCACGACATACTGAAATTCTATTGGCAAATTGCTGAAAATTTCATTGAGATTAACCGTTTGTACAGAATCGAAGATGTTCATTAGGGTAATGTAGGTGAAGTCGTTGAAAAGGGAGCTGGAAAAGACAAGGTATTTATCAAAAAGCTTTTAAAACTAATAATGAAATTATTTAGGTTTTGAAAAGCCTTAAGCTGGATAAGCTTATATATAATTTTTAAAATCATTTAAAAGTCAAAGGTAAAAGTTAATAGAAAAAGGTAGCTTTAAAGTTAACTTTCAAGTTGTAATAATGACCCTTAAACATTTAATTTCTAAAGTGTTAAAGCCTAGTTCTTAAAGTTGAAAAAGCTTTTATGAATTAACAATATTTTTAAGCTTCAAAAAGCATCCTTAGGTAATTAAAATAGCTTTTTAAAAGTTTGAAGCTTAAAGTTAGCTTTTAAATTTGTATATTGTTTGTTACATTAGGAGTACCAGTTATTGAACGTTCTAAAAGTTTTTGATCATTATAAATTTAAATAGCGTTTAAATGATATAAATGCTTTAGATCCCTATAAATACTTTAAATTTTCATAAAAGCTTTTTAAGTTTTAAGTAATTTTCATAAAAGCTTTTAAGTTTTTAGGTTTTATAAAAGCTTACACGCTTTTAAGTTTAATAAAAGCTTCTAAGTTTTATAAAAGCTTTTAAATTTGATAAAAGCTTTTAATTTTTTTAGAAAAAGGTTTTAAGTTTGATAAAAGCTTTTAAGTTTTGTAAAAGCTTTTAAGTTCAAAAATCTTATAAAAGTTTTGAGTTTTTAAGTTTTATAAAAGCTTTTAGTTTTATAAAAGCATTTAAATTTGATAAAAGCTCTTAAGTTTGATAAAAGCTTTTAAGTTTTATAAAAGCTTTTATGTTTGTTAAAAGTTTTTAAGTTTGATAAAACCTTTTAATTTTTTTATAAAAAAGTTTTAAGTTTGATAAAAGCTTTTAAGTTTTATAAAAGCTTTTAAGTTCAAAAGTCTGATAAAAGCTTTGAGTTTTTAAGTTTTATAAAAGCTTTTAGTTTTATAAAAGCTTTTAAGTTCAAAAGTCTTAAAGCTTTTAATTTTTATAAAAGCTTTTAAGTTTGATAAAAGCTTTAAAGTTTTGTAAAGGCTTTTAAGTTCAAAAGTCTTATAAAAGCTTTGAGTTTTTAAGTTTTATAAAAGCTTTTAGTTTCATAAAAGCGTTTAAGTTTTATAACCGCTTAAAAGCTCATATAAAACATGCATGCTTTTAAGCTGTATATAAATTTAAAAGCATTTAATTTTAATAAAACTGTAAAGCTTTGTAAAAGCTTTTAAATTACATATAAGCTTTTTATAAAAGCTGTTAAGCTCTACAAATGCTTTCAAGTTATATAAAAGCTTTTAAACATTATACAAACGTTAACTTATTACAATGCTTTTAATTAATAAAAGTTCAAGTTTTATTAAATTTTTTAGAAAATTGCGAAGCTTTAAGTTTTATAAAATCCAAAGCTTCAAAGCTTTATAAAAGACTTAAACTTTAAGTAATACCTTTTACAATTTAAATGAAAAATACACACTAAACCACAAAGCTTTATAAATTCCATAAAAATCTACTTACCGCTTAACAGCCAAAACATCAGCATTTAAAGCTTTAATCTCTGCCTCACCATCTCTCAAAGTATTTTCAGCTCTCAAAAATTGCAATTGCTTGAAAATATTCAAATGACTAAGAGAAATGCCACGTTGACGTTTAAGATTTTCCGTCTTATAGTCAGGACTGACCGGCAGCCAAGTCTTATTGCCAGTAGAAAAACCAGCATTAAGCTCATCGTTCCACTGGAAGGGAGTACGAGCTGGATCTCTAGAACGATATTCATAACCTTCTTCCACGCCATTACAGGCCTGAGGATCCACCGTTTCCTGCCACGAAATCCACACATCAGTCATGCCTATCTCTTCACCATTATAGGTAACACTGCAGCCGGGTAAAGTTAAAAGCAGCATATTAAACATGTCAATGCGTTCCGGGCCAAAACGTGAACCCACACGATTTTTATCATGATTTCCCACCACCCAATTGGCAGTGCGTCCCGCAGGCATTTTACTCAACCACTCATTAATTAGGTGGGCATAGTGATAAGCATCCGAATCATTCCACAAATAGCTGATCATTTGAAAATTAAAAGGAATTTGAGCGCCCTCTGCTGTCGAATTGCCATAATATTCCATGACTATTTCAATGGGAGACCAGGTTTCAACCATAAGGATTCTTTAATGAAAAAAACAAACACAATTGAAAATTGGAAAAATTGTTAACATGAAAAGTAAAAGTATGTAATACCTTTCATCACCTCCATGATCTTTTTGGAACTGATCCAAAACCTGACGCCATTCATAAACCAAGTGAGGAGTCTCTGGTTGATCTACCGTGTATATATGATGCAAATAACCATAATCATCCGGATCATTAGTCCAATCATTGCGAGGCTCATCTGGATAATTGCCCTCAGCATCGGGTGCTATTTCAAAGGCATGATATATGGCATCCACACGAAAACCATCAATGCCTTTGTCCAGCCAAAAGCGTAAGATATTCTAAAAAGAAAATAAACTATGATACAACTTTTTGTTAGTTTTTTTATTATGAATTGTACTTACATTCATAGCCTCCCTAACTTTGGGATTGCGGAAATTAAAATCTGGTTGTTTTTTGTGGAATTGATGTAAATAATACTCCTGACGCCCCTCATGCCACTCCCAAGCTGAACCTCTAAATACACTCACCCAATTATTGGGCACTAAGCGCGTGCCATTCACTATTCTACCCGGATGCCAAACATAATAGTCTTTATATTCGGGATCTTTTTGGGCCGACTTTACAAACCATTCACATTCATCACTTGAATGATTTGGCACAAAATCCAAAATAATTCTAACACCCTGTTCTTTGGATTTCTTCATTAGTTCCTCGAAATCCTCCATGGTACCAAACAAGGGATCTACCTCAGTGAAATTGGATATGTCATAGCCAAAATCAGCCATGGGCGATTTGAGAAATGGCGATAGCCAAGTGGCAGCTATGCCTATTTCTTTCAAATATGACAACTTACTGGTCACTCCCTTTAAATCGCCCACACCATCACCATCGGAATCCTTAAAGGAACGTGGATAGATTTGATAGAATGAAGCTGTTTCCCACCAGGCTTTGGTTTTAGCTTCAACATGTATGGTAAAACAAATTACTAGCAGCACTGCTAGTGCCAACGTCCATTTGCTTGACATACTTAACGACTATTAAAAGCATTTTCGTGTTTGTGCTCTTTAGAAAACTTTGTAGTAAAATTTCTATTTTGGTTTCTTTCAAGCGATTAAAAAAATCGATTATCTTTACTAGGTACTCAGTTTTATGATGTTTAAAAAGAACTGAATTTCAGCGATAATTATAAGCAATTAATTATTATGGTTTTATTAGATTTCATATCTTTATGATAGTTTTGATTTGACGTTGTGCCATTCGTTAAGCATAATTATGACGGCAGTGGTCAGGGAAATAAAGAACTAAAAATAATAAAAGAAAATCTGAAATAACAATTTTCTGATACACATAAATACATATAAACCCTATAACTGGCAAGACCGTAAAATAATTTTTTTTTTTTTTCAAGTAGACGTAGTCAATAGAACCGTATGTTTTAATTTTCTGGAGAAGAAATCATTCTGAACGAACGCCAGGTAAAAAATTGTGAAGTCCGCCTGTAGGTGGTCTTGCCAGTTTACGTGTAATATGACATCAAAGGTAAATATTATATAGGGAAGGGAATAAAGTTAAAATACGCATTATTTTCGATGGTGGTCTCATTTGGAACAAATGACTTGGGTGTCATATTTTTTGCAAACTTGCACCTTTTTTGGCTTTTCTCTCCACCCAAACAAGAAAAAGATCGTCAGCATTAAACCGAACATCAGCTACTTGATGACCAGGCTGTAGTGATAAAGACTCACCGAGATTTTGAACAGATGGTCATCCTACAGACGATATATTTTCGAAGGAAACAAGTCCAGCAGCTATTTCCTTCCGCAAATCTGGAAGCTGTAAAAGCCGTTTTTTAATCGGACACATTGTTGGAAGCATTGGCCTCATCTGCATGCCGATAAAAAATAATGCATTTGTAAAGACTATGCCCACAGAATAGTAGAATAACCTAATTAACTATAGTATTGCGAGTTTTAGCTCAAATATGGTATCGATCCTGGAGACCATCCATGATATCTACTCCACCCATGCGATAATTGTATTCTCGAATAGTTTGAGGGCAGTTGATTTCGATGAATTTCTTCTTCTTTATATCATACCGAGGAACCTTTGATTGGTCTTCGCCAGGATTGGTTCTTCTAAACCGGGAAGACATATTTGTTTTCCTTCCATAATACAGTATTCACATCGACTACATGTATTGAGGTCATGTATTCTACGCAAAATCATCTCTTCTCTTGGTTCATTTCACAGTTTGCACAAAAGCAAATCATGATCAACAAGAAATATGACAAAACAAAATTAGTACCTCTCATAAATTCCTCTGGCTCGTAAATAGACTAACAGCGGCTTCGATTTTTAAAATTTATCAAAATACAGGATGTGATGCTCGAAATTAGGAATCTCCAATCATTTTAGGTAGCTCCAATGTCCGGTATAACATGTAAAATGATATTATCTTCGACACCATTTTTCCGATTTTTCCGTTTTGGCGAAAGTAAAGTGGTGGCTCTAGATATTTCCAAGGCGTTCGATAGAGTGTGGCACGGTGCACTATTATCGAAACTTATTGCTTTTGGTGTCGGTAATAACTTCTCTCGATTAATATCGAGCTTTCTCAGAAATAGCAATATACGAGTTGTTATAGATGGGATCTCATCAAACCAGTTCAAGATAAATTCAGGGGTACCTCAAGGCTCCGTTCTTTCTCCTACTCTATTCCTTATTTTTCTAAACGACCTTCTACGTCAAACATCTAACCCTATCTATTCTTTTGCAGATGACAGCAACATTTGCGATTCATATTTATTCAGTTATAGACCAAGTCTGTCGGAGTCTGGGACAATGAGGTAAATATGAATGATTTCCTTGCGGGACTTTGAGACAATCTCTGAATGTAATCGTGCGAATAGGATAATTTTAAATGCTTGCAAGACTCAGTGTTGCCTGTTGACACAAAAACGAAAGACAGATTATGTCGTTTCATCTGCATTTATGGGTGGTGTAAATATTGTGGAACCAGACTCTCTTGATATTCTGGGCATAAGAATACAATGAGAAGTCCGCTGGTCTAAACACATTTTTCAAGTATCGAAAGAAGCATTCAAGTATCTCGGTTTTCTGAAACGGTGTAGGAATTACTTCACTCTAACTGATGTCCTCACTATTTGCATCACATATATCCGACCGAAAATGGAACATAACTTCCATGTATGGGCCGGTGTTTCAAAGTCTAATTTGTAGCTTCTCGACCATGTACAGGAGAATGCGAATATGATTATTGGTGATAGTAGAGTATCCAACTCTGGCCTGGGTTTCACTGTTCTATCAATACTACAATGGAATGAGTTCTGATGAAATTAGGGAATTTGTTCCTGATACCAGAAGATTTTTACGTAATACATGGTTTTTATCAAGAACACATCCCTTTGTGGTCGATAGGCCAGTGGACCGCACAACACACTACAAGGAAAATTCGTTCTTTATCCGTACTGTCCGTAGTGGAGCAAATGCTTTACATGAGTAGAGGTCATTCCCTGAGTGCTGGTCCATGGGAATTTGGCACTTTTTTCTGCTAATGGAACCTTTGTAATCTTTTAAGAAAATAAATGTATCGACACGAAAGTTATGCTTCTGCTTAATAGCACTTCTTTATTTCAAAGCTACTAATTTTATTTTTTGATTTTTTTGTTATAATGAACTTAGAAACAAATCAAAAATGCTCCAACTTATATATAAGTAACAACGCAGGTGATATTACCCTTGAAACTCAAACCGAAATGTCTGAGAATCCACCAAGGAGGATGTTTGAATTTTCAACAGTAATTAAACTAGAAACATTAAATTAGATACTATGATCTTGAATAAGTCAAAATCCACAAAGGGGAAATTATTGGAACTTAGTGAGCCATTAGATTCCGAATGTATAAAGGGAGAAACAGTACCTCTCGTTCATTCTCTTTCGTATACACTTGATTAAAGTGAGACAAAAGGGGACTTTATAAAACATAAAAAAGCAACTTATTTTATGTTTTATATTATTTTTTGAAAACCGTACTACTTGAAAATAGTCCGAATGATTTAGAAAAATAACTTAAATTTTGATCGTTTTATTTTGATGGGTTGTATGACTTATTTTGAAACATTTATACAATACACAATTTATTCTTTCCGGCAACATATGGATTCCGAGGCCAAGAACGAATCAAGCCAATTTTGGTTACTCTGTTCTCAAGTGAATCGTATCGCAGAGAGAGCGTAATGCATCAATCGTAAACAAATAGTAGCCGGACGGGGCACGGTCTCGACTATAAAGCGGGTGAGGCAAAACTTCCCAAACACTTCATTCTAAATAGTTTTTTACAGGTTCATTACTGGGCATTTTTCGGCCAATGCTCGCTTCAAATGAATCTGTTGCATTCGGTATAGGTTCCCTGTGATGGTCACGCCAGATTTCAGCAGCTCATAATAGATAGGACGCTTTTGTTCCCACGAAATACAGAGAATTACTTTAGCCTCATGGATATTAGGCTTCACATACGATCTCTTACGTTGCGGGTTATTGAATAGATCCATTTTTCATCACAAGTAATGATTCAGTGCAAAAATGATTTGCTTTTATAGCGTTCTAGCATCATTTCGACAAGCAAAATCGTATTTCTCGGCTTTACTTCGTATGGTACTCAATTTCCCTACTTTTGGATGAATTCAGCTGCTCGCCAGCGTTTTGAAATTACTGCTTGAGTACCTTCCAATGATTTTGCAAGCTCTTGTTGAGTTTTACAACAATCCGCATGGAATAATCCCTGCAATTCTTGGTCTTCAAACTTTTTTGGCTGGCATGGGCGATCTTTGTCTTCCGTGTCCAAATCAACACTTCTGAAACGAACAAACCATCTCTCTCACGTTGAAAGCGATGAAACACATTCTCTATAAACTTTGGTGAACAATCGTTGTACTTCAGTGGCGCTTTTTATAAAGCAAAATTTCCACATTTTTTAAACAAAAAAAAACTTTGTTGTTTACACTATAATATTCAATAACTAAGTGAGAATAAATGACAGATATATACCCTTCAAAATGACATATAAGTTATTAAAAACAAAAGCCGCTTTCAGAAAATCCCCCATTTAAATACTACACACCCAATACAAGACAATTGTTGAAATGCTTTAGAAAAAATAACTTAAATATTGATAGCCACAGTACATCGTTTCATTTTGTTTTATTTACAAAAAAATTGATTGCGCGCACAACATTTTAGGGGATTTTTTTAAATAACCTAAAAAAGTAATAAGAAGCAGTTACAATTTGTAATACTTTTAGTATTGTAGATGTTACAACAAGCTAAACAAACCAATTAAATTTGTAATTTAATGGTCTTATGTAATCTTATTTTAAACATTATCTAATCCACTATATTAAACATATATGCAACAGTCGAGACATTTAACAATGATTACCCCCTACAACTTGCAAGGAATTTGAGATATTTCCAATGCATTGGACACTAAATAAAAGCTGACAAATACGTGCTTTTTTTATTATTTATAAACAATGTCATAAATATTTAAGTTCATAATAATTTACTGCATTTGAAACAAAACACTAATCAACAACAACTGTTCACTAATCCTCAACTGATAGCGGCCACAACAACATCTAGTTAAGTGAAAATAAAATCTTATCAAATATATGTTTGGTTTATTTTCGATTATAAACTAGAAATTTTGAAAATAAGAAATTTATTTACCTCAAGACAGTGCAGTGATAAACATGGTTAGAGAAAAAATGAGGCTAGGGAAGGTGTTAGCTGTGTTGGCAGCTCTCTTAGTAAGTTCTCAGGCTGCAAATTTAAAATGGTGGCAAACGGCCTCGTTCTATCAAATCTATCCCAGATCGTTTAAAGATAGTAATGGGGATGGTGTGGGAGATTTAAAAGGTTTGTTGGGCCTTAATATAAAAAAAAAATTAAATAATTTTTAAAAAATTTTAAATATTTTAGGTGTTACCCAACAATTGCCTTATTTGAAGGAGATTGGTATTACAGCCACTTGGTTGTCGCCCATTTTCACCTCCCCCATGGCGGATTTTGGCTATGATGTGGCCAATCTTACCGAAATCGATCCTATATTTGGTACCATGGCTGATTTTGAGGCTTTGGTGGAGACAGCTAAAAAGATTGGTGTAAAAATTATTTTAGATTTTGTACCCAATCACACCAGTGATGAGTGTGAATGGTTTATTAAATCGGCCGCTAATGATCGTACATATAAAGACTTTTATGTTTGGCATCCGGGTAAGATTGTGGATGGTGTGAGACAACCTCCTACCACCTGGATAAGTGTGTTTCGTGGCAGCATGTGGACTTGGCATGAGGGGAGACAGGCGTATTATTTACATCAATTTCATGCCAAGCAACCGGATTTGAATTATCGTAATCCCAAGGTTATGGAAGCTATGAAGGTAATTTATGATATAAATAAATATTTTATAGAAAACATGACAAAAGTCTCAAATTATATTTCTTAAACTTGTGAGTTAAATAGAAGAAGTTTGCAAAAAAAGCCAAAATTGCAGGAATAATGCTAAAGAATCTATATTCAGATCCCAATTTTCTCTTTCTGTGTTCATGAATCAGTCACTAAATTAATCTATTTACTACAATTTTCTAATCCTTAGGATGTTTTGCGTTTCTGGTTGCGTAAAGGTGCCTCTGGCTTTCGTGTAGATGCTGTACCCCACACCTTCGAAATAGCTCCCGATAGTGAGGGCAATTACCCAGATGAACCACGCAATACCAATAATAATGATCCTGAGGACTACGAATATTATCAGCATATTTATACCACCAATCAACCGGAAACAATTGACATGATCTATCAATTCCGCGAGGTAATGGAAGAAATGAATAAGGAATTGGGTGGTGATGATCGTATCTTAATGACTGAGGCCTATGCTCCCTTGGATGTGATCATGCAGTATTATGGCAATGCAACACATGATGGAGCTCAAATTCCCTTTAACTTTGAACTCATCAGTAATCTAAACAAAGATTCCACTGCCCATCATTACGATGAATTGATCAATAATTGGTTGTCAAATATGCCAGCTGGTAGAACAGCCAATTGGGTGGTGGGAAATCATGATCGCAATCGTGTAGCTTCACGTTTGGGTGAAGATAAGATTGATTTAATCAATATGTTGGTATTGACTTTACCTGGCTGCAGTGTCAACTATCAGGGTGAGGAAATCGGCATGACAGATGTTTGGATTTCCTGGAATGATACAGTAGATCCTCAGGCTTGCCAATCAAATCCTCAAGAGTATGAGCGATTAACTCGTGATCCCGTGCGTACTCCTTTCCACTGGAATGATGAGCCTATGGCCGGTTTCACGGAAGGCTCAACTACTTGGCTGCCAGTAGCTGATAATTATAAATTGGTCAATGTTAAGCGAGAAAGAGGCATTTCTCAAAGTCATTTAAATATCTACAAGCAATTGCAAAATTTGAGAAGAGAGCCTGCTTTTCAGCAGGGTTTGGGAGAAGTGAAAGCCTTAAGTGAGGGAGTTTTGGCCATTAAGCGGTTTGTAAATCTTTGTTTTAATATTCTGTTCAATATTTTATTGAGATTTAATTTTTTTGTTCTTCAGTTCTTTGGGCGGCTCTCCTACTTATGTGATTTTACTTAATTTTGGCAGTAATGTGGAGTCTGTTAATTTGAATAGCGCATTTTATGGTCTCTCCTCTCAATTACAATATGTTTTGGTAACCGATACCAGTCCCAGGCGTAAGGGTGATTTATTGAGTGCATCGTCTGTGTTATTAATGCCTAAAGAAGCTGTGGTTCTTAAGACTGTTTAAGTTTATAAGAAAATTGTAACTATACTTAATGAATAAAACAAATTTGTTTTAAAAAGCCTGTATGTTTGAGATATATTAGAAAATTATTTTGTAGATATTTAAATACTGCCTCTAAATAAATAAATGAAATAAAAAAGACTTAGTAAAATTTTAAATTCGCAAGCAGCTAATTAAAAATGGATCCATTACGATAATCCGAAGAGTTAGAGACCATATGTGAAGACAGGCCAACCAGCCAAATCAATGCCAAAGCCAAATATCCATAAAATCTGAGCATATTATCACAGAGAACCAGTACCGAACGCAACTGATTCGTTTGATGCGAGCATTGGCGGAAAAATGCCCAGACATGAAACCGTTATATTCCATCATGACAACGCTAGACCACATGTTGCAATATCTGTTAAAAAGTATTTACAATGAAGTGCTTGGGCAGTTTTGCCTCACCCGCTTATAGGCCAGACCGTGCCCCGCCTGACTACTATTTGTTTTGATCGATACAGAACGCTCTCTTTAAAATAAGCTTCACTTTGGAATAGAGTATCCAATATTAGCCTCAAAAGATGAGCAGTTCTTTTGGCTCGGAAAAGTAAGAGAGCTATATTCGGCTGTGCCGAATCTTATGTACCCTTCACCAAATTATACTTTAAAATAAAATTTTTTTTTTTAATTTTTTTTTTCAAAATTTTTTTTTTAAATTTTTTCCAATTTTTAAAAAAAAAAATTTTTAATTTAAAATTTTATTTTTTAAGTTATTAGTGAGAAAAATTTATAACAAAAAAATGTTTTTTGTGAAAAACATTCGGGATAAAAAATATTTTTCCCGATTTTGTCCCATTGTAGGTCCACCTTACTATAGCCTTATTTATATACATCGTTGCAATGGGCTTTGAAATATCTATCATTAGATATCCATATTGTCTATATTTATGACTTTGTAATCGAGATATAGATCAAAAATAGGCCAAAAATAGAGGTTGTCTCGGATTTTTGCTCATATCCCCGTTATTTATGGATGACAGAATTATTGAAAAGTAGGAGAGCTATATTCGGCTGTGTAATCTTCACCAAATTATACTTTAAGATAAAATTAAAAAAAAAATTTTCTTTTAATTTTTTTTCGAAATTGTTTTTTAAAAATTTTTTGCAAAAAAAAAAAAAAAAATTTAATTTAAAATTTCATTTTTTTAATTTATTAGTGAAAAAAATTTACGACAAAAAAATGTTTTTGTGAAAAAAAAAAAAAATTCGGGTTAAAACATATTTTTCCAGATTTTGACCCATTGTAGGTCCAGCTTACCAAATTATACTTTAAAATAAAATTAAAAAAAAAAATTTCTTTTAATTTTTTTTCGAAATTGTTTTTTAAAAATTTAATTTAAAATTTCATTTTTTTAATTTATTAGTGAAAAAAATTTACGACAAAAAAATGTTTTTGTGAAAAAAAAAAAATTCGGGTTAAAACATATTTTTCCAGATTTTGACCCATTGTAAGTCCAGCTTGCAATGGACTTTGAAATATGTATCATTAAATATCCATATTGTCTATATTTATGACTTAGTAATCGAGATATAGATAAAAAATAGTGGTTGTCTCCGATTTTTGGTCATATCTCCGTTATTTATGAACGGATTTTGATGATTTTAAATACGAAACTTCTCGAAAGCATGAATTATTGAAGATTTGGATCCCGAAGATATCTGGGGTCTTCAGAAAATTGATTTCAACAGACAGACGGGCAGACAGACAGACAGACAGACAGACAGACAGACAGACAGACTGACTGACAGACAGACAGACAGACAGACAGACAGACAGACAGACAGACAGACAGACAGACAGACAGACAGAGAGACAGACAGACAGACAGACAGACAGACAGACAGACAGACAGACAGACAGACAGACAGACAGACAGACAGACAGACAGACAGACAGACAGACAGACAGACAGACAGACATGGCTAATCGACTCCGCTATCTATAAGGATCCATAATATATATACTTATAGAGTCGGAAAATTATAATGTGGAAATTACAAACGGAATGACAAACTTATATATACCCTTCTCACGAAGGTGAAGGCTATAACAAAAGTTTCTGGATATATGACTGAAATGAGAACGGGAAAAAAAGTGGGCCTTTATGGTACTTTTCCTTCTCTAATGGTACGTTTTGAATTTTCTATAAAAACTTAAATAATGAGGAGAGAGAAACAATTTAACAATTCCCCTAACAAAGTGGCGGTTTGAATGCTAGTACGTTTGAATGTTGTTAATTTTTTATTTCATTTTCATACATGTTTTTATTGCAAAGACAAATATTTATTAACCCACTTCCAAAAAACAAAAATAGAATCAGGTTATAATATAATCTTATTACAACAACATTTATACAACTTAATGACATTACAATCCAATTAATAATTTACAATCTTTATCGTTTAAACCAATATAATACAACAGCTTCATAGGGCATTAAATAAATGCGGCCACTTAAATTGACTTTATCACTAAAAAAAATACAAAAAAATTAAATTAAATTTAAAAAATATCTATATAATCGATGACAATAAACCAAACTTACCCCTTATTATGAGTAGAGTGGGCAGTCATTAATACATATTCATATGTACGAGCACTCAAATTCTCCACATATTCCAATTTGTTGCCCATATTGACCAAAATCATGTATTCTTCTTGATCAGGCACAGCTCTTATTATCTGAAATACTTGTTCGCTTAAAGCTTTATAGGAAAAGCCTCCCTTGCCCTTGACATTTTTGAAAGCTTTCGAATGTTTAAGCTTTTGCAAACCCTTATATATTTGCAAAGTACTTCTGGCCACTTGACGTTCTTTTTCGACATTATAGATTTTAAAGTCCTGAGCTAGGGGAAGCCAGGTGGTGGGTCCCTGTGAGAAACCAGCATTTTCTGTTGAATCCCATTGCATGGGTGTTCTTTCAGGATCCCGATCATCACACGATATGGCTGTACATTCTGTGTTTACATTAGACATGCCTATTTCCTCGCCATAATAGGTAACCGGAGCTCCGGGTAGACTGTGAGCTATGATATTGAGGAGATCTACCTTATGCTTACCCATGCGTTCTGCCACTCTATTGTTGTCATGATTGCCTATAACCCAGTTGGCAGTTTGATGTGTTTGCCACATGGTATCCATCCAATAGTTGCAAGAGTTCTCCACATCTTTGGCCGTAGAAAAGCCATTCAAATACATTAAATTGAAATTCATGGGTAATTGGGCACCACGATGCGTGCCATTGCCAAAATATAAGCTAAGGGTTTCTACCGAGGAATAAGCTTCTGCCAAAAGCACTCTATATGAAATAAAATACAATAACTGATACTTTTTATTTTAGTCAATCTTACCTAGTTTCTCCTCCATGTTTTCTTTGATATTCCTCTAGAAATTCTCTCCACTCGTACAATAATTCTATGGTGTCGTACTGATCTTTGGTATAAATATGATCATGATATTCATAACTTTGAGGATCTGAAGACCAACCACTGATTGGTTCATCTGGATAAGAGCCATCTCCATTGCGTAGCTCAAATATATGGGGAACTGCATCAATTCTGAAACCATCCACACCATGATCTAACCAGTATTCCAAAACATCCAACATATGCTGGCGTACCAAAGGATTTGAGTAATTTAAGTCTGGTTGTTTAGCTTGAAATTGATGCAAATAAAATTGTTGACGTTCCTCATGCCAGGTCCACATGGGCCCACCAAAAACCGAAACCTTTTTAAAAAGAAAAACAATGTTTTAGTAAGTGCTTTATAACTAGCATACTTAAAGTCTTACCCAATTACTGGGTGGCAGTCTTTGACCAGGATTCTGCTTATCTAGTATGCCATCATGCCACACATAAAAATCCTCAAAACCCTGTACTCTTTTTATGGACTTTTGAAACCACTCACATTCATCTGACGAATGATTGGGCACAAAATCCAACAACACTTTAACACCCAATTTTTTGGCCTTGGCTATCATTTCATCGAAATCCTCTAAGTTGCCAAATATTGGATCAATGCGCGTAAAATTCGATATATCATAGCCAAAATCCGACATAGGAGATTCAAATACCGGCGATAACCAAGTGGCCGTAACACCAATCTCCTTTAAATATTCCAATCTCGAGGTAATACCCTTCAAATCTCCCACACCATCACCATTGCTGTCTTGAAAGGATCTTGGATAGATTTGATATAGAGAAGCACTTTCCCACCAATCACTTTTCGCCAAAGCCTGCTTAGACCCTAAACTAAAAGCCAAACAGGCCAAGATACTTGCAGCCACTCTCGAGTTCATGGCGTTAAAGACTAATTGTATTATTTCTTGTGAAATTTTAGTTTGCGTATTTATTTGCTTTGAAACTCTATCACAAACATAATGCATGTATTCATTATCAATCAAATGAAATTTATATGTAAAGATTAAATTTGTATGGCGATAATGCTAATACAAGTCATAGTTGTGATATGGTTTCGAAAATAAAATACACTTTATTAATGGCCATTTATTATTGGCAGATAATGTTATTAAAATGTTTAGATATTAAGCGATTTTTTATCTATTAACTATGCACTGAAAGAAAACTAAATTGTTTCTCAACTGCTGGTAATTGAACGTTAAAAATCAGAGATCTACACGAAGATAACATCCCTCTAGTAAACACCACTTGGGACAAGAACAAAGATTCAATAGTAACTACATATAAGACAATTATTCGCTCTATTCTCAGTTATACTGCCCCAATATGGACTTTTTTTCTAAGTGGCGAGGTATAAAACCTAAAAAATCCACTCCGTATCGCATCCGGATGTGTACAGATGATGTGAGGACTATCTTCATGAGAGTACCAGGATGCTGTCGGTTAGAGAACATAATGTGTTCCCGTTAGCTTGTTATCTACCTAGTCATCTCAAATATCAGATTCAAATGGAGGATCCCATTTCCCGACACATCCGGAGAGACTTCTGATGATGACATCTGAGACGTCATCCCATCCACAGTTGACCAATTATCTATAGCACAGGTCAGACAACATTGCATCAAAGCTATTAATGCCTTTAGATGCAAAACAGTTCTAAATGATTTCGTTCTACGTTTTCGTGCATTGGGAAAGTACTTCCAGATACACAAGATATACTCCAAGGCGAATTCATATAAGGTGTACTCGTTAGCCCAGCTGATCATCAGCTGTTTCACCCCAACTGTCAAAATTTGTGTTTATGTTGGTGCGCGTCATATATATGTGTGTTTGTGTGTTTTTGATGCGTCCACTTTTTTGCTATTGTTTTATATTCAATTTCTTCTATTTCTCCACGCGTTTGAACTCTCCATCGAAGATTTTAATATCCTCCACATGAAATAAAGCAATAAATATAAAACTTACACTGGTTTGTTGTTAAATTCGAATTTAATATTGAATTCGCCGTACTTGTGTTTTTTGACAGATGGCAAGGCGAATTTATATACAAGGTGGTGTCGGTGGCGAATTCAGAAAAATACGAGCGAATTCAATAATTTTTTATATATGGAGTTTGACATTCGAAACAACTCTCTCATTGTTATACTCTATTCTCAGTTATACTGCCCCAATATGGACTTTTTTTCTAAGTGGCGAGGTATAAAACCTAAAAAATCCACTCCGTATCGCATCCGGATGTGTACAGATGATGTGAGGACTATCTTCATGAGAGTACCAGGATGCTGTCGGTTAGAGAACATAATGTGTTCCCGTTAGCTTGTTATCTACCTAGTCATCTCAAATATCAGATTCAAATGGAGGATCCCATTTCCCGACACATCCGGAGAGACTTCTGATGATGACATCTGAGACGTCATCCCATCCACAGTTGACCAATTATCTATAGCACAGGTCAGACAACATTGCATCAAAGCTATTAATGCCTTTAGATGCAAAACAGTTCTAAATGATTTCGTTCTACGTTTTCGTGCATTGGGAAAGTACTTCCAGATACACAAGATATACTCCAAGGCGAATTCATATAAGGTGTACTCGTTAGCCCAGCTGATCATCAGCTGTTTCACCCCAACTGTCAAAATTTGTGTTTATGTTGGTGCGCGTCATATATATGTGTGTTTGTGTGTTTTTGATGCGTCCACTTTTTTGCTATTGTTTTATATTCAATTTCTTCTATTTCTCCACGCGTTTGAACTCTCCATCGAAGATTTTAATATCCTCCACATGAAATAAAGCAATAAATATAAAACTTACACTGGTTTGTTGTTAAATTCGAATTTAATATTGAATTCGCCGTACTTGTGTTTTTTGACAGATGGCAAGGCGAATTTATATACAAGGTGGTGTCGGTGGCGAATTCAGAAAAATACGAGCGAATTCAATAATTTTTTATATATGGAGTTTGACATTCGAAACAACTCTCTCATTGTTTCGAATGTCAAACTCCATATATAAAAAATTATTGAATTCGCTCGTATTTTTCTGAATTCGCCACCGACACCACCTTGTATATAAATTCGCCTTGACAGATGGTGTGAAAAGCAAAAACAAAATGTATGTTGTTTTTGTATTGTTGTATTTGTTGTAGGGACGAGTATACCTTATATGAATTCGCCTTGATCTTCTCTTGCATAATTAAGAGATGGTTGGTAAAGTTTTCTCAACTGCTACCGTGAGAGAATTGTTCCTGGTACTTTAAACCGCTGTACTGGCTGTCTCCAAAGCTCTTACATTGTTGTCAATTTATTTAACCGACTGAGGAGCCATGACATGGTATCTTATGCCGATGGTGTTGGGTTCATGGTTGCTATGACTTCCAATCACAATCATTTCAAGAGAAAAACTTCAGCAATTTGCAACTATTCTAAATTAAATTATTTTATTAGTTTTATGTTATATATATATTTTACAAACAATTTATGCTCATTCAAACAATCCATTTCAAAACCACAGCTTCATTGGGCATCAAATACAAACGACCACTTAAATCGGCCTTATCGCTAAAAGAAAATTTAAAAAAAAACAATTAAAAATCAATACTCAACTTAAAATTTAAGGCTCTTCTAATAACTCACCCTTCATTATGTGGAGAAAAAGTGTTCATCAAAACATACTCATAAGTTTTAGAACTCAAATTCTCTACATATTGCAATTTGTCACTCATATTAACCAAAATCATATATTCCTCCTTGTCCGGTACAGCTCTTATGATTTGGAATATTTGCTCGGTTAGAGCTTTATAGGAAAAGCCACCATCTCCCTTAGTGTTCTTGAAAGCTGAGGTCTTCTTTAACTCCTGTAAACCCTTGAATATCTGCAGTGTACTGCGTCCAATTTGTGACTCTGTCTCAACATTATAAAATTCATAGTCCTGCGACAAAGGCAGCCAAGTTGTGGCAACTTGCGAGAAACCAGCATTAATTTCTGAATTCCATTGCATGGGAGATCTTTCGGGATCACGATCTCCACAATGACTGGGTGTACATTCGATAACAGCATTAGTCATGCCCAGCTCCTCACCATAGTAAGTGATCGATGTACCAGGCAAAGAGTGCACAATGATATTAACTAAATCGATTTTATTGCTACCAATACGATTGGCCACTCTACTGCAGTCATGATTACCCACCAACCAATTGGCAGTTTGGTGAGTTTTCCACATGGTATCCATCCAGTTATTGGCCAAAGTTTCGATATCTTGGGCCGTTGAAGAGCTCGTTAGATCCATTAGGTTGAAATTCATGGGCATTTGGGCACCTTTATGGGTGGCATTACTAAATGCTAAACTTAAGAAGTCAATGGGGGAAGCGGATTCTGTTAACAGAATTCTGTAAAAATATAAAAAATATATATAAATATCATATAAGAGTTTGAGATAAGTTCTTAACTTTCTCTACTCACCTGCTGTCACCACCATTTTTAGCACGAAAGTCATCCAAATATGCTCTCCACTCATACAACAACTCTATTGTAGGATATTGATCCTTGGTATACTTATGAGTGTAATAAGCATAACTAGTGGGATCTGAAGAAACACCACTTATATCCTCATCGGGAAAAGAACCGTCATCGTTACGTGCCTCAAAGATATGAGGTACAGCATCAATACGAAAACCATCCACACCACGTTCCAGCCAATAGCCCAAGACCTCTAACATATGCTGGCGCACCAAAGGATTTGAGTAATTAAAATCTGGCTGTTGGGCCAAAAACTGATGCAAATAATATTGTTGGCGCTCCTCGTGCCAAGTCCACATGGGACCACCAAAAAGGGAATTCTAAATGAAAGCGTCAGATAACTTAAAAGTTTTAATTTTTTCCAAAATTACTTCAAAATAACTCACCCAATTACTGGGCGGCAATCTCTGTGCAGGATTCGTTGGATCTACTTTGCCATCATGCCACATATAAAAATCCTCAAAACCCGGTTCTCTTTTGACGGACTTTTGAAACCATACACTCTTATCGGACGAATGATTGGGCACAAAGTCCAACAAAATCTTAACACCCAATTGTTTGGCCTTCGCTATCAATTCATCGAAATCATCCAAGTTGCCAAATGTGGGATCAATACGGGTAAAATTCGATATATCATAACCAAAATCAGCCATTGGCGATTCAAATATGGGCGACAACCAAGTGGCTGTAATACCAATCTCCTTTAAATATTCCAATCTTGAGGTAATACCCTTTAAATCTCCCACACCATCACCATCGCTGTCTTGAAAGGATCGCGGATAGATTTGATACAGAGAAGCATTTTCCCACCATTCACTTTCTAAATTAATTGACAATAATGTTTAAATAAAATTTAAATATACATATGTATACATTTTAATCATTAAATTTTGTATATAAAATTTTACAAAGCTTTTAGAAAACATGTCTTATTAATTAAGATGTAAGAATAAGAAATACTCGATTAAATAAATTATATATTCGTATGTATTCGAGTAATGTTTATACGAAAAACTTTCATAGGTTTCTTTTTTTTTTTTTGTCAAATTTTACAATTATTTAGTATTGAAATAAAAAATAATAAAAATTCAAAGTTATTCGAACTATTTAAAATTTACATTAAATTTATTCGATTAAATTTTAAGTTTAAACAAAATAAAAATTGTTTATTTGAATGTTAATTACATATTCCGACTATTAAAACAAAAACTTTTTAAAAAGTAATCGATTCAAATGAAAAATACGAATAAAGTTTCTTATTTTGATTTTAAAAATTTTGAAAAAGTATTCGATTAAAAAGCGTTCCAAAAAAGTTATTCGAATAAAGTTTAAAGATTTCAAACACTTTAAAATTATACCTATAGAAAAAATATACCGGAAAAATTAGCCGAATAAAGTTTATTCGTTTAAAAACAAATTATTTAATTTCTTGTGGAGATGAAGCATTTTACATCAATTGAAATTTTGCACAAAACTCACCCTTTAAGTCTTCTATATCTTCACCATTACTATCCCTTAATGTTAAGGCTAAACCCACTAGCAGTAGGCTTATTAACTTAAACATCTTTGCTGCTTTTTACTTAAGTAATAAAATGCTTTATTAGAATTTCTTTACAAGTTCAGTATTAGAACTATCCTAATCTATTCATAATTTGTCTTCTTATATAGTCCAAGAATTGTTGTTCACTGTTTCAATATTATTACAATATTGTATTTTCTAAACTCTTAGATAGCATGTTTAACTGTCTGTTTGGTCATAAGTAAATACTTGATGTAATGAAGTTTAAGCTAGCTGATCAATCTAAATATTTGACTTGGAGTGAATTTATTACACTGGTCAACAAAATTTTGTAACAAGAACACCATATATATTTTGATATGATCTGGTCTAGTTTTTGTGTTACAGCCAGTGCTGCAATATGTGAAGATTTTAAATTCTCCTACATGTACAAGCAGAAGGAAAATAATAAAAGCAAAACCTACGATCGGTCAGCTACACCAGAAGCAATCGAAAACGATTCATTAGACACTGACTTTCAAGAAACTTTCTCATGTAATGAGTCAAATCTGCTATTTCAAAAAAAATCTCAATGATTTGATACGTGACTTAAATTTGTTCAAACACAGGCAGAACTTTTGGCCTCTCGATTAAAGGACTGGAATTTATTACAACCCGAAATAAGAATATGTTACTATCGCAATCAAGATTAAGAGCTAAAAGGTTTTTTTCACAAGATGATCAGTTAGTATTTGGTAATAATGATTATGGTGTAATGCCTCGGGTATGGAATATAAAGCAGAAGAGTGGCGTTTGTTTATCAATGGTTCGAAAGTAAGTTTAAAAAAGAAAATCTCTTACACTAGGACAAGCTAATTATGAAAATACTTCCAGCCTGATAATATATTTTCATCAGGCTCATGAAAAACTTGGTGAAAGCTATAGATAATATTTTTATATTTGAAAGAAAATTTCGTAAACTGAGTGATGCAAAACCAAGTAAGAGAGCTATATTCGGCTGTGCCGAATCTTATATACCTTTCACCAAATTATACTTTAAAATAAAATTAAAAAAAACATTTTTTGTTTTTAATTTTTTTTAAAATTTTTTTTTTCGAAACTTTTTTTCCAATTTTTTTAAACATTTTTTTTTAAATTTATAAATTAATTTTTTTTAATGAAAAAAATTTATGACAAAAAAAAATTTTTTGTGAAAACAATTTGGATTAAAAAATATTTTTTCCGATTTTGACCCATTGTAGGTCCAACTTACTATAGCCTTATTTATATACATCGTTGCAATGGACTTTGAAATATCTATCATTAGATATCCATATTGTCTATATTTATGACTTAGTAATCGAGATATAGATCAAAAATAGGCCAAAAATAGAGATTGTCTTGGATTTTTGCACATATCTCCGTTATTTATGAACGAATTTTTAAATAGGAAACTTCATGAAAACATGTCTTACAGAATTATTGAAGATTTGGATCCCGAAGATATCTGGGGTCTTCAGAAAATTGATTTCAACAGACGGACGGACAGACAGACAGACGGACGGACAGACAGACAGACAGACAGACAGACAGACAGACAGACAGACAGACAGACAGACAGACAGACAGACAGACAGACAGACAGACAGACAGACAGACAGACAGACATATACTTTATAAGGTCGGAAAATAATATTGTGGAAATTACAAACAGATTACAAACAGAATTCACGAAGGTGAAGGGTATAATGAAAGAAGACATATTTAAAGAAAAACTTAATGATGAAGAAAAATCAGCCTGGGAATCCATAATAAAAGTGACTTTAAATTTTCTCCGAAATCACCGATCAAGTGACTATAAAAGTATTGTCGAAGAGCTGTTATCTATTTATAAGGATATGGGCTGTAATATGTCGTTGGAAATACATGTCCTGCATTCACATTTAGATTTCTTTCCTAATCATTTGAGAGCCGTCAGAAAGATTCTACGAGAGAAAAACGATAGCAGGGCCAGTGGGGTACATGAATGCTGGCGGAATACTGTTGGATATTACAAAAAGACATTCCTTAAGCAAAATACAGAAGATAATCATAAAGATACATTCACGTTTATATTAAATTATAACGAAATAACGTAATTTTGTTGATAAAAACTGAGATTTTCTAACATAGAATAAAATCAAATTACCAAAGAACTATTCGTATTTAAACGATTCTAATTATATTTCTGTTATCCTTATTCTTGCTCCAAGCATAACTATACAAAAGTTTTCTTGTTACATGCTAAAAGTGTTTTTTTGTTGACCTGTGTTATTTATTGATTTTTATTTAGTAATCAATTTAATATATTATTGTCATTTAGTGACTTATTTTTCAGCTGTTTTAATATTTTCGTAATAATGTAACTGGAAAGCCTATAATAATTGTAATATTGTAATCTTTGATAGTAAGCAAATACTTCAAGTTGGAGCTAGGTTAACAAATAAATTGTTGTTAAATATAAAGAGTGAGTCAGAAAAAACTTTTAAATAATACTTAAACCATTCAATATAAAAATTCTCAAAAATACATAAATTTATTCAAATATTGTAAAAATTCATTAAACATTCAAATATTGGCATATTACTGGGTATTTATAAATTTATACACTTTTTCCGGAAATCCGCCCATTAAAGATTTTATAGTTGATTCCGTTACCTTTTCGGACGCGGTGGTCCACTTAAAATCGGACATGTCCTGGGATACCTTTCTGTGTTCTTTAATTTTGTTTTTACAAGAGCCCAATACATTTCCACTGGCCAAAGTTCTGGACACTTGGGTGGATTTGCCTCCCGTGGTACAAAATTGACATTATTGTTTGAATAATGGCCTTTTTTCCACAGTGGCATAATGCCAAATCGGGCCAGAAATATGAAGGCACTCTGTGCTGTTTTATGAAATGTAAAAGCCGTTTTTGTATACACTCCGTAATATATATTCTTGAGCTTATCGTGCCTGATGCCACAAATGATTGGCTTCTTTTGCCACAACTGTAAATGGCCTGCCACACAAGAAACTTCTTGGGGAATTTTATTTGTTTTTTTTTTTATCCGGTATTGTTCATCCATCAGACACATATGTTTCATCATCCATCACACAACAGGTGTATTCATTATCAAAGTTAACCGCATTGCGATCTGGAACTTTAACCCAGCATTGGCTTTGGCTATGCGCACAAAGGAATCAGAGCATTTAACTTTACGAGCTTCTTTTCTGATAGAAGTGTTCGGTGATTTTCGAAAGAGTTGTTAGACTTCTTTTGCCTTACCAATATCTGTTAGGCTTTTTTCCTTCCTGATCCAGGTTTTCTTTCATTAATCAAGTCTTCCTTATACTGTTTAATGACTTTAGAAACAGTGTAACGATGAACCTTCAGATATTTTGCTACGTTTTTGAAAGTCCATATTCGATTTTTTAGAAAAGTTTTAATTATTTTTTCAAGTACTTTTTTTTCGTTGTCCATTTTGACCGAAAAGATAATATCTGACATATTTTTGAAAGCTAACGTGATTAAAAAAAAAACAAGTAACAGTGTTATATCCGGCTGTGCCAAATCTTATACATCCTTCACCAAATTATATTGTAAAAAAAAATTAAATATTTTTATGTAAACGAAATTTAAATATTTTTTTTTTTTTAATTTATTAGGGAAAACAAATTTGGGCAAACATTTTTTTTAAATTTTTTTTAAGAAAAATTTTTTTTTAATTTAAAAAAATTTTTTTTTTTTAATTATTTGTGAAAAAAATTTTATAACAAAAAAATTAAAAAATTTTTTTTTTTGCGAAAAAAAAAATTCGGGGTAAAAAATATTTTTCCCGATTTTGACCAATTGTAGGTCCGACTTACTTTGGCCTTATATACGCCGTTGGTATTTGAAATATCTATTGTTGGATATCCATATTGTCTATATTAATGACTTAATAATCTAGATATACATCAAAAATAGGTCGAAAATCAAGGTTGTCCTGGTTTTTTCATTATATCTTAACCATTTGTGGACCGATGTGTCGATTTTAAATAGTAACCGATATATTGATGTATGAATGTAGGTAAGTTATTTGGGGGCTACGGAAAGTTGATTTCAACATACAGACGGACAAACGGACATGGATATATCGACTTCGCTATCTAACACGATCCAGAATATATATACTTTGTGGGGTGGTAAATAAAAAATGTAGAAATTACGAACGGAATCACAAACTTTCCACTCATGGTGAAGGGTGTTAATAATAATTTGTTGCACCAAGGATAAGTTTTGGCTGGAATAGTGTGTATAAGTTTTTTCTCACTCACTCTTTAAATTATTTATTGATTTTTATTTCTTGTTTACTTGTATGTGAACCAGCTGCTTCAATATTGTCGTAATAATGTAACTGGAATGCATATAGTATATGCTTTAGTACAATCTTTGAAATAAGGCAAATACTTTGATGGTCAAGTTGGAGCTGATCTTAATAAATATTTAATAAGTGTAGATAAATTTCGTTGATGCAACGTTGAAATTCCTCCTTCAGTGTAGGGCGCCAATTCTGAACACCAAAACGAGAGTGAATTGTTTCACAAACCGCCCACTTCAATATGATTGAATTGAGTTAGAAAGAATTCTGTTATCATGTCGCGATATTGAACTCAAGTAACAGTCACTGCTTGACCCTAGCCCAAAATATGCAGGAAACACGTTTGAAAATATTGTATTACAAAAACATTTAATTTAATTTTGAAATAAAATATTTCAACTCCAAAATTAATCGAATAACCGATTCAAATTTATCGGATAACCGAATATTTCGAAGGAAGTACTTACAAATGTTATACTACAAGAACATCAGGCAATTAATTAAAATAGTTCAAATAAAATATTTCATAAACTAAATTAATGGCTTAAAATTATTTTGTTTACCGAATGAAATAATTACATATGTATTACTTCACAAAGATAATAAGTAAAAAAATTATATAATAAAAAAAAAATTCTCGAATAACCCATTAAGGTGGCGCAAAATTAATCATCCAATTCATTGATTAAAATTTCAAATAAAATATTGAATCAAAAAAATTAATCGAATAATCGACCAAAATTTGGTTACTCAATTAATTTTTGTCGATTATTCGATTAATTTTTCAAACGAATTACTGAAATATTTTATATTACAAAAAATCGGGTAACTCAAAAAATTATTCAAATAAAATATTTCTTCACAAATACAAGTAATAATGTTTTTTCATTAAAAACCGAATAAAATAATTCGATTGAAATTCTGAATAATTTTATATTACAAAATCATCGCATAATTGATTTAACAAATTATTGATTCAAAATAATTAATCGAATAATCGATTAAACTTATTTGGTAATCGATTAATATTATTGAAATGAAATACTGAAAAAATGTTACCAAAAATCGCGTATTTACCAAAAAACCTCATAAAACAAATTAATCGCATAATCCATCAAAATTATTCAAGAAATCTTATAAAATAACTCATATAGTTCGTCACAAAGCCCATAAGTAAACAATTCAAAAATAATCGATTAACCCAAAATTCAAATGAAATACATACTGCACAACTAAGAGATGGTTGGTGCAACCGTTAACGAATTATTCTTGCAACTTTAAACCGTTACACTGTCTGTCTCCAGAGCTCTCACTATAAAACTTTGCAAAATAATTTCAAAAGAAAAACCCTAAAGCTTTGAAAATATTATAAATCCCGTTATTTTATTATTGTTAAGTTGTATATACATTTTATAAATAATTTATGCTCATTCATACCATCCATTTCAAAACCACAGCTTCATTGGGCATCAAATACAAGCGGCCACTTAAATCGGCCTTATCGCTAAAAGAAAATTTAAAAAAAAAAAACAATTGAAAATCAATACTCAACTTAAAATTTAAGGCTCTTCTAACAACTCACCCTTTAATATGTGGAGAAAAGGTGTTCATCAAAACATACTCATAAGTTTTTGAACTCAAATTCTCTACATATTGCAATTTGTCACTCATATTAACCAAAATCATATATTCCTCCTTGTCCGGTACAGCTCTTATGATTTGGAATATTTGCTCGGTTAGAGCTTTATAGGAAAAGCCACCATCTCCCTTAGTATTCTTGAAAGCTGAGGTCTTCTTTAACTCCTGTAAACCCTTGAAAATCTGCAGTGTACTACGTCCAATTTGTGACTCTGTCTCAACATTATAAAATTCATAATCCTGCGACAAAGGCAGCCAAGTTGTAGCAGCTTGCGAAAAACCACCATTAACTTCCGAATTCCATTGCATGGGAGATCTTTCGGGATCACGATCCTCACAATGGCTGGGTGTACATTCGGTAACAGCATTAGTCATGCCCAGCTCCTCACCATAGTAAGTGATCGAAGTGCCAGGCAAAGAGTGTACAATGATATTAAGTAAATCGATTTTATTACTGCCAATACGATTGGCCACTCTACTGCTGTCATGATTACCCACCACCCAATTGGCAATTTGGTGATTTTTCCACATGGTATCCATCCAGTTATTCGCCAAGGTTTCAACATCCTTGGCCGTTGAAGAACCCGTTACATCCATTAGGTTGAAATTCATGGGTATTTGGGCACCTTTATGGGTGGCATTACTAAAAGCTAAACTTAAGAAATCAATGGGGGAATAGGATTCGGTTAAGAGGATTCTGTAAAAATAGGAAAAAAATCAGCATTAAAATTTAATGTTTTTGCAGTAGGCCCTTAAATTTCTCTACCCACCTGCTGTCTCCACCATTTTTGGCACGGAAGTCATCCAAAAAAGCTCTCCACTCATACAACAACTCTATTGTAGGATATTGATCCTTGGTATACTTATGAGTGTAATAATCATAACTAGTGGGATCTGAAGAAACACCACTTATATCCTCATCGGGAAAAGAACCGTCATCGTTACGTGCCTCAAAGATATGAGGTACTGCATCAATACGAAAACCATCTACACCACGTTCCAGCCAATAGCCCAAGACCTCTAACATATGCTGGCGCACCAACGGATTTGAATAATTAAAATCGGGCTGTTTGGCCAAAAACTGATGCATATAATATTGTTGGCGCTCCTCGTGCCAAGTCCACATGGGACCACCAAAAATGGAATTCTAAATCAAGGCATCAAATTACTTAAAAAGTTAAAATATTTCCAAACATTACTTCGAAATAACTTACCCAATTACTGGGCGGCAATCTCTGTGCAGGATTCGTTGGATCTACTTTGCCATCATGCCACATATAAAAATCCTCAAAACCCGGTTCTCTTTTGACGGAGCTTTGAAACCATACACTCTCATCGGACGAATGATTGGGCACAAAGTCCAACAAGATTTTAACACCCAGTTTTTTGGCCTTTGTTATCATTTCATCGAAATCATCCAAGTTACCAAATGTGGGATCAATGCGGGTAAAATTCGATATATCATAACCAAAATCAGCCATTGGCGATTCAAATATGGGCGACAACCAAGTGGCTGTAATACCAATCTCCTTTAAATATTCCAATCTTGAGGTAATACCCTTCAAATCTCCCACACCATCACCATCGCTGTCTTGAAAGGATCGTGGATAGATTTGATACAGAGAAGCATTTTCCCACCATTCACTTTCCTGTTTTTTCACTACAGCCTGACAGCCCAAGGAAACTGTTAAATAGGCGCTCAAATAAACAACTATACTCCACTTCATTGTGTTAAAAACTGATTCCATTTTTTAAAAAACATGTTAGTTGGTGCTATAGATGGATTTAAATTTGGGAAATTTTTTCAATTGTTTTTATTGAGTGTTGTTATTTGAAGTGTTATTAACTTAAATTGCTTGTAGTGATAGAAATTTGTTATGAGAGACAAATCTTTAGTACGAGTACTTGATATCAAATGTGCTGTCATAAACTGACAATGGAAAATTAACAAAATGCTGTTTAAGTTTGATTAGACATTTGAATGGAGAATTAAATAAAAAATTGTCGTTTTAATTATTATAAATTGTTAAACATGGACAATAATTTGCTGTTAAATGAATTTTATGTTCAAGAATTACGTTTTTTGTTTCAAATTATATTATAAAATTGACAATAATACAATCTTTATATCCCCCAGTTTCGTGAGAAGGGTATGTATAAGTTTGTCATTCCGTTTGTAATTTCTACAATATAACTTTCCGACCCTATAGGGTATATATATTCTAGATAGTGATTTAGCCATGTCTGTATGTCTGTCTGTCTGTTGAAATCAATTTTCTAAAGACTCCAAATATCTTCGGGATCCAATTCTTCAATAATTCTGTCAGACATGCTTTCGAGAAGTTTCCTATTTAAAATCAGCAAAATACGTCCATAAATAATGGAGATATGAGCAAAAATCCGAGACAACCTCTATTGTTGGCCTATTTTTGATCTATATCTCGATTACTAAGTCATAAATATAGATAATATGGATATCTAATGATAGATATTTCAAAGTACATTGCAACGGTAAATATAAGGCTATAGTAAGTTGGACCTACAATGGGTCAAAATTGGGAAAAATATTTTTTAATCCGAATTTCACTTTTATATTCGAATATTATTGAATACTAATTAAGTAAAAGAAACCATTTAATGTTTTATTATAATGCAATATTTATTTATTTATTTTTATACATATTTGAATAACAAACATTATACGTTTTAAGCCAAACGCAAAACATAGCCCACATTAGCTTTGGCCACAAAATTTGCAGAGTCCACAAGTTGTCTATAGAAGAAATTCACATTAAACAAATAAATAAACTTGAGTAATTTACAAATATTCACCCTTCTTCTAAGCCTGATTGTATAGAGCTGACCACCACCTCAACCTGAGAGCCCACTTTATCAGCAAATTGACTTAAATCCAAAACATTATCTGAGCTGCCAATATTCAATACCACCAAAAAGGAAGCGGCCTCGGCATCATTAGCAGAGGGAGGAGATCTTTAAAAGGAAAAAATAAACGAATTGAGAAAGTATTAAAAAAAAGACATAAACATCCTACCTCTCATATATCAAAACTTCTCCCTGAACTTGGGGCTCAATTTTTCTACCAGTGAAAGCAGGCTCCTCTTTTCTTAGACGAGTTAAATGTTTAAAGATTTTCAAATGACTATTATCAGCCGCTAATTGTAGTTCTACATTTTCCTGTTCATAGCCAGAACCCACAGGCAACCAAGTTTTATCAGCCGAACTAAAGCCGGCATTTTTCGTAGAATCCCAACGGAATGGAGTTCTGGCGGGATCTCTGGTATATTTTTGATAAACTTCGCGACCAGCATTACAGCCCTGAGGATCAACGGTGTCCTCCCAAGAAACCTCAACATCTTCGGCGCCATATTCTTCACCCTTGTAATACAAATATTATTATAAGAAATTCTTATATAAATGTTTACCTTAACTTACATTATAAGTCACTGCTATGCCGGGCAAAGTCTGTAAAAATATATTCACCAAATCCTTGCGTTGAGTACCCAAACGTGAAGCCAATCTGCGATTGTCATGATTACCCAACACCCAATTAGCAAAAGTACCATCAGGCATATTATCTAACCAATGTTTGACATAGTATTGGTAATCCGCGGCCTTGCTGCTCTTAGTCAAACCCGATAACATTTCAAAATTGAAGGGAATATGAGAACCATTACGCTGGCCATTGCCATACATCAGCATAAGATTCTCGAAAGTGGTGTAAGCCTCTGTAAGCAAGATCTTGGTGGAAGTGTTATGCTCACGTTTATAGTTCTCAATCACCTCACGCCATTGATAAATCATTTCTGTGGATTCGGGCAAGGAGTTGGTGTAGGGATGCAGCAAATGACACCAATCGGTGGGATCAGGACAGGCATTAGACTCATCCAAAGGCTCATCTGGATAGGTGCCAGTTTGGGGATCAATTTCATTTTCAAACAGGAAAGGCACAGCATCAATACGAAAACCATCTATGCCATGATCTAGCCAAAATACCAAAACATCTTTCATGGCCTGGACCACAGCGGGATTACGGTAATTAAGATCTGGCTGTTTTACACCAAATTGATGTAGATAGTATTGTTGTCTTTGGTCATTCCATTCCCAGGCAGAGAATTTGAACTGAGACAACCAATTGCTGGGTGGATCACGTTTGCCGGTTTCCGGATTATACACGCCATCATGCCATACATAGAAATCGCGGTATTGTGGATCATTGGCCACCGATTTCAAGAACCATTCATGCTCATCACTCGTATGATTGGGCACAAAATCCAAAATCAAGTCTATACCCACTTTGTGGGCTTTATCCACCAAATCTATTAAATCATCTAATGAACCATACTCGCCTTGAATTTGATAATAATCAGAGATGTCATAACCAAAGTCAGCCATGGGTGATTTCATAATGGGTGACAGCCAAACACCATCCATACCCAAATCCTTTAAGTACTGAATTTTCTCAGCCACACCTGGAAAAAAGCTGGGGTTGTCAAGACAATGTAAAGTAATTGGAATTTTGGTTAATATTCACCCTTTAAGTCTCCTATACCATCACCATTGCTATCCTTGAATGATCTTGGATAAACCTGATAGAAATTACCATTTTCCCACCAATCTCTAGCATTGGCAGTTAAGGCTAAACCCACTACCAGTAGGCTTATGAACTTAAACATCTTTGTTGCTTAATACTTAAGTAATAAAATGCTTGAGTAGAATTCCTTTACAAGTTCCGTAATAGAACTATGCTAATCTGTTCATATTTTGTGTTCTTATATAGTCTGGTTTTAAAGGCATGGTTTCCAGGAATTGTTTTTCACTTGGCCCTTAATGCAACTGTTTCAATATTATTGCAATATTGTATTTTCCAAACTCTAAGATAGTTTGTTTAACTATCTGCTTGGTCATAAGTAAATATTTGATGTTAATGCTAGCTGATCGATCTAAATATTTGATGACTTGGAGTTAATAAATTATTTATCGATTTAACAAATTAGAGTCATTTAGTGAATTATTTATTACTTGTTTGTGATCCAGCTGTTTTAATAGTTTCGTAACAATGTAATTGGAAAGAATATAACAATTGCTTTAGTATAATCTTTGAAAGACAGCAAATACTTTGATGATCTTAAGAAGTATTTAATTTGTTATTATTAACAAATAAACAGTTAAAAAGTTATTAAAAGCGGTGAGTAAGCTACTGATGCGGAAATATAAACTGAAATTAAAATAATTTATAAAATTACATCCAAAGTTCTTGAGTATTTATTGGAAGTAGGACGCATTTATCGCGTTTAGAATTTGTGGAAAAATATTATTTTTCGAAGATTCAGATGTCTTAAAAATTATGCAAAATTAGAAAAAATGAAGTGCACAGGATAGGGTTATATATTGAAGACTGAGATCGAAAAATGTTTAACATACATATATGTTAATAAAAGTGAAACCACTAAACTTACAGTTTTTAATCTTTTTTTATTTGAGTGAAATTATTGTTACAATTAACAAAAAAAAATCAATTTTTATAGTTCTGATCACTAATGATGAAATTTTGAACCTTTTTCGAAAACCCTTCCATTATGATTTTTATAGTGCTTTATGTCACTTTATGTCCATCTCCGTTTAAAATCTACCACACTTTTGGACACCTTCTTTGTGCTCTTCAATTCTCTTTTAACAAAAGCCCAATATCTCTCCACTGGACTCAGCTCCAGGCAGTTTGGAGGAATTCCCTCTCTTGGTACAAATACTACATTATTGTTCCACTCAAGTCCATGCTTACCATAGTGACAGGATGCCAAAAATAAGTGGACACATTAAGAAGTCTTATGAATGGAAACATCCTTTTTTTTTAAACATTCCTTGATATAAATTTCGGTATTTATAGAGCCCTTTGTAACAAATGTTTGGCTTTTTTGCCGCAACTGCATATTGCTTGGCATATCAAGAACTTTTTGGGAAATTTTGTCTGCTTTTGGGTCCTAAACTTATCTTCATTATCCCCTCGAGCAGGGTAATTTTTTACCCTTCACCTTCGTGAGAAGGGTATATATAAATTTGTCATTCCGTTTGTAATATCCACAATATAATTTTCCGACCCTATAAAGTATATATATTCTGGATCCTTATAGATAGCGGAGTCGATTAAGCCATGTCCGCCTGTCTGTTGAAATAAACTTTCCGAAGCCCCCAAATAACCAACATACACGAATCATACATCAGTATCTCCAGAATTCTTCCGGCTCGGTTGCTATTTAAAATCGAGAAAATCGGTCCACAAATGGCTGAAATATAAGGAAAAACCCAGGACAACCTCGATTTTTTACCAATTATTTGACCTACATCTGGATTACTAAGTCATTAATATAAACAATATGGATATCTAATGATAGATATTTCAAAGACCTTTGCAATGCCGTATATAAGACCATAGTAAGTTGGACCTACAATGGGTCAAAATCGGGAAAAAAAATTTAGCACGAATTTTTTTTTTCACCAAAAGTTTTTTCGCCAAATATTAAAAAAAAAAAATTTAAATTTAAAAAAAAAAAAAAATTTAAATTTAAAAAAAAATCAAAATTTTAAAAAAAAATTTAAAAAAAAAATCGAAAAATTTTTTTTTCCGAAAAATGAAAAAAACAACTGGAAGGAAAAATAAATTTTGTTTACCTAAAAATATTTAAAATTTTTATTTTAAACTATAATTTGGTGAAGGGTATATAAGATTCGACATAGCCGAATATAGCTCTCTTACTTGTTTGTATACAATTTGACTTAAATTTCCATGCTCTGTCTCTGGCCTCTAAATTTTTGGCAGAGTTTCTGCAGGAACTTTTTGAGCCTTGTATGCTTTTAAACCTTCATTGGCTTTAACTTTTCGTACCAAATAATCCGAGTACTGACCTAACCGGGCTGCTTTCCTACCAGATGTGTTGGGAGCTCTTTTAAAAGTGCTTACTATTTTTTTGGCTTTAGAAACATCATTCCTTCTACCTCAACCAGGTTTTATATCAACGGACAAGTTCTCGCGATACTGTATAATAACATTGGAAAAAGTTTGATAGCAGACCGTTGATTGTTTGGCCAACTTTTTATTAGGACATTATGACAATATGACATGATAAGAGACCTTGTGAATTGACCAATTATTTTTTAATTTTATCCTAAAGTAAAAATTGTGAATGGTATTATTGACTAATTTATTGCTGGTATGGGATATCAAGCACTATAGCACACATCAATCCACTTTTATACAATAAAGGAATTAGTATTAAATTTAATATCAACTAACAGCAATTTTTTCCTTATTTTCCATATTTAAGAAAAACTTAAAGCTCAACTTTTTTATTCACATACTTGAAACCTTGGACAACATTTTTTAACAAATTTTTACAATTCAATCATAATCATAAACAAAATTATCTTATATTGACTAATTCGCTCATAAAAAGTCACTTCAATTTAGTAATGTTTATATATTTATTTAAGATAATATAAGCACTTTAGATACCTAGATAAAAGAAAATCATCAATATTAACATCTATGTAAACTAGAATACTTGAAGACTGCATAAACAAACACTTGTCTATATCTAAAAACAAAAACCGATAAGATCTTTTCCTAAAAACACTTCTACCCAGAGAATCCAAACTAGAAAAATTACTCAAATTCACAAACAAACTAATACCCCCTTGAATGGGAACCTGAAATTGGTCATGCATGAGTAAAGTGTCACCTTTTGCAGGGGTCTTAGAAAATACTGAATTTTGAGTACGTATTTGTAACTTAGTTTAGGAAATTGCTGCTTTTAAATTGATTTAATTTTTTTTTTTTCGTTGATGTTGACAAAACAATTGTAATTTTGATAACGTTTGCTAAAACAATAAAACAAATTTTTTTTGATTAAACTCTTATAAAAGCAGGTAGTATTCTAAAAAATATTATTAGTTTTATTTCAAACATAGTTTTAAAGCTAAATGGAGTGCATGTGTTGATTTAATTAAAATTTTAAATTTAGTGTAAAAAAAAAATTGTTAAATAGAGAAAATGAAGTTGTTGGGAAAATTTATTTTATTATTTTCCCTAGTGGCTAGCGGTTTTGCTAAGGATTGGTGGGAGAATGGCAATTTCTATCAAATCTATCCGCGTTCATTTCGGGATAGTAATGGTGATGGTATTGGTGATTTGAATGGTAAGGAATTTAAAAGTGTCTTAAAGGAAATAAAACAAAAATGGAACATAAATTCATTATACAGAAAAAAAAACAGTTAGTAAAAAAAAAAATTATTCGAATGAAATGATACAAAATTGTATATTACAAAAACGTCGCGTAATAGATTAACAAGTTTTAAATAAAATATTTCACAAACATATTGAATTGATAATCGATTAAATTTAATCGGGTAACCGAATACAATTATTTTTATTTATTTTTTTATTTTTAAAATAAAATATAATCATTAATAAAATTAATCGATTAAAATTTTTCAAAAATCCGAATAAAATATTCGGATGAAATAATTGATGTGTTCACAATTTTTTTTAACGCAACAATTTTTCATCGAAAAAAACTATTCGAATTAATTTTTATTACAAAAATTGAGTAACTGATTAAAATATGAAAAAAATTTAATTAAACGTTTCGAATTATTCGGACAAATATTCGAATGAAATATAAAGAATTTTATATAACAAAAACATCTCGTAATAGATTAAAATGTTTTAAATAAAATATTTCACCAACTAAATGAATCGATAACCGATTATAGTTAATCGGGAAACCGAATACAATTATTCGAAGAAAATGCGAACAAGTATGAGAACTATATTCGGATGTGCCGAATCTTATATACCCTTCACCAAATAATACTTTAAAATAAAAATTTTAAATATTCTTAGGCAAATAAAATCAATTTTTTTTAAAATCGTTTTTCGAAATTTAAAAAAAAATAAATTTTTCAAAATTTAAATTAATATTTTTTTTTTTTCAAAATTTAAAAATTTTTTTTTTCAAAATTTAAAAAATATTTTTTTTCAAAATTGTTTTCAAAAAAGTTTTTTTTAATTTTTTTTTTTTTTAAATTTATGACGAAAAAATTTTTTGTAAAAAAATCCGTGTTAAAAAATATTAAAATTATTCTGGAAACCGAATAAAATATTCGAATGAAATAATTTATTTATTACATCATTATGAAAAAAAATATTCGAATAATCGATTAAAATTAATCGGTCAACCGAATAAAATTATTCGAGTAATATGATGACATTTTGATGTTACCAAAACATGGCAAATTTTATTAAAATTGTTTAAATGTATTAATCGAATAATCAATTCAAATTAATCGGATAACCAAATAAAATTATTACAAATTTAATATTACAAAAATTTAATATTACAATCGAATAATCGATTAAAATTGTTCTTGTTAGCGAATAAAGTATTCGAGTGATGTATTCATCATAAGACATTATGAAAGATATGGATTTCATAAAAAAATCATTCAAATAACCTATTCAAATTATTCGTGTAACTGAATAAAATTATTTAAATACACTAAGCGAATTTATACAACAAAAAATTATTTAAAATTTCAAATAAAAAGTTAATCGATTAAAATTAATCGGGTAACCAAATAAAATTATTCGAAAGAAATACTAAACAAATATATATTTAAAAAAAGCCGCTTATTTGAATTAAAATTTTTGAAATTTTTTATATCATCAAACTAAATAATCGAATAATCCGTTAATTTTGTTCGGCTAACCAAATAAAATATGTTTTCGAATAAAATACATAGCATGTATTTCTACACATAGACAATGAAAAACAAATTTATATCCTATAAAATTAATCGAATAACCGATTAAAATTATTCGCTTATTCGAATAAAATTATTCGTATGAAATAGTAAGGCATTTGATTTTGTAAAAACGTGGCGTAATTGATTAAAATTCCCAACAAAAAAAATAAATTAACAATATTAGGCTAACCCAATGAAATCATTCGCATAATTAAGTTAACTAAACAAATTTACAAATAAATCATTCGAATGATTAAGTTAACTAAACAAATTTACAAATGTTATAAACAATCCTTAATTGCTTAAAATGTTTCAAATTAAATATTTCATCCTAAAATAATCCATTAAAATCATTCGAATAAACGATTACCCGGAGAATTTTAATTGGTTATTCGAAAAAATGTTATTAAAGAAATAAATTTGTTACATATTGTCTACAAAAATATTCCAATTTATTCAGAATGACAATAAGTAACAAATTTATGTCTTTAATAGAAATTTATCTAATAACCGATTAAAGTTTTTCGAGAAATCATTTATTCGAATGAAATATTTTTCTGTTTATTCACAAAGATAAATAGTAAAAAGGTTAACAAATCCAAACAATTTTCGAATAACCGATTAAAATTATTCGGGTAACCGATTCCTATTACTCGGATAATCGTGTACCAAATAAAATATTAATCTCATACATGTCATACATGTAGTTCGTCACAAAGACAATAAGTAAACACTTTGGTTCATAAAAAAAAATTTTCGAATAACCGACTAAAATTATTCGGTAAAACGGAAATTCAAATGATCACAATTAAACGAATATTAACTCCATTAATTAAGAACAATTGTCCAAATAATTTCATTCAATGTATGTTTATCTCCAGGTGTTACCGAAAAACTCCAATACTTGAAGGACGTCGGTTTCACGGCCGCCTGGCTATCGCCCATTTTCAAATCCCCCATGGCCGATTTCGGTTATGACATCTCCGATTTCTATCAAATTCATCCCGAATACGGTACCATGGAAGATTTCGAGAACATGATCAAAAAAGCCAAAGAAGTTGGCATTAAGATTATTTTGGATTTTGTACCCAATCACTCCAGTGACGAAAACGAATGGTTTAAGAAGTCCGTCAACAACGATCCCGAATATCGTGATTTCTATGTGTGGCACAATGGTCGCATCAATGAGGCCACCGGCGAACGTGAGCCACCCAGCAATTGGTTGAGTGCTTTCCGTTATAGTGCCTGGGAATGGAACGATCAGAGACAGCAATACTATTTGCATCAATTTGCCATTAAACAGCCCGATTTGAATTATCGCAATCCCAAATTGGTGGAAGAAATGAAAAATGTTATGCGTTTCTGGTTGGGCAAAGGTATTGCCGGTTTCCGTATTGATGCCGTGCCATTTTTGTTTGAAAAGGAATTGGATAAGAACAATATGTACCCCGATGAGCCAGTTATTGCTGATGTGTCCGCCTGCCCCGATCCAGATGACTACTGTCATTTGCAGCATATTTATACTAATGATCAGCCCGAAACTTTTGACATGGCCTACCAGTGGCGTGCTCTAGCCGATGAGTTTAAGAAGGAACATGGTGGTGATACTAGAATTTTATTGACTGAAGCTTATACCAGTTTTGAGAATATTATACGTTTCTATGGTGATGGCACACGTAATGGTTCCCATGTGCCTTTCAATTTTGATTTCCTTTCCAATATATTCAATGACACTTCGGCGGAGGTAATTGTGGGTCACATAACGAAGTTTATGGATGCTAAGCCCAAGGATGTCTATGCCAATTGGGTGTTGGGTAATCATGATAACAAACGTTTGGCCTCTCGTTTGGGCATTAATCGCGCTGATTTGTTTAATATACTGTTGCAAACTTTGCCCGGCAATGCTGTTACCTACAATGTAAGTAAAAGAGATGGTATACGAGTAGAAGAGATTTACATTTTTAATATTTTGTGTACCTTTAACACAGGGTGAAGAACTGGCTATGCATGATGTTTTTATTTCTTGGGAAGACTCTGTAGATCCTCAAGCTTGTAATGCCAATCCCCAGACCTATTATGGCTACTCTCGTGATCCCGCTAGAACTCCATATCAATGGGATGCTTCCAATTTGGCAGGTTTGTTAAAAAACTAACTAGTTTTTGATTTTACAGAAAATATTGATATGCAATTACTTTTTTAAGGTTTCACCACCGGTGATCATACCTGGCTGCCGGTAGCCGATGACTATCAAGTCAACAATGCCTTGGCCCAATTGAGATCTCCCCAATCTCATTTGCAAATCTTTAAGAAATTAATCAAATTGCGCAAAGAACCCTCCCTGCAAGATGGTGATCTTAACATTCAAGCCATAGCCGATGATGTTATAATCTATTCCCGCCAAAAAGCCGGCAGTGATTTATATGTTATCGTATTAAATTTAAGTCAAAAGGATCAAACCATCAATATCAACAGTTATTATAATATGGGCTCAAAAGCTGAAATTATTACCACTTCTGTGCAATCGAAACATAGTGATGGGTAAGTTGAATATAGTCTTAAATTAAAAACTTTTTTATTTAAAATTCTGTTTGCTTTTCAGACAAACTGTGGATCCCTCACAATTCTTGATTGAAGGCGAAGTAGGCGCTGTTTTAGTAAAAGTTTAAAATGTCTACAAATTAAACCATTATAACTACTATTCCCCAAAAAAACACGATGATAAAAGTTTATTTTAAATAAAAATCTTTAATTAATTTCTTTCCTTTAATCTTATATGTACACCATTTTCGGATTTCAAAGTCAATACTGCCGATAGTATGGGTTCGTATTTATGCTGGGTCTTGTTATGTTTATGAGGTCCAAAGAAGGTGCTTACATAGCCATCTTTAGAGGCCAATTCATCGAGGGCGGGTAAAATTTCAAAATTACGCACAATTTTCGATACCACTGTTTTAATTTCCAATTGGGCAAATTTTTGTCCAATACAATTACGTGGCCCAGCACTGAAAGGTACATATTCAAAGGGATTTTGTTTTTCCGTTCTATTTGACATATCAAAGCGCTCCGGTTTAAAGCGATAAGGATCGGGAAAGGTTTTGTCATTGTAGCCCAAGGCCATGATAAATATGTTCAAAGAAGTATTTTTGGGCATTAACTTGCCATCTGAAAGGGAAATGAAATGAAATATGTCTCTCACTCATGAAATATATATATTTTACTTATGTTATAGTCCTTTTCAGCCAATCTGCTTATCATGGGTACACTGGGATACAAACGCTGTGCTTCTTTTAAAACCAAATCCAAATATTTCATTTCCGACAATTCCTGAAATGTAGCATCTCTTTTCATATTGCCTCCCATTACTCTTTGCTGCTCCTCATACACCTGCTGCTGTATACCCAAGTGTCGTGACAGCACGTATATGGCAAATGTTATGCCGGAGGTAGTGGTATCGTGACCCTCAAAAATAAATGTTGATACCTCTTCATAGATTTCTTGGGTATTTAAGGGTCGTCCATCTATGGTGGATGAGAGGAGTGTATCCAAAAAGGCCATTTTACGTTTGCTAAATTCATCTGCCACCGTTTCTGTTTTTTGCGCCTCCTCTTGTTTGCGTGTTTCAATGCGTTTTTCAATGACCTGGAATTTGAAAAAAAAAAAACAAATTAACACTATTAAAAACAGCTTAAGAATATAATTATGAAGACTTTTATATAAACAATTAAATACCCTATTACTAGTTACGGGTTTGGTTCCATGCGGATAGAGACGGGTTGTTGTCTAGTTTTTGACATTTTCTTGATCAAAATTGTTCACATTTAGAACAGTTAAGATTTAGGACACGATTTTCCGTAAAGAAGTTACAAAGAGAGTGAAGCGTTACCCTTTCAAACCAGCTCCTAGCAAATGATGTACAGTGAGGGAATTTCTGTAAATAAATTTGGAATTTCTAAACCAATAGTCCGATTTCAATAAAACTTCCCATGACTACGGAGGATTTGTAGTTGATTTTAAGTTTTAAAGATCAAGGGGTCGGAGTCTGAAAGTGGGTCCGATTTTAATGAAATTACCCATGACTACAGTCGATTTGTAGTTGAATTTAAGTTTTAAAGATCGAGGGGCGGAGTCTCAAAGCCCCAAAGTGGGGTACCCGGGCATATGGAAAATTGAAAACGATGTAAAATATTTGTACTTATACTAAATGTTGTTGCAAAGAAATCCCATATTGTTGATTTTTGAAAAAACTTTTGGGAATTGTGGTATTCTCAGTAGAAAATCTTAATTTTGGTGGGTCAATAAGTACGGCTCTTAAAGAAAAGGAAAATCTTGCTCCTGTGAACAGGCATCTGTTTTGACTCCTGTCAAAATTCGAACCAGCCAAACACAACTAAATGACGCAGATTTAGTTTTTGTTTGGCAGTTATTGATAGAAGACTACCTCGTGACTTCAGGAGAAATTGGAAAAAGTTAATTTCGGCTGGTCCATAGCTTGATAAATACTATGAGAAGTCGGCACAATCAATTTCAATTATAACAAGTAAGAGAGCTATATCCGGCTGTGCCGAATCTTATATACCCTTCACCAAATTATACTTTAAATTAAATTTTGTTTAAAAAATTTTTTTAAATTTTCTTTTAAGTTTTTAAAAAAAATTTTTCTTCAATTTTAAATTTTTTTTTTTTAATTTATTAGTGAAAAACATTTATGAAAAAAAAAATTTTTTTTTTAAAAATTCGGGTTAAAAAATATTTTTCCCGATTTTGACCCATTGTAGGTCCAAGTTACTATAGCCTTATATGCATCGTCGCAATGGACTTTGAAATATCTATCATTAGATATCCATATTGCCTATATTTATGACGCTATATCTCAATCAGAAATAGAGGTTGTTCCGGTTTTTTCCTTATATCTCAGCCATTTGTATGCCGATTTTCTCGATTTTTAATAGCAACCGAGCTGGAAGAATTCCCGACATATTAATGTATGAATCATATATGTAAGTTATTTGGGGGCAACGGAAAGTTGATTTCAGACTATGTTGACCCTATGCGTTTAAAGTCCCAATTCAAACAATTAACTCAACTAGACCTCCTCTATAACCATTTATTAAAATCGGACTATCTATTTAGAATCTACAGATTTACATCAATTTGTTTAATTCGCCCACTGTGCGCTGATCTTCATACAAAATCACATATACTCACTATTTTCTTGAATCCCTAAAAGTATGCTACATTTTTATGTATAAGAAGTGTGCATTGCATGAATTTAATAGATCAGTGTTGGAAAACTCGGTATTTTTACACTCTTTCAGTACTTTTTGTTATCGAACTTATTAAATACTTAAATTATATCAGAATAATTTATAGTATAACAAGTGATATGGCTAAATTCGGCTGAGCCGAATCTTATATACTCTTCACCAAATTTTACATTAAACTGACATTTTTAAATATTTTTAGGTAAATAAAATTATTTTTTTTCCAAATTGTTTTTCAAAATTTAAAAATTTTTTTTTTCAAAATTTAAAAAATTATATTATTTCCAAATTCTTTTCAAAAAAAATTTTTTTTTTCCGAAATAGTTTTTTTTTTAAATTTACTAGTGAAAAAGAATTTATGACAAAAAAATTTTTTGTGTTAAAAAAAAATGTCGGGTTAAAAAATATTTTTCCCGATTTTGACCCATTGTAGGTACAAATTACTATAGGCTTAGATCGTTGCAATGGACTTTGAAATACATATCATTAGATATCCATATTGTATATATTAATGACTCAGTAATCCAGATATGGATCAAAAATAGGCCAAAAATCGAGGTTGGCCCGGATTTTTCCTTATATCTCAGCAATATTCTCAACAAAATTCGGGTTAATAAATATTTTTCCCGATTTTGACCCATTGTAGGCGTTATATACGTCGTTGCAAAGGTCTCTGAAATATCTATCAGTAGATACCGATATTGTCTATATTAATGACGTTGTAATGAAGATGTGGATCATAAATAGAGGTTGTCGTGGTTTTTTGCTTATATCTCCGATATTTATAAGCCGATTTTATCGATTTTAAATATCAAAAGAACTGGGACTATAGCGTATATATTGATATATGAAACATGCATTTAAGTTATTTGGGGCTACGGAAAGTTGATTTCAATATACAGACGGACATGGCTATATCAGCTTCGCTATATATAATGATCCAGAATATATATACCTTATGAGGTTGCAAATGAAAAATAGGAATGTGTCAGGGAAGATGAAATAGATGAACCCCTTTAGAATTTAAATGCAAATAAAATAATTGAATGTTAATTTTACCTCATATGTAAAATCTTGTAAAACTTTCAAAGTCTTGCGAAAGTTTTGGTAATCTGGAAAGAATTTATAGATGGCATGACTACGTTTCAAAGGATGAAAGGCACGCATATTGATATTATAGCACATACTTAAATAAAAGGAAAAGAAAAGTTGAAATACTTCTAGAATATAAAAATAACTCATACACTTACTCTTTAAAAGCATTAACAATTTCCGCATCACGATTATCCATGGCATTGATGTGCACACCCATGGCGGTGTCTAAAAGTAAAATTATAACAAATTAAATATGTAGTATAAATTAATTGTATTTTATGTTATTTAAAACTCACCACAAACAACATCCAATGTAAAATAATGTGTCTGATCCTGAATATCAATTATAGATTCACCCTTGGCCACATTTTTCAATTTCTCCACAAACGTATTGCAATTGACATTCATGACTTCGTGGAAGTCTTGTAGAATCTTAAAATGAAACGAAGGCGTTATCATTTTACGATGTTTAAACCATTTGGCACCGAAACTGGTTAAGAGACCTTCACCCAGCCAGGGATGTAACATGTCATAGATATCGGATTTTTGTATTAAAGTGTTGCTGGTTAAAATGAACTTTTATTTATAATTTGATTAGAATTTTTCTTATGTAAATTTGTATATATAATATTGTTTACCTCTATATCCTTAATATTGGCCACCACAATATTTAGGTAGTATCCAATCCAAACTGTTACATTATCTTGTTTGAATTCATACCACCAATTAAAGAAATCATTTAATATGGCTGTAAATTGATAAGAAAGGTAGTCAATTTATAAATAAAGTTAAACATAACAAATGGTTGGATTAAAAAATTGTTAAGTCATTGTAATTGTATGGGAAAATTAAAATCTAATATTTTTAATATATTAAGTAAAAGTGTTTATTTATGTCAAAATAAACACTTTTACTTAAATTTAATAATAGAAGTTTATTAGCTTAATTTATAAATCTTATCAAATTTTGTATTTTTTAATTATTATCATTATTTGTTGTTTATATATGCACATTTTATCTTACTTAAATCATTTATAAACTCTACGCGTATGTATTTTTTAAACTTGTTATTTGAAATACATGTATTTCAATGTTATTAAGCATGTTTTGAATTTCAATACTGAATAAGGAATTAACAATAATTATACGAACGATAATGCAGGCATGCATCCATACTACCCAGCAAAATTGTTAGGCAATAATACTGGTTTAATTTGCTTTTACTTTACATACAAATAATTGTCGACAACATAATGGAAACTTTTCCAAATATTCGATTAATAGATCAAAGTCCTAACAAATTCTTAGGACATTTTTATTTTTTAAGTATTTCGTTAATATAACAATTAAGTTCTGAAAATATAAAGCAAACTAAAAATTATTTATTCCCATTAAGCATTTTTACTGGAATCAAGTTGAAAGCAAGTGCAATTAAAGCCTTGAATTATAGTCAGTAAAAAGGAAACATAAATTCAAGCCATATGGTTTTAGTTTGAAAAATATTTTTCAAGTTTAAAACATAGTTATATTTGCATTCAATTCAAACTCCAATAAAATGTTCAAGTGCTTGATTTTTTGTGGCTTTGGTGCTTATTGGATTATTATGGTATTGACAAAACAATGGAAACTTAGAATTCATTTGGAATGGATTATGGATCGTTATAGATAGCGGAGTAGATATAGCCACGTCTGTTTGTCTTTTGAAATCAACTTTCCGACACCCCAACTAACTTCCATATATGTTTGATACATCAATATATCTGCAATAGTCCAACATATGTATGTAGGTTGCTATTTAAAATCGAAAAAATCGGCCCACAAATAGCTGAGATAAAAATTTTCACAAAATTTTTTTCCACCAAAATTTTTTTTAAAAAATTTTTTTTTTTTTCTCCAAAAAATTTTCATTTCAAAATTTTTTTTAATATATTTTTTTTAGTTTTTTTATTTTTTTGTGAAAAAATTGTATGCCAAAATTTTTTTTTGCAAAATTTATTTTTATTTTTTTAAATTTTTTTTTTATTTATTATTGAAAATAATTTATTATAAAAAAAATTATATTTGGCGTTGCAAAGGTCTTTGAAATATATATCAGTAGATATATATCCATATTGTTCTATATTCATGACTTAGTAATTGAGATATAGATAAAAACAAGTAAGAGAGCTATACTCGGCTGTGCCGAATCTTATATACCCTTCACCAAATTATACATAAAAATAAAATTAAATTTTTTTAATTTTAAAAAAAATTTTTTTTCGAAATTGTTTTTTCCAATTTTTTAAAAAAAAAAAAAAATTAAATTTAAAATTTTATTTTTTTTAATTATTAGTGAAAAAAATTTATGACAAAAAATGTTTTTTGTGAAAAAAAATTCAGGTTAAAACATATTTTTCCCGATTTTGACCCATTGTAGTATAGCCTTATATACATCGTTGCAATGGACTTTGAAATATAGGTTATCTCGGATTTTTGCTCATATCTCCGTGGACGGATTTTGCTGATTTTAAATAGAAAACTTCTCGAAAGCATGTCTGACAGAATTATTAAAGATTTGGATCCCGAAGATATCTGGGGTCTTCAGAAAATTGATTTCAGCCGATTTTCTCGATATTAATTAGCAACCGAACCGGGTCTATAGCGGATATATTGATGTATTAATCATGTATGTCAGCTATTTGGGGGCTACGGAAAGTTGATTTCAACATACAGACGGACATGGCTATATCGACTCCACTATCTATAACGATCTACATTATATATATTTTGTGGCATCGCAAATGAAATATGTAGAAATCATAAACGGAATAACAAACTTATATATATCCTTGCCATTCATGATAAAAGGGTATAAAATTAACTATATTATCAACACCACCTTATAGTGAATTCGCCTTGATAGGCACGTTTGGCTGTTTTTGACAAGATCAGTATATTTTTCATAAACAAAACGCCTGCTTTTCTATTTGTTTTTTGTATTGCTGTAGTGTTGCATCTACCTTATTAATGGACCTTGGAAGTTTAAATTTTATGCTGGGTTAACGCTTGCTCATGTTTAAAAAGTGATATAGTGACTCAGCACAAAAATATTATTAAAATAAGATTTACAATAGAAGTACGCAAACATCTTTGCAATTAAATTGTCATTAATTGTTTTAATACATACATATAAGCAACTAACGGTTAAAATTATTAGTTGCAAATGTTAATTTCAAAAATCATTAAGAATGTCAGAATTTAATGTAAAGGGTTTTCCAACAAGAGGTGTCATTTTGTTTTTTAAGTTTTTTTTAATTTAAAAAAAAAAAGACAAGTAAGAGAGCTATATTCGGCTGTGCCGAATCTTATATACCCTTCACCAAATTATACTTTAAAATAAAAATTTTAAATATTTTTAGGTAAACACAATTAAAATTTTTTTTCAAAATTAAAAAAAAAAAAAATTTTCTATTGTTTCTCAAAAATTTTTTTTTTCAAAATTCTTTTAAATTTTTTTTTCGAAATTGTTTTTTTTTCCAATTTTTTTTTTTTTTTAATTTAAAATTTTTTTTTAATTTTTTAAATTTTTTTTTTTTAAATTTATTAGTGAAAAAAAGTTAATAAAAAAAATTTTTTTTGTTAAAAAAAAATTCGGGTTAAAAAATATTTTTCTCGATTTTGACCCATTGTAGGTCCAAATTACTATAGCCTTATATACATCGTTGCAATAGACTTTGAAATATCTATCATTAGATATCCATATTGTCTATATTTATGACTTAGTAATCGAGATATACATAAAAAATAGGCCAAAAATAGAGGTTGTCTCGGATTTTTGCTCATATCTCCGTTATTTATGAACGGATTTTGCTGACTATAAATAGGAAACTTCTCGAATACATGTCTGACAGAATTATTGAAGATTTGGATCCCGAAGATATCTGGGGTCTTCAGAAAATTGATATCAACAGACGGACAGACAGACGGACATGACTAAATCAACTACGCTATCTATAAGGATCCTTTATAGGGTCGAAAAATTATATTGTGGAAACTACAAACGGAATGACAAACTTATATATACCCTTCTCACGAATGTGAAGTGTATAACAACAACAAAAATTTTCATTTGATTTTTTGTTCAAATATTTTAACGAAATAATTATAATACACTAATAACCCGGTTTGCGTAGCTAATTGGGACCGGAGAAACGCGTCTCAAACCGAAATGATGCAAATCGAAGCATTTTCCATACATGTGTATTGATTTTCATTTAATTGGTTACAAGATTTATAATTTAAGCTGAAAAAAAAAGATTTTTCAATACAAAATACCACGCAAATCGAAGCACTAATGAGCAACTTCAAAGCCATGCCACACAAACTGAAACAAAAACGACGCAACTTCGAAATCACAGAAATTTTAAAAATACGCAAACTTCGAAGCGACGCAAACCACGTGTAATAAGCCTCACATTATTGTTATGTAATGCCATGTTGGGTAAGCCAGTGGAAAAAATACATATGAAAAACATTAAGATGAAAAACTTTAAGATTCAATAAAATTCATAAATGTTGTTGATTTTGAAACTATTAAATTGACACATGTAAAAGACAAGCTAGACATTTTAAACATCTATGTAAAGGAAATTGTGTCTTTTTTGTAATGTTTACTATTTTTAATAATTCAGAAATGTATGGAAGACTTTTTGCAAAAACAAGATTTGAAATGATTTCAGTTGATTTTTTGTAAAAAATTTATAGTTTTTACTGAAATTTTAAAGTCATATAAAAATTACTGTTCATAATTGGCAAAATTCAAGAATTTCGAAAAAACTTTTTAAAAATCCCAAAATGTATCCCAATTAGCTTGAATTTGAAATTTACAAGGATTTTTTATAGCAAAACTAGTAGATTCCATAGTGGATCAAAAGCTGTCGATATTAATTTTCTATATAGGCGCCATGATCCATTTTGGGACCTTGTCATCTCACCCACCGTAGAGTTATTAGGTCCAAATTCATCAATGCCTCTTCTATAGTCATGCGAATTGGAACATCAGTTTAAAAGTTACTAATTTATTTACACTTTTTTTGAATCTTACACTACGTGCCGTTAATCAAGGGAATAGTTGTCAGACATTTGTTATCGCAATAAATTGAAGTGCTACCTAAACAAAATACATTTAATTGATATTATATATTTATTTCGGGTAAGTAGATAAAATTCTGCAATTCATGGGGTGTTGCAGTGGCTAACAACAACAAAGATATGTCTACACTGAAAGAAAAACATAATTACTCAATCGACATTGGTTGGGATGCAGCTAACACAGTTTTAATGATCTTTAATTTGAATATTAAATAAGTAATCAGAGCGTTTTGTTTTATTAATGAGACACCGCTATCAGTTTAAAAAAAAATGTCGCTGTCTACCTGTTTAAGTTGATAATCACTATCTGAGACATCAAACTGTCTTAAAACTATATTGTTGTGCATCTCAATTAAGTTACAACTCAATAAATCTGAAAGAAAACGAAGTTGCTCAATCGACAATGGTTGAGATGCAGTTGACACCGCGTATACGGTGTCACTTTTATGATACAGTTTTAATGATCTTTAATTTGAATATTAAATAAGAAATCAGCATTTTGTTTTATTAATGAGACACCTCTATCAGTTTAAAAAAAAAAAATGTCGCTGTCTATCTGTCTAAGATAATAACAACTGTCTGAGACATCAAACTGTCTTAAAACTATGTTGTAGTGCATCTCAATTAAGTTATGTAAATTTATGTAGAGAACTCAATAAATCATTATTGAAAATCGTTTTTTATATTTGACAGTATATTTGATTTAGTCACCATCTATTAAACACATACTTTTTTTGTTTAATTAAAATTTATATAGCTATGTTTTAAATTTAAATTCAAATTTGCACTTTTAAATTAAATTAATACTAAAACACACATATTTAAATAATTGTTTTAATTATCCACAAAACCAAAAAAAAAGAAGAGTAATTTACCACTTGGAGTTTTTCCCATTTGATGAGCATTGCCCACCAAAGGCAATGTCTTGGGACCCGGTGTATGTTTAATAATTTGTTTTAATTTATACGTTCTTAACTCCAAATATATTAAAGGTAATAAACAAGCAATTAATATAATAAATATTAACATTTTTAACAAATTCTATAAGCACACAAAAAAAAATATATATTTCCGATATACGAAGCGCTTATAATTGAACCGTGCAATTGTAGCTTAAATGGTCAACTGAAATATTCACTTGAATATTTGTTTTTTATTAACAAATAATTTAAAATTTTATTTAACACGGATTAAAAACAAAAAACCGTATTGAGAGATAAGGAACACTTATATTTTAGAGATAAATTGTTTTTGTTTTATTTCAGTTTTAGCAAAGAAATTAGGCAGAGCTAAATATTACAAATCATTTTATTAGTTTAATTTAAATAAAAAACGAGTAACAAATTTTTTCTGTTGCGATCTTTTTACCAACAGCCGAAAAGTATGCTAAGGAAATTGTGATATTAACACTGCCTTATCTGCTATACTTTAAACGTTATTATCAATTTCTACTACTAATGATTCACGGGTATTTCAATTGTCACAATGGGACTGATTACAAACAAAAAATGGTGATAAATATATATACATATTCTAAAGAACAGTACAGTGGCTTAGAAATGTTTTTTTTTTTTTATAATTCGATATCTCTTCACATTGTTGGAGCTGAGGTGTTTTCGAATTGACTTATTGTTAAGCTTCCTAGTGCTAATGCAGGCCAGTGCATGGCCCCTCAAATTTGGTAACCACGGGTCTCACATTTTTTAAAAAAATCGTCAAAAATCCATTTACGACCTGAATGAGCTGAAATTTAAAATATAAGAAGATCTACAAAAAATACGCTTACATGAGTAGGTTATCTGTACTAGTTGAAGGATTATTGATTTATTTTTTATACCCTTCATAAGTTTGTCATTCCGCCTGTAATTTCTACATTTTTCATTTGCGACCCCACAAAGTATATATAATCTGGAACGTTATACATAGCGAAGTCGATGTAGCCATGTCTGTATGTTGAAATCAACTTTCCGTAGCCCACAAATAACGTACAAACATAGTTGATACATCAATATATAGGGAATTCTTCCGGCTCGGTCGCTATTTAAAATCGAAGCCACAAATGGCAGAGATATAAGGAAAAAACCGGGACAACCTCGATTTTTGGCTTATTTTTGATCTATATTTTAATTACTAAGTTATTAATATAGACAATATGGATATCTAAGGATAGATATTTCAAAGTCCATTGCAACGATTTATATAAGGCTATAGTAATTTGGACCTACAATGGGTCAAAATCGGGAAAATTATTTTTTAACCCATTTTTTTTTTACCACAAAAAATTTTGTTTTCACTAATAAATTTTAAAAAAAAATTTTTTAAAAATTTGGAAAAATTTAAAAAAAAAAAATTTGGTAAAAAATAAAAATAAAAAATTTGGTAAAAAATAAAAATAAAAAAAAATTGGAAAAATTTAAAACAATTTTGAAAAAAAAAAAATTTTTTTTACATTTGAAAAAAAAAAATGTTAAATTTTGAAAAACAATAAAAAAAATTAAATTTTTTACCTCAAAAAATTTAAGATTTTTATTTTAAAGTATAATTTGGTGAAGGGTATATAAGATTCGGCACAGTCGAATATAGCTCTCTTACTTGTTTTAATTTTACTCGATCTTTTTATGGTTTTTTAGATATGGTTGGATGAAATTTATTTTTAAAACATCAGCTATGTTGGCGATAAAAACCTAAATAAAATAAAAAAAAACTTGCTAACAGTTAGCTTGTCCCTATAAAAAGTTATACGCATCCAAAGTTGGAACATGTAAAAAGGGCCGTAGTTTTTACGTTTTATGCCAAAAGAGCCCATATATTTTTTTTTTTTTTTGTAGAAACAAATTTTCTTCGGGACTATATAAAATTTGTATATGATCCGACAAGAGAACTTAATCAAAAAGCCTGTAAAGTAATATCCAAATTTGGCCAATTTTAGAAGAAAAAACATTCGGTGTGAGTAAAAAAACTATGAAAAGGCAGATCAGCGATCCTTAGAAAAGCTCAATATTTATATAACCCTATATGTTTCTTAAATATTTACAAAGTCTTGTTACTATCCCACTGTAAATAATGCCACAGTAGGCACTTTTCTATAAAACCTCTGATTTTGGAACACATTTTTTCCGTTTTAGAAATTTCGGTATTTGAAAATAAAAAATGTTAAAAATTGTAATGCCCTTGATTGAAGGACATTTCGATCTACATTAAGATCAAATTTTGTTATGATTTCTTTAAACGTTAACATTTTACATTAATTCAAATTTTATATTTTTCTTCAAGGAAAATCACATTATTATAACTTTTTTAGTTTTAAAGGTAAAATTTATCCCAAGAATTTATAAAATTATTTAGTTTTACTAAAATATCAATCTTCAAGTTTTGAGGTTTTCACCAATATCAAATACTTATATAAAATGCTTTTATTTACTCTTCAGAAGTTCCACAAACTTGACCCCTTTGAAAAATTTTTACGTTTTTTCAAATGTTACATGCCAAATGCGTATACTTACATATCAAATGAACTTTTAAATTCACTACAGCGACTTTTAAAGCCAACATAACCCATGCCATCTGTCAAGTTCAGCCTGATTTATGAGCCAGAGTCATGAAAAATTGGAATTTTCGGATGCGCGCCTCGCATCGAAGCCGCGGTAGACATTTGCACGATGTTATATTCCGTACATAGGGGAATCCCAGAGTTTTGTCCATTTATTTCGAAAATTTCTCTGCAAATTTTCTTTCGGATAATGTATAGATTGTATATACATAAAACATGCTACTTATATCATACTTATGTCAAACATATGGTTGAAGTCTTATCTATCTACAATTAATGGTTCATTGTCCAAAAATATTTCTAACTTTTGTATACCCAGTAGCTTATTTCAAACATTTTCCCCCACACGTATTCTGCGCTATAAATACAATATTGTTTAATAATTGTTATCACTTCACAAGCCATAAACTGACAATTTTTTATTTCACCTCTGTCAGTATTGAAATAGAGACTAAAAAACATACGACTGGTTGCAAAAAACTCACAAATGAATAATCTGGACTTTGTACTGATCACAATATCAGTTGTTCTATAGTAGATATAGACAAAATGTTTAAAAAAAAAAATTATAAAAATTAAACAATTATTAAAAACATACAGTACAATGAATGAGTCAAATTTATGGAAAATAGTGAACGCAAAATATGGACTCAAATTTAAACCACGAATCATTATCAAAATAATTATTTTTTAACTATTTCAGTACTTAGTCTAAATTATTATTATTTTTGATTTAAATTAACACAATTCTTTTGATATTATCAATAAGTTTGATAAGCTTTTAAGCTTATCTAGCTTCTAAAACAAACTAATAATAATTAAACACTTATACTACTTATTCATTTATCTCAAAAGTACTTTGGCAGCCGAATATTGCCAACTTGGGGTGGAGTTTTTTTTTTTTTTTATTTTAATTTATTTGTTTAACATTTATTGCAAAATAAATTCAGTTTGATTTTGCCGCGCAACGCGTTAAGTTTAAGAACAGTTCGGAGTATAGTTAAACGGAAAATAATACAAATTTTTCAATATGGAAATGTTTTTATTGGCTATAGCCATACTGGTGCTATCGGTGCTCTTTTTCAAGGGCATTAAAATATTCAATTATATTGATAATGTGGCGGGTATAATGGAAATGATACCGGGTCCAACACCCTATCCGTTTGTGGGAAATCTATTTCAATTTGGTTTGAAGCCAGATGGTGAGTAAGAAGCTAGGTATTACCTATACCTACTTTTAATTTATGACTAAGACCTAGTTTTTGTAGTAACTATGGTAAAAACCGCTCAGTTACTGGTGTGTTTTACAGACGCTGCACAGTGGGGGGAAAATTGTAATAAATCTGTAACTTCTAAACATACAAAAACAGAAAATTGCACATACCCGAGGTAGCCCAATTTAAGGCTTTGTGACTTCGAATTAAATACTTAAACTCAACTACAGCTCCACTATAGTCATGGAAAATTTTACTAATATACAAGGTGGCGCAAAAGTAATCCTCCTATCAGAAAATGCTATAAATTTTGCGATTGGCCCCTAATTTCAGTTCTGTTTTGACATTTGTGTAGTAAACACATGCGAAATACACGTTAATAAACAATGTTACGCTACACTGCTCCAGAACGCGGAATATTGCTGACTATTTATTTGACCAATAATCGGCAAAATTTATAGCATTTTCTGATAGGAGGATTACTTTTGCGCCACCTTGTATATTAATAAAATTTCCCATGACTATAGTGGAGCTGTAGTTGAGTTTAAGTATTTAATTCGAAGTCACAAAGCCTCAAATTGGGGTACCTCGGGTATGTGCAATTTTCTTTTTTTGATCCTATCCGAAAGATTGTACTACATATCAAATCTAATAGTTAATGTCTACAAAAAAAGAACCTAGTTACCCCCATTATTTCAATGACTGGTTATGTGTTTAATTAAAGCTATACTGACGTTTAAAGTAAGTTTTGACTGGAAACTGTTAATATAACTTTACTTAAAACATAACTATATATTGCGGTAATGGGGGTTGCTGATAATCTTTTATGGTTTAAGAGATATTCGCATTGCTAAATTAAAGTTTCATTATTTGACCCAACCACGCAAAATTTAACACGATCCCAATTCCCTGTCTTAGATCCGATCTGAAAAATTTTACTATATATGGAATCTAATATTTAAGGTCTATAAAAAACTTAGTTTACGAGATATTCGTACATTTAGAATAAAATATCATTATATGAATTACCATAGTCGGTTTTTTAGCAATAGCTGATCCAAAATCTTTACGAATTTGTTTTAAAATTGTTTTAGTGAACTAATAAATTTAAAACAAGTAAGAAAAAATATTTGTATGTTCCGAATCTTATATACTTTTCATCAAATTATACTTTAAAATAAAGATTAAAAATATTTTTATTTTAGTAAGATTTAGTTTTCATATGCTAAGTTCCCAATTTTATTGAAACATTCCCCCAACAAGATAAGTTAGTTCCTATGCGCATTTCACTGGTTGCTTAGGCCAGATCATCAGGAAACCTTTTCCCAAAAATGCTTTAGAAAAACTAAAGATATTGTACATATAAAACTATAGAGCAATGGTGCCCAAGCCCTATACTCTTGGTGCTTATTTGTTTTTGTAAATGCTCTTAGCTATAGGCTGTGTGTTTCTATACTCAATGGAGCACTCAGCACTAGCAATATAAAATACACAAATAACTTTGTCTTGTTTGTTTTTTTTTTTTTTGTCGATCTTCACTGTCTACACGCAAGTGCAAAGCAACAACACTTTCGTATGCTTTGCTGGTAAACATTGACGACAGCGATCATCAATGTAGATTTTGTTTATGGTATTGTTTAAAACAGTGTGTATTTTTTTCTTTATTCTTTGTATGTTTTGGTTTTTACAAAAAAAAAAAAAAAAAAAATGCATAAAAATTAGTTTTTCTTTAAATGTATTGATGTTTGCTCTTCCATAAGGAACTTTTGGGCACCCCTGCTATAGAGCAATGGTGTCCATTTCATAGTGCTTTCGCGCTGACTAACAACACACATATTCTTATTCTCTTTTGTTTAGTAGATACTGAGACAGTGACGAATCCACAGGCTAAGCGGATGTATTGTTATTTTTTAATTTTTTTTAAATTTATTTTTCATGATCACTGAAATAACTATTTGGATTGTTTAATATATTTCGAACTTTAAAAAATCATTGAAGTGTTGTCTGGTTTTTTCCCTCAATTTACTTTTGTGAAAAATTTTTTTCATATTTCAAATGAATTTAGTCAAGACAGTGTAATTAAATAAGCAAAAAAATGGTTTACATATTTTAAATATGTATAAATTTATGGAAAATTATTAATATCGAACGCTCAATTAATGAGCTATGGTAAAATGTCGCAGACAATTTGATTAAGATTTTTGCCTTGATTATTGTTAACAAATAAAGCCTTAAAAATCTTTTATTTATTTCACTAAAATTTTCTCTCTTTCGCTCACCAACACAAATACTGTTTTAGCTTTGGACATTCCTGCTATAGAGTGAATGAGTGAATTGCAGACACTCAAGCTTAATTTGTAAAAATATCAATGCTTAAACAAAACACCAACAATAAACAGTGATTTTATCTTTTCTTACATTCCCTACTTTAAACAAAATTTTTTGTTAAAAAAAATAAAAAAAAAATATAATTTTTAAACAAATTTTTTTAATTTATTAGAAAAAAAAAATAGCATGGCAAAAAAATTTTTTTTGTGAAAAAAATAACTCGGTTTAAAAATTTTTTTCCCGAACTTTGCCCATTGCAAATATAAGTCGTTCTATAGGTCTCTGAAATATCTATCTTTAGATATCCATTTTGTCTATATTAATGACTTAGTAATTCAGATATAGATCAAAAAGTAACAAATCGAGGTTATCGTGCTTTTTTCTCTATATCTCAGCCATTTGTGGTCCAATTTTCTTAAATTTGAATAGAAAACGAACCGGGACTATGGAGAATATGTTGATGAATGAATCATGTATTTAAGTTATTTGGAGGCTTCGGAAAGTTGATTTCAACATACAGATAGTCAGGCGAACATGGCTGTATAGACTCCGCTATCTATAACGATTCAGAATATATGGGGTCGCAGAAATTACAAATGGTGAATGGTTATTTGGAGGCTACGGAAAGTTGATTTCAACATACAGACGGACATATCCGCTATATACCCTATATACGTCTGCTATTAAAAATCCATAATACGCAGGGTATTATGCGATTATAATGATGTGTGTAACGCCTAAAAATATTAGTCTATCACCCATAAATTATACTGATCACTTTCTGAGTCAATTAAACGATGTCCGTCCGTCCGTCTGGCTGGTTGTCCATGTAATTTTATGGCGATCGGTCCATAGCTCCCATTAAGGACAACTCCAAAAATCACTTTAACGTGCATAAATCTCTTAAAAGTGTTGGTATTCAAATATACTTAATTTAATAAAAAATATTTTTATATAGAATTAATGGATCATAGTTCCCCATAAGGCCCACTTCCGAAAATCACTCACGAAAGTTAATTACTAAAATTCAAAATGTTTTTTTAGGAATTGTTAGATTTGCAATCACAAATCTCAGACTTTTTTCTGAAATAGTATTTTTAACTAAAAATGCTATATAAATTTAAAAATTATAAATAATTATATTATAGCATAATAAAATATTTATTTTGCACAAAAACTCAAATTAAACTTAAAAACTAATCAAAATAATGTTTATCAATATAGGACTATCTAATTAGAAATTACAAATTTATTTCCATTTTTTTTAAATTCCCCCACTGTGCGTTAGCCGTCTAGCTAATAAAGATCATAATTAGTGGTTGAATTTTGAAGTCGCCTAAAAATTGGCAACATTAAATTATTCCTAAGCTTTACTTAAACATTTATTTAAATTATTACCTTAAATGTGTTTTGATAATTAAAAGAGCTACATTTTAAATCTGCTAAATTGTGTGTGACTTTAACAAGAAACTTATCTATCTCGTGGTTTTTCTGTGCTATTTTATAGCTCTAACCTGTAATGAAAAACTTTTTAATTACCATCAACTTGAGCGATAATTAAATATTTAAATACTTTGAACGGAATTTATGAGCAAATTAGTTTATGGTTTAAACCAAATACCAGTAAATGTGTGGTAAAACAAAAAATAACAGATTAAAAGTCTGTTTGGTTAAAAGTTCCAAAAAAAAAAAAACATTTTACTGTTAAATGCAGCCATAAAAGAAGAAATAAAAAAATATATTTTACGCATTTCCCTAAATTCTATAAACCTTCATTTACATCTATATTTGTTTTTTTTTATTTTTTTATTTCTAGAATATCCCAAAAAGATTTTACAATATTGCCGGAAATATGATTTCCAAGGCTTCCGTTCATTAGTATTTTTCCAATATCATGTCATGCTGAGTGACCCGGCGGAAATACAGGTAAATAAATTACACTGGCATACACACACACACACACACATGCTATTAAGTATAATATTCAATTACACAAACATATTTTCGTTACCCCCTTTTTTTAGGTTTTATTTTTAATTTTGTTGTTTCCTTTATTTTCTATGTATTTTTAGAATATGCTCTCCAGCTCTGCTTTATTGTATAAAGAACATTTGTATTCGTTTTTACGCCCCTGGCTAGGTGACGGTTTACTTACTAGCTCCGGTGCTAGATGGCTGAAACATCAAAAGATTTATATGCCTGCATTTGATGGCCAGGCTATAGACGGCTATATGCAGGTGGTAAATAAAACAGGCAACAAATTTGTTCACAAATTGCATGATTATGCCGCCAAAGGTGAAATGTTCGATATACAACAATTGGTTAGGAAATGTACACTGGATATTGTGTGTGGTAAGTGGGTAAAATATTATAAATTAAATTTGTTTCTAGGAACAGGTAATTAATGTGAAAAATTATATAAAAGGTAAATGCAAAACAATCCTTGTTAGATTTGCACCAGAAAACTCCTAAAGGTTGTGAATATTATTAGAAAAATTTATCGATACGATTGAAGCTCAAATTAAACAACCAAAAGACCTATGATTTAAGGTTAACTAAGACTACATATAGACCCACGTTTGAGGCTCAACTTAGACTACATAAAGGCCTATGATTGATGCTCAACTTAGAATACATAAAGACCTACGATTGAAGCTCAACTTAAACAACATAAAGACCAACGATTGAAGCTGAACTCAGACAACATAAAGACCTACGATTGAAGCTCAACTTAAACAACATAAAGACTTATGATTGAAGCTCAACTTAGACTACATAAAGACCTACGATTGAAGCTCAACTTTGACTACATAAAGACTTACTATTGACGCTTAACTTTAACAACATAAAGACTTACAACTGAAGCTCAACTTAGACTATATAAAGACCTACGATTGAAACTCAACTTAGACTACATAAAGACCTAAGATTGAAGCTCAACTTAAACAACATAAAGACCAACGATTGAAGCTCAACTTAAACAATATAAAGACCTACGATTGAAGCTCAACTTAGACTATACGAAGACCTACGATTGAAGCTCAACTTAAACAATATAAAGACCTACGATTGAAGCTCAACTTAGACTATATAAAGACCTACGATTGAAGCTCAACTTAAACAACATAAAGACCAACGATTGAAGCTCAACTTAAACAATGTAAAGACCTATGATTGAAGCTCAACTTAGACTACATAAAGACCTACGACTGAAGCTCAACTTAGACTACATAAAGACCTACGATTGAAGCTCAATTTAGAATACATAAAGACCTGAGAATCAAGCTCAACTTAAACAACATAAAGACCTACGATTGAAGCTCAACTTAGAATACATAAAGACCTGAGAATCAAGCTCAACTTAAACAACATAAAGACCTACGATTGAAGGTCAACGTAGGCTACATAAAGACCCACGATTGAAGCTCAACTTAGACTATATAAAGACCTACGATTGAAGCTTAACTTAGGCTACATAAAGACCTACGATTGAAGCTTAACTTAGGCTACATAAAGACCTACGACTGAAGCTCAACTTAGGCTACATAAAGACCTACGATTGAAGCTCAACTTAAACAATGTAAAGACCTATGATTGAAGCTCAACTTAGACTACATAAAGACCTACGGTTGAAGCTCAACTTAAACTACATAAAGACCTACGATTGACGCTCAACTTAAACAATATAAAGACCTATGAATGAAGCTCAACTTAGGCTACATAAAGTTCTACGATTGAAGCTCAACTTAGGATACATAAAGACCTACGATTGAAGCTCAAGTTTGACTGCGATTGAAGCTCAACTTGAACAACATAAATGCCTCTGCTTGAAGCTTAACTTGAAGCTGAACTTTAACAACAGCTCAACTTAGACTATGTAAAGAACTAAGATTGAAGGACAATTTAGACTACTAGAGACCTGGGATAGAAGCTCAACTTGGACTATATTGAGAGCTTTGAGCTCTAACTCCTATCGTGTCTTTAACATACATACGGACGGACACTGCTAGAGCATCTTAGATTTTTATAAGGACCCATGCTATATGACTTTTATGTCACTATCTTGGCACTCTGCCTTGTTTTTATATGATTTTATGAATTTAATTTCTTATTTTACTCTCTTCTCAGAAAACGCCACTGGTATAGCAAGCAACTCACTGGGTGATAAACCATCTGAAATGCAAAGGGCAATCACAGAGTAAGTCAATATGAATGCATTATTAAGAAACTCTTTACATTTTAATTAAATTCCGAATTCTTTTTGACTTCATTTCAAACTTTTTGTTTTTATTTGTTTACTTGTTAAACCATCCAATAACCACATATAAACACTTACGATGATGGTGATATTGTGTATTCTGTATGTTGATTCCTTTTGGTGTACTACAACTCTCTTAGCCTTTGTGATGTTATACAAGAACGTACTTTTAGCATTGTTAAGAGATTCGATACTTTGTTCCAATTAACACCATATTATGGCAAACAAAGAAGAGCTTTACGTTCTTTAAAAACTGAAATCAGTCGGGTAAGTACAATAGCAGTACAATGGCAACAATAACTGAAAAATAAATATTAAAATCTGTTTTAAGGGTTTTAAATGAAAAATAAAATAAATCGAAAAATAAAATAAATAAATTCGTACAAGATATTTAACATAACAAAACCTTTTATGTTTTAATTTAATAGATTGTGGAGCAACGAAGACGTCAATTGCAAGCTGCCAACACCACCACTACCACCAGCAACAATGCAGCTGACATGCTTGCAACAGACGCACACTTGAAACCGTTTTTAAATGTCCTTCTAAAGGCCAAATTGGATGGCAGAGAATTGAAACTCGGTGAAATATTTGAAGAAATATCCACATTTATATTCACAGTATGATATCAATGAATGAAATGACAGATTAATTGTCATTTCATGCTTTCGTTCTTAAAACATGAACATATTTAATTAATATTAAATTAATATGTATGTATTTTTTTCCTGTATTCTGTGTTGTATAAAAGGGTCATGATCCCACAGCGGCTGCTTTATCCTTTACTTTATATACCTTATCTCGTCATCCGGAGATACAACATAAAGTGTATGAAGAACAGCAACGTATTTTTAAATCAAAAACATTGGAGGAGTTTAAAACGTGTGAGGCCACTTTAAAGGAATTGGACGAAATGTCTTATTTGGAATTGGTATTAAGGGAAACCTTGAGATTGTATCCATCGGTGCCCTTAATAGCACGTACTAATCGCAAGGCTATCGATATAAGTAAGTTTTTAAAAGAAAATCTTTTTAATTTTATGTGTAATTGCAAGGTTTCAATGATTTTCAGATGGCACACAAATTTGCAAAAGAACTACGGTGATAATGTGTCTCATAGCCATGGGCTATAATGAGAAATATTTTGAAAATCCTTGTGAATTTAAACCCGAGAGATTTTCAAATGTTTCCAAGGACGAAAATATTGGCATAGAAGCTTTCAAATCGGTGCCTTTCAGTGCTGGACCCAGAAAGTGTATAGGTAGCTATGCATTCCTTATGTCTATTTTATACTCTTTTAAATTATGTTGTTTCTTTTTAGCTGAGAAATTTGCCACTTATCAATTGAAAGCTTTACTTTCTCTTATTTTACGCCACTATGAGATATTACCCGCCCAGGATGGTCTTCCGGCGGGTATTAATGATCATTCTCGCAAGGATTGTGTGCCAGAGAGTGAATTTGATCCGATTTTGAATATCAGAGTAACCTTAAAATCGGAAAATGGTATTTTAGTTAGACTTAAGGAGAGACAATAAATAACAAAGTCAACTGATTGGCTGCTTTATATTTAATAAACAAAATTTAGTTGTATTGATTAACATGTGTTTATTTTAATTAAGAAATGTGGTAAAATGGCGGCGAATGCAAATAAATATGGGATACTGATCTATTTAACTCCCAAAGTAGTGGTTTTACCTACTATTTATGGTGACAACTAGTTACGGAAGCTAATTGACCTCAGCCAGTTAAAAAGACATCGCATAGGCAGTCGAATAAACAAATCTACCTCCGACAACTCTCCAGTAGATTACTTCTGGTGGGTAAAATAACTACACACAGAAAACAGATTCATAGTGGCAACCGAATTTGTTGCCAATCGAATGATTCTACCTCAGTGATCGAATTTTACAGTTGTGGCTACAAAATTTCAGAAGGGCTAACAAAAGTTTGGTTGCTACATCTGAAATTCTTCTTAATCAACTGATTATCTGTTGATAAAGCCGAACAATTTTATGTGTACAACCGAATCATCCAATTGGCAACATATTCGGTTGATATTACGAATATGTTTTCTCTGTGTACTTGCTGTACAAAATAAAAGTTTAAAGCCACTACACAATAGGTTACTTAGAGACACTAAAGTGACAATTGACTTCATGATACGATACATGAGATATACTTAAGCAAAAAGAAAACAAGTAACAGAGCTATTTAAAATTATAATTTAATATTAAAAATTTTAAATATTTCTAGGTAAAAAAATTAAAAAAAAGAATTTCCAAATTTTCATTACAAAATTTTCTCAATTTTAAATAGCTACCGAATCGCTACACAGGTTATATTGATATATGAAACAAGTATGTAAGTTATTTGAGATCTAGAAAAAAGTTGGTTGAAAATATGCTGTCCTATCTCTAAATAATACAAGGATGGGTCAACAAGTCCAGGTCAACCGAAGTCGATATAGCCATGTCCGTATGTCTGTCCGTCTGTATGTTGAAATCAATTTTTCATAGCCCCCAAATAACTTACAAACATAATTGATACATTAATATATAGGGAATTCTTCCGGCTCGGTCGCTATTCAAAATCGAGAAAATCGGCCAACAAAGGGCTGAGATATAAGGAAAAAACCGGGACAACCTCGATTTTTGGCCTATTTTTGATCTATATCTGGATTACTAAGTCACTAATATAGACAATATGGATATGTAATGATAGATATTTCAAAGTCCATTGCTACGATTTATATAAGGCTATAGCAATTTGGACCTACAATGGGTCAAAATCAGGGAAAATAATTTTTTAATCCGAAAAATTCTTTTTATAGTTTTTTTTTTTTCAGTAATAAGTTTAAACAAAATTTAAAAAAAAAATTTGGAAAAAAAATTTAAAATAAAAAACTTCGAAAAAAAAAATTGAAAATAATTTTGAAAAATTTTTTTTTTAATTTAAAAAACAATTTAAAAAAATTTTTTTTTTTAAATTTTTAAAAACAAAAATATTTCAAATTTTTATTTTAAAGTATAATATGGTGAAGGGTATATAAGATTTGGCACAGCCGAATATAGCTCTCTTAATTAATCTCCAATGTTTCACCAATTTGTTTACCCTTTCCAAAAAATAAGATTTGTCGAGGTCAAATCTCCTTCCACCGAGACATTTCCTCAGATTTGGAAACAAGAGTCACTCAGGGCTTATTTCGGAGAGAGCATTTCGTTGCCTAATTCATGGAAACTGCACATGTGTGTACCCTTTTATGCAACCGATTGTGAGCAAACGCGGCAGCCATCTTGCGGAAAGCTTTCTCATACCCAAGTAATCATTCAAAAATAAAAACCACTGAGCCATGCATGTTACCTATGGCTTCCACAATCTGTCCCATTTTCAATTTCCGATCGGCCAACACCATATCGTGATTTTATTTTTCAATTGTTTCGGGTGTAGAGACCTCAACTGGGCATCCAGGATGTTCGACTTCTTGCGTGCTTGTACGGTCACAACGAAATTCAGTAAACCTCTTTTTTACCATTGAAATTGATGATGCACAGTTCCCATAGTATTTATCATACTTATCCTTTAGTTGAGTGATGGTTTTTTTTCCGCAAAAAATAATGCTTAATGAACAGACAAAATTCACTTTTTCTCAATTTGAACAATCTATCAGCTTGTTCAAATTTTGTCAGAAGACAACTGACAAGAACAGTGTTGCCATTTCAAGAAATATTGCACAACTTCAGATTATTGAAGAAGCATGTAGCGGAGCAGAGATAATGGTGGAGAACAATTTTATACCTTTAGAGCAAATATTTTTCAGGGTAATGTGGCATTTTAAAATAATCTCAATTGGTACAAAAGCAACTCAAACAATTTGAAAATTTGTTACAATTTATTGCTAAAGTAATGAACATGTGCAATAGTTTTAGATAAATAAATATATGACAGTGTATGTATTCTCACAAATACCCTGCAGTTCTTGGAAAAAGTCCGACTTTGAGGAATATTGACATTGGTTATCCAATAAATTACTGCCAATGCTCTTGATAACGAACTAGCAGTATTATTGGTGAAATGTAATGCAGAGAAAATCATAAATCAATATGAATGGTTAATTGAAAACTTACAAATTTTACCCTTATAACTGCAGGTTTATTTAGAAAAATATTTTCTAAATATTTCTAATTAAATATTTCAAAGCTTAGTAGAAAAGTTTGAAATTTTTGTAGTTATCCAAAAGAGAAAGTTTCCTCAAATTTGACAGTAACTTTTAGTTTTTCTTTTTCTTTTGGAATATGTATCATCATTAAAAACTGAAACACACACATATGTATGTCTATATATCGAATGTTTGCATTTCTTAACTTTTTTACTTTGAAAAACAATCACACAGTGTTAGAGACACACGACACATGTGCAATTAAAATACGTGTATTGACAAAGTTGCAAAACAAAAGTTTTTTTTTTTAAAGGATGTTAAAGGACTTTAATGATTTCTAAAGTTCAGTTGTCTTGAATATGTGTAGACATTGAAGTACTGTCCATTAAATTCTTACTTGTTTAATATACATTACTTTTTGTAGCCTAATAGCCTACTACCAGCTTTACCTTGTATCACTTCTATAACTACTTATTCGTAATTCAAACAGTAATCAAGTTTTATGTGTAGCTTAGCCACCCTTTGGTTGAATGTTTAATTATTGAATACTTAACCTACAAATGTTTGCTCTCAGGTTGAGAGCTTTAAATTAACAAGATGTGCTCAGCTTAGCAGGCTGGTAGGTCGGCTTTACGAAGACATATGTGTAAGTGAGTTCGTATTACTTAATAGTGGATTCAGTTGACTTTTTAGTTTGAGTACGTTTTTCTTTCGAACCTTCCTTTAGTAATGAGATACCACTTAATGAATGTTTTAAACCTGTATTTTTGATTATCATGGGTTAGTGAAGTCCAATTTACCATGAATGAGTGTCAAGGGCAGGTGCGGATCCACAGGGGGTGAAATAGGAATTTTCCTCATCCCGAAAATGAAAAGTTTTAATATAAAAAATAAGAAAAAAAGATGAATGTAGAACAAGTTTCAAAACTCAATTTTCATATTTTTAAAGATTTTGTTAAACAAATTTCATAATTTTTTATAATCTCATTGGGTTTTATTGAGAATATAATAGGGAATAAAAATATGAAAAAAATTATAAAAATATCTCTTATAGTTTTTCCGTACCTGCGGAATAAATTTTGAAATTTTCGAGAAAAACAAATTATTTTGCCATTTTTTGGCGAGTGCTCTTTATTTCCTTACTGTTATGAATTTTAAGTGAAACCTATTCAGAATATTATAGTCCAGATAATTCTAAATATACTTTGAAAGTTTTACTTAAATTGGAAAACGCTAACATTAAATCGTTAAGGTCAAAGGTCAAATTTTTCAATATTTGGAATTTCTAATTTAAAGATAGCGAAATGTTATTTATTTTTGGGCCGATTTTGATGAATCTTAAGAAAAATATAAAATGAAGTCTAGTATTTATAAAAACAGAACAAATATGGAAATTAACGCTTATGGCACTTAAAACTCAAAAAAACCTTGTATATTAAATTAAAAATTTGGGATTTAAAATTTTATAATTTCTTTTGGTACTTTTGTTTTTATGGTTTATAATTAAATATCTATGGGTAAATAAAATACAAAAAAAAAATTTTTCTTTTTTTTTTGTTTCACAAAATTTCAAATAAAATGTGCTGAAATGTCTTGAAATTTTCAGCATTTGATTTTAAAATGACGGACCTTGGAAGCATCGATAAAGTGCAAAATAAGAATCACCCTATGATGCCATATTTTATTCAAGTCAATCGAATAAAATTAAAAATATATCAAAGAATACAGTCTTTTAAAACTCAGTTTTTCTACAGAAGCATACGCTTCTTATTCGCTTTAGTTTATATAACTAATTGACAGATTTATCAAACTAAACTGAAAGAGTGAAAAATTATGATTAATAAACACATGAGTTGATCATAAGCGATTTGCTGGAGAACTCTACATAATATTTAGAAAATTTTTCTGACAAAATTTTTATAAAAACTTTTAAAAGCTTCGTTCATTTGATCGCGGTCAAAATTAAGTTTATTTATGGAGCTTGATTTCATTCACCTTAGTGGTCTAAATCTTAAATATTATGGTTGGATTCAGAAACACTAGACTAGAAAACTATTTTAAAAATTACATATATGTACATATGTACATATACATATATGAATGAAAAACACAACATCGGGGATCATGAGCATTATCTACTGACTAGCCCAGACGTAAAATAAAGAACCGAAAGGATTTAATACAAACAATTAAGAGTGCCGAATCTTATATTTTCTTCACCAAATAATACTTCAAAATACAAATTTTTAATATTTCTAAGTAAACAAAATTAAAATAAAATATTTTTTCAAAATTTTTTTAAATATTTTTTCAAAATTTTTCAAATTTTTTTTTGTTTAATTTATTAGCGCTAAATTTTATAGGAATCAATTTGTTTGTATTAATTTTTTTTTTTAAGAGGAATTTTTTTTTGGTGAAAAAAAAATTCTTTGCAAAAATAATTAATAATTATTAACGCAAAAATTGTATGGGAATCAATTTGTATTATTTTTTTTTTTTTTTTAATTTATTTGAAAAAATTATTTTTTTTTTGGATATCCGTATTGTCCATATTAATGACTTAATAATCTATTATTGGATATCCAAATTATACTTTAGAATAAAAATTTTTAATATTTCTAAGTAAACAAAATTAAAAAAAAAAATTTTAATATTTTTTCAAAATTTTTAAAAATATTTTTTCAAAATTTTTAAAAATTTTTTTTCTCAAATTTTTTTTCCAAATTTTTTTATTTAATTATTAACGCAAAAATTGTATGGGAATCAATTTGTATTATTTTTTTTTTTTTTTAATTTATTTGAAAAAATTATTTTTTTTTTTTTTGGTGAAAAAAATTCTTTGCAAAAAAATATATGCCGTTACAAAGGCCTTTCAAATATCTATTATTGGATATCCGTATTGTCCATATTAATGACTTAATAATCCAGATACAGATCACAAATAAGTGAAAAATCGAAGTTGTCCTTGTTTTTTCCTTATATCTCAGCCATTTGAGGGCCGGAAGAATTCCCGACATATTAATATATGAATCATGCATGTTAGTTATTTGGGGGCTACGGAAATTTGGTACTTTTTCATCTAATGGTACTTTTTTTCATATATACATAATAGTTGACTGACATGCTTTTGAGTAAAGAAAGAATAAAGGATAGGAAACATTGTGTTATTAAGGTACCAAAAAGGTACAACTAATGATACTTTTTCGTTCTTAAAATGGTACTTTTAGAATTTGCTACAATAATGAATCTAAAATCAGGAAACATACAAGATCCTTAGAATCTACAATAAAGGGAATTGCAGGTACTTTTTTCCTACTAAAAGTACTTTATTAATATTTTATGAAATTTATGGTTTGGAGTGAATGAGAACTCAGGGTATCACCTAAAACAATTTCCTTCTTTGACAAACCAAACCAAAACATTTTAATTTATTGCCAACTTGATCAATTCTAACAACTTATAATTGACTTAATGCACAAATTCCAAATTTGTTAGCAACACAATCTTTAATTTATAATTTTTTTTATGACATCAAATTTATAGATTAAAAGCAATTATTTTTTTTTTTTTTTTTTGGTTTCAACTAGTTAAAAACTAAACACACTTGTCAAAGATTTTCGATCTTCATAAGTCAACACCACACAACCAAAAAAAGAAAAAAAAAATCAGGCGATTAAAATAATGATGCTGCTGATGGTGATAGATTTAGACCAGTTTTTGTGTATTATGACCAGTTATGGTTTTTTTAGACCAACTAAATAAAAATGCAAACAATACTGAAATATTTCTAAATATATAAAAAAAATAATTTGCATAGAAAACTAACAAAGAAGTAAAAAAAATATTTAAATGCTAATTGGGTTGTGATAGATTATGACATTTTATTTTACTTATTTTATTTAAATAAAATAAAATAGTATTATGTTTTTAATGTTACTAACAACAGCTAAATGACGTATTTCATAAAATTATTATAAAAAAAAAAAAAAAACTTATTTTTAATAATACTCTATAACATGTACATATATTAGTAATAAAACTTAAAAACTTTGACAGAATTTAGTTTAAAGCAAATAGTAATCATTTTAGTATATAAACTTAAGAAATCTTAATGCAAATTATCAGTTTATTTGAGAATCTAAAACAAATCAAATCTTAAACAAAAATGTTCAAATTTGTAAGTAAACAAAACATAATTAAGAAGAAAAAACTACTAAAATTTGTATAAAACCCCAATTTCTTCAAAACAGGTTGTTATCTGTGCCTTGTTGGCTACCGCCGCCACTGCTCAACGTCACGGTTTTGGACATGGCAATGCTGGACATGGTGTCAGCAAATCCAGCGATGATGTTCATGCCGAAATCATCTCAGCTGGTTCTGATGTACGTGCCGACGGTTTCGATTATCATTTGGAAACCACCAATGCCATCAGTGCCAAGTCTAGCGGTGATGCTTACGGCAATGTCCATGGTGATTTCCAATGGATTTCCCCTGAGGGTGAACACATTGCAGTAAGCTATGTTGCCGATGAAAACGGCTACCAGCCCAACAGTGATGTCTTGCCCACCCCACCACCAATTCCAGCTGCCATCTTGAGATCTTTGGAATACATTGCCAGCCATCCACCCAAGCAAGAAGTCCAACATGGTCGTAGATTCTAAGAACATTTTAGTTGAGTTACTTTATTGTTCGCCTTGTTTTTCTGTTAACATATTGTTAATGGATTTTTTTTTGAAGTTTGAATAAAGGATTTGTTTTTTAAATCTATATAGTTTTGATGTATTTGTTAAAGGTTGAACAAAGTTTAGGATTTTTATGAAATAGTCAGGATAAATATTTATGTATTTACTTTAATAAGCTTTCATTAAGAAGATTTCGGGAAGAAACTGGCAACATTGCTCTTTTCATCCATTTGGTCAAAGGTTAATTGCTTATTAAAACATAATTTATAAAAAGTGGAATAAACATGGAAAAGGAATGATACGAGTAGCTCCAACAAATTACATGCAAAACGGAGAATGACAAGAAAGATATGCCATAGAGAAATACACATAGAGTGATTACTAGAACCCAAACAACATCTCCTGATAAAGACCTAACTCAGTTGTAAAAACCCTAAGTGGTGAGAATGTATTAGTACAAAAAACTATGTGAAAGCAAAAACATCATACAAGTGATTATTTTTAGTTATTTTTGTTTGTTTGAGTTTTTACACCATTCACCGGATCGTTATAGATAGCGAATTCGATATAGCCATGTCCTACTGTCCGTCTGTATGTTGAAATCAGCTTTCCGTGGCCTCCAAATAACTTACATGCTTGATTCATACATCAATATATCGGGAATTTGATACAATCGGCCCACAAATGGCTGAGATATAAGGAAAAAACCAGGACAATCTCGATTTTTTACCTATTTTTGATCTATATCTGGATTACTAACTCATTAATATAGATAATATGGATATTATTATTATTAGTGAGGCTATACGCACTGCGACCCATGAGATCTTTTCTGCAGCCTAAGATTTTTCAACCCAATAGATTTAGGCTACGTATGAAGCCAATTATTTTATTAGGTGAGAGAGCAGTTACATCCCCCGGAGCCATAAGAGCCCTTCCTTGCCATTTAGTTCTGCACGTTACCAGCATTGGGCATTCGCATAGAACATGTTCAGAGGTTCCAGCATTAAGTTCACAAGACCTACACTGTTTACTCACGACATTACCTAAAACAAATTGGTGATGCCTTAATCCACAGTGTCCGGTGAATAATCCAGTAAGTATTCTCAAGTTACCCTTACCGAGCGAAAGCAATTACTGGGATCTACATCTGGATAGGGTAATGAACCGTTTGGACTATCTTAATCCTGATAAATTCCTTCAAAATATAGCAAATTCCGATTTAACGAATACGTTCCAAAGTGTATCCACATGGGATGCCAAAGAATGATTCAGGACCTATAAAAGAGCGTCGGGCGCCCCTGCGCGTTCATTGCCAGCATGACCTTCATGACCAAGTACCCAGCACAATGTGAGTTCATTGTGTGCTCCGAGTTCATTCAAGGATGTCCAGCAGTACATAACAACACCAGACCTCACCTCATGTGATGATAATGCTCTAAGAGCTAGCTGGCTACCAGACATAACAAATATCCTAGTATTCCTTAATCTCCTTCTTAAACATTCGTTGGAGCATATAAGGATGACGTAAATTTCCGCCTGAAATATTGATGGGAATGTACTCATTGAGATATCCCTTTGAAAATTGGGCCCATAAATACCATCCCCAGTGTCACCATTAGCCTGTTTGGAACCATCAGTAAACCATACTTGATCGGCATTATTCTGCCAGCATGTCTGATTTAACCACTCGTCCTTTTCAGGTATAAGGAGCCTAAACTTCCTATGTAACACCAGAGGATCAATACTAGGATCATTATCAAAGATACCTAGGATTCGCATGTGCCCAACCAGATCTCCCGGCATTACACTGGATATCCCCGGTAATCTGGATGCACTCCTATAGGTCTCCTTCATTACCAATATATGTAAGGGTGAAATGTGGAGGATAGCATCCAGATCATGAGTGGGACATGTACTCATGGACCCAGTAATAGAGACACAGACGTGGCGATATTCCTTGTCAAGTAATGCTCTCGATGTCATCTGTTCCACCATGCCAATGCAGCATATGTTATTATTGGCCTAATTACCGTAATAAAAGAGCAGTAAATCATCTCCGGTTTTAACCCCACACATTTTACCAAAAAGTCGCTGGCAGGCATATATTGCCCTAGTAGCTCCATGTGAGAGTCCTATCGAGTGTAACACCAAGATATTTTACCTCCTTAGAAAACCCTATAGATGAGCCATGAGGCTCTATGAGTCTAAAAACTATCCATTTGATAAATGCTACATGAATTGTCTTGGATGGGTTAATGGTCAGCTGCCTTTCCAAGCACCACTTGGTGATTATATTTAGAGTAGTCTGCATCCTTTCCGATATCGTTACGTCATCCCACCCAGTAACAGAAATTACTAAGTCGTCTGCGTAATTATATGTATGTGCGGAAACCTAAGTTGTTAAGTTCTTCCAGGAGATCATCGATAACTAGAGTCCACAATAGAGGCGATAGTACGCCACCTTGTAGACATCCCCTAGTTGCTCTAATGATCTTCGATGATCCTCCTAACTCCAACTTAATAATCCTGGATGACAGCATTTCTAAAATCCATTTCCTTATACAATACGAATATACAATAATAGATATTTCAATGACCTTTGGAACGTCGTATATAAGGCCAAAGTAAGTCGGATCAAAATCGGAAAAATATTTTTTACTCCAAATTTTTTTTTTTCACCAAAAAATAAATTTTTCAGAAATAAATTTAAAAACTATTTAATAACACAGGGCAACAAAATCGAAAGAATGTTAGCGTCTTTTTAAACCTCTACATAATTTTGATGGAATTCTATGGAGAGGTTTTTTTTTACACATAATTAATGATAACTCAAAAACGGTTAATCCCATATTATTAAAATAAACTTAGAAATATTTAAACATACACAACCTTTAATCCGTTTATGTATTGCGTTTTAATAAAATCGGTAGTTTTGGAGTTATAATAACAAATTGAAGCAAAAAATAGATTTTTTACGTGAAAATAAAAATTTTGTTGTTTTAAAAAAATCATGAAAAATCGAAAACAGCAGAAATTATTTAAATTTATGGCTTCATCGCAAAGCCACATGTAATAGAAACAAAATGAGATATAGATCTTAAAAATCTATGGATTATTTTCGAATTTATTCACAATTAAGTGAATTCGCTCATTTTCACAAAATTTTAGTTTTTTTGTGAGATATTCATAAAATTGAGCTGTTAATGTTCTTCTTTCGATTGATTGAATTTTGAAAACATTTTCCCCATGCTATGTACAAATTTTCACGTATATATTGCGTTTCACTTGGCTTAGTAGTTTCGGAATTATAATAACAAATTGAAGCAAAAAATATATTTTTTACGTGAAAATAGCAAATTTTTTTGTTTTAAAAAAATCATGAAAAATCGAAAACAGCAGAAATTGTTCACATTTATGGCTTTATCGCAAAACCACATGTAATAGAAACAAAATGAGATATCGATTCTTAAAAATTGATGGATTATTTTCGAATTTATTCACAATTAAGTAAATTCGCTCATTTTCACAACATTTTAGTTTTTTGTGGGATATACATTAAATTGAGTAGTTAATGTTCTTCTTTCGATTGATTGTAATTTGAAAACCTTTTCTCCATGCTATGTACAAATTTTCACATATATATTGCATTTCACTCGACTCAGTAGTTTCGGAGTTATAATAACAAATTAAAGCAAAAAATATATTTTTTTTTGTGAAAATAGCAAATTTTTTTGTTTTAAAAAAACCATGAAAAATCGAAAACGGCAGAAATTGTTTAAATTTATGGCTTTATCATAAAGTCACATGTAATAGAAACCAAAGAAAATATCGATCTTAAAAAGCTATGGATTATTTTTAAATTTATTCACAATTAAGTGAATTCGCTCATTTTGACCAAATTTTAGTTTTTTGTGGAATATACATAAAATTGAGCAGTTAATGTTCTTCTTTCGATTGATTGAATTTTGAAAACATTTTTCCTATGCTATGTACAAATTTTCACATATATATTGCGTTTCACTTGGCTTAGTAGTTTCGGAATTATAACAAATTGAAGCAAAAAATAGATTTTTTACGTGAAAATAATTTTTTTTTTTTTGTTTTAAAAAAATCATGAAAAATCGAAAACAGAAGAAATTGTTCAAATTTATGGTTTTATCGCAAAGCCACATGTAATAGAAACAAAATGAGATATCGATCATAAAAATCTATGGATTCTTTTCGAATTTATTTACAATTAAGTGAATTCGCTCATATTCACAAAATTTCAGTTTTATGTGGAATATACATAAAGTTGAGCAGTTAATATTCTTCTTTCGATTGATTAAATTTTGATAACCTTTTTCCCATGCTATGTACAAATTTTCACATATATATTACGTTTTAATCGGCTCAGTAGTTTTGGAGTTATAATAACAAATTGAAGCAAAAAATAAATTTTTTACGTGAAAATAGCAAATTTTTTTTTTTTTTAAAAATCATGAAAAATCGAATACGTCAAAAATTTTTCAAATTTATGGCTTTATGGTAAAGCCACAAGTAATAGAAACAAAATGAGGTATCGGTCATAAAAATCTATGGATTCTTTTCGAATTCACTCACAATTAAGTGAATTCGCTCATTTTCACAAAATTTTAGTTTTTTGTGAGATATTCATAAAATTGAGCTGTTAATGTTCTTCTTTCGATTGATTGAATTTTGAAAACATTTTCCCTTTGTTATGTACAAATTTTCACATATATATTGCATTTCACTCGACTCAGTAGTTTCGGAGTTATATTAACAAATTGAAGCAAATAATATATTTTTTACGTGAAAATAACAATATTTTTTGTTTTAAAAAAATCATAAAAAATTTAAAACAGCAGAAATTGTTTAAATTTATGGCTTTATCGAAAAGTCACATGTAATAAAAACAAAATGAGATATCGATCTTAAGAATCGTTGAATTATTTTCGAATTTATTCACAATTAAGTGAATTCGCTCATTTTCACAAAATTGTAGTTTTTTGTGGGATATACATAAAATTGAGTAGTTAATGTTCTTCTTTCAATTGATTGAATTTTGAAAAGCTAAATTATACCATCGCTAGATATGAAATTATACTTAGGGCCTCATTTTATGAAACGAAGCGTTTAGAAACCTAAGTAATTTGTATGAAGAATACTGGGAAAAAGATTTGAAACTTAAATGTTTTCCATACAAACTCTGTTTAACGTTTGTCGTTGCGTTTTATAAAATGAAGCCCTTAATCCAATTTTTATGATAATTGAGAATAATTTTTGGTTTGTTTTTTTATGCTGAGATATGTAAATGCTCTAAGTCCATTTTTTCAACTAAGTATATTTTTCTATAAGAAACCTGAAAAAATAAGGAAAAACAAAACACTTTTGTTTTATCTTATAAAATACTACATATTTTTTTTTTTTTTAGAACATATAGCTACTCGTTATAAGATTTCTATAGAAGGCGGAAGCAATAACAGATTAAGAATTCAGCTGACCTATTGTTATGATAAAAAAACAAAATATTGGTAGCGATACACATTAAAACTTCTGTCATCGTATAGACGACTACATGTCTGTTTTGTATTTCCATTCACAATAGATCTGTCAAATAAATAAACATAAACAATGGTATGCATGCAGTATGCAAATGCTGCATATAATCGTCATTTCTTTTCAACAAAATTCTCTCAACATCAGATTCAAGCAAAGTGTGTCCATGACATTGGTATATGTGTATGCTAGTACTGCTTACACAGATACAAATCTGTAAAAAATGCTAAAAATATTATGGCAAATACTTCCAAAACATGTTAAAGCAAACATTACTGCTCAACATATAAGCAAACCATCAATAAGACACCGTATATGTCAACAATAAAATATATTTATGATTTAAGTTTAAAATGAAATAAAAAAAATCATATAAAAACTGAAGAAATCATAAGAAACAGTATCAGTTAATTTTAGATCATTTAACAAATCAAATCAAAAACAAACAAACAAAAATGTTCAAATTTGTAAGTACAGGAAAATGATTTTTAAATTTTTTTAACAAACGAAAATACTTAATTATTATTTTATTATTTAAAATAGGTCGTTATCTGCGCCTTGTTGGCTACCGCCGCCACAGCTCAACGTCACGGTCATGGTCATGCCCAGGCTCATGGTTTCGCCAACACTCGTGGTGTTAGCAAATCTGTTGCAGCCTCCAGTGATGATGTTCATGCTGAAATCATCTCGGCCGCTTCTGATGTACGTCCCGATGGTTTCGATTATCATTTGGAAACCACCAATGCCATCAGTGCCAAGTCTAGCGGTGATGCTTATGGCAATGTTCAGGGTGAATTCCAATGGATTTCCCCTGAGGGTGAACACATCGCAGTAAGCTATGTTGCCGATGAAAATGGCTACCAACCCAACAGTGATGTCTTGCCCACCCCACCACCAATTCCAGCTGCCATCTTGAGATCTTTGGAATACATTGCCAGCCATCCACCCAAACAAGAAGTCCAACATGGTCGTAGATTCTAAGAATGTTATTGTTGTTAAAGTATTTGTTGGAAATCAATAAATGATTTGTTAAAAAAATATATAAATAATTTGTTAAGTTATGCTTAAATACTTAATTAGTCAATAGATTCATATTAAAACTTCGTTAAAAAAGAATAACATAAAACATGTAGATTTGAAAATTTGAAATACGCTGCAAAATTTTCAATTCGCAATAGATTTGTGAAAGTACTGAGGACATCTGTACCCTGTAATCAATACAGTCCATTCTCAATACCAAAAACTACTACTACTCTACTTAATACTTCCAGAATTATATTTCTACAGACAATAAGCAAAAACTACAACACTTTAAGTTTGTTTTTATTTAAATATACATTTATAAAAGTTAAATAAAGCTTCACAGTATTTACTCTTAGGCCCTAATTTTGTAAAACACGTCACCAAAGTGATATTTATGTGGATTTAATTTAAAAAAATTTTAAATTTGATTTTTCCACAGAAATATCACTTTGGTGACGTGAGTTACAAAATTAGGGCCTTATTACATTTTCAGAATCAAAAGATATTTGATATTTAAACCACTCTATTAAAGCATTTATTTTGAAGGACTTACCATATTATGTTGCTCTCGGCTTATGGATATCATAATCTGAGAACAACATTTTATGATAAAATTATTCATCATATAAATGGTTGTCACAAACATATACATGTTTACTGTAACCATATATATGGTTGATACAATCATGTGAATCGTAAATTAACCACATTATTGTTACCACAATCATATGTATAGTTACTGTGACTATAATATTGTTAAAAATTTGAAATGGTTACAGTAAACATACACTAATGTAGAACTGGTTTCAGTAACAATGCGAAACTTTATTTGTTTTATGCGTGTAGCTACCTAACTGGTAACTTGATCTGCTACTTAACTAACTATTTTAACATGTCCGGATGCTAACTGACCATAAATACTAAGCTAAAAAGACACACAAAACGTTTAAAGTGACTACACTCCAGATTACTTAGAGACACTTAAGTGACAACTGTCTTCACGCTAGATTACTGGGATGTATAAAGTAACCAATTATCTTCTCTCTGCACTAAAAAGAGCACATAAGTGTCAAATTACCAAAATATATAAATTGGAGTTAGTCAAGTGATAAAACATTTGTGAAGATTACTGTCTATAAGGAATACATTGGGACTACTTGCTTAACTGCTGGGTATAGAAATGAAATGATCCATGTATGTAATGTCATCACATGAGAACGGCTTCTTCTGTTTTTTTTTTTTTATTCGATTCGAAATTTTCAGATGATTTTTAAAGAAAAAAAATATCAAAAATTCGGAAATTAAATTTGTAATATATTGCCTCCTTTTCACTTCCCATTTTTCTTAATAATAGAATTTTTTTGGAGAAACTTGAAGAACTAACATTAGTAAATAGCTATCGAGCGATGCCGAGGCAGTCAACTAGTATAACATAATTTTCATTCAATCTGGAGTAGATTTGTATTCAGAAAAATGGTATCATTTAAAGCTGATGATTTCGTTATGTTTATCCAAAAATACAAATAGTTTTAATTGTGGCTCAACGTCGTTCAGTTAAGAATCCTTTGTTCTCATTTGATTATTGTTAGTTCTATTTATAAACAGAAATATAAACAAGTAAATATCTTTAGGTTAACAAACATAATTTTTTTTTTTTTTTTTTTTTTTGTTCAAAATTTTTTTTTTTTTTAAATTTAAAAAATAATAATTTTTTTTTCAAAAAGTTTTTTTTTATTTTTTTCAAAATTTTATTTATAATTTTTTAATTTTACTAGTGAAAAAAAAATTTTTGGCAAAAAAAATCAGGTTAAAAATATTTTTCCCGATTTTGACCCATTGTAGGTCCAAATTACTATAGCCTAATATAGATCGCTGCAATGGACTTTGCATATTGTCTATATTAATGACATAGTAATCCAGATATAGATAAAAAATAGGCCAAAAATCGAGGTTGGCCCGGTTTTTTCTTTATATCTCAGCCATTTGTGGGCCAATCTTCTCGATTTTAAATAGCAACCGAGGCGGAAGAATACCCATATATTGATGTATGAATCAAGTTTGTAAGTTATTTGGAGTCTTCAGAAAATTGATTTCAACAGATGGACAGACAGACGGACAGGGTTTATTGACTCTTCTATCTATAAGGATCCAGAATATATATACTTTATAGGATCGTTATATACGTTCACATTCGTTTACACATTTGTTTACATGTAAATAATGCACTAAAGCAATGCGACCTTCATCAAGCGAAATTACACTCGATCTGGGTGGAAGGAGAACTTAAGATCAATATTCGAAATTGCAGGTTTTGGTTGTCTTAACTTGTTTCTTAATGAATTTGTTTTTTTGTAGAAATGGAAATGTTCCAGGCAACAACATAATTTAACATATCGCACTGGTTCCTCCAAAGAGAGTCAACTCAAAATTTTTCAATTTTCACTTTTTGAAAGAAATCGATGTACAGTGGTCATATCTACCCACTGTAAAAATCTTACATCATTTTCTTTACTCTTTCGCCAAAAACTACAGTTGTATCCGTCTTCAACTTTCATTGTAATGTATTTATACCCTACACCACCATAGTGGGGATGGTATATTGGATTTGTGCAGATGTAACGCTCATAAATATTAATCTAACTTCCACATAAAAGTATACCAATCGACTCAGAATCACTTTCTGGGTCAATTAAACGATGTTCGTCCGTCTGGCTGGCTGGCTGTCCATGTAAACCTTTTAAGATATTTCGATAAAATTTGGTACATATCAATATATCGGCCCAAGGAAAAAGGCTATTGAAAATTGACATTAATCAAATTACCAAATTTCATGGTGTTCGATCCATAATTTGTCATAGCTTCCAAATAAGGCCAACTTCCGAAAGACACTCACGAATATAAATTATGGAAATTTTGAAAGAAAAATGTTTTTGCTCATTTACTTAGTGTAGGGTATTATATGGTCGGGCTTGACCGACCATACTTTCTCACTTGTTTTGTATAGTTTTTGGTTTTTTTTATTCATATGTGCTGGGGGAAAAAATACTATAAGAGGTGTTAATGTAAAGTTGAATAACTAATATAGTTTTCATCCGATTAGAAAAATTAAAGCAGTGTTTTGTAAAGAACTAAATTTTATTTATATATTGTTATACATTTTTAAGCATTCATATGAAAATAAGCAATGAAAAGTTTCTAAAATCAAAAAAGTTTATAATTTTTTTTTTTAAATTACTGAGTTGCTCAACATGTTTGCAAGCCATTTGTTTATAGGCATGAAAAGGCAGTTGCTTTTATATATCTTTTAAATAATAAGTTTAGCTTTATTTCTATTTTAAAATAAGATCGGCGGCAAACGGTGCCAACAGTTAAAATCCTAGTCAAAGTTGTGTAGGTAAGCCAAAAAACGTTGTATATTTTAAGTGAAGAAATTTCAAATCTGCTAACAATATATACAAAGCTCATATTGAAAATAGAATCTGGACAAAATACCCTTTCCAACAAGGTAAAACAATGCTAAAACAAATAATTATAATTATTAAAAATACGCCTTTGAATATGGTATAATTTTAACTCTCCAAATCTTTAAAGTCGAAATAGTGTGTTCTGCCGCCATTTTCGAATACTTCTGTTGACATAATAACTATAATTTCTGCAAATAATTATTGCTTGACATCTTAGCTTTACGATACAACTTAACTTATGGTTAATTTCAAACATTTGCAAAAATCAATTATGAGCTGCATACACCTTATATTATCCACTGTGCAATGGTATAATTGAGGATGCATAGAAAATACTAAAAAAAGAACTGAGATATTCAATATTCTTTAAAATGTCTTACTTTCGGATTTCAAGTACTAAAAAAACATAAATATTTTTGGTATTATTTATTTTTTGGTTTAATTGTAATGTTTTCGTTCTTTTTCTTAATAAAATACTTAACTAATACACAAAATTCGTGGTTTTATTTTCAATTTATAATTAATATATAAATTATTCGGTTAATCGAATAATTTAAAATTAACCGATTAAATCTAAACTCCGATTAATTTGTTGCTCAATGAAACCAGAAACTCGATTAATAGAATAACCTAGTAAGTAGTGAAGTGTCCAAATATTAGCATTTTAACTCAGTACTTGGTAGTGAAAGTTTATATTGGGTTAACTTCGAAACCATAGATGTACGCATCTAGATGTTAACAATAGTCTTACTTGTGGTCCTAGAATTATTGATTTTCTGCTACTGTTATCAACTTTGAGTAATTATATATACAACCACAGCTATTTATTACTTATTAGCATATCTAAAAGAAAACAAAATAAAATTCAACTGGCCTATTATGATGATAATTAAATTATGGTAGCGATATTCTTAAGAACTTTTGCGTAAATGTCAGCGTATAGACGTCATAGTTGATTTAACTTTCTATTCACAACTATAATCTGCCAAATTAATAAACGTAAACAATGGTAGGTACATATGTAGTGGGCAAACCCGTCATATAATTGTCATTGCGTAGAGTTTCAATTCAACAAATATACGCTCAACATTTGAATCATGCAAAGTGTGTCCATGACACTGGTGTATTTGTGTGTACAGCTTCTTACACAGCTACAAATGTGTAAAAAATGCGAAAAAATATTATGGCAAATACAACAAAATTTCACACATTATTGCTCAAAATATCAACAAAAAACCTTTAAGATACCGTATATGTCAAAGCAATAAAATATATTTATGTTTTAAGTTTAAAATTAAATAAAAAATCATATAAAAACTAAAGAAATCATAAGAAACAGTATCAGTTAATTTTAGATCATTTAACAAATCAAATCAAAAACAAACAAACAAAAATGTTCAAATTTGTAAGTACAGGAAAATGATTTTTAAATTTTTTTAACAAACGAAAATACTCAATTATTATTTTATTATTTAAAATAGGTCGTTATCTGCGCCTTGTTGGCTACCGCCGCCACAGCTCAACGTCACGGTCACGGTCATGGTCATGCCCAGGCTCATGGTTTCGCCAACACTCGTGGTGTTAGCAAATCTGTTTCAGCCTCCAGTGATGATGTTCATGCTGAAATCGTCTCGGCCGCTTCTGATGTACGTGCTGATGGTTTCGATTATCATTTGGAAACCACCAATGCCATCAGTGCCAAGGCTAGCGGTGATGCTTATGGCAATGTTCAGGGTGAATTCCAATGGATTTCCCCTGAGGGTGAACATATCGCTTTAAGCTATGTTGCCGATGAAAATGGCTACCAACCCAACAGCGCTGTCTTGCCCACCCCACCACCAATTCCAGCTGCCATCTTGAGATCTTTGGAATACATTGCCAGCCATCCACCCAAACAAGAAGTCCAACATGGTCGTAGATTCTAAGAATGTTATTGTTGTTGGATATCAATAAAGTATTGTTTTAAATATAAATTTAAAGAAATTTATACTTTTTTCTATCTAATCTTGACCTTGCATAAATAGAGCTTCCAAGAAAGTGTAGAATAAGTAGAAAGTTCTGTTTTAAAAGTTCTGAGATTGGAAAAACTCAATAAAATCAAATTTTAGCTTCAATCACTGGCCTTTTAGCTGGAATTGTAGGTTTAAGTTGAGCTTCATTCGTAAGTCTAAGTTTAACATCCTTTGTGGGGCTTGAGTATGTCTAAGTTGAGCTTCAATTGTAGTGGTTTATGTAGCCTGATATTTAGTCTGAGATAATCTTCAATGGTAGATCGTTATGTAGTCTAAGTTGAGCTTCAATCACTGGTGTAAGTCGAGCTTGCTTTGTACGTCTTGTGTATGTCTAAGTTGAGCTTCAATTGTAGTGATTTGTGTAGTCTAAGATATTCTTCAATCGTTGGTCTTTATATAGTCTAAGTTGAGCTTCAGTTGTAGGTTTTTATTAAATCAATTTTTAGCTTCAATCGTTGGTCTTGAAGTCGAGCTTCCCTTTAAGGTCTTTGTATGTCTAAGTTGAGCTTCAATTTTAGTGATTTATGTAGTCTGAGATGATCTTCATATAGTCTAAGTTGAGCTTCCGTTGTAGGCTTTTATTATACCAATTTTCAGCTTCAATTGTTGTATTGAGTAGGCCTAAGTTGAGCTTCAATCATAAGTCTAAGTTGAGCTTCTTTTGTAGGTCTTGTGTATATCTAAGTTGAGCTTCAATTGTAGTGGTTTATGCAGTCTGAGATATTCTTCAATCGTTGGTCTTTATATAGTCTAAGTTGAGCTTCAATCACTGGTCTAAGTCGAGCTTCTTTTGTAGGTCTTGCGTATGTCTAAGTTGAGCTTCAATTGTAGTGGCTTATTTAGTTTGAGATATTCTTCAATCGTGGTCTTTATATTGTCTAAGTTGAGCTTCAGTTTAGCTTCAACCGTTGGTCTTGCCTAGGCCTAAGTTGAGCTTCAATCGCTAGTCTAAGTCGAGCTTCCTTTTAAGGTCTTTGTATGTCTAAGTTGAGTTTCAATTTTAGTGGTTTATGTAGTCTGAGATGATATTCATGTAGTCTAAGTTCAGCTTCAGTTGTAGGTTTTTATAAAATCAATTTTTAGCTTGAATCGTTGGTCTTGAGTAGGCCTAAGTTGAGCTTCAATCGTGGGTCTTACATGAGCTGCTGTTGTTGGTCTTGTGTATGTCTAAGTTGAGCTTCAATTGTAGTAGTTTATGTAGTCTGAGATATTCTTCAATCGTTGGTCTTTATATAGTCTAAGTTGAGCTTCAATGGTAGGCTTTTATTATACCAATTTTTAGCTTCAATCGTAGGTCTTGTGTATGTCTAAGTTGAGTTTCAGTTGCAGGTGTTTATATAATCAAATTTTAGCATCAATTACAGGCCTTTATAGCTTCAATCGTAGATCTTTATGCAGTCTAGGTTGAGCTGCATTCGTAGGTCTAACTCTAGCTTCAATCGTAATTCTTTATGCAATTGTATGTCTAATTTGAGCTACCTACATAGGTCTAAGTTGAGCATCATTCGTAGGGTTTATGTGGTCTAAGTTGAGCCTCAGTTATAGGTTTAAGTTGAACTTTTATCGTAGGTCTTTATTAAGTCAAAGTTAAGCTTCATTCATAGGTAAGTTTCTATTATTGGTCGTTATGTAAGCACTGAGATTGTAAAATTCTTAACACACGTTTTTCATTAAAACTTTTAACCCAAGTATTAATTGATTTTTGATCAAGTTACCTTTATAAAGCATGTCAGTTATTATGTTTAATGTCAATTATGTTCATTTGTTGTTAATCTGATTAAAATAAGTGACCAGAAAAAAGTGCGTACTAAAATTATTAAATATTTTCAACAAAACCCAACTTGGTCCTACAAAAAGTTGGCCAAACAATCAAACTTTTTCCAATGTTATTAAACAGTACCGCGAGAACTTCTCCGTTGAAATAAAACCTGGTTTAGGTAGAAGAAATGGTCCACATGATGTTTCTAGAGCCAAAAAAAATAGAAAACTTTTCAAAAGAGCTCCCAACTCATCCGGTAGAAAAGTAGCCCGGTTAGGCTAGTACTCGGACTATTTGGTACGAAAAGTTAAAGTCAATGCAGGTTTAAAAGCATACAAGGCTTAAAAAGTTCCTAACAGGAACTCTGCTAAAAATTTAGAGACCAAAGACAGAGCACGGAAATTGGAGTCAAATTTTATACAAAAAATATACCTGCTGCATAAAGGATGACAAAATGTACACATAAACAATTTTTCGCAGCTTCTGGGTAAATTTTTATATGTTACAGATGCTCAAGGGAGTGTTGAAGAAAAGTTTAGGACCCAAAAGCAGACAAAATTTCCCAAAAAGTTCTTGGTATGGCAAGCAATATGCAGTTGCGTTAAAAGAAAACAAACATTTGTTACAAAGTACTCTATAAATACCGAAATTTACATCAAGGAATGTTTACAAAAAAGGATGTTTCCATTCATAAGACTCTTAATGTGTCCACTTATTTTTGGCCTGATTTGGCATCTATGGTAAGAAAGGTGTAGAGTGGTACAAGAACAATAATGTGGTATTTGTAACAAAAGATGCAATTCCTCCAAACTGCCTGGAGCTGAGTCCAGTGGAGAGATATTGGACTCTTGTTAAAAGAGACTCGAAAAGCACAAAAATGGTGTTCAAAAGTGTGGTAGATTTTAAACGGAGATGGACAACCTGTTCGAACAAAGTGACATAAAGCACTATAAAAACCATAATGGAAGGGTTTTCGAAAAAGGTTCAAAATTACATCCTTAGTGATTAGAACTATAAAAATATGTTTTTTATGTAAATTGTAACAATAATTTCAATCAAATAGAAAAAGATTCAAAACTGTAAGTTTAGTGGTTTAATTTTTATTAACATATATATATGTTAAAAATTTTTCGATCTCAGTCCTTAGTCTAAGTTGATCTTCAAGCGTAGGTCTTTTTGAAGTTTGAGATGATCTTTTTGTAGGCGAATTTAAGCAGTCGGAGATGATCTTGAATGGTAGGTCTTTATGTAGTCTATGCTGACATAATCGTGAATGCAGTAACAAAAATTATATGACAACGAGTTTTTTTTTTAATTTCTTATCTATCTTATCTATGAGTTTAAGTAACACCTTTAAAATGCTCGTGTGACTTTATGATATACAAGTTATTAGTTTTTTTAATAGTTCAACTAATGAATAAAAATGTTAATATTATAAGTTAATTAGCAGAATTATGAAAAATTCCCATTATTGCCTCAATTAAACAATAATATTTAAACTTCCATTAGTTGACATTTATCAATCTCAAATCATCTTTTTATACCCATCACCAAAGACATGGGCGGTATATTGATTTTCTCATTCTGTTGGTAACATATTGAAATATTGGTGGTAGAACCCTAAATTATATAAACTCTGAGTGCTTATACAATACTAAGATGATCTAGCTATGCCCACCAGTCTGTTGTTGCTACGATAGAGCCTTAAGGGAAGGACGTAAGGTAAGGAAATGTTCACCACACGCAGAAAAAAAATATAGTTGTGCATTGTTACTGTAACGATTTCAACATTTGTGCATGTTTACAGTAACCATTTCAACATTTTTAACAATATAATAGTCACAGTAACTATATATATGATTGTAGTAACAATAATATGGTTAATTTACGATTCACATGATTGTATCAACCATATATATGGTTACATTAAACATGTATATGTTTGTGACAACATATACAGTAAACATGTATATGTTTGTTACCTTTTATATGATGAATAATTTTATCATAAATGGTTGTCACAAACATATACATGTTTACTGTAACCATATATATGATTGATACAATCATGTGAATCGTAAATTAACCATATTATCATTACCACAATCATATATAAAGTTACTGTGACTATTATATTGTTAAAAATGTTGAAATGGTGCAACTATTATTTATTGAGCAAATGTTTGTTATTGAGATTGGGTAAAATCGGTTGAGTTGAACCAAAATGTAAGACAACCTCCGAAAAAGTTGATATTTTCCAAAAATGTTTAGGTATTTTCGTTTAATATATTTTTGCACACATTGTTCGTATGATAAAAGAACATTCTATGTTGAAACATTTGGTTGAATTAAATTGATGTTGGGTATATAAGATTCGGCAGAGTCGAATATAACACTATTACTTGTTGCTGTTAGTTTTTTAAACATCAAAGAATTCTTTCTAAACAACTGCACATGATACAGAACATTTTTTTTTTATAGTTTAAGACCAGTTTTATGACTTTATATTAATGACAAAATCATAATAGCATAGAAAATAGCTTTATACTGGAATGTGAAGTGTTTGTGTTTGATTAGTTAGGAAGACAAAACCAACATTTTTATTTTTATGTACAAATTCTTTAACACGTTTAAGTGTCAGTTTAATGAGAACATTTATTTATCAAAAAATTAATCCACTAAAGTCAGCAAACACTTTATTAATGATGAAGTAAAAACTGAGCGGAAACTCTCCTGTCAAAGACCTAACTCAGTTGTCAAAATCTTAAATCTTAAGAATGTATTAGCAATTATTTTGAGTAATATTTTTGTTTGATTTTTTTTTCTAGTTTCCTCTCTATGTCTGTTTTTCTATGGTTTTAATCATAGGCTAACATAGAGACGAGAAGTTATGGTAAAAAACCTAACTCTTGCAACAACAAAATACATGCTAGTCTATATAATTTGTTGTTATTTCAGACATATGATTTGTTATATTTTTGAGAGTCTCGTCTTCTATGTATAATTCTCTATGGTTTTTAACCCATTTAGCTCCAAATGGGTTAATATGCAAATATTTTATGTGCAATAATTATTATTTTGAGTAAACTAAAATGTCAAAATACAAATTAGTCATGAAAGCCATTAATAGTTAAGCTAAAACAAAAATCCTATATAAACTAAAGAACTTCATGGTGAAAGGTATCAGTCAATTCTGGAGAAACCAACTAAAATCAACATGTTCAAATTCGTAAGTTAAACAGAAAACCAAAAAAATATACTAAATAAAAACTAAATTTAAACACAACTTTAACCTAATTAATGTTTTTCATGTTAGGTCGTTGTCTTGGCTTTTGTAGCTGTTGCTGCAGCTCAACACCATTCCTATGGCGTATCTCATGCCTCCGGTGATGATGTTCATGCTGAAATCAAATCCTTAGACTCTGATGTACGTGCTGATGGTTTCCATTATGGTTTCGAGACCACCAACCATATTAGAGCTGCCGCCTCCGGTGATGAACATGGCAATATCCAAGGTGATTTCGAATGGGTTTCACCTGAAGGTGAACATGTTGCTGTTAAGTATGTTGCTGATGAATACGGTTATCAACCCAGCAGTGATGTCTTGCCCACCCCACCACCAGTTCCAATTGCCATCTTGAAGTCTCTTGAATACATTCGTAACCATCCCCATCCCCAGCATTAGCAACATTATGGCATTCATTAAGAATTGACTTTTTTTCTTAGGGAAATAATTAGTTTTCTAATATTTTCTGTGTTGAAAATATGAGAAAAAGAATTGTTATTTAATAAAGAAGTATTTAAAACAAATTAAAAATAAAGAAAGTTTTAATTAGATTATTTAATTGAACACAAATAGGTTCTGGATATTAGCCTGCCAATGTTGACTTGTAAATGGTCTTACAAAAGGGACTTCCAAACATTGCAACTGTCAAATCCCAGCAGTTCTAGGAGACAGTCCCGAACTAGTGATTTTACCCATCATTTACGAAGGGAACTAATTAATTTATTATAGAGCCCGCAACTGCATATTGCTTGCCATACCAAGAACTTTTTGGGAAATTTTGTCTGTTATTGGGTTCTAAACTTTTCTTCAACATTCCCTCGAGCACCTGCAATATAAAAAAATTTACCCAGAAGCTGCGAAAAATTTTCCATACGTACATTTCATCATCCATTATGCAGCAGGTATATTTTTTGTATAAAACTTGACTTCAATTTCCGAGCTCTGTCTTTGGCCTCTAAATTTTTAGCAGAGTTCCTATCAGGAACTTTTTTAGCCTTGTAGGCTTGTAGTACTGACCTAAACGGACAGCTATCCAACCGGAGGTGCTGAAAGCTCTTTCGAAAATGCTTTCTATTTTTTGGCTTTATAAACATCATGTGGACAATTACTCCTACCTGAACCAGGTTTTATATCAACGAACAAGTTCTCTCGGTACTGTTTAATAACATTGGAAACAGTTTCATAGCACCCCTTTGATTGTTTGGCCAACTTTTGTAGGACCAAGATGGGTTTTGTTGAAAATATTTAATAATTTTAGTACGCACTTTTTTCTGGTCACTCATTTTAATCAGATTAACAACAAATGAACATAGTTGACATTAAACATAATAACTGATATGCTTTACAAAGTAATATTTTACCAAAAAAGTAATTTTTTACTAAAAAGTTTTTTTTTTCTAAAAAAGTTATTTTTTTCTAAAAAAGTTATTTTTAACTAAAAAACTAATTTTACTAATATTTTTTATCCCGAGCCGTTTAAAATTGCCAGATTTATTTCTAATAAATTGTGATTCTGCCCCACTGTGCAATGAATACATTTGTTGGTGAAATCTATTTTTTGTGAAAAATCCATTTTTTATTAAAAAAAAGTAAGTTTTGACTAAAAAATCTATTTTTTAGTGAAATTAATATTTTTTTGTCAATCCTTTTTAATAAAAATCTTGTTTTTATTGAAAAAACTATCTTTTTAGTGAAAATCGATTTCTAATGAAAAATATCTTTTTTAGTAAAAATTACTTTTAGTAAAAAATCACTTTTTTAGTATAAAATCACTTTTTTTAGAAAAAATCACTTTTTTAGTAAAAAATCACTTTTTTAGTAAAAAATCACTTTTTTAGTAAAAAATCACTTTTTTAGTAAAAAATCACTTTTTTAGTAAAAAATCACTTTTTTAGTAAAAAATCACTTTTTTAGTAAAAAATCACTTTTTTAGTAAAAAATCACTTTTTTAGAAAAAAATCACTTTTTTAGTAAAAAATCACTTTTTTAGTAAAAAATCACTTTTTTAGTAAAAAATTACTTTTTTAGTAAAATCTCTTATTTAGTAAAAAATTACTTTTTTAGTAAAAAATTACTTTTTTAGTAAAAAATTACTTTTTTAGTAAAAAATTACTTTTTTAGTAAAAAATTACTTTTTTAGTAAAAATCACTTTTTTAGTAAAAAATCACTTTTTTAGTAAAAAATCACTTTTTTAGTAAAAAATCACTTTTTTAGTAAAAAATTACTTTTTTAGTAAAAAATTACTTTTTTAGTAAAAAATTAGTTTTTTAGTAAAAAATTAGTTTTTTAGTAAAAAAAAATTTTTTTTTTTTGTAAAAAATTGCTTTTTTAGTAAAAAATTTTTTTTTTTTGTAAAAAATTACTTTTTTAGTAAAAAAAATTTTTTTTTAGTAAAAAATTACTTTTTTAGTAAAAAAAATTTTTTTTTAGTAAAAAAAAAATTTTAGTGAAAAATTATTTTTTTTAATGAAAATTTTCTGCCACGGAGTCTATGAACCTAACAATTGCAATTTTATGTACGCGCGTAAGGTCTCAAATTAGGTTAATGTTAGGTTAATACAAGTTTACTTAAGCTCATTTTAGATATTCGCACATGCAATTGTCAAGAACAACAATCAACCAATCAGGAATCAACCAATGAGGAATCAACAAATGAGGTACATGATAAAATGAGAAGTGCATAGTAAGCAGTCTTTGATTTGAACAAAATAGTAGAGAATTTTTTACAAGGTGTGTGAATTGCATGCATTACTTTAAAGTATAATAATGAATTAAATATAATGTTTTATATATCAATGGAAAGGTAATGAAATATAGTTTTTAAAAAATGTTAATATTTTGGCAACCTCTTAATAGCTTTTAGATGCCAATGAATAAAATGTAAAATAAATATTTTTGAGAGAAATAACTATTCTAGAGTTGGGTTGCTCATGAACGAACTAGTTCAATTGAACAATGTGAAGGGCTTCAGTCTTATTGTTCTTTTATTTCTTTGGTTCGTTTGAAATTTCTGTATTGCATTAAAAGTTTTAATGAAAAACGTGTGTTAAGAATTTTACAATCTCAGTCCTTAGTCAGCTAAAAAGATATATCATAGGCAGTCGAATAAACAATAGCTTGTAAGCAAACCTTTCTTCGACAACTCTCCAAAGTATTGCTTTTGGTGGGGTAAAATAACTACTTTCTAAAGTGCAGTACAAAATAAACGTTTAAACAATAGACGTTTAAGTCAATAGACACTAAAGTGACTATTGACTTCATGCTATGTTACATGGGATATCACTACACTTAAACAAAAACAAAAATTAACTGTATAAGAATTATATCAACACAACTTGCATAAAACCAGTTTCAACGAATTACTCACAAAACGTTTAAAGTGACTACACTCCAGATTACTTAGAGACACTTAAGTGACAATTGTCTTTACGCTAGATTACCTGGGATGTATAAAGTAACTATTTGTCTTCCCTCTGCACTACAAAGAACACATGCGTGTCAAATGACCAAAATATATAAATTGGAGTTAGCCAAGTGAGAAGATATTTGTGACGATTACTGTTTATTAGGGATACATTGACTACTTGCTTAACTGCTGGGATTGGCTGTCATTAATTCACTTGGTTTTCTCAATGTTACGCAGAGAATGAAATACATCTCTTATGATGGTGAAGGGTATAAAAACATTGTATTAGTGATGAAGTAAAATTTATCAAAAGTTTCTTACTTGTGATTATGAAATTTGAAGAAATGTAACATTATATGCGTTACAACATTTGCATTTGCTATTTTGCACGGACATTTGCAACTAACACTGAACAACATTAGTATTTTGTTGTTTTTATAATTTAAAATATGTTTTCAATTTGCTATTAATTTTGTCTACCAATTATTCTATTGCAAATAAAAATTATTGTTTCTTAAAAATCAATATTAAATATAATTTAATAAATTAAATATTATTTATTTTATTTTTCTTAGTATCCAAAGCTCAAATTATGTCAAATAATCTGTGTATTCATTTTGCAAATCATATCAAATTATAATTTAAATAAACTGGATTTTTTAAACAAAGAGCAATTTGAATATATGTGCACACACAAAAGTCTGGAATCAAAAACGTCATAAAGATGATATGGATTTTGAACAAAAAAAGAAATAAAGAAAAAAGTAACCGGTTTTATTGATGAGCCGTTATTTATAGGTGGCATAAGTTAAAGGTTTCGGATAGTAACAAATTCGATTTAAATTAAACTTTATACTCCACGCAGAGAAAAAATATAGTTGTGCATGTTTACAGTAAGCATTTCCACATTTTTAAAAGTTTTTTTTTTAACAATATTATAGTCACATGATTGTGGTAACCATAATATGGTTAACTTAAGATTCACCTGATTGTGTCTATCACATATATGGTTACAGTAAACTTGTATATGTTTGCGCAAACCATTTTTATGATTAAGGTTTTACTATATTATGTTGCTCTCGGCTAATTGATATCAAAATCTGAAAAAAAAATTTTTTTCACAAAAATTTGGTTTATAATTTTTTTAAGAAAAAAAAAAAAAAAACAATCTTCTAAACCGTTATATGCAAATAATAAACAAATCTATAAACATGTTTAATAAGCATATTAATAGATTTTAATAATTATAAGTATTTATCAACAAAAATAATTTGTATAAATACCCATCAACATTTTGCAATTAGACACAGTTTAACAAGTTTATTCTACAAAGCTTAATTAACAAAACAAAAAAAAATGTATAAATTCGTAAGTTCTCAAATAAAATTTTGAAATCATAACACAATTTATAATAATTATTCCTTCAGATCCTTATTGCTGCCTTTGTGGCCTATGTCGGCGCTGCTGCCGTCTCTAGCGACGATGATGTTCATGCCGAAATCACCAATCTGAAAGCAGATGTCAGAGCTGATGGTTTCGATGCAGTCTTAGATACCAGCAATCATATCCATCAAGCCGCTTCCGGTGATGAACATGGCAACATTCATGGTGACTTCGAATGGGTTTCTCCCGAAGGCGAACACATTAAGGTTACCTATGTGGCCGATGAGAACGGTTACCAACCCGTCGGTGATGTAGTGCCCACTCCTCATCCCATTCCCGAGGCTATATTGAAGTCTATTGCTTACAATGAAGCTCATGCCGAAAAGTTACCACCTGCTAGAGTTTTGTAAAGATGAATGTAAAAATACATTTTTGCTTCAAACTGCCAATAAATTGCACATAAAATAATTGGATACATTTGTTGTTAATTGTAGAGTTGGGGGCAAAATAAGTCGACTCAGTTTTTGATCCTCTTAATGAGATGACATAGGGTTTGTTGAGAGATACTTTATCACAAATTTTTTTTTCTAATTCCTGCATTTCTATTGCTTTAGCAGAATAATTCCAAATTTAATGTTTTAATGTATAAAAATGTTTGTTGCACCATTATGAACAAATATTTGTTTAAGGGAAATATTACTACTATACGAAGAAAATGTGAGCTAAAAACTTTATTATCCCCATTTAATTTATAAAATTCCCCATTTTATTTCTAAATTTTGGGAATCATTCAAATTCAACAGATAATTGTAGCAACTAAAAGAATTTACTAAAAGTAGATTTTTTTAATTTTTCTGTTAACATTTTTAAAATCGATATGCCATTTAAAATTTACCTTTAAATTATATTTGGTCAATTCACAAGGTCTCTTATCATGTCATAATGTCCTAATATTTCACAATGGTTGTTATTGCTTTTCAAGCAAAAAATGTCCTAAAATAATACTACTGTCTATGCTATGTCTATTGTGTTATCGTAACGAACCAGCAGATACCAACGACGAATGCCTAAGAGTCGGTTAAGCCGAGCAGCTGAGTCGGGATATATTAGGACATTATGACTGATAAGAGACCTTGTGAATTGAGCAATTGTATATAACTGTGGCGAATCTTAAATACCCTACACCAAATTTTTCGAATCTTTTATGTATATCCTTCACCAAATTATACTTTAAAAAAGAAATTTAAAACAATTTTAGATAAACATAATTTAAAAAAAAATATATATATTTTTTTTTAATTTATTTGCGAAGAAATATTTATAAAAAATAAAATGTTTTTTGTGAAAAAAATTCTGGATAAAAAATATTTTTCCCGATATTGACCAATTGTAGGTTCGACTTATTTTGGCATTATATACGTTGTTGCAAAAGTCCTTGAAATATATATTATTAGATATTCATGTCTATATTAATGACTTAGCAATCCAGATCAAAAATAGTTTAAAACAAGTAAGAGATATATATTCGGCTGGGCCGAATCTTATATACCCTTCACCAAACAATACTTCAAAATAAAAATTTTAAATATGTTTAGGTAAACAAAATTTATTTGTTTTCCAGTTTTTTTTTTTTTTTCATTTTTTTGAAAAAATTTTTTTCGAATTTTTTTTTTTTAATTTTTTATGTAAAATTTTTTTTTAATTTAAATTTTTTTTTTTTTGTAAAGTTTTAAAAATTTTTTTTTAATATTTAACGAAAAAAACTTTTGGTGAAAAAAAAAATCTGGTTAAAATTTTTTCCCGATTTTGACCCATTGTAGGTCCAACTTACTATGGTCTTATATACGTCGTTGCAAAGGTCTTTGAAATATCTATCATTAGATATCCATATTGTCTATATTAATGACTTAGTAATCCAGATATAGGTCAAAAAATAAGTAAAAAATCGAGGTTGTCCTGGTTTTTTCCTTATATCTCAGCCATTTGTGGACCGATTTTGCTGATTTTAAATAGCAAACTTCTCGAAAGCATGTCTGACAGAATTATTGAAGAATTGGATCCCGAAGATATCTGGGGTCTTCAGAAAATTGATTTCAACAGACAGACGGACAGACAGACAGACAGACAGACGGACATGGCTTAATCGACTCCGCTATCTATAAGGATCCAGAATATATATACTTTATATTTTGGAAATTACAAACGGAATGACAAACTTATATATACCCTTCTCAGGAAGGTAAAGGGTATAAAAATCTAATATATGGGCAATTCCATGTCATCGTACGTGACATTTGTACGCCTATAGAGTGGAATAGATTTTGCACAAATAAGAGTATCTGAAAAATAATTTGGCCTTTATGTTCCATTCAGGGGGTACTATATTTAAAAAATGCGTTTTGTTTTCTTTTAATTTCTTACACTAAACGAAATATGTTTCCTTTACAATCCGTCATATTTAAATAAAAACAATCATTGGATGATTTTATAATACATAAAATTTAATATCGTACGTGACATACCGTACGTGACAGATTTTTCTCTTATAATAAAACAATATATATTCTGTAAATATATGTATACAAAAACTAAAAAAATGAATAGAAAATATAAATTCGGTTTCAATAAACAATTTGATAATAGCAAATAAACAATCAGAGTAAAATTCATATCATACTATATGCTAATTGGAAGCTTTGTTTTGACCGCAATTTTACCCCAAAACACGCCAATTAAATTAAAAAATTAAGTCAGTTTAAACTATTATTTTTGCTTTTAAAATGTTGTAATAAGCATAGTAATATTTTAGTGTTTTCTCCAATCATCTTGAAAAAAAGATTCAAGGGTTTTTGGGTTTTCAGTCGTGGTAGTCATTCTCGTGGAATTGCCCATATGGGATACAATAAGAGATAGAGTTTTTAAATTTTGTACGGTTATTCTACCATCGATATTAATATTTAGGACAAGCATGGGCAGACTGTGAATAGTGGGCGTGACACCTCCCATAGAAACTAAATACTAAAATTCATATCTATCTGTAAAAACTTCGTATGAATTACTTATTTAGGCCAAAAATGGGCAAACTAGCAAAAAGTGGGCGTGGCACCTCCCATTGATATGATAACAAATCATGTATAGGGAAAGCTATAGCAGCTAGCAATATTAATATTTAAGACAGAAATGCGCTGACTACCAACAATATTAAGTAAATGTTAAAATTTGTATACATTTGAAACCCTTATCTATATAAGAACCAACTTTTAAAATCGATGTCTTCCATGGTTAGTTCTATTGGATAGTAATTCAGACACAATTTTTCTACTTTCTCAGTTAGAGGAAGTCAAAAATTGTAATTTTGGCCAAGCATGTGTTTTTTCTCATGCATGTAACTCATTACCTATTGTTCTTAGCAAAACGTTTCCCAGATAGTTAAGATAGCTATTTCTTGAATCTTTCGGAAAAAAAATAAATTTTTTTTTTCAAAATCAAAAACTTTTTTTTAATATTTTTTCAAATTTTTTTTTTTCAAAAGAAAGCTTAGATATTTTCCTTGAAGACCTTGTTGGTTGCTTAGTGCGATGCGAGTTGGTTATCTATCAAAATAAATGTTTTGCAAAATCTAACTTTTTCCAAAATGGGCCCATTTTTTATTATTATTATTATTATTAGTTTTTTGCTCAAAAGAAAGCTCAGGTTCATTCCTTTAAGAGGTTTTTGGTTGCTTAGTGGCATACAAATTTTGGCTTTTATTTTGCAAAATCTAACTTTTTTTCCAAACTACGCCTTTTTTTGCTCATAAGAAAGCTTAGAACTATTCCTTTAAGAGCTTTTTGGTCTCTTAATGGGAAGCGATTTGGAAATATTTCAAAATAAATGTTTTGTAACTCAAGACATACAATTTTTGTGTTAAAACATTTATTCTGATGTATATTCGAAAATTTTAAAAAGCATATTCTAAAACTACATTGAAAATTTTGAAATTTTTTTTTCAAAATTTTTTAGTTCTAAATTGGCATATATAAGAAATCGGCCTCAAATGAAACTGAAATGAATTTTTTAAGAATCCTCATAAAAAATTAAATTTTCAAGAATTTATGTAATTCGAAAAATTCAGCAATAAAGTAGAATTTAACATTAATAGTAAGTGTGTGTGTGTGACAATGGGCATTAGTGATGAAACGAGTGCAATTTGTGTTAATAAAGTTAACTTTTTTTAGAATTTTAAGCAGGATACTATAAAAAATATGCAAATAATATGAAAACAAGTAAAAGAATTTATAGAATTTCATTATAAAATAAATTGTTGTAAAAAAATATATAGGTTGAACAAATTATTTTGCAAAACAAGAATAAACATTTTTTTGCACAAACATTTTGTTTATAAAAAAAAATCTACTAAACCGTTATATGCAAATAATAAACAAATAAATAAACATGTTTAATAAGCATTTTAATAGAATTTAATAATTATAAATATGTACCAACAAAAATAATTTGTATAAATACCCATCAACATTTTGCAATTAGACACAGTTTAACAAGTTTAGTTTACAAAGCAAAAAATGTATAAATTCGTAAGTTCTTAAATAAATTCTAGAAAAAAAACCTTAACAAATTCAAAAAAATCATTATTTCTTCAGATCCTTATTGCTGCCTTTGTGGCCTATGTCGGCGCTGCTGCCGTCTCTAGCGACGATGATGTTCATGCCGAAATCACCAATCTGAAAGCAGATGTCAGAGCTGATGGTTTCGATGCAGTCTTAGATACCAGCAATCATATCCATCAAGCCGCTTCCGGTGATGAACATGGCAACATTCATGGTGACTTCGAATGGGTTTCTCCCGAAGGCGAACACATTAAGGTTACCTATGTGGCCGATGAGAACGGTTATCAACCCGTCGGTGATGTAGTGCCCACTCCTCATCCCATTCCCGAGGCTATATTGAAGTCTATTGCTTACAATGAAGCTCATCCCCAAAAGTTACCACCTCTTCAACATAAAGTTTTGTAAAGATGAATGTAAAAATACATTTTTGCTTCAAACTGCCAATAAATTGCACATAAAATAATTGGATACATTTGTTGTTAATTGTAAAGTTTGGGGCAAAATAAGTCGGCTCAGTTATTGATTCTCTTAATGAGATGACATAGGGTTTTGACAATACAAATATTTGGGTCACTGGGGTACTTGAATTTGTGAAAAAAATTGTTGAGAAATACTTCATTACCTCAATTATTTGTTCTAAATCCTGCATTTATATTGCTTTAGCAGAATAATTCCAAATTGAATGTTTTAATGAATAAAAATGTTTGTTGCACCATTATGAATAAATATTTGTTTACGAAAAAAGTGTGAGCTAAAAACTTTACTATTCCCATTTAATCATTTAAATTCAACAGATAATTGTAGCAACTAAAAGAATTTACTAAAAGTCGATGTGCCATTTAAAATTTACCTTTAAATTATATTGTATATAACTGTAGCGAATCTTATATACCCTACACCAAATTATACTTTAAAATATTTTTAGGAAAAAACTACATATTTTTTTTTTTTTAATTTATTTTTGTGAAAACAAGTAAGTGAGTTATATTCGGCTGTGCCAAATCTTATATACCCTTCACCAAATTATACTTTAAAATAAAAATTTTAAATATTTTTAGGTAAACAAAATTAAAATTTTTTTTTCCAAAATTGATTTTCAAAATTTAAATATTTTTTTTTTTTTTTTTTCAAAATTGTCAATTTTTATATTCCAAAAATTTTTTTTAAATTTATTTTTTTAATATTTAATATTTTTTTTTTTATTTATTAGTGAAAAAAAGTTTATAGAAAAAATTTAAAAAAAAAAAAAAATTCTAGTTAAAAAATAGTTTTCCTGATTTTGAGCTATTGTAGGTTCAAATTGCTATAGCCTTGTAAACATCGTTGCAATGGACTTTGAAATATATATCATTAGATATCCATATTGTTTATATTTATGACTTAGTAATCGAGATATAGATCTGTGGACCGATTTTCTCGATTTTAAATAGCGACCGACTTGGAAGAATTCCCGATATATTGATGTTTCAGTTATGGTTGTAAGTTATTTGGGGACTACAGAAAGTTAATTTCAACATACAGACGGACAGAAGAAATTACAAAATTTAGAAATTACAAACGGAATGACAAAATTATATATACCATTGCAACTCATGGTGAAGGGTATTAATATAGGTTTCCTTATATCTCAGCCATTTGTGGGGCGATTGTATACATTTTAGACAGCAACCGAGCTGGAAGAATTCCCAATGTATTGACGTAAGAATCATGTATGTAAGTTATTTAGAGGCTATCTTTAACGATTCAGAATATATATACTTTGTGCAAAATGTAGAAATTGCAAACGCAATGACAAACTTATATATACCATTGCCACTCAAGGTTAAAGGTATAAAAATACAATATTATTTTAAATTCCTCATAAATATGCAGTTATTAAATAAAAATGTGGTTTATTTAAATGTATACTGAAAACTTTCTTTTCAAAATGATAAGGATATACATAAAAGATTCGAAAAATTTGGTGTAGGGTATATAAGATTCGCCACAGTTATATACAATTGGTCAATTCACAAGGTCTCTTATCATGTCATAATGTCCTAATATATCCCGACTCGGCTGCTCGGCTTAAACGACTCTTAGGCATTCGGCGTTGGTATCTGCTGGTTCGTTACGATAACACAATAAACATAGCATAGAAAGTAGTATTATTTAAGGACATTTTTTGCTTGAAAAGCAATACAAACCATTGTGAAATATTAGGACATTATGACAATATGACATGAATTGTGAATTGACCAAATATAATTTAAAGGTAAATTTTAAATGGCATATAGATTTTAAAAATGTTAACAGAAAAATTTAAAAAAACTACTTTTAGTAAATTCTATTAGTTTGCAACAATTATCTGTTGAATTTGAATGATTCCCAAAATTTAGAAATAAAATGGCGAAATTTATAAATTAAATTTTCGTATAGTAGTAATATTTCCCTCAAACAACTATTTGTTCATAATGGTGCAACAAACATTTTTATTCACTAAAACATTAAATTTGGAATTATTCTGCTAAAGCAATAGAAATGCAGGATTTAGAAAAAATAATTGTGATAAAGAAGTATTTCTCAACAAACCCTATGTCATTTCATTAATATGGTCAATAAGTGAGTCGACTTATTTTACCCCCAACTCTATCTACAATTAATAACAAATGTATCCAATTATTTTATGTGCAATTTATTGGCAGTTTGAAGCAAAAATGTATTTTTACATTCATTATTCCGAAATTCTATGGTGAAGAATGTAAGCAATAGACTTCATTATAGCCTCGGGAATGGGATGAGGAGTGGGCAATACGTCACTGACGGGTTGATAACCGTTCTCATCGGCCACATAGGTAATCTTAATGTTTTCGCCTTCGGGAGAAACCCATTCGAAGTCACCATGAATGTTGCCATGTTCATCACCGGAAGCGGCTTGATGGATATGATTGCTGGTATCTAAAGCTGAATCGAAACCATCAGCTCTGACATCTGCTTTCAGATTGGTGATTTCGGCATGAACATCATCATCGCTAGAGACGGCAGCAGCGCCGACATAGGCCACAAAGGCAGCAATAAGGATCTGAAGGAATAATTATTATAAATTGTGTTATGATTTCAAAATTTTATTTGAGAACTTACGAATTTAAACATTTTTTTTTGTTTTGTTAATTAAGCTTTGTAGAATAAACTTGTTAAACTGTGTCTAATTGCAGAATGTTGATGGGTATTTATACAAATTAGTTTTGTTGATGCATATTTATAATTATTAAAATCTATTAATATGCTTATTAAACATGTTTATAGATTTGTTTATTATTAGCATATAACGGTATAGAAAATTGTTTTTTTTTTTTTTTTTTTCTTAAAAAAATTATAAACGAAATGTTTGTTCTTTTTTTAATCTGTTGCCACTATTGTTTTGTGAAAATTGTTTTGCAAAAGAATTTTTTCAAATTCTTTTTTTTTTACAACAATTTATTTCATAATTAAATTCTATAATAAAGTTTTCAAATTATTTACATATTTCTAGTTATAGTAGCATGCTTAAAATTCTAAAAACGTTAGCTAATTTTACACAATAGGCACTCGTTTCAAAACTAATGCTTATTGTAAAATACAATTTTTATTTATTAATGAATTTTTCGTTTCGTTTAGTCCCCGTCCATACTGTGAAACATTTGCTGCAAAACATTTGAGTTTGTGGTTGAAAGGGGAAAGAGGAATGGAAAAGCGTACTCTGTTTCATGTACATTAGGGTGTCCCTTAATAAACAAAGGTTAGTTTTTTTGCTAGTATCACCCCCCAGTTTGGTGAACATTGGTAAAAAAAAATCATCCTGAAAATTTTAGGTAAATCGGTTGGGGTTAAGACATGCCGCAAGTCCTCTTAAGTTTGGTGATGCATTTACAAGGGTAAGTTCTAAGGCAAGGTGACTTAGAACTTAATAAGCACCCGGCATGAGTTGACTTTTTTGTGTCTCAAATGAATATTTGCTGGAGTTACATATGAAGATAATCGGACATCTACTATTATATTCCAAGCGAACCTATGAAGCACCAAAAGGTTTCAGTGAAAGAACAGAGTTTTATTTTGATTTTGTTTTCGTTTTTCTATTTCTGTTAAATATCTATTTTTAATTTCATTAACCTTCGAAAGGATTCATTCAACTTCAGATTTCAATAACCTGTTTTATACTCAAACATATCTATTTAAAATTTCAAAAGTCGTAGACTATTTCTAATTAAACTTTCTAATAATTTCCAAGATATTTCTAAAATCATCTATTACGTCTATGGTTAAGTAATAAAGAAACAAATAAACATCTTTAATATGCATTCTAATTGAATTTAATACTTAGCAATGCAAAATAATTATAAACAAGAGAGCAAAAACTTGTGTATAAATACCCATCAACATTTTGCAATTAGACACAGTTTAACAAGTTTAGTCTACAAAGCTAAATTAACAAAACAAAAAATGTATAAATTCGTAAGTTCTTAAATAAATTCTAGAAATAAAAACTTTAACAAATTCAAAAAAAAAAAATCATTGTTTCTTCAGATCCTTATTGCTGCCTTTGTGGCCTATGTCGGTGCTGCTGCCGTGTCTAGCGATGATGATGTTCATGCCGAAATCACCAATCTGAAAGCAGATGTCAGAGCTGATGGTTTCGATTCAGCTTTAGATACCAGCAATCATATCCATCAAGCCGCTTCCGGTGATGAACATGGCAACATTCATGGTGACTTTGAATGGGTTTCTCCCGAAGGCGAACACATTAAGGTTACCTATGTGGCCGATGAGAACGGTTATCAACCCGTCGGTGATGTAGTGCCCACTCCTCATCCCATTCCCGAGGCCATATTGAAGTCTATTGCTTACAATGAAGCTCATCCCCAAGAGTTAATACCTATTATTCAAAAAGTTGTACCTAAGTACTGAGATGGAAAAATTGCTAACATACAGATATGTTAATAAAAATTAAACCACTGAACTTACAATTTTGAATCTTTTTTTATTTGATTGAAATTATTGTTACAATTTACCAAAAAAAAATTATTTTTGTACTTCTAATCAGTAATGATGCAATTTTGAACTTTTCCGAAAACCCTTTTATTATGATTTTTATAGAGCTTTATGTCACTTTGTTCGAACAGGTTGTCCATCTCCGTTTAAAATTTACCACACTTTTGGACACCTTTTTTGTGCTCTTTAATTCTCTTTTAACCCGAGCCCGATATCTCTCCACTGGACTCAGCTCCAGGCAGTTTGGAGGAATTGCCTCTCTTGGCACAAATACCACATTATTGGTCTTGTATCACTCAAGACCTTTCTTACCATAGTGACATATGCCAAGTCAGGCCAAAAATAAGTGGACACATTAAGAAGTCTTGATGTAAATTTCGGTATTTATAGAGCCCTTTGTAACAAATGTTTGGCTTTTTTGCCTCAACTGAATATTGCTTGCCATACCAAGAACTTTTTGGGAAATTTTGTCTGCTTTTGGGTCCTAAACTTTTCTTCAAAATTCCCTCGAGCATCTGCAACATAAAACAAGTAAGAAAGTATCGTCGGTCAAGCCCGACCATATAATACCCTACACTAAGTAAATGAGCAAAAATATTTTTCTTTCAAAATTTCAATAACTTATATTCGTGAGTGATTTTCGGAAGTGGGCCTTATATGGGAGCTATGACAAACTATGGACCGATCACCATGAAATTTGGTCAAGTGATTAAGGTCTATATGAAAGTTATTTATGTTGTATTTTATGTGTATACGAACATATTTAGGAGATTTATGCTCGTTAAAGTGATTATCTGAAGCAGATCTTATATGGGAGCTATGACTAATTATGGACCGATCATAATAAAATTTGGTGACATGAATTCCGTATATATAAAACTTATTTGGAGAAAAACTTGTGTAGATACCTATATAAATTAAACATTTATGATCGATAAAGTCCAATTTCGGGAGAACATTTGTATGGGGGCTAGTTGAAATAATGGACCGATTTCAGCCAGTTTCAATAGACTTAGTCCTTGGGCCAAACAAATTATATGTACCAAATTTTATCGAAATATCTTCAAAATTGCGACCTCTACTTTGCGCACAAGCTTTACATGGACAACCAGCCAGCCAGCCAGACGGACGGACGGACATCGTTTAATCGACTCAGAAAGTGATTCCTGTCAGGAACCTTTTGAGCCTTGAACCTTCATTGGCTTTAACTTTTCGTACCAAATAGTCCGAATACTGACCTAACCGGGCTGCTTTCCTACCGGATGTGTTGGGAGCTCTTTTGGAAATGCTTTCTATTTTTTTGGCTTTAGAAACATCATGTGGACCATTCCTTCTACCTGAGAACTTGTCCGTTTTATATCAACGGACATGTTATCCCGATACTGTTTAATAACATTGGAAAAAGTTTTATGGCAGATCTTTGATTGTTTGGCCAACTTTTTGTAGGACCAAATTGGGTTTTGTTGAATATATTTAATAATTTAAGTACGCACTTTTATCTGGTCACTCATTTTAATCAGATTAACAACAAATGAACATAATTTACATTAAACATAATAACTGACATGCTTTACAAAGGTAACTTGATTAAATAATCAAATCAAATAATCCTTGGCTTAAAAGTTTTAATGAAAAACGTGTGTTAAGAATTTTACGATCTCAGTCCTTAAATGAATATAAAAAAACATTTTTGCTTCAAACTGCCAATAAATTGCACATAAAATAATTGCCTAATATTTGTAGTTTTTAGGGCTTGTTTGTTGACAATGAAGAAAAATACAAAATTAAACCATGTGGCAGTGCACAGTGGAGCAGAATCAAAATTTTTTGGAAATAAATCTGCCATTTATAAACGGCTGGTCCCATCGGGATAAAATTTGACATGGGCATAGCTAAGGAGTTTTCGAATTTAAGTTATTAAAATGGGTTAATACAAATGTTCCAAGCGCGGCGCTATGGGGGCTCAAAATAGGGTACCTTTGATATGTAAAATTTTTAAACACGTGCCATTTTCTTGTTTCCCATCCCATTTTATTCTGGCCCACTGTGCAGTGTTACCTACGCCAGCTGTCAAAAACAAGTTTACAAACATTTTTAAAATTGTTATAAGAAAAATAAAAATTATTTTATATTTAAAAGAGTGAGTTTTTTATCATCGTGTTATTATTTGAAAGTGCTTGAGTGATTTTCGGAATTATGCCCTATATGGCAGTTATGACCAGTTATGGATCGATCGCCATGATCTGAAACTTATTTCTGTTGAATTTGATGTAATTACCAACATTTTTATTAGATCTATTATCATTAAAGTGATTTTTGGAAGAGGGCCTTATATGGTAGCTATGACCAATTACACTATGCAACAAATGAAGACTTTTGGAAAAACACAAGATCATGATAGTATATGTTGGACTCTACTAACAAAGGGTAGTAAAACCCTTTACTCAGTTTGTCCATTTTGGTGGCCATTTTTTTTTTTATGGACCCTCAAAAATTCTGTAAATAAAAGGGTCCTCAAAAAAAGGTGTCATCAGTTTTTGGCCAACAGCTAATTTATACTTGCTGATACCGCTTAACTTTATATGACATTAATATAGCTAATAGTCCGGCAAAGAAATTTTGTAAATATTTTTTTGCAAAAAAATTGCTTTTTCGTGCACTTTTTTTGAAAAAATATAGGAAGAACAAATTTTTGTTTCACTTTTTTTTATAATAACTTCCAGGAACTCTTAATTTTTCACTAACAATATTTAGCAAAGCTGTAGCAACGGTAAAGCTGAACAACTCTTGTGAACATATCAATGTAATCTGAACACATCTAGGCCCTCTAAATAGCTCACAAAAATCACTTTGTGCCTTAAACATTTTAGTTTTTTACTATTTTTTTGTTTAAAAATGTTTGTTCGAGTGTATACTTCTCTATTGTACTCTGCAATAACTAAGAATGCGAAATTCATTATCAGTATGATCCGGACGCTCACGTTACCCAATCTTGATCACGCAAAACCGGCTTGATGCAAGTTATGAAAAAAACGTTAAAATTATTGAAAGTGGTCAAGGTTTGTGGAGCTTGTGAAGAGTAAATATAAACTTTTTATATAAGTTTTTGATATCGGTGGAAATCTTAGGACTTGAAGATTGGCATTTTAGTGAAATTAAATAATTGTGTGTTTTTTTTGAACGTCATTTATCTTAAAAACTGAAAAATTTTAATATGCTGATTTTCCATCATGAAAAATATAAACTTTCAATTAATGTAAAATTTTAACGGTTACAGACTTCGCAATACAATTCGAAGGTAATATAGATCTAAATGTTCTTAAGACAATGGCATCACTATTGTTGCCGCTGTTTGTTTTCAAACACCGAAATTCCTAAAACGGGAAAAATATGTTCAAAAAACTGAGTTTTTTTAGAAAAGTACCCACTTTGATGTTATTTATAGTGTGATAGTAAAAACGTTTTGTATGTATATCAGCGAAAGGCATTGAGCTCTCAAATGAGCTCTCTTGTTTTTGTTTTCACATGTACGCAAGCACATACATTGTATAAAAACAATCAAAAGCAGGTTGTTTTACGCTTTTCGCTTTTATGCTTGTTTATTTCAGTTATTGTTTTTGTTTTTTTCTCAACTTTTTACTCAACTCATACAACTACAATATCTAAAAACTGTAGTGGTATGAGTCTGCCTTTCGCTGATGTATATAGACAACATATAGGGCTATACAAATATGAAGAGCTTTTGACGATCAGTACTTTGCGTTTTTAGCATTTTTTACTAAATTTTGTTTCAAAATTGGCTAAGTTTGGATAGAGCTGGGGGGACAATTTTCGGTTAAGTGAGTATAATTTTACTTAATAGGTATTTGCATTAAGTTTTCTTTCCAGATCATAAAAAATGTTATATTTTCTTTCTATAAAAGAAAAAATATTGGGACTTTTTTGGAGAAAAAACTTAAAAAACACAAAAGATGCTTCAATTTTGGATGCGTGTAACTTTTTATAGGGACGAGGTTATTGTCATCAAGCTTGTTTTATTTTCTTTAGAATTTTATCGCAAATATACGTCATATTTAAAAATTAAATTTCGGTCTTCCGTAGAATATATAAAAAACGAAAAAAAGATCAAGCAAAATTAAAAAAAAATTAAACCTAAATATATCTTGAACTAAACAAAGTAACCTACAGATATAAACATATTTTTGTAGACCTTCTCAAGGACTATCTAAATTTTAAATTTCATCTCATTCGGATCTTAAATGGATTTTTGGCGATATTTTTTTTAATACTTTGAGGGTCCACTGACTGATTCCCATTCCGCCAACGAAGCTGAACAACTGTAAATCAACTCGAAAACACTTCAGCCGAGTAAATAATACAGCACAACATAGAAATGTGGACTAGATCATACTATTTTAACAAAAAATCTTTGTTTTAGCGTCAAGACATTGGAAAAACCAAAATTGTTAAGGTACAAAGTGATATTTATGTGCTACTTATAGTACCTAGACACGTTCAGAAGGCATTGGTATGCTTACAAGAGTAGTTCAGCTTTACCGTAGCTACAACTTTGCTAAATATTGTAAGTGAAAACTTAGAAAGCCCTGGAAGTTATTCTAAAAAAAGTTTTTCTTCCTATATTTTTTTCCAAAAAAGTTGAAGAAAATGCTATTTTATGGAAAAAAATTTTAACAAAATTTATTTGGCGGACTCTTAGCTATATTATTGCCATATAAAGTTAAGCGGTATCGCCAAGTCTGAATTTGCTGTTTCAGAATCTTTGGGGCCCATAAAAAAAAATTGGTCACCAAAATGGACAAACTAAATATAGGGTTTTACTACCCTTTGGTCATGATCGTATGTCTTTTGCACTGTTGGACTGTGTTATAGACTGATAGTATGTTTTATGTCTATACGAAACATATTTATGTTGAATTCTAAGTGGGGGTATGGTGTAGTGGTTAAGGTGCTTGCCTACAAAACCAAGCACCCCAGGTTCGATCCCTGGAAGAGGAAGACAAATTTTCATCATGGTTTTGGAGTTTTTAAAAATTAACTCCCCTCTAAACAATCCACCCAAGAAGACCACTGGCTATCCCTCCCTCCTGGAAAAGAGGATAATATCCTGGCAAATGTTAGGTAGTCCGCCACCCCCTGGGAAAAAGTTGGAACCAAATACACAGAGGGCGTTGTTTCTAGGCAACGACAGATGTCAGCCCCATTATCCTAGACCAACTACAGCAGATCAATCATCTACTTAACTGGAACAACAACCGATTAGCAAAACTAATACAAGGCAATAATAACAACAGACTGGCAACATCGTACATGTATCATAGGACACACTACAGCAGACCAATCATCTACTTAGCTAGAACAACAATCGTTTGACGAATGATACAGAATAACAAGAAAGACTGGATATAATGGCAACATCGTACATGGAGACGCACGATAATCCAATAACTAGGACAGTGCAATCTTACGTGGGAAATATGAGAAAATCTACTGCAACAAATCGTATAAGATGGAGATGCTTTGAGGAAGCCAAATTTCCCCAAGAGGGGTAATGGAGAAAAAAAACAAATTTTTAAGGGATTTCTGCGTTAAACATTTATGACCGAAAAAATCCTATTTCGGGGGGACCTTTTTAATGGGAGCTACTTTCAGCCAGTTTCAATAGGCTGCGTCCTTGAGCCGGAACAAATGCGACTGGGTTATATTCGACAAAACAACTTATCAACAAGCACTTATCAAATTACTTCTTTTTTAACTTATCACTTATCAAGTTTTATAGTTCAGAGGAACATTAATTTTTCAAGTAGACGGGAAATCGTATAAGTTCAAAGTGAAAAGTTGATAAGGTATTTTGTTGAGTAGGGCCCTGAACTTTGCGTACAAAGTTTGCATGGACAGCCAGCCAGACGGACGCTTGGACATCGTTCACTTTCTGAGTCGAACGATATGCTTTAACGTGGATGTTAGACTAATATTTTTGGGCATTACAAACATCAGCAGAAACACATAATACCCTCCCCTCTATGGTGTTGTAGATTATAAAAATGTTCATGATTTAAAATAAACATTAAATCGTGATTAATATTGGTAGCTTTTTCGTATTTTATTAATAACAAGTAAGAGTGCTATATTCGGCTATGCCGAATCTTATATACCCTTCACCTTTGTTGTGCCTATTTTCAGCGTATATCATCCTAAATATATCAAGAAAACTTTTACAAATTTTACATTTAATTGCTATTGCTATATTGTAGAAGTTACAAACGAAACAACAACTTCAACTCCCTTCTCAAAAACAACAACGCCAAACGAAACGAAACACCAAAAAAAAAAAAACAAAATACGCAAAGCAGTGAAACCAACTCACATCCAAACATACATATGTTGCGTTTTGTTGCTTTTTTGTCAAACACCAAAACAAAAACAAAATAATGAAGCCAACGAACATCCAAACATATGCACGTTTTGTTGCTTTTTTGTGAAACACCAAAAAAAAACAAAATAAACAAAGCATGAAGCCAACACACAATGAATCCAACACACAATGAATCCAACACACATACGTTTTGTTGCTTTTTTGTCAAAGCATGCAATAGTCTTTTTTTGAAGAAATTTTCAGAGGTTGTCTCGGATTTTTGCTCATATCTCCGTTATTTATGGCCGGATTTTGCTGATTTTAAATAGCAAAATTCTCGAAAGCATGTCTGACATAATTATAGAAGATTTGGATCCCGAAGATATCTGGGGTCTTCAGAAAATTGATTTCAACAGACAGACAGACAGACAGACAGACAGACAGACAGACAGACAGACAGACAGACAGACAGACAGACGGACATGGCTTAATCGACTCCGCTATCTATAAGGATCCAGAATATATATACTTTATAGGGTGGAAATTACAAACGGAATGACAAATTTATATATACCCTTCTCACGAAGGTGAAGGGTATAAAAACGAAATTGTACAAAGGACTTCTTTGATGGAATTCATGATATACACTTATATTATTTCCATCAACGATTTTTAAACACATTTTATAATGGTAAAATAAACAACAAAATATTTTGTTCATCAAAAAACCGATATTCCATTAAACAAACCTGCTATGATTAGCAAACATTCAACACCAAACATTTTCAAAAGCCAAAGAAATTCTTTGTCACACTTTCAAGAATAAAAACCGGTTAAAAAAATGCATGTAGATCATGCAAATCAAATTGATCTAATAAATGCAAATAATATATAATGAATTAAATAAAACATGATTTAATTATTTATATTCCTGAAAATTCTGGATTTATAGAAAATAAAACTAAATATTAGAGAATATTGATACTTGACATTCAGCAATATTTAAGAACAACAAAGAAATTATTATGAACTGGTATAAAAACGAAAATAAATTCTAAAATTAATACAGTTTAACAAGTTTTAGCAAACCTACAATAACAGAAATGTTCAAATTCGTAAGTTGAACAAATAAATATTTCATTTAAATTGAATCTAAAATCATTTAATCTCTCTTTAGTTCCTTCTCGCCGCTTTGATTGCCTGCGCCGCCGCAGTTGATTCCGATGATGTCCATGCTGAAGCCACCCTCTTGAAAGCCGATGTCAGAGCCGATGGCTTCGAATCCGTTTTGGAAACCACCAACCACATCCATCAAGCCGCCTCTGGTGATGAACATGGCAACATTCATGGTGATTTCAACTGGATTTCTCCTGAGGGTGAACACATTGCTGTCAACTATGTTGCCGATGAAAACGGTTACCAACCCAGCAGTGATATTTTGCCCACACCTCATCCCATCCCAGAAGCCATCTTGAAGGCTATTGCCTACATCCAGGCTCATCCCCAAAAGGAAGAATCTCATCATTAAATTTTTTTATAAAAACCAAAATAAAACCTTGGTTAAACTGACAATAAAGAGCATTTGATAAAAAAAAAAAATTAAAGCTTATCCCCGAATAATAAATTTTAGTGAATTTATCAATAATTGAGAATTTAGCACAATTCTTACAGAATATTTACATTTGTTTACATTTAGAGATGATGTTTTAGAAAGCTACAAAGTTAGTTATAATTTTCAGATACTTAAGGTATTAATACAAGGTTGTCAGATCAGACAACGTTGTCTGAAAAATGTTCTGTAATTGGTTAACAACCTTATATTTCAACATAAGTTCACATGGTTCACTGAACAATTTTCTGACAACCGTGTATCCATAGCTTTACATACATTTTCTAATCAACGCAACTTGATCAATTCCCGGCTGGGAACTATTGTTCGTATAAGCAATTATAAAAGTGATTTGTCTTTAGGTTATTTAATTTTATGCTAGAAATCTTATTAATGTACAAAGTTAGTTATAATTAATCACTGATCATCACTGGTTTTAGTTTAATGAAAGTTTAAACTTGTGAACATGGTTGAAATGTTTAAAAAAATTATAACTGGCTTGCTATCGCAAATGATTTACTAGTTTTAGTCCATTGCAATTTATAATTAAACTTGATTTGTAATATAAAGTCCTGGGATCTCCTCTAACAATTCTCAATTCATTGATCTTCGAATATTGATACATTCTTCGAGATATTAAAATACAGTGTTTCTTACAATTTGTTACATTTTATCAACTAAAGTTCGAATGTAATTACTATATAATCTTAGCTTTAAAATCTGAGGCCAAATTACCGCATTCAATATCGAGTAAAACTGATCGTAATTTTCTTATTCGAGATTATGGCACTCGAATCGAACAAAAAATGTAGTAAATTTTATTATTATTTCGGTATCGAAATCTTTTTTCGATACAATAACTCATTCCATCTCAAATGCGGTAACTCGGCTACTGATCACTTTCTTCAGAAACGTCTTCAGAGACAGAATATGATGGAAAATCCAAAATGTGTCTTTATCATATAGATAATCGAATCAAATTTCCTAGTTTTGACCGACTTTCAAAAAAAAATTATAGATTTGTTAGGCCTTAAGCAAACTTTAAATCAATCCGCTTTTAAGCTAAACAATTGAGAAGCATTTAAAACAGTACTGACAAACTGACAAAGAAAAACAATAGTTTTTCCCTTTAACTATCTTTAACAATCAAAAATCGTCTAGCTCTTAAAAGTATAGCTAAAACCATAATAGTCTATCATCAAACTGTTTCCATTTACGTATCATAGATAGAAAGAAGTCCACATAAGGACTGAGATTGAACAATTTTTAACATACATATATGTTAATAAAAACGAAACCACTAAACTTACAGTTTTGAATCTTTTTTTATTTGATTGAAATTATTGTTACAATTTACATAAAAAAAAAACATATTTTAATAGTTTTAATTACTAGTGATGAAATTTTTAACCTTTTTCGAAAAACCTTCCATTAGGTTTTTATAGTGAGTTCATCTCCGTTTAAAATCTACCACACTTTTGGACACCTTTTTTGTGTTCTTCAATTCTCTTTTAACAAGAGCCCAATATCTCTCCATTGGCCTTAGCTCCAGGCAGTTTAGAGGATTTTCATCTCTTGGTACAAATACCACATTATTGGTCTCGTACCACTCAAGACCTTTCTTATCATAGTGACATATGCCAAATCAAGCCAAAAATAAGTGGACACATTAAGAAGTCTTATGAATGGAAACATCCTTTTTTGTAAACATTCCTTGATGTAAATTTGGCTATTTATAGAGTACTTTGTAACAAATGTTTATTTTCTTTTAACGCAACTGCATATTGCTTGCCATACCAAGAACATTTTGGGAAATTTTGTCTGCTTTTGGGTCCTAAAACTTTTCTTCAAAATTCCGTCGAGCATCTGCAACATAAAAAAATTGTATAAAATTTGACTTCAATTTCCGTGCTCTGTCTTTGGCCTCTAAATTTTTAGCAGAGTTCCTGTTAGGAATTTTTTGAGCCTTGTAGGCTTTTAAACCTGCATTGGCTTTAACTTTTCGTACCAAATAGTCCGAGTACTAGCCTAACCGGGCTGCTTTCCTACCGGAGGTGTTGGGAGCTCATTTAAATATTATTTCTATTTTTTTGGCTTTAGAAATATAATGTGGACCATTCCTTCTACCTGAACCAGATTTTATATCAACGAACAAGTTCTCCTGGTACTGTTTAATAACATTGGAAAATGTTTGATAGCAGATCTTGGATAGTTTGGCCAACTTTTTGTATGACAAAGTTGGGTTTTGTTGAAAATATTTAATAATTTTAGTACGAATTATTTTTTTGGTCACTCATTTTAACAAGATTAACAACAAATGAAGATAATTGACATTAAACATAATAACTGACATGCTTTACAAAGTTAACATGATCAAAAAAAATAAATAATACTTCGGTTAAAAGTTTTAATGAAAATTTTAATGAATTTTACGATCTCAATCCTTAGTTTTTTCCTTTAACTATCTTTAACAATCAAAAATCGTTTAGCTCTTAAAAACACTAGTTTACTATCAAACTCTTTTCATTTACGTTTCATAGAAAAAGTGTTATAGTTCGTGGAGAACTGAAAACATTTTTAACTGTACAAGGTCTCAGAGATGTCATTTTGATGACGATTAATAAAATGTTAAAGATCAGTTAGAATAAATACAGAAACTTATATTATGAAATGATAGCAAAGAAGATTTTTCAACTTCCTAAAGCCAACACAATGTGGCCTGACTAGGAATCTTTAAACTATATCAAGAAATCTCTTGGGTGTTATAAGAACAAAACTAGTGGCAAAATATCTTAACTGCTCGTCACTTAAAACAAAGTAAGACATTGAGCTATTGTTAAAAGATAACTGAATGCCACAAAAAAGATGGTTCATGATATGAACAAACATTTTAAAAGTGACAGAAAATAAAAAGATCTCTAATCGAAAGGATTGCGAAAATGGTTCATTTGGAGCATCAATATAAATAGTTTTCATTATATTCTTAATATTAGGATGGGCTTACGATCATGCTATTGTATAAAATCGACCGCTTTAAGAATATGATCTAGAATCTAGACATGTATCAGGAATATATATTTGGTTCGAAAATTGAGCTAATTCGGAAGCTAAAAAGAGTCAACATGAACACCTGAACCATTTCTATGATATAGATCATAAATCATGAATATTTCTTGATTTTTTTTTAGAATATGAAAAAATGTCTTGATAATCAAAAGTAGATCATGACACCAAAAAAAGTAGCGAAGCTCTGATTTAAAGGTTATATTTGTTCATCATTCTTGTTCAAGAGAGCTTCTCAAATATAGACTAACATAAGTAACTTAATTAAAAACTATTAACTTCATTTTTTCTTTTTGATTTTACTCAAATGCTTTTTATTGTCAGTTTAACCAACGTTTCTAACTAATTTTAACAAAATTTAATGATGGTATTCTTCCTTTTGGGGATGAGCCTGGATGTAGGCAATAGCCTTCAAGATGGCTTCTGGGATGGGATGAGGAGTGGGCAAAACATCACTGATGGGTTGGTAGCCGTTTTCATCGGCAACATAGTTGACAGCAATGTGTTCACCTTCGGGAGAGATCCATTCGAAATCACCATGAATGTTGCCATGTACATCACCGGAGGCGGCTTGATGAATGTGGTTGGTGGTTTCCAACACGGAATCGAAACCATCGGCTCTGACATCGGCTTTCAAGAGGGTGGCTTCAGCGTGGACATCATCGGGATTGCCAGCGGCAGCGCAGGCGATCAAAGCGGCGAGGAGGAACTAAAGAGAGATTAACTGGTTTTAGATTCAATTCAAATGGAATATTTTTTTAGTTCAACTTACGAATTTGAACATTTTTGTTATTGCAGATTTATTAAAACTTGGTAAACTGTGTTTAGTTTTAAATAACTTTTCGTTTTTATACTTTATTAAATTTTAGCTTTCGTTTCTATTGAAACGATATTGTTAAATTGTTGCATAAAATCCAGAATTTAGTGCAGGATTGAATAATAATAATAATAGATCAGCTAATAATTTAAACAAGTTTTATTTATTTTATTATTTATGGCTTGAAATTAGATCAGTGTTATTCTTATTATCTGCTACTTTTTAGCACAAACTTAAGTGTGAAGGTAAAGTTCTTTGACATTTTAAAGAAGCTTGGAATAAAACGAAACATGTTATAAATTATTGATACAATTATAAACATAAATATCACTAAAATATAATTAAAGTCTTTATTTATTTATCTAATCTAAGAGTTATTGTTTAATGACATCGTGGGGAAAAATCTCTTATTATTGTTCATGGACCAAAAAGTATTTTACTCCAACTTGTTAACTTAATACTCACTTTGAGTATAAAAAGAGAGATAAAAGGTTTACCAACAAAAAGTGTTATTTTGAATCATTTGGTAGCTGTCACTTTTGAAGCTTTTATTCTTTGACATTTGACAAGTAGAAACTACGCCATTACTAAAAAGGGAACAATACACGCTTCAACAACGCATTGCAATTATTAAAATTCACTACAAAAATGGTGAAAATCTTGCGGTCGAAGTACGCAAAACTAAAGCATTTTTGGGTCGTCGTGAAGCATCTTGTCGGACCGCAATACAGAAATTAGTGGAAAAATTCGAACTGTTGGGACAAGTTAGTGATGTGAAGAATAAAACCCGTGTACGTCGCTCAAGAACAACTGAGAATATTGCTGCTGTAGCCCAAAGTGTTGAAGAAAACCCAGGTTTGTCCATTCCTCGTCGTATTTTGGTCGGAGTTGGATGATATTGATCTGGACAACGTTTACTTTTAACAAGACGGAGCTACGTGCCACACAAGTAACGAAACAATTGCTCTTTTACGGGAAAAGTTTCCGGACCGTGTTAAATATCTCTCGAAGGGGTGATCACAATTGGCCACTGAGATCTTGTGATTTAACACCTTGCGACTTCTTCCTTTAAGGGCCACGTGAAATATTAGGTCTACACCAACAGCCCAACGTCGATTCAAGACCTCAAAGATAGAATTGGTGAGGCTATCGAGGACATATTGCAGCCACTTTGCGATTTGTTTATGGAAAATTTCATGAAAAGGATATGGTCCTGTAAGCGTGGTCATGGTGGCCATTTGGCTGGTGTTGTTTTTCATTATTAACGGCATACCTTCCAATTTATTATGAAATAAACATCCGATCATTTATCTAAAAAAAATTCCTTTTTTCTTTGATTACCAAAACCACACCTCTTGTTGGAACACTCTCAACAAAGGGTGAGAATTATGAAAAGTGCATTTAAAACACTAATCTAATAAATGCAAACTATAAATACTAAAATAAAACTTGTTTTAATTAACTTTATATAAAACATAAACTCAATCCTAAAATAAATTCTGGATTATTAGCAAAAAACCCAAAAAAGTAAAATAATAATCTAGTTTTTATACTCTATCTCTCTAATTAATAACATAAATAAAAAAAAAGTATAAAAACCATAAGAAATTCTAGAATTAGCATAGCTTACCAAGTTTTAAGAAACCTACAATAACAAAATGTTCAAATTCGTAAGTTGAACAAAAAAATGTACCATTTAAATTGAATCTAAAACCATTAAATCTTTCTTTAGTTCCTTCTCGCCGCTTTGATCGCCTGCGCTGCCGCTGGCAATCCCGATGATGTCCATGCTGAAGCCACCCTCTTGAAAGCCGATGTCAGAGCAGATGGTTTCGATTCCGTTTTGGAAACCACCAACCACATCCATCAAGCCGCCTCCGGTGATGAACATGGCAACATTCATGGTGATTTCGAATGGATCTCTCCCGAAGGTGAACACATTGGTGTCAAATATGTTGCCGATGAAAACGGCTACCAACCCATCAGTGATGTTTTGCCCACTCCTCATCCCATCCCAGAAGCTATCTTGAAGGCTATTGCCTACATTCAAGCTCATCCCCAAAAGGAAGAATACCATCATTAAATTTTGTTACAATTAAAAAAAAAAAAAAACGTTGGTTAAACTGACAATAAAAAGCATTTGAGTAAAATCAAAAAGAAAACATGAAGTTAATAGTTTTTAATTAAGTTGCTTATATTAGTCATTAACTGAGAAGATCTCCTGCACAAGAATGATGAACAAATATAACCTTTAAATCAGAGCCTCGCTACTTTTTTCGTGTCATGAGCTATTTTTTATTATCAAAACTCTCAATGTCTCCTAATTATCATATTCTGAAAAAGAAAATCAAGAAATATTCATGGTATACGATGTATATCATAGAAATGGTTCATGTGTTCTTGTTTAATATTTTTATCTTCCGAATTAGCACCAAAATATATATTTGATACATTTCTAAATTCAAGAATATATTCTTAAATCGGTTGGCTGTATACAATAGCATGATCATAAGCGCATCCTTTCGATTATAGATCATTTTGATTTCTGTCACTTGTAAAATATTTGTTCATATCATGCACCATCTTTTTTGTGGCATTCAGTTATCTTTTAACAATAGCTCAATGTCTTCCCTTGTTTTAAATGCCGACCAGTTTAGAGATTTTGCCACTAGTTATGTTCTTATAACACCCAAGAGATTTCTTGATATAGTTTAAAGATTCCTAGTCGGGCCACATTGTGTTGGCTTTTGGAAGTTGAAAAATTTTCTTTGCTATCATTTCATAATATAAATTTCTGTATTTATTAAAACTTTTCTTTAACATATTATTAATCGTCATCAATATGACTTCTCTGAGACCTTGTACAGTTACAAATGTTTTCAGGCCTCCACGAACTGTAACAGTTCATACAGCTTTTCTATGATACGTAAATGAAAAGATTTTGATGGTAAACTAGTGTTTTTAAGAGCAAAACGATTTTTGATTGTTAAAGATAGTTAAACGGAAAAACTAAGGACTGATATCGTAAAATTCATTAAAACTTGTAACCCAAGTAATATTTTTTTTTGATCAAGTTACCTTTGTAAAGCATGTCAGTTATTATGTTTAATGTTAATTATGTTCATTTGTTGTTAATCTGATTAAAATGAGTGACCAGAAAAAAGTGCGTACTTAAATTATTAAATATTTTCAACAAAACCCAACTTGGTCCTACAAAAAGTTGGCCAAACAATCAAAGGTCTGCTATCAAACTTTTTCCAATGTTATTAAACAGTACCGGGAGAACTTGTTCGTTGATATAAAACGGACAAGTTCTCAGGTAGAAGGAATGGTCCACATGATGTTTCTAAAGCCAAAAAAATAGAAAGCATTCTCAAAAGAGCTCCAAACACCTCAGGTTGGAAAACAGCCCGGTTAGGTCAGTACTCGGACTATTTGGTACAAAAAGTTAAAGCTAATGCAGGTTTAAAAACATACAAGGCTCAAAAAGTTCCTGACAGGAACTGTGCTAAAAATTTAGAGGCCAGAAACAGAGCACTGAAATTGAAGTCAAATTGTATGCAAAAAATATACCTGCTGCATAATGGATGACGAAATGTACGTATGAAAAATTTTTCGCAGCTTCTGGGTAAATTTTGTTACAAAGGGCTATTTAAATACCGAAATTTACATCAAGGAATGTTTACAAAAAAGGATGTTTCCATTCATAAGACTTCTTAATGTGTCCACTTATTTTTGCCTGATTTAGCATCTGTCACTATGGTAAGAAAGGTCTTGAGTGGTACAAGACCAATAATGTCGTATTTGTACCAAGAGAGACAATTCCTCCAAACTGCCTGGAGCTGAGTCCAGTGTAGAGATATTGGGCTTTTGTTAAAAGAGAATTGAAGACCACAAAAAAGGTGTCCAAAAGTGAGGTAGATTTTAAACAGAGATGGACAACCTGTTCGAGCAAAGTGACAGAAAGCACTATAAAAACGTTTCCGAAAAAGGTTCAAAATTTCATCACTAGTGATTTAAACTATAAAAATATTTTTTGTTTTTGTAAATTGTAACAATAATTTCAATCAAATAAAAAAAGATTCAAACCTGTAAGTTTAGTGGTTTCGTTTTTATTAACATATATGTATGTTAAGAATTTTTTGATCTCACTCCTTATGTGGACTTCATTCTATCTATGATACGTAAATGGAAACAGTTTGATGGTAGACTATTATGGCTTTGGCTATATTTTTAAGAGCTAGACGATTTTTGATTTTTAAAGATAGTTAAAGGGAAAAACTATTGTTTTTCTTTGTCAGTGTTTATACTGTTTTAAATGCTTCTCAATTGTTTACCTTAAAAGCAAAGTGGTTTAAAGTTTGCTTGAAGCAGAACAATATTAATAAAAATATTTTTTTCAAAATTAGGAAATTGAATCTTTCTATCATATTCTGTCTCTGAAAAATTTTCTGAGGAAAGTGATTAGTGGCCGAGTTACCGCATTCGAGATGGAATGAGCTATTGTATCGAAAAAAGATTTCGATACCGAAATAATAATAAAATTTACTACATTTCTTGTTCGATTCGAGTGCTATAATCTCGAATAAGAAAATTACGATCAGTTTTACTCGATATCGAATGCTGTAGTTCGGCCTCAGATATTGTTTTATAATGTTCTCATTATTCTAAAGCTAAGATTATGTAGTAATTATATTCAAACTTTAGTTGATAAAATGTAACAAATTGTAAGAAACACTGTATTTTAATATCTCGAAGAATATATCAATATTCGAAGATCAATGAGTTGAAAACTATTACATGAGCCCCCAAAATTTTATATTACAAATCATGTTTAAAGAGAAGTTGTCAATGGACTAAAACTAGTAAATAATTTGCGATATCAAGCCAGTTAGAAATTTTTTAAACAATACCAGGGACCTGTTAAATACAAAGATCTAAAATATAAATGTGATTTCTAGCATAAAGTGTAATAGCCTAAATACTTCTATTTGTTGTTTTAACAACAAATTAGGTAAATAATCTTTGTCTTATCTATTTCCAAGAATTTCAGGAAGATCATGCACATAAAGTTATTGCCAAATTGTCAATCAATATAATAATAAGCCTATAAATGTTGAAATAAAAGTAACTACATGCTAATATTTAGATTTTTTTTATATTCAACGTTTATTAGTTTTTAACAAAATTTAATGATGAGATTCTTCCTTTTGGGGATGAGCCTGGATGTAGGCAATAGCCTTCAAGATGGCTTCTGGGATGGGATGAGGTGTGGGCAAAATATCACTGCTGGGTTGGTAACCGTTTTCATCGGCAACATAGTTGACAGCAATGTGTTCACCCTCAGGAGAAATCCAGTTGAAATCACCATGAATGTTGCCATGTACATCACCAGAGGCGGCTTGATGGATGTGGTTGGTGGTTTCCAAAACGGATTCGAAACCATCGGCTCTGACATCGGATTTCAAGAGGGTGGCTTCAGCATGGACATCATCGGAATCAACTGCGGCAGCGCAGGCGATCAAGGCGGCGAGAAGGAACTAAAGAGAGATTAAATGGTTGTAGATTCAATTTAAATGGTATATCTATTTGTTCAACTTACGAATTTGAACATTTTTGTTATTGCAGGTTTACTAAAACTTGTTAAACTGTACTCATTGTAGAATTTCTTTTTGTTTTTATACTTTTTCAATTTTGTTATCGATTCTTTAATTGTGGTGAATGTAAAAACTTGATTTTTAATATTATTTGCATAAAATCCAGGCATTTTTTTCTGGATTCTATATATGTATTTATATTATTGAATAAGTTTAATCAGGTTTTGTTTACTTAATTATTTATTGTTAGCATACAGCACATTTGTATTCATGGTCTAGATATATGCCCTTTTTAGCCGGTTTGATATTATGTTTCTTCCTAGCACAAAATCAAGTTAATCCCCTGACGTATACATATTGAAATCAGTAGCAAGAACACTTTAAGCTAATAAAAATGTTGTAAATGGAATTAAAAAAAAAAAATTACTTAATTGTGGTGAAATTGTTTTCCCAAATAACATGTATTTAAACAAGGTAATTGCTTAATAAAACAAATTAAAAGACATATAGTATTGTAAAGTCATATAAACTTCCCAGATATCTCTAAAGATTCCTAATTTATCATTTACAAATTTCTAATCCTTTCATAAACAAAATAAACTATTATTTGGCATATTTGCATGTACGGCGATGAAATGCCATAGTTTTCTAGAGAAAAGTTGTTTAGACTCTGATAACTTTTCCTATAGAAAAGTTGTTCAGACTCTGATAACTTTTCCTATAGAAAAGTTGTTCAGACTCTGATAACTTTTCCTATAGAAAAGTTGTTCAGACTCTGATGACTTTTCCTATAGAAAAGTTGTTCAGACTCTGATGACTTTTCCTATAGAAAAGTTGTTCAGACTCTGATGACTTTTCCTATAGAAAAGTTGTTCAGACTCTGATGACTTTTCCTATAGAAAAGTTGTTCAGACTCTGATGACTTTTCCTATAGAAAACTTGTTCAGACTCTGATGACTTTTCCTATAGAAAAGTTGTTCAGACTCTGATGACTTTTCCTATAGAAAAGTTGTTCAGACTCTGGTGACTTTTCCTATAGAAAAGTTGTTCAGACTCTGATGACTTTTCCTATAGAAAAGTTGTTCAGACTCTGATGACTTTTCCTATAGAAAAGTTGTTCAGACTCTGATGACTTTTCCTATAGAAAAGTTGTTCAGACTCTGATGACTTTTCCTATAGAAAAGTTGTTCAGACTCTGATGACTTTTCCTATAGAAAAGTTGTTCAGACTCTGGTGACTTTTCCTATAGAAAAGTTGTTCAGATGACCTTTCCTGATGTTCGTTTTCTTAATTTAGTTCCCAGCTAAAACTTGGTATTGACATGTCATTATTAATTAGCAATCTTTAAGTAGTTAAATAAGGACTGGCTTATATGATGACATATGAATAAGTACGTTTAGACAGCTATGATTTACTGATTGGACTGATTTATAAATTAAACACTTATATCGAATTATTTGATTTCGTTTTAATTGCATTGTATTGTCAGTTTAAAGAAACATTTTATTAAATATTTTTTCAAAAATGAATTATCCATTTAATGATGGGGTTCATCGTGAGGGGGATGAGCCTTGATGTACTCAATAGCCTTCAAGATGGCCTCTGGTACTGGTGGTGGAGTGGGCAACAATTCGCTGCTGGGTTGATAACCATTCTCATCTGCGACATAGGAAACCTTAATGTGTTCGCCTTCAGGAGAAACCCATTCAAAGTCACCATGAATGTTGCCATGTTCATCACCGGAGGCTACTTGATGGATGTGGTTGGAGGTTTCCAAAGCAGAATCAAAACCATCGGGTCTGACATCCGATTTCAAGAGAGTGGCTTCAGCATGGACATCATCGTCGGTAACAGCAGCGGCGAAGGCAATCAAGCTGGCGATAAGGAACTGCAAAAAGTTTTTATTGTTACTCTTGGTTTTTAGTTTATATCCTTTAAATTCTTTAACTTACTAATTTGAACATTTTTGTTTTAGCAGATTAATAAAAGCTTGTTAAACTGTACTGTTTTTGGATTTTTGTTTGGCTTTTATATAATTATTCGATTTAATTTACTCTCCGCAGCTTATTATTTGGTATATTAAAACTAGATTTAATTCGGTATTTACTTATTTCGGGTGGTGAATCAGGATTTATTTGTTTTTGTTATATACTTGGAACAATTATCGCAATGAATATTTATGAATTAACTGCAATTATGGGCCGGTTTTAAATTTGTTTATTTTTGCTAATTAGTTTGTGTTTAATTTTGTCTTGTTTCAAAGACCTGTGCACATTAGTTAGTATTAAAAAGATGATTTAATTTTAATTATTTAAACGGAATATAGTGGCGCTTGTTAAAATATGAATGAATTTGTTTGTAGATTTCAGAATTTACTGAAATTTACATATTTAAATAGTCAGATTTCGATTAAATATTAAATTTAGATTAATAATCAGTGTTTATCTACAGTACTAAATCAGTTAAGACAAATCATAGTAAAACCTCTTAAAACTAATAAATCAATGGTTTAAATTCTGGTTTTGCACATCCGTTAATCAGTGATGCATAAACAATATATTATATTAATACTTAAGATGTTTTCTAAAGGTTTGTTGTTGTTAAGATAGTGAGCGAGAGAGAGGAGGAAATTAAAATTTTAAACTATAAACACAGTTTAAATACCCAGTTCTAGGCACTTAAATGTGGTTTAACTGTTTACTGATTAATAACAAATACTGGTTTAAACTTTCTTTACAACTGCTATTCCACTATGACTCAAAAAAGTTGTTTTGAGAAAATAATGTGGCATGTTCCCATTATGTTCAAAATGTTTTGTTATTTGAATTTTCAATGAATTTGTCAAACTGTTTTGAACAGTTTGGCATATTAATATCGCCTTGATATACCCTTCCTCATGAGTGGCAAGGATATATATAAGTTTCCTTATTTTCATTTGCAACCCCATAAAGTATATATATTCTGGATCGTTATAGCTAGCGGAGTGGATGTTCGTCTGTATTTTGAAATCAACTTTCCGAATAGTCCAACTTAGGATTTTATTTAAAATCAAACCACAAATGAATGAAATGTAAGCGACTACATCGATTTCTATAGACGTACGGCCGTGTTATTTACAAAGTAATTTATCTAGACAGAATATAACATTACATTATTTAAAATATGTTTAATCAACACTCTGATGATTTTTCCTATAGAAAAGTTGTTCAGACTCTGATGACTTTTCCTATAGAAAAGTGATTCAGACTCTGATGACTTTTCCTATAGAAAAGTTGTTCAGACTCTGATGACTTTTCCTATAGAAAAGTGGTTCAGACTCTGATGATTTTTCCTATAGAAAAGTTGTTCAGACTCTGATGACTTTTCCTATAGAAAAGTTGTTCAGACTCTGATGACTTTTCCTATAGAAAAGTTGTTCAGACTCTGATGACTTTTCCTATAGAAAAGTTGTTCAGACTCTGATGACTTTTCCTACAGAAAAGTTGTTCAGACTCTGATGACTTTTTCTATAGAAAAGTTTTTCAGACTCTGATGACTTTTCCTATAGAAAAGTTGTTCAGAATCTGATGACTTTTCCTATAGAAAAGTTGTTCAGACTCTGATGACTTTTCCTACAGAAAAGTTGTTCAGACTCTGATGACTTTTCCTACAGAAAAGTTGTTCAGACTCTGATGACTTTTTCTATAGAAAAGTTGTTCAGACTCTGATGACTTTTCCTATAGAAAAGTTGTTCAGACTCTGATGACTTTTCCTATAGAAAAGTTGTTCAGACTCTGATGACTTTTCCTATAGAAAAGTTGTTCAGACTCTGATGACTTTTCCTATAGAAAAGTTGTTCAGACATGTTGACTTTTCCTATAGAAAAGTTGTTCAGACTCTGATGACTTTTCCTATAGAAAAGTTGTTCAGACTCTGATGACTTTTCCTATAGAAAAGTTGTTCAGACTCTGATGACTTTTCCTATAGAAAAGTTGTTCAGACTCTGATGACTTTTCCTATAGAAAAGTTGTTCAGACTCTGATGACTTTTCCTATAGAAAAGTTGTTCAGACTCTGATGGCTTTTCCTATAGAAAAGTTGTTCAGACTCTGATGACTTTTCCTATAGAAAAGTTGTTCAGACTCTGATGACTTTTCCTATAGAAAAGTTGTTCAGACTCAGATGACTTTTCCTATAGAAAAGTTGTTCAGACTCTGATGACTTTTTCTACAGAAAAGTTGTTCAGACTTTGATGACTTTTCTTATAGAAAAGTTGTTCAGACTCTGATGACGTTTTCTATAGAAAAGATGTTCACTCTGATGGCCAAGTTTGGATAAGTCTGAGGAAGTTTATGTTTCCATGTCTACACAGAAGCACTTTGGGTCTGATTGTGTAAAATTTCATTAAAAATTATTTCTAAAATAAACAGTTTCTAAATCACTGTTTAATAAAACATCCTTGTTTACGAGTTTGTCTCACAATTTGGTGTATAACTTGTGTTCGTGTAAACAAATTTTGCTGATTTTCAGTACCGAAGTGCTTAGGACAATGATTATTACTAAAAATGAATCTCAATAGTTTCTGTTTTGTATTTTATATTTGAAAGTGATTTACACAAACAGTTAAAAGAGCATAGTTAATAAAATTTCATAAGAATCAAACACTTTGTACTTTGTGCTATTTAGTTTTAATTAAAATCTTAATGCTTTGTATTGCTTAAATATTTTTATAACAAAGCAATATTAAATTTTAAAAAAAATATGTTTTGTTTTTAACATATTTTAATTACTTAATATTTTCAAACAACCCTGAAGTTAAATGCACATCTAACATTATATGGTTGTTCCATATATTTTGATATAAAATCATTTTCATTTTATAACAATACACTACAAATACTTTAAATTCTTTTATTTGGAAAAAGACATACAAATAATATAAAACAATAAATGCAATTTGTATGCAAAAAAAACTTCAAGTACAAATTTATTTCCATAGCTGCATGATGGAATGTATATAAAATAAATATTTTGCACAAAAAAAAAACAGACAAGATATATTAAAAATATAACTGTAAAATGTATAAACAATAATTTTTTTTTTTTTTTGGCCACAAAAAAATATATAACAACCAGTTTGGTTTTTTTGTTAAAAATGAATAAATTAGATAAATACAATATTAAAAAAAATATATTAAAGCAACAGAATAAACAAGTAAGAGTGTTTAACACGGCTGTACCGAATCTTGTATACCCACCATCAATATGTTGTTTTGCCCTTCCATGGGAACTTGACCTTCTCGATAGAGTCCTCGCAGCAATGCACAAGGGAGACATTGTACAAAAAACGATGTGGGAGTTCTTATAACAACTTATAACTGTAACCATTTCAACATTTGTGCATGTTTACTGTAACCATTTCAACATTTTTAACAATATTATAGTCACAATAACTATTTATATGATTGTGGTAACTATAATATGGTTAATTTACGATTCACATGATTGTATCAACCATATATATGGTTACAGTAAACAGGTATATGTTTGAGACAACCATTTATATGATGAAGGACTTACCATAATCTGAGAACAACATATTAAGATAAAATTATTCATTAGAAAAATGGTTGTCACAAACATATACTTGTTTACTGTAACCATATATATGGTTGATACAATCATGTGAATCGTGAAATCCAGCACCGATATTGCTCAGTTTCAATACCAAAGAAACCTTATCAACAGAGAGTATTTGTAAACAATTTCAGCCTACTAGCTCGTTCGTGTTTTCATCAGACAGACAGACGGAAAGACTTAGCTAGAACGTCTTAGAATCTAATGAGCAGCCGGAATATATATATATCAACGTGGGTCTGCGACATATATTTTGATGTGTTACAAACAGAATTACAAACTCAGTATAAAACAAGTAAGAGAGCTATATTCGGCTGTGCCGAATCTTATATACCCTTCACCAAATTATACTTTAAAATAAAATTAAAAAAAAAAAATTTTTTTATATTTTTTTTTTTTTCGAAATTGTGCTTTAAACGTTTTTTACAATTTTTTTTTTTTAAGAAATTTTTAATTTAAAAATTTATTTTTTGGTGAAAAAAATTTATGACAAAAAAATGTTTTTTGTGAAAAAAATTCGGGTTAAAAATTATTTTTTCCGATTTTGACCCATTGTAGGTCCAACTTACTATAGCCTTATATACATCGTTGTAATGGACTTTGAAATATCTATCATTAGATATCCATATTGTCTATATTTATGACTTTGTAAGGTTTTAATTTCATCCCTTTTTGTTCACAATGTCAATTTAAATTTGTAAGATTTAACTCTATTGTTAATAAATAATAGCCATATAAACTTTTGGGTGTCAATATAATTTATGACTATTAATTGTTTTTTTCTTATCATTATTATTAATCTCAATGCTTGACAACGGTCTGGTGCGACTGTTGGAAAAAAACCTAACAATTCTGAACTCATAAAATGAATGACAACAATCTTGTTTTTTTTTTTTTTTTTTTTGTTATTTTTTTTTTATATAAATTATGTAAATTTATGTTTATATCTTCATTCATGGTTTTTTGTTTGTTTAGTTTCTGCATTCAACCCGATTTTCTCATATCATATCATTTCAATCAAATACGGCCGTTTGACGTACATACATAGTTGTTTTCTCAAAGTGTTAATTTTAGTTTATCTTGTCTTACTCATAAACCCCATAATTGTAGTCATAAAGTCTTTTGTGTATAAATTAATGATCAAAATGTCAAATGGTGTTAAACATCTTTGTTTGTTGGTTAAATTTTGTTGACTAATTAAAATGAAAAAAAATTAAACACATATAAATAAATGATATGCTAATAGATTTAAAATTTAAACCAGTTTGTATATACTTAGTACATACATATATTGTTGAACAATAGAAGAAAGTAAAAAGTCAAATAGACATGCGCAAAAGCGAATCTGGTTAGAGCGAAAATAGTAGAGTTTCCAAAAAACCGAAAAATTTCAAAACCGCGGTTTCGGTTTTAAAAAATTGAAAACCGATCGGTTTCGGTTCGGTTTTGGGTTAATTTATTAACTATTAAATCAGTTGATAATATAAGAGTTGATACAAGAGGATGAAGGAAAATTGGAACTTTTTCTTCTAATGGTACCTTTTTAATACATTAAATATTTAGCTTATATACATTAAAATTGGCTAATATGGTTCTCAATAAAGAAATAATCAAGAATAGGGTGTTCAATTGTATTATGTTACCAAAAATGGAGAACTAAAATAAACTAAGGAGTATTTTTTCGTTCTGCAAATAGTACTTTTTGAATTTTCTATAATATTGAACCTAGAATCAGGAAAATACTTTGAAATTTCAAACTTGACAGTGGAAAGTGTGGAAAATTGTTACTTTTTCTTCTAATGGAAATTTCTATAATATTGAACCTATAAGCAGGAAATTAAACACACATGATTCTGACTGAGTTAGAATATAAAAAAGGGATTTGCTGGTACTTTTTTAACTAATAGTACTTTTTGAATATTGTATAACGATCGCCCTAGAAACGCGAATTCAAAAGGGATAATTAATGTTATTTTTCTTCATTGTAAAGATACTTTTTGAATATTTTATAATAATAAACCTTAAAATTGAAAATTAGGCACAAATGATTCTGAATGAGTTAGAATTCACAATAGGTGATTATAGTGGTACCTTTCTTTTGTATTTTCTATAATAATGGAAATATGAAATTAGACATTCATGATGCTGAGTATAAAACCAAAATGTGGGTCTTTATGATGCAGAATCCACATTACAATGAATCAATAAACATGAAACTATAGACATATTTTCCTGAATTAGTATTAATTCACAAAGGGAGACTTAATAGTACTATTTCTTTCTTCCAATTTGGGTGGCTAAGCGCACCGGGTCAGCTTGTACTCCATACATTTATCGGATATTTGAAAATAACTTTGTTACAAACATTTTGCATTATTTACCCTACGAAAGGCAGCCTGTTACATCATCTGAAGCAATTATTGTAATACAAGTTAAAAAATTTAAACAAATCTTATTTTTAACTATTTGTTTTTAGCGATATTGGATGAAAAAGTTTGTTTCTCATTTATAAATTTTGAATTTTTCTACTGAAAATAGATTAAAAGTCAAAACCGACGAATAATTGTCGGTTTCGGTTTCGGTTTTAGGCCTTGAAAACCCGCGGTTTCGGTTTCGGTTAAAACCGAATTGGAAACTCTAGAAAATAGTAACCACTAAATAAAGCGCAGTTTGGCAGACAGAGTTTATTTTTGTTTGTGTGTTTCCATTAAGAATTAATGGATAATAAAAATTAATCATATGGTCAATTCACAAGGTCTCTTATCATGTCATATTGTCATAATGTCCTAATATTTCACAATGGTCCTAAAATAATACTACTTTCTATGATATGTTTATTGTGTTATCTTAACGAACCAGCAGAGTCCAACGCCGAATGCCTAAGAGTCGGCTAAGCCGAGCCGCCGAGTCGTGATATATTAGGACATTATAACAATATGACTGATAAGAGACCTTACCTTGATGTTGGGTATACAAGATTCGACACAAACGAATATAACTTTTTTGTGTTATTTTTTTAAATTTCAAGTTCTATCGTGCTTAAAGAAAATACCTACTCTTCATTTATTAACTATCACAAGGGAGCAAAAATGAATTATTATAATAAGCATATTTTAATATTAAAAAAAAAAATCATGTGAATTTTGTTATGTTGTTATAAAAATGCAATTTTACCTGGAAATGCATAAATACTTATAACATGTAGTTATAAGATAGCAAGCATATCATCTCAATATACAACATATTTTCACTCTGTGATAGATAGATACAAAATACGAATATTTACCTTTATTCTATGAATATTATAGAAATATATAAACTTACACTTGAGTGAATAAAAAACATTTGCGGAAATTAAATAAAAATAAAAAAAAATTTAGTAGCAAAATGTCAGCTAAAATATTAATAATATAAAAAACAAATTCTTCATAGTATTAGATATTTTAATAATTTATATTTTAACAATAAACTAAATTAACTAAGTGGCTTATACATATTCATAATAATAAAATCATGTTTGGTGCAGCGAAAAATGTAATTGATAAAACATATATGGGACATTTCATTTTCAAAATATCGCGGTTTCAAATTTTTTTGAATATTGTATATTTTTTTATCTTATTGGTTGAGTATTGCAGAAATGGAGACCAAAATTAAAAAAAAAATGTTTGTACTGTTATTCTATCGTTTCTTTAACATCAATTTTGTTTATCTAAATTCCAGAATATATTGGTGATACGCAAGGATGTTAAAAATTATCTTTTTTTAAGTTTTATCCTTATAAGTTCGACCTATGGTAAAAGGGTTAAAAATTTGTTCACGATATACAATAAAAACATATCAATAAACTAGTTTACATAAAAAAAATTAAAATTCTCTGAAATTATTTGGCTAATAACACAAAGTTTTACAATATTTTTCATATCGCTCATTTGCTGCAACAACGTCATAACTCAAAATCCGTGTTGTTTGAACTGAGTAGTACTAAATATGCGCCGTTCTTTAGTCAAAAAGTCAATTATTTTTTGTGTGAGAATGTTTTTTTGTTGAAATCATCAAAATTAAAATTGTTGTCTTCTCGTATATTTGACAAGTAAAAGTTTGGGTTAAATACAGATTAGAAAGATATTAAGATTTACTATTTAAATCAAGTTTTACTTCTGAAATCGCATGATTTGTTGAAAATTTATTTAAGAAATAGTAAAATGTCATAAAACATCCAAATCCGTTTTTCTCGAAATTACTTTTTTTGAATTATGACGTTGTTGTAACAACTGAGCGATATGTTTTTCGTATTAATAACAAACGTTCGTAACTTGAATGTTTAACACCTACATGATTATAAAGATTTTTTTTGTACATTAGCGTGATCATAAAATATCATCGAATTTTTTTAAGTTATAAGAAACAAGTAAGTGAGCTGTATTCGAATCTTATATATTATTCTTATAAATTATACTTTAAAATAAAAATTTTAAATATTTTTAGGTAAACAAAATTAATTTTTTTTTTTCAAAATAGTTTTTTAAAATTTAAAAAAAAAAATTTTTTTTCAAAATTGTTTTTCAAAATTTAAAAAAAAAAATTTTTTTTTCAAAATTTAAAAAAAATTCTTTTTTTCAAAATAGTTTTAAAAAATTTTTTTTTTTTCAAATTTTTTTTTTAAATTTACTAGTAAAACAAATTTTATGACAAAAAAATATTTTTGTCAAAAAAAAAATTCGAGTTAAAAAATATTTTTCCCAATTTTGACCCAATGTAGGTCCAAATACCTTATATAGATCGTTGAAAGATCTATCATTAGATATCCATATTGTCCATATAAAGGACTTAGTAATCCTGATATAGATCAAAAATAGGGGAAAATCGTGGTTGGCCCCGTTTTTCCCGTATATCTCAGCCACTTGTGGACCGATTTTCTTGATTTTAAATAGCAAACGTGCCGGAAGAATTCCCGATATATTGATGTATGAATCAAGTTTGTAAGTTATTTCGGATCTTCAGCAAATTGATTTCAACAGACAGAAAGACAGACAGACAGACAGACAGACAGATAGACAGAAAGACAGAAAGACAGAAAGACAGACAGACGGACAGACAGACAGACAGACAGACAGACAGACAGACAGACAGACAGACAGACAGACAGACAGACAGACAGACAGACAGACAGACAGACAGACAGACAGACAGACAGACAGACAGACAGACAGACAGACAGACAGACAGACAGACAGACAGACAGACAGACAGACAGACAGACAGACAGACAGACAGACAGACAGACAGACAGACAGACAGACAGACAGACAGACAGACAGACAGACAGACAGACAGACAGACAGACAGACAGACAGACAGACAGACAGACAGACAGACAGACAGACAGACAGACAGACAGACAGACAGACAGACAGACAGACAAACAGACTCCGCTATCCATAAGGATCCAGAATATTGTGGAAATTACAAACTGCGATTTTAAAGATAATAAGCTCAATCTGTGATCACCTTTATAGAAACTCATGTATCTTAAAGCGTTAATAACTTCGTAAATACTGCGATTTTCGAGAAAATAAGCTCAATATGTGATCACTCATATTTTATACCAAAAATCGATTTTTAATATAAAAAACTCAAATATCTTAAATCGTTAATAACTTTGTAAATACTAAGATTTTAAGGAAAATATGCTTATTCTGTGATCACTCATATTTTATAATAAAAATCGAATTTTAGTATAAAAAAACTCAAATATCTTAAATCGTTAATCACTTTGCGATTTTTGAGAAAATAAGCTCAATATGTGATCACTCATATTTTATACCAAAAATCTATTTTTAATATAAAAAAAACTCAAATATCTGCTAAATACTGGGATTTTCGAGAAAATAAGATCAATCTGTGATCACTCATATTTTATACCAAAAATCGAATTTTAGTATAAAAAAACTCAAATATCTTAAATCGTTAATAACTTTGTAAATACTAATTTTTAGTATAAAAACTCAAATATCTTAAATCGTTAATAACTTTGTAAATACTAAGATTTTAAAGAAAATAAGCTCAATCTGCGATCACTCATATTTCATACCAAAAATTGATTTTTAGTTCAAAAATTTCAAATATCTTAAATCGTAAATAACTTTGTAAATACTGCGGTTTTTTGGGATTATTCATATTTTCTTGCAAAACAACAACCATTAATTTTTTATTTAACAAAATTTTTTATTTACACATTTAAAGTCAACATTACTTAATGATGTTTGTCCTCAACAGAAGGATGAGAACGAAGGTATTCCAAAGCCTTAACAATTTCAACTGGTACTGGTGGAGGGGTAGGCAAAACATTGCTAACGGGTTGATAGCCATGCTCATCGGCAACATATTCGACCTTGATGTGTTCACCTTCGGGAGAAATGTATTCATAATGACCATGAATGTTGCCATTTTCATCACCACTGGCACCGCTGGAAATGCTATTGGAGGTTTCTAAATTGTAATTGAAGCCATCAGCGCGAACATCGGAATCCAAAACTTTGATTTCAGCATGAGTTTCATCGGAGACATCGGCATAGGCGCAGGCCAAGAGGGCGGCAATAAGCAACTTAATTTGAATAAATAAGATTTTATTTTAAAAAAATATAAAGATGATATCAAGGAAACTTACATATTTGAACATGTTTTTTTGATTTGTTTGTTACAATTGACTAGAAAGCTCTAAATTCAAATGATACAGTTTTCTTTCAAAATTGAGGCTTTTATTCAAAATAATTTTGCAGAAAAAAGAAATGTTTTGTATCTGATCCTGTTTTAAGTTTAGGCCATTCAAATTGTATCACGTAATTTTAAACCTGTATGAATTCTTAAGCAAATACTTATGTACCATGAGATATGTTAAAATTAATATTTATTAAAATATTTGAATTATGCACATTAATTATTACGGTATATTTACGTCAAGCAGATGGCGTCTATAATTTAACGGATCATCAGCTGCAAACGTGATCTGCTCTGTTACTATACTTAAAAGACATGTTATGGAAAATATTTAAAATTTTAATCATTCTTTCAGTAGCAACAATATAAATAAACAGTGATTTGGTTATTAAGGTGTTTTTGACTTCTTGTGCAACCTTTAACCTTTAACAAAATATTTCTAATATAAAGTAAACACAATTGCGTAGGCTGGCCTTTTGAAATTTCATAAATTTGTTTTCAGTAGAATAAAAATAGATTTTGCTTCTTTTTCTTCTAGCAATTACGAAATACCGATCGTCATGAAATTATTGGGTGCATGACTTAGAAATGAGGAATCTACAATAACTCATATGCTATTTTGAAGTGTCATATCTGTCATTTATTCTTTCTAAGTTATTGAATATTGTATATTTGCTTCGAATATGTAGAATTTTGTGCCAATAAAGCATCATATGCGGGAAGTTTTCCTTTACTTGTTTAATTTGAGAAAAAGTGGAGCTGAAGCACAACGATTACTAACCGAAGCTTATTGTACTTAAATGTATTCCATCGGTTCATAAGAGGTGATTTAGATCGCCCACGCCAGTCAAAAAAGTTAGAAGAACCAGAATGGGAGCCATTACTCAATGAAGGTTGTGGCCAAAAAAGGTTGAAGACTAAGAATTGAAGGCATTACTCCATGAAAATTATTGTAAAAATCCACAAGAGCTTGCAAAGTCATTGGGAGCTATTCAATCAGCAAAAATCAAAATATTTGCAAGCTACAGGATTCATCCATAAGCAGGGAAATTGGGTACCATACGAATTGAAACTGTGAGACGATTTTGTATGTCTAAAATCCTGCTTGAATGCTATAAAAGAAAATCATTTTTGCACCGAATCATTACTTGCGATGAAAAATGTATCCATTATGGATCCCACAACTCCCCGAATCGACACTAAAGCCAAATATCCATGGCGGTAAGCTAATGCTCTGTATGTGGTGGGACCAAAAGGATAGGACTATTGTGAGCCGCTGAAATCTGACCGAAACATCACAAGGAACCTGTACCGAACGCAACTGATTCGTGTCTTTTTGGTAGAACGTGGGGGATGAAACCTAATATGATTTACTGGTCTTTTATTACGGTAATTAGGCCAATAACAACATATGCTGCATTGGTATGGTGGAAAAAGGTGGAACAGGTGACTGTGAGAGCATTATTTGACAAGGTATATCACCTCATCCGTGTCTCTATTACCGGGTCCATGAGGAACTGTCCCACTCATGCTCTGGGAGCAATCCTTCACATCCCACCCTTACATATATTGATAATGGAGGAGGCCTATAGGAGTGCATCCAGATTACCGGGGTTATCCAGTGTAATGCCTGGAGATCTGGTTGGGCACATGCGCATTCTAGGCATCTTTGAAAATGATCCTAGTATTGCCATATAGGACCATATGACACCAACTCTGGTGTTAGATAGGAAGTTCAAGGTCCTTATGCCTGGAAGGGATGAATGGTTAAACCAGACATGGTGGCAGAATAATGCCGATCAAGTATGGTTTAGTGATGGTTCCAAACAGGCTAATGGTGACACTGGGGCTGGTATCTATGGTGCCAATTTCCAAAGGGGGATCCCAATGGGTACATTCCCATCAATATTTCAGGCGGAGACTCCATCCTTATTTGCTCCAATGAATGTTTAAGAAGGAGATCTAGGAATAATAAAATATTTGTTATGTCTGACAGTCAGGCTGCTCTTAGAGCATTATCATCATATGAAGTGAGGTCTGCTGTTATCATGGACTGATGGACATCCTTGAATGAAAACAGCGTACACAATGAACTTACATTGTGCTGGATACCTGGCCATGAAGGACATATTGGTAATGAACGCGCTGATTGTCTTGCCAACAAGGGCGCACGATGCTCGTTTATAGGTCCTGAACCGTTCTTTGGCATCCCTCGTGGATATACTATGGAACGTATTCGTTCCTGGGTTGATTCGGAATTTGCCCGTTTTTGGGGTAATTTACCAGGACTAAGAAAGTCTAAACGATTTATTACCCTATCCAGACGTAGATCCCAGTCGTTGCTTTCGTTTGGAAATTGTGACTTGAGGATACTTACTGGACTATTCACCGGACACTGTGGTTTAAAATATCACCAATTTATGTTAGGTAACGTTGAGAATGAACACTGCAGGTTTTGTGGACTACATGCGGACACCTCTGAACATGTTCTATGCGGCTGCCCATTGGTGGCAATATGCAGAACAAAATGGCTCTGAAGGGCTAATATGGCCCCGGGGGACGTAATTGATCTCTCTCCAAATAGAATACTTGGCTTTATACGTAGCCTAAATCTGTTAGGATGAGAAAAAAATCTAAGGCAGCACAAAAGATAATAATTTCTAAAGTACATTTCTATGGCGGCTATATGAAATAATGGACCGATTTAAGCGAGTTTCAATTAAAAGAAAGAAATGGTTGTGCCAAATTTGATCGAAATACTTTCAAAATTGCGACCTGTACTTTGCGCACAAAGTTTACATGGACAGCCAGCCAGACGGACGGTTATCGTTTAATTGACACAGAACAAATTTCTTTGGGAGTTACAAACATTAGCATAAAAGCAATATACTCTGCCCATTATGGTGGTGTAGGGTATAAAAGTACATATGTATTCTTATATAAAAACTCTTAAAGGTCAATATTTGAATATGGCATAATAATATACGGGTTTTCCAACATGAGGTGTTATTTTGGTATTCAAAGAAAAATTAAATTTTTTGAGATAAATGATCAGATGTTTATTTCCTAATAAAGATGAAGGTATTCCGTTTATAATGAAAAACAACATCAGCCAAATGGCCACCACGACCACGCTTACAGGATCATATCCTTTTCATGAAATTTTCCAAAACCAAATCACAAAGTGGCTGCCCTATGTCCTCGATAGCCTCACGAATTCTATCTTTGAGGTCTTGAATCGACGCTGGGCTGTTGGTGTAGACCTTATCTTTCACGTGGCTTCAAAGGAAGAAGTCGCAAGGTGTTAAATCACAAGATCTCGGTGGCCAATTGTGATCATCTCTTCGAGAGATTGCACGGTCCTGAAACTTTTCCCGTAAAAAAGCAATGGTTTCGTTGCTTGTGTGTTAGGTAGCGCCGTCTTGTTGAAAGTAAACTTTGTCCAGATCAATATCATCCAACTCCGGCCATAAGATACTGTGTAATGACGTTTGTGGAATGCCCAATTCCAAAGAACGACGAGGAATGGACAACCTGGGTTTTCTTCAACACTTTGGGCTACATCAGCAATATTCTCAGGTGTTCTTAAGTGACGTGCACGTTTTTTATTCTTCACATCACTAACATGTCCCAACAGCTCGAATTATTCCACCAATTTCTGTATTGCGCACCGACAAAGTGCTTCAGGACGACCCAAAAATGCTTTAAGTTTGCGAACTGTGACTGCAAGATTTTCACCCATTTTTGTAGTGAATTTTAATAATTTCACTGCGTTGTTGAAGAGTGTATCGTTCCATTTTGAGTAATGGCGTAGTTTCTACTTGTCACATGTCAAAGAATAAAAGCTTCAAAAGTGACAGCTACCGAAATACCAGGTGATTCAAAATAACACCTCTTGTTGGAAAACCCTTTACATTCAAGGAAAATTTTAAGAAAATTTAAAGAAATAAATAACAAAACAAAATGCAATTTATTACAATAAAGATGATTTTTTTATTATTTATTTTTGTTTTCAAGAAATTTGACATTTATTTGAAAATTACATTGACAATTGCATAAGTATAGAGAAATTCAGTTTATTATTATTATTTCTATCTCTATCTCTCCCCTCATCATTCCTCTTATCCAACAATTGTTAGAAAGGGAAATATTGAGAGTTATAAAAATTGAAATTCAAATAAATGTTTTTACATGATTTACTTTTTATAAATAAAAATCCATTATTTAGTTTATCTCCTATGTTGTTTTTAAAGATGATAATGATGATGTTTTTGTTGTTGTTAGAGAAGGGTATACTAGATAAACAACCCCTGTGTTAAAGATTCACGAGAACGACTGCGAAAACTTTACTTGCTGAATTTGAATAAATCTGTAAGAAAATATGACAAAAAGAGAGAAAAAAAAAAAGAATGTTTAAATAAATCATTAAGCAAATGGAAAATTGTAAAATAAGTTAGTTATAATATATTCTATGAGTATGAATAAGTTAAATAGTTCTTAGGTAGCCTGGGGTAGGGAAACAATAAAATTAGCAGTATTTGTTTAAAAAATGGGTTCCATTTTTTTTTAGGGGGAAGCATAAACATGCAAATTTTATGCAGTTAAATCTTCAGCCAGCTTTCTCATACTCAAGTGATCATTCAAAATGGAAACCACTGAGCCATGTCAGATGTCTATGGCATCCACAATCTCCAATCGACCAACACCATATCGTGATTATGTTCAATTGTTTCGGGTGTAGAGACCTCAACTGGGCGTCCAGGACCTTCGGCATCTACCGGCTTGTGGGGTTCTGTAAAGCATTTTGAAATTGCTGGTGCAGAGTTTCCATAGTAAGGAGTGAGATCGTAAAATTCTTAACACACGTTTTTCATTAAAACTTTTAACTCAAGTATTTTTTTTTTTATCAAGTTACCTTTGTAAAGTTATGTTTAATGTCAATTATGTTCATTTGCTGCTAATCTGATTAAATGAGTGACCAGAAAAATTGCGTACTAAAATTATTAAATATTTTCAACAAAACCCAACTGGGTACTACAAAAATTTGGCCAAGCCTTCAAGGTCTGCCGTCAAACTGTTTCCAATGTTATTAAACAGTACCGGGAGAACTTGTTCGTTGATAGAAAACCTGGTTCAGGGAGAAGGAATGGTCCATATGATGTTTCTAAAGCCAAATAAATAGAAATCATTTTCAAAAGAGCTCCCAACACATCCGGTAGTAAAGCAGCCCGGTTAGCTCAGTGCTCGGACTATTTGGTACGAAAAGTGAAAGCTAATGCAGGTTTAAAAACATACAAGGCTCAAAAAGTTCCTGGCAGGAATGCTCCTAAAAATTTAGAGGTCAAAAACAGAGCATGGAAATTGAAGTTAAGAATTTTTCGATCTCACTCCTTATTTATCAAGCATTACCTTCATTTGAGTGTGTAAATACTGGCCCCTAACCCCGATTAATAAACAACTAACCTTAATCAGTAATTTCACACTGCCTTATCAATTCTGTTTACCAATGCAGTTTACACTTCTTACCAAACTGCATTTGTAAGATCACAGACATAACATAATCAGACCATATACAGTATCATAGACTGATCACAAACAAGACATTAGACTTACCATTGACTGACCATAGATAGACCACAGACAGACTATAGACTGACCATAGACAGACTATGTACAAGACCATACACATACCATTGACAAACCATAGACAGAGCATAGACAAACCATATACAGACCATAGACAGATCATAAACAGACCACAGACAAGACCATAGGCTGACTATAGACATATAGACTATATACAAGACCATGGACAGACCATTGATTTATAAATTATTTATTAAGTTTTATTATTTTAAAAGTTTTAAACTTTTTAAAACACTTCACTCTTTGAACAAAACACTAAGACTAAAAACTTCAACAAATAATACGAAATTAAGGTACGCGTCAAATAACGGGATATTATTCTCTAAAACTCTTACAAAACTATTGCGAGCATAAGTCATTTACAATCATATTTGTTAAATTGTTATATAAACTATGTGTATAGCAAGTATTATTGTAAAAAGAATTATCATGTGATAAGGTTTTTAAATAGTGTTTTGAAAATACACTATTTAAAAACATTTAACTTTTTGTACTTAAATAAGCTTATAATAAGTATGCTTATAAAAATCTCTTATGATAAACTTAGGGTCTCATTTTATAAAACGAAACGTTTGGAAGCGTAAGCAATATGTATGAAGAATACTGGGAAAAGGGTTTGAAACTTGAATAAAATTTCTTTAACGTTTGTCGTTTCGTTTTATAAAATGAGACCATTATTCTACAATTTAGTTACATTTTGCTTATGAATTGGTTTGTTGGGATATGAGCATTTTAATATTTCTATTCGAATCATACATATTTTGCATCGTCTATACCAGCGAAAGGTAGACTCACACCACTACAGTTTTCAGATATTGTAGTTGTATGAGTTGAGCATTATTCTCAACAATAGCTGAAATAAACAAGCATAAAAACGTAAAACATGCTGCTTCTATCAATGCTCATGCGATACTAACTGGGTTTGATTGTTTTTATACACTGTGTGTGCTTGCGAAAACAAAAACAAGAGATCTCATTTGAGAGATCGCTGCATTTCGCTGGTCTATAGAAATTGAGTTAAGTTGTTAAGTATGAGTATGATGATTACCTCAAACTTTACGAGTGGATATGTGTCTCGACAACATTGTAATAAATATGAATGCGTATAAGTACAAGAAATTTTGAGTCATGATTCAACTGTACTCGCATTTTCACTACTCATTGCTGATCTCTGATACATACCATAAACTGGTTTATCAATGCAGTTTATACGTATTACCAAATCAGCGGCCCGAACTGTATTACCAATGTAGTTTATACTGTATTACCAATGCGGTTTCACTACCTTACCAAATTACCGATCCGAACTGTATTACCGACCAAAACCGTATTAACAATACCTTTTGTACTGTATGACTGTCGACAGAAGCAGTGGTAAGAGCCGGGAAATTCACAAAGTCGTGGACTTATTGACCCACCCTAGTATATTATGCGAAAATTAATATAAAATACCGGGCATTCCATATTTCTACTAACTTTAAACTGTTTTTGTATTACTTTAAATAAATTGTTTTCAAATATTTCTAATGAAATTATCTCTATGTGATGGATAACGAAAAAATTAAAATGCTGTAAACAAAAAAAGTAGAAATAACAATGAAAAAAAAAAAACCATTTCCGCTTGAATAAATTCTATTGTTAATGTAAAGGGTTTCCTTCCCTACACATAACTGTTTAAGATTAACCCACTAACCGCGATTAACACGAAGCCTGGATTTGCGGTAACTAATAGTTTAAAATAATTTTTGTATGAAAACTGTCAGTGTAACTATTAGTTAACACATAACCAGACTTCGTGTTACTGGTGGTAAGCAATATAATAATACAATTTTTTTTTAAATTCCAAAGAAAATATTCAGTTATGTATTATTCAGAAATGTTATTTTTAGTGCAAAACAATATAGAGAATTTTTTTCTTGAACTTTTTAAAAATAACTCAGTTTCTCTATATACGTTTATCAATTCGTTGAAATGCACACACACTTTATAATGTACAAACTTAAATGTACAAGACATCTAACAGCGCCTATGATAAACTCACGCACGACTGCAACCTCTGCCACTATTTATACACACGCCATCTTTCGGGAATCTTCTACAGTGCTCTTAACGGACAAACTAGTATGTTCGAATTCTAGAGCTATTGATGTCAATGTTAGCAGCTTAAACATTTAGTGTTGCCTTACTTATAAACAATGATAATAACCGCATGCTAACAACATTGTTGATAATTAGAAGCTTCTACTGATGGACGTGTTTATAAACATGATGAATGCAGCAGGCAGTCGTTACAGACCGTTAAATTCAAATCGCTATTGCAAAATCGTAACAATATTTAACAAATTTCCATATATAATACAAAGACCTAACTCTGTTGTCAAAAACTTAAGTGGTAAGAATGTATTAGTAAAAAAAAAACTAAGTGAAAACGAAAACAACACTCTTATGTGTGATTTTTTTTAGTTTTTTTTTTAGCTTCCGCTCTATGTAACTTTCTTCTTATACTCTTCGTCATGAGTGTCAAGGGTATATATAAGTTTGTCATTCCGTTTGTAATTTCTTCATTTTTCATTTGCGACCCCAAAAAGTATATATATTCTGGATCGTTATAGAAAGTGGAGATGACTTTGCATGTTGAAATCAACTTTCCGTATCACCCATATAACTTACATACATGATTCATACATCAAAATATCCGCTAGAGCCCCGGTTCGGTTGCTATTAAAAGTCGAGAAAATCGGCCTAAAAATGGCTGAGATATAATGAAAAAACCGGGCCAACTTCGATTTTTGTTGTTTTTGTTCTATATCTGGATTACTCAGTCATTAATATAGACAACATGGATATCTAAGATAGATATTTCAAAATCCATTCAAACGATCTATACAAGGCTATAGTAATTTGGATCTACAATGGGTCAAAATCGGGAAAATTATTTTTTAACCCGAATATTTTTTTACCACAAACATTTTTTTTTATAATTTTTTTTTCAAAAGTTTTTTTTAAAAAATTTGAAAAAAAGTAAATAAAAAATAATTTCGAAAAAAAAAAATTTAAAAAAAAAAATTTTTTTTTTTAATTTTGAAAAAAAAAAATTTTAATTTTAAAAAAAAAAATTTTAATTTAAAAAAAAAAAATTTAAATTTTGTTTGCCTAAAAATATTTTTAATTGTTATTTTAAAGTATAATTTGATAAAAGTCGAGAAAATCGGCCCAAAACTGGCTGAGATATAAGGAAAAAACCGGGCCAACTTCGATTTTTGGCCTATTTTTGATCTATATCATTAATATAGACAACATGGATATCTAAGATAGATATTTCAAAATCCATTGCAACGATCTATACAAGCCTATAGTAATATGGAACTACAATGGGTCAAAATCGGGAAAATTATTTTTTAAGCCGAATATTTTTTTGTAATTTTTTTTTTAAAATTTAAAAAAAAAAGTAAATAAAAAACAATTTTGAAAAAAAAATTTTTGAAAAAAAAAATTTTTTTTTAATATTGAAAAGAAAAATTAAATTTTGTTTGCCTAAAAATATTTTTAATTGTTATTTTTAAGTATAATTTGGTGAAATGTTTTGTAATATTCAGCACAGCCGAATATAGCGCTTTACTTGTTTTATATTTCAATATTTAAAATTTATTAAAATTGTTATTATATAAAAATTGGCAAGACCCAAGTTGCCCTAGCAAGGGTTAACACTTGTACCATCATCATTCATTGTTAGTATTCATACTGTCATTGTTGTTTTGTTTAGTTTTTGGTAAAGGGAAACTTTCAATCTGTGTTGGTCTTTGCCAGTTGAGTTTAGGAAAACAGTTTATGTGTGTATCTTTGCCCTGCTACGCAACTCAATAAGTTGCCATCAAAGATAACCAACCAAGGAACCAGCAATCATCGAAAGAACACCGAACAACAAACAAAACAACAACTTGCTGAATGTAAAAATGTAAAAAAGTTTGTATAAGTGAGTTTAGTTGTAACTTACCCGTTGATCGTGATGGTTTAACTTTGTGAGTTTTTTTGCGCGCCTCTTGACTGGTGGATGAGGTTTCACGTGAATCGATTTGCATGGCTTCATCATTGTCGTTGATTTGTGTTTTTAAAACTTTCTTCAAATTAATTATCTGCAAGACAAAAAAAAGGAAATAATGTTAAAAGAAAACATTGTTGTTTAGTTAGTTTTTTTTTATTTTTATTTATTTTCTTCATTTAGCTTTTAAAACAACATCTATGAATACAAATCAGCTCACAAACATGAATTCCTGCTTGTTGGTATTTTATTTTACTTAGTTTTTTATTTTTTTTTTTTTTTTGTTCTTTGCAACAATAAAACTTTTAATTAAATTAATAATTACTTGTAATTGAGAAAAATAAATAACAGAATAATAAAGCTATGAAAACTGTTAGAAACTTTTAAACTAAAGCAAAATTGTGTTATTATAAATAAATAGTAACTAAGTTTGGCGCATTCATTTTAAAAATAAAAATAAAAATGTTTTTTTAAGGTGGAATTTATTTAATGAGTTTTAAGTATCAAAGTAATTAAATTAAGTACTTGTTTAACTTAAGAATGCGGAATTCAAATTAGATGGCGTATGATGACTACTGATATATGTTATGTCAAAGTTATCTAAACAAAAATTACAATTTTTACACTTTACTCACCTCCTGTTCAATTTGTTTCTTATTATCCAATTTCTTAGCTTTTTCAGCATTAGCACGCTTTATTTGATCCACAATACAATTGGAGATGGCATCACAAGAGTTAATCCAATCCTGAAGGGTCTCAGCTATCTTGGCTGTATATCCGGGTGGTATATCACGACCCTGAGCATAATCAATCTCCAAGAAACGATTGTTTTGAAATAGTTTGCCATGAATTATATCTGCAAGAGAGAGAAACAAAAATCAAAAAAGATAATTAGGCCAAGTTTATGAAATCATTTGCATATAATGGCTCATGCAAAACAGTCTATGCCCAGCAGTTCTAGGAGACAGTCCCGAACTAGTGATTTTATTCATCATTTAGGATGGGAACTAGTTACTTCAATAGCTACGTGACTAGTTATTTTAACACATGCATGTCCTAACCCTTTTGACTACAATGAGACTGTCTAATAGCTGGGCAAAGTAGTCATCGCATTGGATTCACATACTGCTTAAACAACGTCAGTTACCTTACTAGATAAGGACTGAGAGCGAAAAATTCATAACATACATATATTTTATTAAAAAATGAAACCACTAAACTTGCAGTTTTGATTTTTTTTATTTGATTGAAATTAATAAAAAAAATATTTTTATAGTTCTAATCACTAGTAATGAAATTTTGAACCTTTTTCGAAAACCCTTCCATTAAGGTTTTTATAAAGCTTTCTGTCACTTTGTTCGAACAGGTAGTCCATCTCTGTTTAAAATCTACCACACTTTTGGACACCTTTTCTGTGCTCTTCAATTCTCTTTTAACAAGAGCCCAATATCTCTCTACTGGACTCAGCTCCAGGCAGTTTGGAGGAATTGCCTCTCTTGGTACAAATTCCACATTATTGTTCTTATACCACTCTAGTCCTTGCTAATCATAGTGACAGCATGCCAAATCAGGCCAAAAATAAGTGGACACATTAAGAAGTCTTATGAATGGAAGCATCATCTTTTGTAAACATTCCTTGATGTAAATTTCGGTATTTATAAAGCCCTTTGTAACAAATGTTTGGCATCTTTTGCCAAGAACTTTTTGGGACATTTTGTCTGCTTTGGGGTCCTAAACTTTTCTGCAACATCCCCTCAAGCATCAGCGATATAAATTTATTGACCCGGATAATTAAACTGTATGAGAATTACATCAACAAAATTTGTATAAAACGAGTTTGAACGAATTACTCACAAAACAATTAAAGTGGCTACACCCCAGATTACTTAGAGACTCTTAAGTGAGAATTGTTTCCACGCTAGATTACCTGGGATGTATAAAGTAACCAATTGTCTTCTCTCTGTACTCTTGCTGTTTTAGAAGAGGCTAATAGTTGACCTAAAACCATCAAATTTTCTATAATCAATGAAGGAAGGACTTCGCTGCTGTTAACAATATAGGCGACAAAGTTCTTAAAACATTATTTTTAGATCAACTTCCACCCAACATATGCTCGATTTTTGTTACAAGCAACGCAGATTTTCCAACTTTGAAGCAACAAGCAATTCAAAGCTTGTTGCGTAGATGAACGATGTCGTCGCTGATTATTGCCATAATCGATTCGATGACAGATCTACAAAATGCCTACAACCACGAACTTATACTCAACAAAAAACAGAAAAACAGAATCTGTTTCGGACATAGCGACTACAAAAGCAGTAGTGCATGCAACAAGCCGCCTACGTATTATAAACAATAATACAAAATGGAATTTCCTAATTGAAAAATTTGAAAAAAAAAACATGTCCACTCAAACTTTGATAATATCGTTAGGTGTTCATTATTGCCAATGATACTCGTCGGATTCTTGGTTTAGATTTTTCGAAGTATCACCTCAGCACTTTGATGACGCCATCTGCACAAATTACACAATCATCATCAAAAATGATTTCTAATATTATCAGAATTACATCAACACAATTTGTATAAAACAGTTTGAACGAATTACTCACAAAAAGCCTTCACGCTAGATTACTTGGGATGCATTAAGTAACCAATTGTCTTCTCTCTACACTACAAAGAGCACATACATGTCAAATGACCAAAGTATATACATAAATTGGAGTCAGCCAAGTGATAAGACATTTATGACGATTACTGTCTATAAGGGACTACATTAACTACTTGCTTTACTGCTGGGTTGGTCTATGGGGTGTGAATGTATTGAGCTTCAACTTTAGCATTGTGAAATTTACATAACAACAGCATTTAAAGTAGCATTCCAAACTGCCTAATATCCTCATCAACATGGTCGAAACATTCGTCTATCCACATAAATTTGCATTTAAATACATTTGCATTTACTGGCCGTTCTCAAGTATCACTAAATCATCTTATTTGCATTGGCCAACAAATTTAGGCGAATATAAGCAGGCCACTACAAGGAAATGGAAAAACTCGATTTTTTTTTTTGCAAATGGTTACATTTGTGGTTAATCAACATTGCAATGAAGGCAGTTATGTATTGTTGAGAGATTAAAATCCTGGCCAATGATGATTATGATGAAAAACAGTTTTCAAGAAATTTTGCATATTTATTGGTATGTGAATGTTTCATGATAAAATGTCCTTGGAAATTCAATACTATGAAAAAATCCAGATTACCGCTAAGCTGTCAAAATCCCTAAAATACTTTTTCTGATCGCCTACTGTTGTATCGTTAAAGCTAAAATACTGTTAGCCAATATCCTTCTTCACTATATAATTTATAATTATTTAAATTAATATTTATTATTCTCAATAAAAAAGTTTAGAAATCTTTAACAAAATGAACAAAATCTGTGATATGCCTGCATGTGTTTGAATTTCGTTACACATATACTCAACTATTATTATCGGCAATCTATCTAATACATTTAACTATAGAAACTCATTAGCATTAAAAGTAGTTACGTTATGTTAATAGGATATCTTTGGAAATGGCATATTAAATCTTATGAGCTGCACAAATAACTCAATTTATAAGCCAAGCAAAGGAAGACCATTTCGCTTTCACTACAATACAATGAAATTAAATTAAATATTTAAATTTGTATGGAAATCAGGAAAAAGGCAACTTCAAAAGGAAATTTATAAAATAATACCTAAACTCTAAATTGACCTATTGTTGATCTCCAGCTTTTGAATTCGAAATATAATCTCAAAAGTTTAAGTATATTGTATACATTACGTATATGACACACATGACAACAACTAATAAATAATAATGGGGGTGTTTTCTTAAATATTGATTTGTACAATATAAATTTATTCAAAAGCTATAAACTTTTCCCATCTTTCTGGCAATATATGGATTCTGAGCTAAAAGAACTGCTCATCTTTTGAGGCCAAGAACGAATCAAGCCAATTTAGGATACTTTGTTCCACAGTGAAGCGTATTCCAGAGAGAATGTTCGGCATCAATCGCAACAAATAGTAGTTGGACGGGACAAGGTCTGCACTATAAGGCGGGTGAGGCGAAACTTTCCAACCACTTCATTATAAATAGTTTTCAACAGGTATTCCAACATGTGGTCCAGTGTTGTCATGATGGAATATTACGGTTTCATGTCTGGCCGGTTTTTGGCCAATGCTCTCTTCAAACGAATCAGATGCGTTTGTTACAGTTTCCACGTGATGGTTTGGTCGGATTAAGACAATTTTGGTTCCACTTTAGCGCCATGGATATTTGCCGTTGGTGTCGATTCGGCTAGTTGGCCGATCCCTTAAGCTGCGGGTTAATGTAATCGATCCATTTTTCATCATTTCGGACCTGCAGCATCATTTCTTTCCATGTCTCTCGGCTTCAATATGTATGGTACCCAATTTCTCTGCTTGAGTGGCTCCCAATAATTTTGCTAGTTCTTGTTGAGTTTTACAACAATCTTCATGGAGTAATGCCACCAAATCTGGATCTTCAAACTTTTTTGGCTGGCATGGGCGATCTTTGTCTTACGTGTCAATATCACTGACAATCTGAACAGTACAAACCATCTCTCGCACGTTGAAACCGATGGAACACATTCACCATAAACTTTGGTGAGCAATCGGTGTGCTTCAGCTTCACTATTTTTCAAATTAAAGATATAAAGCCAAACTTCCCGCATAAGACGCTATGTTAGTACAAAATTCGACATTTTCGAAGCACAAAAAAGGTCATAAAAAGGAAAATCTTGGGTATAACAGTATTTTCTATAGACAATTTTGTGTATAACTCATCATTTGCTGTTTCAGAAGAGGCTAAATTGAAAAACGGTTTGGTGGTTTGGTAATAGTTGACCTAAAACCATCACATTTTCTACAATCAATGAAGAAAGGACTTCGCTTCTGTTAACAATATAGGCAACAACGTTCTTAAAACATTATTTCTAGATCAACTTCCAAACAACATTCGTTCGATTCTTGTAACAAGCAACGCAGACTATGAAGCAACAAGCAATTTAATCTGCTTGTTGCGCAGAGCAACGACTTCGTCGCTGATAATTACCATAATCGATTCGATGACAGAGCTACAGAATGCCTACAATAATGAACTTATACTCAGCAATAAGAAAAACCAGAATCTGTTTCGCAGCCTACGTATTAAGGACACTATTACAAAATGGAATTTTCTAATTGAAAAATCGAATGTTCAAACCTTACGCTGGAAGTGATACTGAAATTCAAACATATGGTACAAAGTTGCGTGAGTTAAACTTTGAATTAAGGTGTTCATTTCGCCGGGTTTTTATAAAAGCACTTTGATGATGTCATCTGTACAAATTACACAATCATCATCAAAAATGATTTCTTATATTATTAAGGATGATTCCATATATCAGAAATTACTTAAGGAATTGCCTGATGTTGTTGGAATTAATTCATCTCTTCGCGCGGTTAAAAACACTAAAGCGTTCCATATTATTGAAACAGCTGGTAGATCTGTGTCGGCAAAAGCGCGACGAATGGTTACTAAACGATAAGAAATTGCAAAGAAGGAATTCCTGTTTATGTTAGACCAAGGAATAATTCAACATTCGAATGGTTCCGAAAAACAACGGAAATTGGCTTCCATGAGGCGATCAACCGATAGTAGCCACCCTAATATATATGTTATGTAAATTGTATGCTCTTAGCCAACTGCCCACTATGGAAATCAACATGTTTACAAGTACTCAGCCACTCGTGTATTTACTTTAAAAAGTAAATCTGGAAATTGTTTAATATTGGAAATATAACAAAAGCTATTATGCATAGCCAGCAAATACCATGCAAATTAATTCACTACTTTTGCCATACATTTTCTCCAGAAACTAAGCAGATTAATGGTGAATATAAAAATACAATAGATGCAGTGGAGAAAATGCTGTTGGATATAAAGTGACAGCAACAGAAACTTGCTGGCAGGAAAATTTCAATTTCAAATTTAAATTAATCTATATAACTGTGTTTAAATTTAAGCCTAAAGATAGGCAACACAAGTAATGCTTTACAGAACTTAAACTGAGTGATTAAGACAAATCATAAAGGAAAAGGTGATTACTTTCTAGGGGCTTCTATGATATTTCATGGAAATAATGTAGATTCACATTGCAGTTTTTTACAGTTTGTGTTGGTTCGTTATCAATTCTTGAACATTTCAAAAGTTAAATTCCAGAAAAAACATAAATTTTTGCCTGAAAATAATTTCTGAGAAACTAGTTATTTACTGACCACTGTAGCTCACAATTTCTTTCCTATTTAAAGACTCACAACTTATGTCACAACTTATATGAAAATGGAAATGTATAGGGGGCATTTCCATTTTCTCCACTTAAATATTATAAGTATAGTGTCATTTGGTTGTATGCCAAAGAATTTTTGCTGAACAAGTCATGATTTTATAAGCTTCATTAGAAATAAAAATATAGAACGTATACTAAACAACACGATTGTTTGTTCAGACTCCATCCTTTTGGCACTGGCAAGCAAACAAAAACGAAAGTATGTAAAGAAAATAAAAAAAAAATCCAGAGCAGATAGTAGTTGTGCATGCTTAACACTGTTTTGAAGTGGTAGCAGTAAATTCTACAGCATACTTTAGAGCTTTAACAACATCATCATCAGCAACTGCAGCAATTATTAATTTCAGTCTGATAATGCTATTGATGCCATCCAGTCAGGCAGCCAAGTGTTCTGACAATTGTGCTTGCTTTATGCAAAACATTCATAAAACATGACCAAGCCTTTTTTTTTGAAAAGGAGGTATGCAGAAAAACATGCATATTTTTAAATTATTATTTCTTTTTTTATTCTTATTTCTGTACTCTAGATATTATTTCTGTGTAGAAAATGTTAGTTTATGTTGGCTCTGATGTCTGTCAGTAATTAAGTATTAGGAAAATTGCCATTGGCATTTGTAGTAGTAGTTGTAATTATGTTGGTATTCCGTAATACTTGCTAGTGTTGCCGGAATAATTGTAGAAGTGCAAGACAATTTCTTTAACAATTAGTAATTATTAGATGTTTTTTCTGCAAAAATTGTTGCAAAGTTACTTAAATTCTACGACTTAATGGAATGTTAGAAAAAATTAGAGTTAAATTTGAATGGGCTGTTGTCTTAAACTAGTTAAGAAATACTGATTGGAGTTCTAATTTAAAAAAATGTTGTCTTTTCATATGGACAAAATGCTTAGATGGTACAAATTCAAATAAAATAATCGTAAACTTTTTTCAATTGGTTTCTTTTCCTCACAACTATGGTATCCTTAAGAAATTTATCATTCTAAGAGCAGAGATTGGTTTCTGGTATCAATCTGTTTTCAATTTATTTCCTTTCCTTATAACTCGGTATTTGTGGAGCAAACTATTCAGCTGTTTCATTGTTTTCTCTAGAGCACTTTCAAATATAATGCCAAATAGGTCGTCAAAATATTGTTACAAATGGGCAATAGCGATTTGAGTTTAACGGTCTGTAACGACTGCCTCCAACATTCATCATGTTTATAAACGCGACCATCAGTAGCATGCAGTTATTAGCATTGTTTGTAAGTATGACAACACTAAATGTTTAAACTGCTAACATTAACATCAAAAGCTCTAGAATTCGAATGTACTGGTTTGTCCGTTAAGATCATCGTAGAAGATTCACGAAAGATGGCGTGTGTATAAATAGCGGCAGAGGTGGCAGTCGTGAGTGAGTTCATCATTGGTGCTGTTAGAGTTAACATTAACTGTCGTGTACATTTGATTTTGTACATTATAAAGTGTGAGTGCATTTCTGCGAATTGGTAAACGTGTATAAAGACACTGAATGACTATTTGAACTGTTGTTGTTGTACATTTTAAATAAATAGAGTTGTTACAAATTTTAAACTACTAAATCTGCTTTTTATTTGCAATCAAACTAACATTTTAAAAATTTTAAAACGTAACAATATTAAGAAAGTTAGTAAGTTTTTGGCTTCATGGTGGATGAACGTTTTTATCAGTCTTTCCATTACAATATCTGCTGCAACTGGAGATTTAGATATCCCCTTTAGAAGACACTTAGTTTATGTATATGTAGTCCTCATACCTGAAATCAGTTGTCCTTTACCAAAAATCTTAGTATGTTTGACAAATATTTCTTGTCACTTCGGTGAGTTTTTCAATTTCTACCTATTTCTCTTTAATTTTCTCTATATAATTGTTTATCTCATATTCTTATCTCTAATATATCGGCCTCAATGCGAAATAGTCTTTATGAATCTTTGCCAGTTCATAATTCTCGTAGCACCATCATTGGCTCAGTTTTTAGTTTTATTTCTTGAATCACAAATATTAAATCGCACTTATACAAGGTGCCGCAAAAGTAAACTTCGGATGTTTTTTGGCTGTAATTAAAAAAAAAATTAAAAACTTTGATTCTTCTTGTGGATTATTTTTATTTGGTCTTTTAATTTTTTTTACATCAAGTCGAGAATATGATGTCATGTAAATGGCCGCCGCCACAGTTGATTGTCATTTGAGAGCCCTTTTTATGGCATTTTCTATCACTTTGGCCAAAACTTCCGGCGATAGGTCCTCACATTCTTGACGAATATTGTCTTTAAGAGCTGCAAGAGTCTGAGGCTTGTTGACATAAACCCGCGACTTCAAAAAGCCCCACAAAAAGAAGTCTGGAGCGGTCAAATCAGGAGATCTTACTGGCCAGTGCAAATTGCCAAAACGGGAGATTAGGCGCCCGGGAAATGCATCCTTCAGCATATCGGTTGTGGCACGTGCAGTGTGAGCCGTTGCACCGTCCTGTTGGAACCACATGTTTTTCAATCCCAATTCATCAAGTTGCGGCAAAAAGAAATCGTTGATCATTGCTCTGTAGCGCTCACCATTCACAGTAACCTTTGGTCTGATGACTCCTCCAGCGAAAACAGCACACCATACAGTGACTTTGAGCGGGTGTAATGGCTCTTCATTGGTTACACGCGGATTTTCAGTGCCCCAGAAGCGTAAATTTTGCATATTTACGTACCCGCTGAGATGGAAATGGGCCTCATCACTCATGATTATTTTTGATGAAAAATCATCTTCCTCTTGGTGGTGATTAAGGATGGCTTGAGCGTATTTTAGACGCGATTGGCGGTCAGCAGCTAATAGCTGATGCACCGTCTGGACTTTGTACGGAAACATCTTCAAATCTTGTACCAAAATTCGCTGCAAAGACCGTCGACTGATACCCATTTGCGTGGCACGTTGTCTGGTCGATGTCGACGGCGCTTCCATGACATCCTCGGCTACAGCAGCAATATTCTCTGCAGAACGGCTACTCCGGGGTTTGCCACGCCTGCCAGCATCTCGTGTTGTGCCAGTCTCTTCGATGCGAGCGGCTAAACGTCGCAGTGTTTCACCAGTAGGCGTTGGACGGCCAGGAAATCTGCGACTAAATTCACGTTGTGCCAAAGTCACCGACCGATTATTGGTCAAATAAATAGTCAGCCATATTCCGCGTTCTGGAGCAGTGTAGCGTAACATTGTTTATTAACGTGTATTTCGCATGTGTTTACTACACAAATGTCAAAACAGAACTGACATTAGGGGCCAATCGCAAAATTTATAGCATTTTCTGATAGAAGGATTACTTTTGCGCCACCTTGTATAACTCTTCTACCAGGTCTTCTATCTTCCTTTAAAGTTTTGTAATGAATCCTTAGTCCATCTTATATGCATCATCATTCATCTTAATCTCATAATTCTTTCATTTAAAGCATCAACGGTATTATAATTTTTTAAATTTTGTATTTTAAAATACTAAAATTCCTAAACCGGGAAAAATGTGTTCCAAAAACTAAGTTTTTTTAGAAAAGTGCGTACTGTGACGTTATTTACCGTGTGATAGTAAAAAAACGTTGTAAGTGTTAAAGTAACATATAGGGTTATACAAATATGGAACATCTTCGAGGATCGGAGCTTTGCCTTTTTAGAATTTTTTACTCAAACCTAAAATTATTTTTTAAAATTGGCCAAGTTTGGATAGGCCTGGAGGGTGTTGTGTCAGGTTTAGTGAGCCAAACTTTACTTTATACGCTTTAGCATTAAGTTCTCTTTTTGGATCTTATAAAAATTGTGTATAGTCCCGAAAAAAAAATTTTTTCTACAAAAAAAATATAGGGACTTTTTTGGGGAAAAACGTAAAGAATACGGTTCTTTTTATATGTTCCAACTTTGGATGCATGTAACATTTTATAGGACAAGATAACTGTTAGCAAGTTATTCCTATTTTATTTAGAATTTTATCACCAATATAGCTGATATTTTAAAAATAAATTTTGACAATCCGTTGGCCCGTCATCTCTAAAAAATCATAAAATCATCTTAAAAAAAAAAAAAAATAAATCAATAAACCTAAATATCTCTTCAACTAATAGAGATAACCTACATACATAAGTGTATTCTTTGTATATCATCTTAAAGACTATTTATGTTTTAAATTTCAGCTCATTTGGATCATAAATGGATTTTTGGGGATTTTTTTTTAAATTTTGAGACCCGAGGTGACCAACTTTGAGGGGCCACACACTGGCCCCCATTAGCGCTAGGAAGCTGAACAAATGCAAATAAACTCAAAAACACCTCAGCTTCGTAACAATATCTCCAATAGTTCCCGAAATACCAAATTATTTCAAAAAAAAAAAAACGTTTCTAAACCACTGTGCTACGATCGATGTTGAGATACGCTTCACTTCACAACAGGGTATCCGAAATTGGTTTGATTCGTTCTTGGAGTAAAAATTTAAAAAATCCCGCATTTATAGGTTATAGATTTTTGTTTTTGCTCCAAGTTCGTGCCACCGTAATCAGTTCTCTTATATTCAAACTTTGTTCTTATATGTAGTTGTTCAGCAGATTACAATGCTTCGTGCTCATCATTTTCTGTTCCCATTTGAATTTAGTCCTTAACATCGGCAATAAATTTGAAAAATTGAATATTCTCCATTTTATAGGTAAAAGCAAGGTCTATTAATAAGGTCTGTGCAACTAATTAGGTGATCGCTTTTTGCCCCTTTGTGTTTATATACTGAGCTTGTTAAAATTTTTGTTTATGTTGGCTGGGGCTGTCAAGGGCTTGTTGCTTTTTGGTTTGTTGTGGTATTCACAACAACAAACTTTAGTGAATTTGACAGCAACAAGTGAAACAAAAATAATCAGCTGTGCTATCGACACCACTTTATTGTGAATTCGCCATGATACGTACGTGTTTGGCTTGGTATTGTAGTCAGCTATTTTTGACAAGCTCAGTATACACAATCAAAATGCCTGTTTTTCTTTTTGTTTTTGTATTGTTGTAGAGTTGTACAGATCTTATTAATAGACCTTGGGTAAAAGCAATTTTAATTTATGTTAATAAATATTTTATTTTCAGTTCTTTATTTCCTCTAAGCTAATAATTCCGAATGTTACTAGGAATGAGCTAATAACTGAAAGTGATGTTTATGAAATTTTTACCATATTACTGTTTCGGATGACTTCATCGACTATATATTCTGCATCCTTATAGATAGAGAAGTCATTATAACTTTCCGAAGCCACAGATATCTTACGGACCCAATTCTTGTATCAAATATATCAGATATACGATTTTGGTAATGAAAATCGTCAAAATCGTTCCATAAATGAAACGTTTCCTTACCATTTCCCTCTCATAAATCTTATATCTTAGAATAACAAACAAATATTGTGATATGACTTCGCTACCTTTAATTAGATGACAGCAATGTTAAGTATTTCTCATTTTTATATTCTTGCCACCATTTATTATTCATTTCATCACTTATAGACCATTAAGCAAGCAGTCAAGCATACTCGAGAATGAGTATTCATATTTATGAATGAATATTACATATTTATTCATTAATACGTTTCATATATTTTCATGATGCACGTAACACCACACAAAATCTATGTATGAGAGTGTGGAAAAGAGAAAGATAGTTGTCACTTAACAATTAGCAAAGTTTTTCAAACTACATTTTCCGTTTATTGTTTGTATGTCATAACATAATTATTAACCAAACGAAAACGTTGGAACTGTCATATCACTCTTACGCTTTTTTTTTTTTTTTTTGTTTGAAATTCCATTTCTTTCTTACGTAATTTAGGATTGTTGTTAGTGTGGTACGTGAAATGCAAGTATTCCATCATCCTTCATAGCTTCTCTAGTTTCTTTCAAAGTATTTAATGTGCTAAAATGTTTCGGCACGCGTGGAAGACATTTTACTGCTGGAAATTAAAAAGTTTCTCTTTCTGTTCATTACTCGTTCCTAAACATACAATGTCATAAAATGACATTACAAAGTAGTTGACGGTGGCATGACAAGTCATTTAAAATTTTGCATTTAACATAAATTTAATTTTCAAACTCAAACCAGAATAGCAAAAGTCACATAAAAATATTATTTATACATCATTAGTTAAGTTGGTGGATTTTTGGTTGTGTAAAAAATACAAATAATTCTTAATTTTTTAATCCACTAAAATCTTTGTAGAGCTTTTTGTTAAATAACTTGCGTTTAAAGCAAAGACACCCAAACTACTGAACAGTTAAAATTATTATTGTTAAATATTTTTTAATCTCATCGTCTGTTAGAAAGCAAAATATAACGTATGATAAAATCGTATTGTTTTCTTTATTGCTCAAACAATTTTCTTAGTATTCATTTGTGTTTTTTGTTTTCTATTTTCAAAACTCCACAAGCCATCGAGTATTACAGCAATATTTTTGCAGCCATTTATTTTTAAAATATTAGTAGCAGACATTTTAGCTTAAGCTATGCAAAACCCAGCGAACAATTAGACATAAAAACCATTAAAAAATTGTAAATATCGATAAGGAGGATAAAAGCTTTTGCTGTGTCATAAAATTAGGCAATCCGTTACTCCGGCCATACAGATTATGTTCAAAAACTTGTTTCCTTTCATTAAAAATGTTTGCTGGTTAAACACTACAAGTATACTTAAACAGTGTAATTTTTGCTAAGTTAACAGTGACGCAAACATGGTTTGAAAAGTCTCTGTCTTTGTTTGGTTGTTTGCCAAACTTCAGCTATCTTTATAAAAAATGGATTTACCTGCTGTTAATTTGAAGCAAAATAAAAAAGTTGTATCTAATTTGATATACGCATCACCAAACCGTTGTAATCACCAAGAAATATTGTCGCCAAATTTTGCCTTCCCAGATTTATATGTTTAGGCGTTATCGCGTACAAAGTGTGTGCAGACATACTAATTATTTTACCTATAGAAAGTAAGAAATCTATATTCGGGAGTGCCGAATATTCGGGTTAAAATTTGTTTTCCCAATTTGACCCATTGTAGGTCCAAATTACTATAGCCTTATATAGATCGTTGTAATGAACTTTGAAATATCTATCATTAGATATCCATATTGTCTATATTAATGACTTGGTAATCCAGACATAGATCAAAAATAGGCCAAAAATCGAGGTTGGCCAGGTTTTTTCCTTATATCTCAGCTATGTGTGGGCCGATTTTCTCGATTTTAAATAGCAACCGAGCCGGAAGAATACCCGATATATTGATGTATGAATCAAGTTTGAAAGTTATTTGGTGTCTTCAGAAAATTGATTTTAACAGTCAGACAAACGGACATGGTTTAATCGACTCCGCTATCTATAAGGATCCAGAGTATATATACTTTATAGGGTCGGAATATTATATTTTGGAAATTACAAACGGAATGACAAACTTATATATACTCTTCTCACGAAGGTTAAGGGTATAAAAAGAACTGAAACTTTTCAATCCATGTAGTAGTGGAAGCTACATGGTAGTAGTTTGTAAAAGAATTAAAAGAGCTTAAATAGATTAAATTAGATTTAAGTATTACAATGTCTGTTGTGAATGCTGTACGAGTTTAAAAGTAAACTCACATAAACTCAAAAGCAAGTATATCCCAGCGGATAAAATATGCAGTATAGAGGCCTGCCTAAAGGCCTTATTTTGCAGAAACGAGTACACCCAACCGCATTGAAAAATCGTTTCAATGTCGGCGGACAAGGAGTGGCATAATCGCTTCTGTTAGAGGGCTGATAGAACATAGAAGGTCTTCCGTTGAAGGCCTGTATGGAGACCTGCCTCATAGAATGTCTACATAGGAACTTCTAATAAAATGCTTGAAAATTAAATAGTAATTGAAGGTCTGCTTCAGATACGATCATCGCAAGTGATGAATCGATGCAAAAATGATTTTTTTTATAGTGCTTAAGCAGCATTTCGGACATGCAAAATCGTCTTCCAAGGTCTATCGGCTTCAATTCGTATGGTACCCAATTTCTCTGCTTTTGGATGAATTCTGCTGCTCACAAAGGTCTTGAAATTGCTGCTTGAGTAGCTCCCAATGATTTAGCAAGCTCTTGTTGAGTTAAACAACAATCTTCATGGAGTAATTCCTAGAATTCTTGGTCTTCAAACTTTCTTGGCTGGCCTGAGTGATCTTTGTCTACCGTGTCAAAATCACCACTTCTGAACCGCATAAACCATCTCACGTTTTCATTTTTAATAAAGGTTTGATAGACCTAATTTTGCAATGCAATTTTGAATGTGTATGATATTTTTTAGAAAGAGGAGTCTTACTAGAACATCTTCAGAGAGAAGGCAGGATAGAGGAGTGACTATCGGATTTTATAGAATGTGTAAATAGATCAGAGGTGCGCAAAAGTAAATTATCTCACCAACACATTCAAATCTTTATTTTGTTCAGTGCACCTACGAACAAACAAATACAAAAACTGAAAAAGTAAAGAAAAAGTCATACATCCGTGCTCATGCGTATTCGTAGTTGTCTCGTTGAGTGGACAACGACTACTAAAATGTAAGAGCATAAGAATACGTGTGATTTGATTTTGCACAATTGTGCTATGGGCTGCGCACCATTGAAATAGATCTTTTTCAAAGGCCTACAAAGTGAAGCCCTTTTTTTTTTGTTATACACCTACATACATATAGTATAAATGTATGTGTGTGTGTTTTCAAATATTTGCCTTTTGTAGCAGTTCAGTTAACTACTGCATCTAACTACTACTACTACTACTAACTACATTTTGCATTGCTCTGCCACCATTTTCGCTTTTGCTTGTTGCAACAAAAAAAATAAAAAATTTATTATAAAATAATTTCCATTTTTAATGAAAATTGCTATAAGAAGCGAAGCATAAGAGTTTTTCTTTTGGAATTTTCATTTTGCAAATAATCATGTTAATTAAGGTCTATTATTCTTTTTAAGCAAGTTATTTTGAAGAGTAGTTAAAACATCTAAATTAAGCTGAAAATCTCGTTTATTTTAATAACTAAATAGGAAAATAAATTATTATGTACAGGCCAGCAGTTGGAATTAGATTGCATAATTTAAAGCAAAATTTAATATTTATTTGTTAATAATTGAGGTATGGATAGAAGTTGAACAATTTTTAGTGTAGCTTTCTGGTATTAAGTTGAAACAGGGAATTTGCCTTGCATGGTTTTGCTAATATTTATAAGTTTAATTAATTTGTGTAAGTTTAGATAGTTTTTTACTTATTACGTTAAATTGCTACTGAAGGTTTTTTTCTTATCTAGTGCTTCCCCGGCAGGATATGGTCAGAGGGTTAGCCAGAGGTCATTTCCGGAACCATTTAATTTTCATTGAGTTGAAGCTTCGCTAAATCCAATTCATGCATTCAACAAGAAATAACGTTATTATTTTAATGATTTTTTTTCAGAGAAATTAACACATTTGCAGGCAAAACAACACTCCATCTTCGAACCGCCACTTTATACCCTGTTGGATATGGTCCCGAAAACCACCATCTTCGGAGATATTTCATTATATTAAAGGTGCAACAGATTCTACAGGCTTCACATAAACGAATTCATAGTTTAAAATCGTTTAATAAGAAATATCATTCATTTTAAGCTTCAATATTGCCTTACTGACATCGTGGTACGATTGAGAACATTTTAAAATAATCATTAAAAAAATAACAGACTTTGGTCCACGTTGGATTGTATTGGACACTCAATCGTTTCATTAAATTTGTCTGTTATAAGTCTCGCCTTATTTATTTTTTTTAAACTTTTCTTTAGTAGATGTGATAATCAGTTTTCAAAATAGTTAAAACATAACTCAATATATTAAGTCTTTATAAGACAATAACACTATAATTTTTCCATTGTAAATAATTAACATTATTGTCAGCTTTTCACCTCTTTATTAAGAACAAAAACAGATTGTGGATTTTAAAATTTACAAAGATAATCGTGAATACATAATAAATGATTGCATTAATGCCAATCGATTATTGTAAATGCAAAACTTACCCAGACAGCATAATTAAAATAAATGCAAAAAGTACAAACCTGTAAAGAAAAAAAAAGGAAATTTAATTAGATAATCATATTAAATATTTATAGAGGATTTTCACAGCTTAACACTAAATAAAAATGCTACAGGTAATAAGATTGATTTAATATGTATAGGAATTAATTTGCTATACATAGATGAATATAGCAAAAATAAAGATTAATAGTGACTATTATATGTATGAATATATAGAGCTGTCAGGTGTCAAAAGCAATAAGGAGTAAATTTAAAAATGTTTATAGAATAGAGAATGTCACTAAATTGGGTTTGGCTGAAGCCAACAATGTATATAATCCTCAACGTTGACACAAAAAAGGCATTATGCCCGATTTTAAGGCAACCCAGAAACACAGGCAAAATAATAATAATAATAATAAATGTATTTCAACACTTTTTTTTCATGTTGTTCGTTGGTTCTTTGTGGGTGATATGTAAAACACTTTGTCAATTGCAAAAAAAAATGACATTAAGTTTGATTGATTATTTGACAAATGCAGACATACTTTAATTTAGGTACGAGTACTGCAAAAAATATATATGTATTGTGTATACAACAAATATTTTACAATGCTGGAGTTACGGTTGCGTAAAGAATTAAGGGGCGGTATGGTAAATTTTCAATCATTTTCATGTTGGCTGCTGCTTGCTATTGTAGCACTCGAATGCGTACAAGTGAGTGTAAGTTTAACGAGACGTTAACATACTATTATTGATGTGTCAGTCAGCATGTGTGCATTGATGTTTAAATACACATACTATAAATTTATTATTATGTATATTAAGGTGGCACTTATTTTGGATTTTTTTTTCCAAGGTCTAACGTTTAGAGGCTGCACATTTCATTTGAAGATTAGGGTAAATGTCATAGATTCTCAACTTGCAAAATCGTTAAGAGCTACTCAATCAAAAACGTTTGCAAGCAGTAGGATTCATCCAAAAGCAAGGAAATTGGGTACCATACGAATTGAAGAGACCTTGAAAGATGTTTTTGCATGTCCGAAATTAAGCTTGAACGCTATAAAATAAAATTATTTTTGCACATGAAGCGTAAGAGATGGTACGTGAAGCCCGACCAACTAGCCGAAACGACACCGAGGCCAAATATTCATGGCGGTAAGGTAATGCTCTGTATTTGGTGGGGGCAAAAGGATGCTATCTATTATGAGCTGCTGAAATCTGACCAGACCATCACAGGGAACCTGTACCGAACGCAACTGATTCTTTCGAAGCGATCATTAACCGAAAAAGGCCCAGAATATGCGGCAAAACATGAAATTGTAATATTCCATCATGACAACATTGTTAATTCCATCATTCAATATCTGCTAAAAACTATTTAGAATGAAGTGGTCGGGATGTTTTGCCTCGCCCGCTTTATAGTCGAGACCTTGCCCCGTCCGACTACAACTTGTTTCGAACGATGCAGAACGCTCTCTCAGGGATACGCGTAACTTTGGAACAGACTGTACTATATTGGCTTGATTCGTTCCTGACCTCAATGTTGCCAGAAAGATGGGAAAAGGTCAATGTACAAAGGTTTTAAAATAAAAGACTTGTTTTCGATTCTAATAAATGTTAAATTAAAACAAGTAGGAGAGCTATATTCGGCTCTGCCGAATCTTATATACCCTTCATCAAATTATACTTCAAAATAAAATCAAAAAAAAATTTTTTTTTTTTGATTTTTTTTCTAAATTTTTTCCAATTTTTTTAAAAAAAAAAAAAAAATTAATTTAAAAATTTATTTTTATTTTATTTATTTTTTTTTTTTTTTTGAAAAAAAAATTCTGATTACAAGTTATGTTTCCCGATTTTGACCCATTGGACTTTGAAATATCTATCATTAGATATCCATATTGTTTATATTTATGACTTAGTAATCGAGATATAGATCAAAAATAGGCCAAAAATAGAGGTTGTCTCGGATTTTCGCTCATATCTCCGTTATTTATGGACGGATTTTGCTGATTTTAAATAGGAAACTTCTCGAAAGCATGTCTGACAGAATTATTGATCCCGACCATAACTGGGTTCTTCAGAAAATTGATTTCAACAAACAGACGGACATGGCTAAATCGACTCCGCTATATATATAAGGATCCAGAATATACATACTTTATGGGATCGGAAAATTATTTTGTGGAAATTACAAACGGAATGACAAACTTATATATACGCTTCTCACGAAGGTGAAGGGTCTTTCAGTAGTGACCTCCGAAGTACATCTGTCGAATTGGATGTCATTTATTCAGTTTGTTTTGCCAAATCACCATCAAAATCTTCTTCAGCGATGAGGCCCATTTCTGGTCGTCAAAAAAAAAAAAAATTCATTGTTTGGTGTGGATTTTGTGCTGGCGGCGTCATCGGTTATTATTTCTTTGAGAACGACGTTGGCCAGGCCATCACCGTCAACGGCGACCGCTATAGGTTAATGATTACCAACTTCTTTTGGCCTGACTTAGATGATATGGACACCAACGGCAAAAGTCGGAAAAACAAGTTTTTAGTTATGGGTTTTTTGTCATTGTGTTGGTTAAAGGAATGCCCTAGGAGTTGAAAAATGTTCATAGTAAGGTCCCTTGCCTCAAATGCCCTTCATAATTTCAGTTTAAATGAGGTCTTCACACTAATGGCATACTACCGTAGCAAAGATCGCCTAGTAGGAGCGTCAAACACATGTGAAAGTGTTTGTAATCAAGCAAATCAAACGAAACTAAATGTATTCTACAGCTGAATGTAAGTACAATAACTAAAATTTAAATCTGAATGTAAGTTGCCCCAAAAAGATATGTAAAAACTATTTTATTTTTTCAAGCATAATGGATATGATTGAGTGAATTTATTTTGCTAGAAAATTCAGCTGCACGTTTAATATTTTTACAAGCTGCAAAAATAACAGGAATTGAGGAATATATTTTATATTATGCTATCTAATAGCCGGTGTTCTTAGCTACCCGTATCGTAATGAAATAAAAGGTTTGGTTTTGGAGGTATTTAGAATTAACAATTTACTTTGTATGGGAGGTGACTCACCGCCTGTTCCGATCCGTCCCAATTTTTGGTTAAACGAAATTGGCAGTGATACGAAATTGGTTTGTATTAAGTTTGAACACTGTCACAATGGGTCTGCAGATATGCCACACCCATTTTTCCATTTTTGCGAAAAAAAGCGCCATGTTACGGACGGAAACATAGACTTCCTATGTGGAATTCCGCTATCCAAGTGCAAGCTACAAATTAGTAATTTCTACTATGAGCTCGCTCAGACAAGATGGGGTTGTGAACCCACATGCACTATAACCAGAATGATATGGCCCCGACTGAATCGTGGGCGAACAACATATCTTCTTGGCTTGTCACGCTCACAATTGCGTGGCGTAGTGGCGGTCATTACCGGACACTGCACTTTTGGCAACCACGCGAGGAGACTTAGCTTGCCCTACAACGACTTCTGTAGAAGTTGTCAAAACGAGGAGGAGGATGAAACCATTTTTCATCTTCTTTGTCACTGTCCGGCATTAGGTGATCTACGCTTAGGGTTTCTGGGATACCGTTTCATAAATAGTCTTTCTGAGCTCTCGAATATGAGGCTTGAGGGCATCAACGCCTTTATAAGGAGTAGTAATTGGTTAATTGGACCAGATATGGGAACCTCTCGAGGGTAACCTAATAACCGATATCTTATTGATATGCAACTGTTGTAAATCTCCTTCTCTCTTCCTTGAACATCTTCTTCTTAACTACTCAATATTCCACTTCTTTCTTTTCATTTCTATCTGCCCTCTTTCTTTCTAACTTCTAATTTTAGGTAACACAAAGGGATCATTGCTTGGACCCACGTGAGCTGTTCTTCTACTCTTCAACTTCGCGGCTGCCTGGAAACCTAACCTATAGGTGGTGCCACGCCCATTTTTTCAATTCCGCCTGTTTTAAGCCAAGAAACTCACCATGGTACTGAAGTAAATTCCGCAAAGTTTTGCGGCTTTTACAATTATAGTTCAACAGATATTCCATAATAACTATTTACTTTTTATGGGAAGTGCCACGCCCACTTGAAATTTCAAAATAAAAAGCATAAGTTTTTTCGTATGACAGGACGTCATATTAGGTCGGCCATTTTGAATTTGCTAATTCTGATAACGGATTCGTAAACAGCGACACTAAAAACCCCCATATACCAATTTGTGGATAATTTTCTACATTTTTCGACTTTTGGCCGCACGAAGGGGCCTTTGGCCGTACTGTGCGACGATACCTGCCACACAGCTCATGCTACATTGGACTTATGTAAGAGTGAGTTGAGGACATCTTCATCTTCCGTGAAGGTGTTGTGAACGTGCAATTTGACACTTTTGACTTCTTATTGTAGGGTTTTTGTTAAAACTACAGCGGATTTATGCGCTAAAGTCATGGAAAATTGGACATTTTGAATGCGCGATAGACCTTTCAAACAAATAACTAAATTAAATTTAAATGTTATATTTTAATTTAAAGATAGGAACAATTTCAAACCTTGGAAGCATCGAAAATCAAAAAATGCTAAATATGTACCAGCCTAGTGCATGCATATACATATATATACACATGTATTATATAAGGTTTTGATTTGATTGATTTAAGTTTTTTTTTTTTGCTCTCTTTATCATCAATGGCACATGAACATGTCACATGGGGCTTCTTATTACGTTTTATTGTTATGTTTTTTTTTTAGATCTCACTTTTTAAATGAATGTTTGAATATTTTCTGTTGGTATATGTAAATTTATGATAATGCTAATATTAATAATGCCTAACCTAAGGCGTTCAATAACAAACAACAACAATGTGTGTATGTAAGTGTGTTTTTGGGTATAAATATTACTTATTTTCAAGGAAATTTTATTTTAAATAACTAAAAATGAAACATCTATGAATGATAGATGAAATGTTGCAGTATAGTATTATTTCATACTAAAAATATGCAACAATAAGTTATACAACATTGTTTTAATTCCAAAACATATATATAAAGCAAAAAGTAATAAAAAGAAAACAAACATATAAAAAATATTATTATTTCATATTAAAAACAATACCCAAAGTAGTCATTTTGAATCTAGATAAATGTTAAAGCTCTCAATGTATAATTCTTATCAGATTAAATACAATAGCAAATAATGCAGGATTTTGAAATAAATGTTTTGGGTTAAATTGCCATGTACGCCGGAAACTTTAAATACTTGTTCATATATGCATAAAGGTATAAATAAAAAAAAATAAACAACTGTATGTATTACACATGCATTTCTGTTCAAGACCTATTACGCATTTAAATGGCGAATAAACATACATACGAGGAGCCACAGTAGAAACTCAAAAATTTTTGTTAAATTTATGTCCCAAAAATTCAAACATTCCCTCGCATTTCCATATAGTATATAACTACACAAATAAAAACGTATACGAATTGTGTTTCACTGGAAATGTCAACATCCGACTTTCGTTACATAAATCACTGCAAATGTTCCATATCATATGAACAAACGACAATTCGTTGTTCCTTTTACTCAGTCAATGTCCAAATCGTATAAACGTGCTAGAATATGCGTAAGTTTATGTGTGTTGGTATGCATGTGAATTTATATGTTACGTTATATGACTCAATTTTAGTTTTCCTGTTATTGTTGGTTGTAAGTACCGCACCGCCATCACCACCTCATGATGACTGTCAAAAACTTTGAGAGTGTTCGAAGATGTGTGTAATTGTATGTGGAAGTAGTTGACCAAAATTGCTATGTTACAGGAATGACATATATAGTTAACTGTAGCCATTATGATTTTATGATACACACAGGCATGTTAACACACGCACACAAATAGCAGGAGGATATTTTCAAAAGTTGTTTAAAAATCTAAGAGATTAAACACAATTGGTCAATTCATAAGGTATCACAATGATTTTTATTGCTTTTCAAGCAAAAAATGTTCTAAAATAATACTACTTTCTATCCTATGTTTATTGTGTTATCGTAACGAACCAGCAGAGACCAACGCCGAATGCCTAAGAGTCGGTTAAGCCGAGCCGCCCTGTCGTGATATATTAGGACATTATGACAATATGACTGATAAGAGACCTTGTGAATTGACCAAATGTATTCAAACTTAAGGGACAGCTATCAAAATTTTGAAACCATGATTAGTTTTAGTCAACACTCAACGAGGGGAGGCGGAGAGGAGACAGTTGCACATTCAATCAGTTGTTCAGTTAACCGATCAACTAACATAAATTTACTGGCCTATCTGATATCTTATAGTACTTAACATGAAACAAATAAGAGAGCTATATTCGGCTGACCCAAATCTTATATACCCTTCACCAATTTATACTTCAAAATAAAATTAAAAAAAAAAATTTTTAAACAATTTTTTTTTTCAAAATTTTTAAAAAAAATGTTTTTTTCGAAATTTTTTTTTTTAATTTTTTCCATTTTTTTTAATTTTTCTTTAATTAAAATTTTTTTTTTATTTATTAGTAAAAAAAATTTATTTATTTTATTTGTGAAATTCGGATTAAAAAATATTTGTTGTAGGTCCTACTTATATACATCGTTGCAATGAACTTTGAAATATCTATCATTAGATATCCATATTGTCTATATTTATGAATTAGTAATCGAGATATAGATCAAAACTAGGCCAAAAATAGAGGTTGTTCCGGTTTTTTCTTTATATCACAGCCATTTGTGTGCCGATTTTCTCGATTTTAAATTGTAAGTGAGCCGGAAGAATTCCAGATATAATAATGTATGAATCATATACGTAAGTTATTTGGGGGCTACGGAAAGTTGATTTCAACGTACAGACGGGCATGGCTATATCGACTTCCCTATCTATAACAATCCAGAATATATATACTTTGTAGGGTCGCAAATGAAAAATGTAGAAATTACAAACGGAATGACAAACTTATATATACCCTTGCCACACATGGTGAAGGGTATAAAAATACACAAATCAATCCAAAGAGCTTAATCGCTAGCATCGGTGTCTAAAAGGCCAAAAGTAGAACCAAGGCGAATTTATAGAACAGCTGCTTATTTTTTTAATCAGTTGTTTAGACAAGTGAACTGTCATTGCACTTGTGTTTGTTGTGGCGAAAAATACAACAAATCCAAAAGCAAAAACAACAACAGGCAACTTTGACAGTTCACTTATCTTTTAACAAAACCAAAGTACCCGTTGTTTTTGTACATGTTGTATCTGTTGTGGTGCTGTCGTCACCTTCTATAAATTCGCCTTGGGTAGACCAATCAGCCACTGAATTTATATTGAATTGGCTTCTGTCCAGGTTTTATGATGAATAGATCCGAATATGATAATGGTCTCCATCATTCGGAGAACATCATCGAGATATTTACTGATGAATTAAGATCACAAGAAAAGGTCGAATGTGATATCTATTCAGACCAAAGCAACCACTGAAAATTGTTAAAATCGATCAGAAATATCCACATATTTACTGATAGCAAAGAGGCAATTAGATCCCTATAAAGAGAGTATATCACATCAGAAATTGTCCAAGAATGGAGAGTGTCTCTAGAGGATATAGTGAGACTTTCATCGGTTACTCCTGTATGGGTTCGTGGACACGGGGGCATTGAATTAAACTGTAGAGCTGTGGCACGTACGTATTGTAATATTGGCATTATTTTACAAAAACTTCAGCTCGTTGCCAATGAGGGGATAAATAAATTACTTCCAAGGAGATTAGACAAAACTGGTCTAATATGGAAATACAGAAGACACGACTTGCGATAAATCTGTCTAGACTTCATCTCAGAGACCTTAAAGCGTTCATTACTGGACACTGGACTGTAGGTTTACATGCTCAAAGGTTACGAATCCCTTACAGCGACTACTGCAGAAGCAGTAACGACCAGAAATAAGTTTTAACACGTCAGCCGGTTCAACGCTCCGGAATGATAAGAGTTCACTCAGTCAAGGGCTGTAAACTCAGCAACCACTGCTAGTACAACAATAACAAGGATCAAGAGGAGAAAACTTAACATAAGTTCTGTCAATATCCGGCATTTGGGGACCTAAGACGTGGAATGTTTGGTCAACAAATACTTATTAAAAACACCTGCCTATCTACGGTTGATTTGAGGAAGATTATCATATTCATCAGAACAATAGGAGAATGACGAGGGACAAGAAACATACACCGAATGGTGCAATAGACGCAATGTATAACAACGGGACCTATGTTTGGACTATGCTTTAGTCGGCTATCCACTAAAGCTAACCTAACCAATCAGCATCGTTTTCAAATTCAACAATTTGAATATATCCTCAATACTAAAAGCCTATGCAACTTAGGGATTAATCAAAGAATAACAAACTGGACAGAGTCTTAGTTTTCAACTCTAAGCTCTCGTGGAAACCTAAGCGTATGTAAGATGATATTTTTTGAAAAGATGTAACCCTAAACTGAATATTGTGTAGTGGATGTAGAAAGGGGACATTAGACGTATTCTCACATCTATACAAAGGGCAGATACAAGTCCGATTTGAGATTCCCGAGGCCATGAGCTCTACTCCTCAAGCCAGTTTGGAGACTGCCTTGATACTTGATACTTTAATCGGAAACACTTTTGTTAAGTCGGCCCTAAGACTCAAAACTTACAGGCGGACTGCAGCATGACCGTACTGAACATGACGCCATTCAACGAAGCATGTTAAGGCTAATATGAGGGATGAAATATTTTTGAACGTGAATAGCGACCAGAGTAAGATGGGCCGCAACATCTGTCTTTCGAGATTATGCGATTTGAATCTACATTGATGGTTCAAAGACAGCAAGGCGCACTGACTCAGGGATTTTCTCTTATGATCTTGACCTTCGAGTATCTGCGAGAACTTGCGCCATATCTTCGGCTGAGAAAGTAATACAGCAATTCAATCTAGAGTCGTTGACCATTGATAGTTACGAAGACATTCTTGCATAAATTAAGGCTCTCAGCTGCAACGTGGTGAAGCCGAAATGTCTACTGGATTGTATACATTCCCTAACCCAGCTTAGACCTCATAACGTAGACCCAAGTTGGTTGGGATATAGTTGCATTCATTGGAATGAAAATGATAACGAATATGCAATAAAACAGGTCATCCTTTCACAAATCAACTACTGTCTCAGGAAAGTGTCGCTGATGGACGTAATCAGTTTCGTCAGGAGTACTGGATGGTTCCCACGGGAGCCGCATGAATTAGAAACTGAATTAAGGTAATCGATTTAATGGGTTTAATCTCTATGCTCTAAAACTCTTCAAGACTAATAAATTCAAATGAAACCATTTTAAACTGCTCTCGTACATACACATAAATATTATTCTTCCAATTTTCGACGCAGTAGTTGGCAGTAGTAGTTAGAAGTTCCTTTTGCGTGTTCTTCTATCATCATCTAAGAAGATATAATTTGTATGTTCATTCCAGGGTTCATACAAGTATTTCTATGTGAGGATTTGTAAAATATCATTATAAACAGTTGGTAGGTGTACAAGTAGATATTATTAGTTAGTAGGTATATATGTATTTATTCATGTATGTATCTATGTACGTATATGGGTGGCATAGAATGGTATTGGACGTGTCCTTCATGCCACTTGTTCTTGAGAGCGATTTAAACCACAGAAACCTTTAAATAAGAGCTTGTCAAAATCTTAATATTAATGATTGTTGAATAGTGTCCGAATCAAGTGAGGTTTGATGGTTGTTATGAAAACTATGTGACCACATGACAATGATGATGATGATGACGATGCTGCAGATGTGGAGATGTTGAGAACAACCAAACAAAAATGTATTATATCAAATTTAACAATTGCCATAGAGTATATTTTGGTCATTCCAAGTAGTAACTAAGCATATTTTTTACGTGTTTTTCGAGTGTTGTTTTTTTTTTCTTTTTAAAAATATTTTGTAATTTATATGTTTGTATGTATGTATGTGAAAATACTAATGGTCTTTGTAATTTGTATGGAAGTATTAAAGTGATTTGTTGCGCCATGTCATAATGACTCAACACTATGACTATATGAATGAAAATGTTAAAAGACGACATTTTTATTGACTACACGAGAAAGAAATTATTACATCTTTTAGATAACACGAATTGGGTTGGTTGGTTTGTGGTTTCTTGTACGCAAGAAATTGATGTAATAATTAAAATGGATTTAATTTTTTTTTTGGCCACAATGATTTATGAGGAGATTTTGTACTAAGAGAATATTTTAAAATTATTCGAAATTTATGTAGATATTTTGTAATTTCTAGGAACTGTTAATTGTGTGATAAGAAATGAAATGAAAGTTATTTAAAGCTTCTACTTGTTATGTAAAATTAAAAAAAAGAAAAGCAATATAAGGAGTGCGATCGAAAAATTCTTAACTTCAATTTCCATGCTCTGTTTTTGGCCTGTAAATTTTTAGCAGAGTTCCTGTCAGGAACGTTTTGAGCCTTGTATATTTTTAAACCTGCATTAGCTTTAGCTTTTCGTACCAAATAGCACTGAGCTAACCGGACTGCTTTCCTACCGGAAGTGCAATATAAGGAATGCTCTTTTAAAAATGATTTCTATTTTTTGGCTTTAGAAACGTCATGTGGACCATTCCTTCTACCTGAACCAGGTTTTCTATCAACGAACAGGTTCTCCCGGTACTGTTTAATAACATTGGAAACAGTTTGACGGCAGACCTTTGAATGCTTGGCCAACTTTTTGTAGGACCAAGTTCGGTTTTGTTGAAAATATTTAATAATTTTAGTACGCACTTTTTTCTGGTCACTCATTTTAATCAGATTAACAACAAATAAATATAATTGACATTAAACAAAATTGTACACTATATATTTGTTCAAAGTATTGGCCATTGATTCTGGATTCCAAGCCCAGAGAAACGCTCATCGGATACTCTGTTCCAAACTGAAGCGTATCCCAGAGAGAGCGTACTGCAACGATCGAAACAAATAGAAGTCGGACGGGGCACGGTCAGGACTATAAAGCGGCTGAGGGAAAACTTCCCAACCTCTTCCTTCTAAATACTTTTTACAATTGGTCAATTCACAAGGTCTCTTATCAGTCATATCGTCATAATATCCTAATATATCACGACTCGGCGGCTCGGCTTAACCGACTCTTAGGCATTCGGCGTTGGTCTCTGCTGGTTCGTTACGATAACACAATAAACATAGCATAGAATGTAGTATTATTTTAGGAAATTTTTAGCTTGAAAAGCAATAAAAACCATTGTGAAATATTAGGACATTATGACAATATGACATGATAAGAGACCTTGTGAATTGACCAAACAAGTAAGAGAGCTATATTCGGCTGTGCCGAATCTTATATACCCTTCACCAAATTATACTTCAAAATAAAAATTTTAAATATTTTTAGGTAAACAAATTTCTTTTCCAAAGTTGTTTCCAAATTTTTTTTTTTTGTTTTTTCAATTTTTTTTTTTTTTTATATTTAGGCAAAAAAAAAATTTCTGGTGAAAAACAAAATTCGGGTTAAAAAAATATTTTTTCCGATTTTGACCCATTGTAGGTCCAACTTACTATGGCCTTATATACGTCGTTGTAAAGGTCTTTTAAATATCTATCATTAGATATCCATATTGTCTATATTAATGACTTAGTAATCCAGATATAGGTCAAAAATCGAGGTTGTCCTGATTTTTTCCTTATATCTCAGCCATTTGTGGACCGATTTTCTCGATTTTAAATAGCAACCGAGCCGGAAGAATTCCGGAGATATTGATGTATGAATCGTGTATGTAAGTTATTTGGGGGCTTCGGAATGTTGATTTCAACAGACAGACATGGCTTAAGCGACTCCGCTATGTATAAGGATCCAGAATATATATAATTTATAGGGTCGGAAAATTATATTGTGGAAATTACAAACGGAATGACAAACTTATATATACCCTTCTCACGAAGGTGAAGGGTTTAATCATGACTTTTGTAAACTGTAGAACAAATTTCGGAAGCTGAAGAGCAAACTTAGGGCTCCCCTTCTTCCTATCAAAAATATAACAACTTCTAAAGCCCCTAAAATTAATTTCGATACAACTTTACAAAATGCTTTAGGGGTTTTGTTTGTCTCCTAGTCCAATTTCATTTAGATTGAAGAATATGACCAATTTCAGTGATAATTATTCCATTTTAATCTTTTTTGTTTTACTTTCAAAACATTTTAAAACACAGAACTAACTGAATATGGAAAATAACACACAAATTAAAACTGTTATAAATAAAAAAAACTATTATTTTTTAATTTTTTTTTTTATGTTCACAAATCATTTTGATTGTACATTCACCAAAAAAAAAAATATCAAATAACTTAAATAAGTATAAAACAAACATGAAACATTTCAAAAATATAAAAACTTCACAGTGTTATACAAGAGTTTTAATTAGTTTTGACATTTAAATACAAAACCAGACATGCACACAGAACCCAACTGTTCTGGATAGCTGTCCCGAACTAGGGATTTTATGTATCATTTAAAGTCATACATTTTGTGACTAGTTATATTAACATGTTCGTGTCCTATGCTGAAGTCAATTGCCAATGTAGATTACAAAGACTAAACTCTGGCTTACAAAAGAACACTTAGTGACAATTGAGTCTCCAGTAGATTCAATACTTTAAAGTCACTTTAAACTATTAAATCTATTTGGAGACAACCTAGATTACTAAGAGACCCTAACGTGAAAATTGATTTAATAGTTTAAACTTTAAAGTGACTACATAACAGATTACTAAGAGCACTTAGTGTGGCAATTGGCATTAAGCTAGATTACTTAGGCTGTATAAAGTAACCAATTGACTTATCTTTCCATGTGCACAAATGTGTCGTGTCTAAAAAAGACTACTTGTAAAACTGTAGGAGAATGTAACAAGTGAACAGACATAAACTCACATGCACCGAACACTAACAAGCAGCTAAAGCAGAAACAAAACCTCATACGCACTCGAAGCAAAAACTCTAAAAGAGTAAAAAAAATGACTAAATCTTAATTTTTTTTTTTTTAATTTTACAGCAAAAACCCACAAAACTAGAAGAGGATTTTCCACATCGCTGAGAAAGAAAAACCAGCACAAGTAAAGTGGAAACCCCAAACTGCAAACATTTTCAGCACCCTTTCCTCGGTTAAAAAATGACATTAAAAAAACAAAAAAGGATCTGGTCCACCAACCAACAAAAGCTTAAATTGCTTCAGCGTTTTTTTTTTTTTTTTTTTGTTAGAACATTGTTTAGCTGTTCTAACAAAAAAAAAAATACCTTGGAAGTTGATTGCAACAGACACACTCCCACAATGGAGATTTGTTTGTATCTGTTGGAAAGATTGTTTCAGAATTAGTGGAACATTGATGTGGTAATTCACAGCCGAATAAACCAAAAGAACGATTATGTTTGTATGTAGGGAGAAAAAATAACAAAAAGGAGATTCATAAACCAGCAACACAAAAACGAGGGGGATTTAAACAGGAATTCTCAAATTGTTAAATATTGAGCAAAAAAAAAAATCAAAAATACTCTTGAAATTCAACCAGTATTATTGTTTTAATTTTGTTAAATTTCCGTATTACATTTATTAAAAATGCGAGATTTTTTCAAATGTATAACTTTTATTTTGAAACATTTATACAATTCGGATACTCGTCTAAGATGAAGCGTATCCCAGAGAGAATGTTCTGCATCCATCGAAACAAATAGTATTCGGACGGGACAAAGTCTAGACTATAAGGCGGGTGATGAAAAAAATTTCCCAACCACTTCATTTTAAATAGTTTTTAACAGGTATTTCATAATATGGCCGAGCGTTGCTATAATGTAATATTACGGTGTCATGTCTGACCGCATATTCTGGGAATTTTTCGGCAAATGCTCGCTTTAAACGAATCAGTTCCATTAGTTACAGGTTCCATGGGATCTTCTGGTCAGATTTCAGCAACTCATACTAGATATGACACTTTTGCTCCCACCAAATACAGAGTTTCTATTTCTCTCTATTACCCCTCTTGGGGGAATTTGGCTTCCACAAAGCATCTCCATCTTATACGATTTGTAGCAGTAGATATTCTCGTATTTCCCATTTGAGATTACACTGTCCTAGTTATTGGATTATCGTGCGTCTCCATGTACGATGTTGCCATTAGAGCCAGTCTTTTTTTTTATTTTGCATCATTCGTTAAACGGTTGTTGTTCCAGCTATACATACGATGTTGCCATTATTGCTTTGTATCAGTTTCGCTAATCGGTTGTTGTTCCAGCTACGTAGATGATTGGTCTGCTGTAGCTGGTATAGGATAATAAGGGCTGACATCTGTCGTTGCCTAGAAACAACGCCCTCTGTGTATTTGGTGTAGTGGTGGAGAACCTTACTAATCTTTGATTCCTACTTTTCCCAGGGGCTGGCGGGCTGCCTGACCTTTGCCATGATGTTATTTTCTTTTCCAGGCGGAGGGGTGGTCAGGGGTCTTTTTGGGTAGCTCAGTGAAGTGGCCGCTCTTTTCAGCTCAGCTCACTCATATGAACTAGCTCGCTCTTTTAGCTCATTAGTTCAGTATGTTCAGTATAATGACCATCTCGTTTTGTGAGTAGCATACGTTCATATACATAACAAACTCACATTCGTTTTATTTTTGACTTTTCAATGTGTGTATGATATAAAGTACAAGCGAAGGAATTTTACAGCATTTACGACTGAAGATGACAAAATGAATGTACTTGTGCAGCCCTTTAATGAATACTGAAAGAAAAATGTTGAGCTGAAAACGCTCAATACGACGAACGATTCACTTCGCTCAATTGAGTGAATAGTTCAATTAAACTAGGTAATTCATGAGCTACACAACTCATGATATTGGATATATATTCGATTCGGCTGGTTTGCCAGGCTTCACGTACGATCTCTTACGCTTTGGGTTATCATAATGGATCCATTTTTCATCGTAAGTAATGATTCGGTGCACAAATGATTTCCTTTTATAGCGTTCAAGTGTCATGCAAAATCGTCTTTCAAGGTTTCTCGGTTTCAATTCGTATGGTACCTAATTTCCCTGCTTTTGGATGAATCCTGCTGCTCGCAAGCATTTTGTAATTGCTGCTTGAGTAGCTACCAATGATTTTGCAAGCTCTTGTTGAGTTTGACAGCAATCTTCATGGAGCATGGCTGGCCTGGGCGATCTGTCTTCCGTGTCAAACCATCTCTCGCATATTGAAACCCATGGAACACATTCAGCATAAGCTTTGGTGAGCAGTCGGTTTGCTTCAGAGGCACTTTTTTCAAATTAACGAAGTACTCCAATGAAGTAAACTTTGTTGGCACAAAATTCGAAATTTTCGAAGCAATAAATTAATTAATAATCAAAATTTTTTGGAAATAAATATGGGATTTCTAAACGGCTTCTCCGATCGGGATAAAATTTGACGTGGGCGTAGCCAAGGAGTATTCGAAATGCTCCAGGGGTGGTGCTATGGGGGCTCAAAGTAGGGTACCTTCGACATGTACAATTTTTAAACACGTGCCATTTTTTGTTACCCATCCGATTTGAAAGACTTTTCAAACAATGTTATGTTTTTCGGTAAGGTATCTTTACGGAGAACATTTTGGTATAAAAAACATGTCATATTTTTCGAATAGGGTTTTCGCCCTTATGCCCTTCGGAATTTGACCTATTTTTACTTTGGGCCACATGTTCTAAAATCCCACAACTGGGATCAGAAAATAGGCTACCCCAAATTTTATCCCGATCGGACCAGCCGTTTTGATTCTGCCCCAATTTGCTATGTGAGAATAAATAGCAGATATCTAATCTTCCCGTTTTTGAACCATTGTCGTTCCGGATCCATACTGTCTATGATACCTGACTTAGTAATCGAGAAATAGATCAAACATTGAGGTTGTCGTGGTTTTTTGCTTATATCTTAGCCGATTCTACCGATTTCAAATAGCAACCGAACCAGGACTATATCTGATATTTATAAGTTATTTGGGACCATCGGAAAGTGATTTCAATAAACAGACGGACATGGCTATATCAACTACGATATGTATAACGATCCAGGGTCGAAAATGAAAAATGTGGAAACTACAAACAAAATGACAAATTTATATATGTTGAAGGATATTGTTACGATTTAACAGTATGTAACGACTGCCTGCAGCATTCATTACGTTTATAAACACGTCCATCAGTAGAAGTTTCTACGCATCAACAATGTTGATAGCATGCGATTATTAGCATTGTTTATAAGTATGGCAACACTAACCCCCATATGCATAAACAGTTTATAAATTTATCAAAGGTTTATAAAACAAATTTTGTATGTAAATTTTGTTTGATAAACCTTTGATAAATTTATAAACTGTTTATGCATATGGGGGTAAATGTTTAAGCTGCTAACATTGACATCGAAAGCTCTAGAATTCGAACATACAAGTTTGTCCGTTAAAATCATTGTAAATGAAAGATGGCGTGTGTATAAATAGTGGCAGAGGTTGCAGTCTTGCGTGAGTTTATCATAGGCGCTGTTAGAGTTAACATCAACTTAATTGTATATTATAATGTGTGTGTGCATTTCTGCGAATTGATGAACGTGTAAGTAGACACTGAGTGACTATTTGAACTGTTGTTGTACATTTTAAATAAATATAGAGTTTTTACAAATTTTAAACTACTAAGACTCCTTTTTATTTGCAATCAAAAGTATCCGGTTTATTTAAAGGAAATATTCCACCGTTTCTAAAAGATAAACACGTAACAATATACAAAAGTTTAAGAACTTCTGCCAACATAAAAACTAAACAATGTTCCATGTTCAAATGCTATGTAGTCAGTCAGTTCTTCATTAATTTCACTCTGTGAAAAACTGAAATGAATGATCTTTGATTCCGTATTTTTTTGTTTTTGTTGTTTTTCTTTTGAGAGTGTCAAGCGTAATGAACAAACAACACGATTTGTTATTTTGTTTTTTTTTTTTTTTCTTGCTTAACTTCTCTTCACTTGTCTTTTCTATGTGCCGTAGGGAATTTTGTTGGTGTATTTAGTTCAATACCTAGAAGCAGACATCATATATAAATGATAATAAGAAATAGAAGACAATAAAGGTTTTACTTTAAAATTCTATATAGTATAATATAAGAAAAACTTAAAGATTTAAAAACATTTATTTACTTTAACATTAGTTAACTAAAGTTGAAATCAATATTAGTTTAGTATTATTTAGAATTATAATTTTTCAGAAAAGTAAGTCAACTTCAATTTGACTTAAGTGTATTGCCTTTGGCCTCCGTTATTAATTGCTTTCGCAACAAATATATATGGGCATTTCCTCAGAAGTTTCATAATATAAGTTTATAACAAGCAAGAGTGATATATTCGGCTATGCCGAATTTTATATACCCTTCACCATTGTTGTGGATGCATTAATTGCCCACTTTCAGCGTATAGCATCCTAAATATATCAAGAAAACTTTTAAATATTTTATATTTAATTGCTGACGAACAGATTATATTGTAGAAGTTACAAACGAAATGACAATATTATATATACCCTTCTCACGAAGGCGAAGGGTATAAAAACAACAACTCCAAACGAAACGAAACACCAAAAAGAAAACAAACTACGCAAAGCAATGCAACCAACACACATCCAAACATATGTTTTTTTGTTTATTTGTCCAAACATGCAACAAATTGTCTTTTTTTAATGAAATTTTCAGAGGTTGTCTCGGATTTTTGCTCATATCTCCGCTACTTATGGACGGATTTTGCTGATTTTAAATAGGAAACTTTTCGAAAGCATGTCTGACAGAATTATTGAAGATGTGGAACCCGAAGACATCTGGGGTCTTCAGAAAATTGATTTCAACAGACAGACAGACCACTTAAATATTTAGTCAGCCTCTGTATACATATGTACTGTTTTAATTTATTTATTTCACTTGTTTTTTTCCTGCTTTTCATTTCGTTTTTTAACATACAATATTTTAATGAATTTTGTTAAAATTATGACACATTTTATAATTGAGCCTGTTTGTTAACAATTTCCAATTACAATATAAATTTATATCTATTGCTTATATTATTTATAAATGTATTCTTTGGTGATTAATATTTTAATTTTATGTTGTTTTTTTGTTCAATTGTCAGAAATATTTAGCTTTAAATTGAAATAAATGTTAAGTGTTATAACAAATTATTATTCATATTAATATGGATTAAAAAAGAAATGAAAAAAAAAAAAAAAACGCTGCATTAACCCATTTGCATTACAAATTTAAACTGAAAGCTTCAAAAATGCTTCTTCATAAAACGTTTATCGTTAATATTATTTTCCAGCTACTTCGGAACATATACAGTGAAGTTTAATACTAGTTAAAATAATGTAAACAGCTCTTTCTCTTTATGCTTAAAATATTCTTAACTAAATGGGAATTATATGTACATATCTATGCATGTAATCATTGAAAAGTATATTATTTTTAATAATTGCAAGTCATCATGTGTTCACTGGTTAGGTTTAAAATGGGTTAAATTATAAAAAAAAAAAAAATACTTAACAAGTTTTTCATTCATTAACTATTAATTTTTGTCAAGCATGTATCAATATGATTTACTTTGAACAATTATAAATGATAAATATAATAATATACCAATAAAATAATTAATATTTCTTAAATTCCTGAAAAATTAAAAGAGCTATATTCGGGTGTGCCAAATCTTATATACCCTTCACAAAATTTAAAAAAAAAAATTTTACATTTTTTAAAATTTTTTTCAAATTTAAAAAAAAAAAATTATTTTTAAATTTTTTAATAAAATTGTTTTTGGCTGTGCCAAATTTTATATACCCTTCACCAAATTGTAAATAAAATTAAAAACATTTTTTTTTACATTTTTTAACAATTTTTTTCAAATTAAAAAAAAAAATTAAAAAACAATTTCGAAAAATTTTATAAATTAAAAAAAAAAAAAATTAAAAAACAATTTTGAAAAAAATTTTTTTTTTTTAATTTATTAGTGAAAAAAATTAATAACAAAAAAATTTTTTTGGTAAAAAAAATTACCATTACCAAAGAACCATTGTAAGTCCAACTTACTATAGCTTTATATACATTGTTGCAATGGACTTTGAAATATCTATCATTAGATATACCTATTGTCTACATTAATGACTTCGTAATCGAGATATAGATAAAAAATAGGCCAAAAATAGAGGTTGTCCCGGTTTTTTCTCGATTTTAAATAGCAACCGAGCCGGAAGAATTCCCAATATACTATGTATGAATCATGTATGTAAGTTATTTGAGGGCTACGGAAAGTTGAACATGGCTATATCGACTTCGCTATCTATAACGATCCAGAATATATACATCAATATATCAAGAATTCTTCCGGCTCAGTTGCTATTTAAAATCGGTACAATCGACCCACAAATGGCTGAGATATAAGGAAACAATCAGGACAACCTCGATTTTTTACCTTTTTTTCTATATATATCTGGATTACTAAGTCATTAATATAGACAATATGAATATCCAATATATAATATCCTTTGCAACGGCGTATATAAGGCAAATGTAAGTCGGACCTACAATTGGTCAAAATCGGGAAAAATATTTTTTACCTCGAATTTTTTTTTTCACCAAACATTTTTTTAAATAAAATTTTTTTCACAAATAATTAATTAAATTTTTCAAAATTAAAAAAAAAAAAAAATCAAAAATTTTTTCCCCATCAAATTTTTTTTCGCTAATAAATTTAAAAAAAAATATATTTTGTTTACTTAAAAACATTTCAAATTTTTATTTTAATTTTATATTAAAAAGATTCCGCTCTCTTGTTTAATTATAAATTTTTATTCATGACTGAGAAATTTTAGAATTAAAACCATAACTACGTGTTTGTGTTTACGCTGCAACTTTTTTCCAGTCAAAATCTAAACTAAGAAATACATATTCGTACAGATTAAAAACAATATATGACCATTCTCACGGTTTAGAACGTGACATTCGTACGCCTTTAAAGTTAATAAGAATAAATTCATGATTTCAGTTTTCAATAGCATTTAAGTAGCACTATAGCACACTTTTGGACACTTTTTTTGTGCTCTTCAATTCTCTTTTAAGAAGAGCCCAATATCTCTCCATTGGCCTTAGCTCCAGGCAGTTTGAAGAATTTGCCTCTCTTAATACAAATACCACATTATTGTTCTTTTACCACTCAAGACCTTGGTTACCATAGTGACAGGATGCCAAATCAGGCCAAAATTAAGTGGACATATTAAGAAGTCTTATGAAATTTCGGTATTTATAGAGCCCTTTGTAACAAATATTTGGCTTCTTTTGAAGCAACTGCATATTGTTTGCCATGCAAAGAAAGCTTTTCGGTAACGATAGCTTAGCGGTAACGGTAGTTAAGCTGAAAGGGTATTTTAGGGGTAAAGATAGCCAAACTTGCTATTACCACAATAAAACCAAAATTTATTTTTAAGTTCAAAATAGACATTATTAATTTAAATCTAAATACAGCTGAGTTTATTACAACACCAGAAGTCTTTCAATACTGTATTTTAAGTTTTTCTTAAAATGTAGCTATTATTAAAAAGTATTTCTTTCACTGTTAAAGCTTCTTATAAACCTAAAATACTTAAAATAAGCATAATATAATTTTAAATGTTCCTTTTAAACATTTCTCTCAATAGACAACCAACCTAAAATGCTTTAAATTCAAATTTAAAAAAAAAGAAAAACATCCTGGGAGCCTTATCCTACCCAAGCTATTTCCTACAGCTAACCGAAAAATTTAAAATTCTATACATCTATACATAAGTAGCTGAAGTATAAATATGTATAAACAAAAATAGCAAACATCAACATGTATACATGACATGTATTCGTTATAACCCGGCTAATAGCAACAGTTTGTCAAACCCTTTAGGGCAACAACAGCAACAAAGGCAAAAGCAACTTTAAAAAGTGATGACTGCAAGTAGAAAAGCAATTACCTAAACGTGTGAGTCTACAAAATAAAAAAAACAAAAATGAAAAATGCAAATAGAGACATTTTTAAAACAGATAGCAGCTTTAAGACTTGACTCAAAATACAATTTAAACTAATTGAAATTATTTAGCATACTTTAAGGCTATTAACATTATTACAATAAAACTTAATTTTAAGTAATTTTCATATTAATATTATTCTTAAACTAATTTTTATTTTAAATTTCCTTAATTAACATGTTAACCCAGGATCTAGTGTATTTCACACCACACAATACTTGCAAAACACCAAACTAAATGCTAGAACAAGAGGGAGAGAGAGAGAGATAAAACTCCAATGTTAAAAATTAACTAGCTATATTACGTGTAAAGAAACGGGGTAACTGTGCATGAAATAACAAATAAAGGAACACAAAAAAAAAAACAGAACAGGAAAAAAAAACAATATTTAAAATGAAAAAATAAGCTCATACAGAGTGAAGCAATGCAAAAGGGAATTTTTATTAACTTAACTCGAAAATAGGTCAAAGTAAAACAGCAAAGGAAAAGAAAACAAAACAAAATACTATAGCATACCTTTAGGAGATATTAGAAAGAAAATAAGATAAAACACAAGACACCATATAAATGTTAATAAAATTAAACAAAGTAGCCTTTTAGGCAAATAGAAAACTATTAAATTTTAGGTTACTACGGGAGAAAAGTAATATACACAAATATATAAACTGTTTTTATATGTTAATAAACGATTCAAACAGAAATCAACCAATAAAAACCGAAGCATATTTTAAATGCATAAAGTAGAGAATTGTTTAAACATAGTACATACTTATTTAAAGGAAACAAATAAGGGAGCTATATTCGGCTGTGCCAAATCTTATATACCCTTCACCAAATTATACTTTAAAATTAAATTTAAAAAAAAATTATTTTTGAAAAAACAATATTTTTAAAAAAAAAAATTTTTTTTCGAAATTGTTTTTATTTTTTTTTAAGTTATTTTTTAATTTTTTTTTTTTTTTTAATTTACTTGTGAAAAAAATTTTTTTGGTGAAAAAAAAATTCGGGTTAAAAAATATTTTTCCCGATTTTGACCCAAAAAAATACGCAAAGTAATGAAACCAACAAACATCCAAACATGCGTTTTGTTGCTTTTTTGTCAAAGCATGCAATAAATTTCCTTTTTTGATGAAATTTTCAGAGGTTTTCTCGGATATTTGCTCATATCTCCGTTATTTATGGACGGATTTTGCTGATTTTAAATAGGAAACTTCTCGAAAGCATGTCTGACAGAATTATTGAAGATTTGGATACCGAAGATATCTGGGGTCTTCAGAAAATTGATTTCAACAGACAGACAGACGGACATGGCTTAATCGACTCCGCTATCTATAAGGATCCAGAATATATATACTTTATAGGGTCGGAAAATAATATTGTGGAAACTACAAACGGAATGACAAACGTATATATACCCTTCTCACGAAGGGTATCATTAAACAAATTTGTTGAAAAAGTTAAATTTTAAAGGGTTGTGATAACATTGTTCTTTTAACCCTTATTGTATGCTATATTTAAACTTTATAGAATATTTAAAAGCAATTTCTTAGTATTGAAATAGAAAAAGTATTGGTGTAAGGTAAATCATTTGAAAATAGAATTTTGTGTGAAAAAAAAACATTAAATGAATTTTAACAAGAAAACAGTCGAAAAATCGAATCAACTTTCGAACAAAAAAAACAATTATGATATTTCAGCAGACAGATAAAATGACTCGAAAAGAAATTCTGAGTAGGTTCTCGAAATCGTTTTTCGAACAAAAAAAAAAAAAAAGTCGAAAAATCCGAAAAAGTCGAATATTTGTATTTTACTGAATGTTAATTTAAGTATTTCTCATCAATAAATCTGGCTGTGTATTGTTTATATTACAATGCACAGTGGGGCAGAATCAAAATTTTTTTGGAAATAAATCTGGCATTTCTAAACGGCTGGACCGATCGGTATAAAATTTGACATGGGAGAAGCCAAGGAGTATTCGAATTTAAGTTATTAAAATGGACCCTACAAATGCTCCAGGCGCGGCGCTATGGGGGCTCAAAGTAGGGTACCTTCGACATGTAAAATTTTTAAACACGTGCCATTTTTTTGTTTCCTATCCGATTTCAAAGATTTTTAAATTTTTGGGAAGCGCTCGGTTAGATCATGCTTGCGTGTGCTATTTATCTCTTGTAATTTCCGAGTTATAAGCATTTCAAAATTGAAATTTTCAAATTTTGCCATACCTTGGTACGCTTTTTTAAAAATATAGGGCGTACTCTTGAACGGAATGGACTCGAATTTTTTTCATTAGTTAGATAACTAAATTACCAATAATATACAAAAAATTTCAATTATGGATCCGAAAATAAACGATTTTCAATTTAAAAATTAAAAAATTTTAAGATTTTTGCTGTTTTTTGGGCGAAAAGGTGACTTTACTCTTTTTTTATTAAAATAAAACTTTCTTTAAGAACATATAACAGTTTTATGTTTTTCTGTAAGATATCTTTACGGAGAGTATTTTGGTATAAAAAACATGTCATATTTTTGAAAAATGTTGCCCCTACGCCCTTCGGAATTTGACCTATTTTTTTTAAAAATTTTAACTTTGGACCACATGTTCTAAAATCCCAAAGGATCAGAAAACGTAGAGCAGTTTTGGAAACCTTAATGTGATTGGCTACGCCCATGTCAAATTTTATCCCGATCGGACCAGCCGTTTAGAAATGCCAGATTTATTTCCAAAAAGTTTGATTCTGCCCCACTGTGCAATGGGATAAAAATTCGAAAAGTCGGGGTAAAAAATATTTTTCCCGATTTTGACCAATTGTAGGTCCGACTTACTTTGGCCTTATATACGCCGTTGCAAAGGCCTTTGGATATTCATATTGTCTATATTAATGACTTAGTAATCCAGATATAGTAGATAAAAAAATAGGTCAAAAATCGAGGTTGTCCTGGTTTTTACTTTATATCTCAGCTATTTGTGATCCGATTGTTTCGATTTTAAATAGCAACCGAGCCGGAAGAATTCCCGATATATTGATGTATTAATCATGTATGTAAGTTATTTGGGGGCTACGGAAAAACGAACTCAGTAGCAGCTACTCAGCAGCAGCAATTTTAAAACATTTGCGAACAGCAGGATTCATCCAAAAGCAGGAAAATTGAGTACCATGCGAATTGAAGACGAGAGACCTTGAAAGACGAATTTGCATGTCCGAAATGATGTTTGAATGCTATAAAAGAAAACCATTTTTGCACCAAATCATACTTGCAATGACTTAAAAATGCGGATTTTTTTTTGTAGCTTTTATTTTGACACATTTGTACAATATAAATTTATTAAAAGTATTGCCCATTGTTAGCTATGACCTTTTCACATCTTTCTGGCAACATGTGGATTTCGAGCCAAAAGAACTGCTCACCTTTTGAGGCCAAGAACGAATCAAGCCAATTTGTTTCAAAGAGAAGAGTATCCCAGAGAGAGAGAGAGAGCGTTCTGCATCGATCGAAACAAATAGTAGCCGGACGGGGCACGATATGGATTATAAAGCGGGTTAGGCAAATCTTCGCAACAACTTCATGACCGAGCGTTATCATGATGGTGTACTACGTTTTCATGTTTGGCCGCATATTCGCTTCTAACGAATCAGTTGCGTTCGGTGGTGATGGTCAGATTTCAGCAGCTCATAATAGATAGGAACCGTTTGCTCCCAGCAAATAAAGAGAACTACAAACTTTGGTGTCGATTTGGCTGGTTGGCCAGACTTCACGAACGATCTCTTACGCTTCGGGTTATTATAATGGTTCCATTTTTCATAGCAAGTAAAAATTCGGTGCAAAAATTTGTTTCTTTTATATCGTTCAAACATCTTTCGAACATGCAAAGTTGTCTTTCAAAGTCTCTCGGCATCAATTCGTATGGTTCCCATATTCCCTGCATTTGGAAGAATCCAAAAATTCCCACACATGACGCTTTATTGGCACAAAATTCGAAGCAAAAAAAACTTTGTTGTTTACACTATAACTAAGTGAGAATAAATGACACATAAGTTATTAAAAACAAACACCACGTTCAAAAGTTTCGCCATCTATTGCAAATCCTATATTTTTAAGTCATACACCAAAAACTTTAGTGGTTTTTAAGATATTTTATGATGTATTACAATATCTTTAACGTTTTTTATTCATTATTTTTATGCAATATTAAGCTTCAATGTTCAAAACACATCTTTATATTATACCTTACAAATTTCATTTATAACGCCTCCTTAGTATATGCTAAGATTTTTTAAACAATTCTTTTTTAATAACAAAAAAAACTATGCTTTGCATGCAAAATTCAAAATAACAACATGTTAGACCTACGTTAACTCCCCATTATATGCCGGGAGATTTTCATTTACTTTTTCATGGCCCCCTTAATATAGAATTTAGAAGAAATTATGATAATTTACGTATAGATTTAGCAGTAAATAATGGCATGCAACTGCTAAACAGCTATTCGATATTATATTTAAAGCACATATATAATTTTTTGTTTTCAATTTTTAAACAACAAAAGTTTTTCAATTGAACACATTGAGCTTTTTTTTTTTTTGTTTCTATTTAAGGCAGGAAGTTGGTGAACATACCCCTGCCCATCATGAATTGAAAAATTTGATGTACAAAAAATTATTTACAAGTTTTTCAATTATAAAGTTGTACTACATCGAGTAGGTTAAACAAAAGTTTCAAAATTAAAAATTGTTACAGTATGTAAGTAAGTTTATTTTCATGTTTTAAAATTTAAATTAATATGCAAAACCAGAACTTTAATCTTGCTACTATACATGGTAATATTTGTTGTATTGTAGAGGATCTTTATGGTCGTTTATTTTCCATCATAGATTTTTTAGCTGTTTATATTTGCTTTTCATTCAATTTAAAATATTGTTCAATATATATATATAAATATATTTGTTTTTTTGGTTTAAAAGTTTGATGAAGTTGTTAAGATAATAACAAAAAATGACTATGTAATGATTTACCAGGAGGGATTTGGATGTGTCAGATTTAAAGAATTTTTTTTACATGATTTTAGTTCTTCCCACTTGTTCATTTAATGATGTTTTAAATCCGAGCATGAGTCTTTGGTTTTTGTTTCAGTTTTTTCTCTTCTTTTTTTTTAAAGAAAAATCCATTATAAATCCAAAATCAATCGCTTGGAATTTTATTACGTGATGAATAAAGTATATATATACGTTTTTTTGTTGATTTAATCTAGTGAATGTGTGTTACAAGAACTCACACCACAATTTTAATGAAAATTTATTTTTATTTTTTTTTTTTCAGGAAAAGGCGTTGAAATGAATTAATTAAATTTTCCTTTATCAGTAGTTTATTTTAATAAATATTACTTATTTAATACCACACGTTTACCCACAAAATAATTACCAAACTTTTTAACAATTTTGGCTGACCAGGAGAAGACACACAGGCGTTACAATACGTAAAACCTCTTTGGCCTTAATAAGATTAAATGTTATTTGCAGTGAAGTTCGAGTACATATTTAACTTTGGCAAATAAGTTTTCTTTTGCTTTTCTTTCCTATTAAAGTCATTGTCTACTTAAAGGCTTAATAAGGAAAACCAACAAACAAACACATTAATCAGCCCCCCCAAAACAAATCAAAGAAATTATTATTAGTTTTGTTTTTTAATAGCTAAAGTTAATAGATTAAACAAAGTTTTGCACAATCTTTAATTACAGTTTCAGGATATAAGATAAGTGAAGTATACTTTTAGGCAGTTTTAGGGATATATAGGTTTTAAAGTAAAAATTTTGTAATTAATTTGTTTGTGCAAGTAGAAGGTAAGGACAAGAAAAAATTCAATTTTGAAAGAAAATTTTTTTTTGGAATAAAATTAGTTTAATATGGTTTCGAATTACTCACTAACTAATTATATTGCTAATAATTTAATAAATCCCACTGTAATATACTATACTTTAAGAATTTTTAATTTAATACTTATTAAAGCCTAACTTTAGGCGTTTTAAACCGTATATTTAAATAAATGACAGTAACAATATAAATAATTGTTTTCCTTTGTTTTGGTGCAAGTATAAATAATACTCGCATACACTTGTGTCATTTAATGATGACAAATTACAACAAAAAAAAACAAATTACAACATAATTTCAATGGAATTTTGCATTCAACATCAAGCAACTGTTGTTATACAAAATACAACATAAATTCTATAAAAGACTTCAACACAAAATAATGCTTTAAAAAAAATGTTGTATTGTAAAACCTGTTACAAACACAAATTATAACAAATTGAACTTTCGAACAAAAAACTGAATACTTAACCACCCCTGTAAATTCGAAAATGAAATGAACAAAAACAACTCTTCAGGTATAACAATGTCATGTCAGCCGTAGACAACACCTGGCTGTCTGTAAATTTAAAACAACAAATAAACTCATTTTATGTTTTCTGTTTTTTTTTTTTTTTGCTGAAACAAAGATTTTACATTAACCTCAATACAAAAATTGAAAAATAAAAACAAATGATAATAATGATGATAGAGATGATCAACATCATCAATATTATTCTACTGATTATCATAAATGATGATGAAGATGCTGGTAATGAAAATAACTGCGTAAAAATTCAATAACAACAATATAATTTCAATCACTTTTAACAGGGGAGGTTTTCATTTTATTTTTTTTTTTTTTTTAATTTTTTGTATTTGAACTTTGCAAATATAAAATAAAAAAAATATTATTTTATATACCACTCGTACAAATGAACGCATTATGCATGTATTTTATGTAAATATTTATTCAAAAATAAATACTTACACCAGAGATTCTACTTTTAGCCTCTGCACATGTTATTACATTCAAGAACACAGCCTTAAAGTATACTCTACATTTTTGAATTTATCACAAACACCTACAAACAGCAATAACAATAATCCCAGAGGGAAAATTGTTAGGGCTTTACTTAGTAGGCCTTCTAAAAGTCCTGTTTACACATTGTAAATTTTGACTTCTTTCAGAAGATGTTCTCGAAGACCAAGGTTCTCCTACTAAAAATGTTCATACACATTCAAAATTACATTAGAAAATAATGTATAATAAGCCTTTATTTAAAAATCAAACATGATTTGTTTGGCATTTTGTCATATACGTCTCTAAATAATACATAATACGTTACATGAAACTAGAACAAGGTACAAAATCTCCTTCAAATTTTACAAAATTACAAAATTTTATGTTGTGAAGTTCGCGCAAAGTAGATTTTTATCTATAAAACTACACAAATCATTCTTTAAAGTTCCATCCTTAGGTTTCAATTCAATTTATTTATTCATAACCTGTAAGCCAAAAATGGCCAAATTGATTACAATGTAATTATGCTGTGAGGCTTCATGTGAGGTTTCATGCTGCAAACATTAAGAATATTTTCCCTAATAACCCTCTTTAAAGGCATGGTTTAGCCGACCTCCACTTTCAGGCTTTTAAATATATGAAGTTGTTCTATGAGAAATTACGCGACAGGTCTCCTTATGACTTATCAGCCCTCTAATAGAAGCGGGCCTTGGCAACAGATAACAAGATGAGTACATAGAAATGATTTTGCAACGCGGCTGTGTGTAATAGTCTTTGCACAATAAGGCCTTCTGGAAGGCCTCTTTGATGCATATTTACCCGCTGTAATATTTTACCAATATCTGTATTAGCTTAACGTGAATACAACAACAATATGCAGGCGGGCAGGCACTTGTATGTATTAGTCTTAGTATAAGACATAATAAGTATTAGTGTAAGACTTAATAAGTCTTAGTATAAGAGTATAAGACCTAATAAGTCTTAGTATAAGATTTAATAAGTCTTAATAATATAAGACTTAATAAGTCCTAGTATAAAACTTAATAAGTCTTAGTATAAGACTATAAGTCTTAGTAAAAGACTTAATAAGTCTTAGTACAAGACTTAATAAGTCTTAGTATAAGACTTAATAAGTCTTAGTATAAGACTTAATAAGTCTTAGTATAAGACTTAATAAGTCTTAGTATAAGACTTAATAAGTCTTAGTATAAGACTTAATAAGTCTTAGTATAAGACTTAATAAGTCTTAGTATAAGACTTAATAAGTCTTAGTATAAGACTTAATAAGTCTTAGTATAAGACTTAATAAGTCTTAGTATAAGACTTAATAAGTCTTAGTATAAGACTTAATAAGTCTTAGTATAAGACTTAATAAGTCTTAGTATAAGACTTAATAAGTCTTAGTATAAGACTTAATAAGTCTTAGTATAAGACTTAAGTCTTAATAAGTCTTAGTATAAGACTTAATTAGTCTTAATAAGTCTTAGTATAAGACTTAATAAGTCTTAGTATAAGACATAATAAGTCTTAGTATAAGACTTAATAAGTCTTAGTATAAGACTTCATAAGTCTTAGTATAAGACTTAATAAGTCTTAGTATAAGACTTAATAAGTCTTAGTATAAGACTTAGTATAAGACTTAATTAGTCTTAATAAGTCTTAGTATAAGACTTAATAAGTCTTAGTATAAGACTTAATAAGTCTTAGTATAAGACTTAATAAGTCTTAGTATAAGACTTAATAAGTCTTAGTATAAGACTTAATAAGTCTTAGTATAAGACTTAATAAGTCTTAGTATAAGACTTAATAAGTCTTAGTATAAGACTTAATAAGTCTTAGTATTAGACTTAATAAGTCTTAGTATAAGATTTAATAAGTCTTAGTATAAGACTTAATAAGTCTTAGTATAAGACTTAATAAGTCTTAGTATAAGTCTTAATAAGTCTTAGTATAAGACTTAATAGGTCTTAGTATAAGACTTAATAAGTCTTAAACTATAATAAGTCTTAGTATAAGACTTAATAAGTCAGAATAGTAAACCGTTTCGCCTGCCTGAGTTTAAATAAATCACGGCGTTTGAGAACGAAAAACAAGAATAAATTCACTCCCTAGCATACCATGTCGCGATGCCTAAGAAATATTTCGGTTCTATGAATGAGCGCCGCTAAACAATCACCATACATGTAAGCATCGATCAGATTACAGTAGCAAAAATACCAATATTCTTCATTCGTGGTTCAACCACCACTAACGAGACGTGGCCAGTCATATATTGTATCAATTACCTTTATGGACAAATGAGCATTCCAAGTGAGTGTTCTATCAGGAATGTCAACAAGGTTTTTTCACGTAATTTGAGAACTCAACAGTTGAGCCATTCCGAGTCGACTCAATGAGTCTTCGAACTTCAAATTTGCGGAATGTTACAATAGTTTTGAGTCGGGTTGATGGTTTCCCATCATCAATCAGAGTTTTGATTAAAAGCTCACCCAGTCACAGATATGAACAGGTCGTCAGCGTAATCATATGTACGGTAGACTAAGTTTTTCAAATTGATAACCAGAGTCCACAGGAGTGTCAATAATATCCCATCTTGTGGAATTGAATCGAATTGTTTCAAATTGAATATCTTCAAAATGAGTGTTCAAGCTGAATGCTTATAAATGATATATCTGATGTGCATCAGTTCCAGTGATACAAATATTAGTTAACCAATTGGAATGAAACCAAATTACTCACTCTATTGTCGAAAATGTTCAATGACCATGACTGAATTTCAATGATGCCCATGCCTCCTTTAAGGCATGGGTGGTGGTGGGCTTGTTGGCAGAGATCTTTGTCTTAAAATAGCCCCATGAAAATAAATCCAATGTTTTATCACACGATCTAGGGATCAATTCGTATCACCGAAACGAGTACATGACCAACAAATGTCTAAAGCAGTAATTTACTGTCTTGTTGAAACCACATGTCGCACAGGATCTGAAAAAAAGTGGAAATAAATCTGTAACTTCTAAACGAATAGCTCGATTTTAATAAAATTTCCCATGGCTATAGAAGAGGTGTTGATAAGTTTTAGTTTTGAATTTGGGCTTAAACAACCAAGGGGGGGACCGAGCCACAATGCCCAAAATTGGGGCACCTCAGGTATATCAAAAATTAAAATTGATGCCAAATTTTTGTTTGCGATCCGATTTGAAAGAACTTACTATCTTATCGCGATATCGAATCACTGCTTGACTCGATTTTCGTAAAAGTATTTTTCAAAGAAAACTCCGATCGAAAATTATTGGAAAACAGTGACAAGTTGTGGATAATTTTTATTTGTTACCCATTGGTTCCAATATTACGCAAATTACATTATATAAAATCCAACTAATACAACATTCTTTAAATAGATTTAGAAATAATATACATATTTCAAATTAAACTTTAAAGAATTTTAAAAATTTTTCTAAAATCTATACAATACCAAATAAACTCATCTCCTAAATGTATGCCATTAATATTAACTTCATTTAAATACCGTTTTTTTGTGTGGTTTTTTTTCACCCTCTTTATGGTTTTGCTTTAAGATATTTTTACCATTAACTTAAAATGATTTACTTACTGCAGCAGAAAACAAAAACCAAGAAAAAAAAAGAAAATACGAAAACACCAAACTGAAAATCAAATATACATACATAATAAAGTCACGAAATAAAATTATAGCTTAAATGAATGTAATGGGGGGAATTTTAAAGAAGAGAAAAAAAAACTTTATGATTTCAAACACATAATTTGTTTTTTATATGGATACAAGTAGATAGCTTTTATATAAACATTCACATATATGTAGACTTTTATATGTCTTTTTTCAAATTAACACATTTTTTTATTGAAAGGTTTATGAACCTAAAACAATACAGCCTGAAAACACAAACTCTTCCCCTTAATTACAGGCAAAACAAAAGAAATAGAAATAGAAATAGAAAATAAAGAAAATGTTTCCAAATAAATTATATAAATTTTGCTGCTTAATTTGTCAGTGATTTTAAGATCTATATAAAAATCTATATAAAGTGTGTACCATTTATTTTGTAGATGTTTTTTTTTAATAAGTCAGTTGAAGTGGATGTAAGCGTGTTTGAGACAAAAGCATAAAATGAAATAAATGAAAAACACTCAAATAATATTTCTAGCTAAAAACGGATTTAATATTATGTTTTCTTTACTTTACGTTACATTATTGTATTGACTTTTTTGTAACATTTTTATTTATAAAATATCTGTTATTACTTACTACAATAAATATGTATTTTTTTTTTATTTGTTTGTTTACCTTTGATGTATTTGCTTTTGTTTGTATTATTATTTAGTCGATAATAATATCGTTTAAAGTATAGAATTTATTGTTAAAACAGTTTAAATTTGAAAAGAAATTGTTTTTCTACTTTTTAACATTCATTTCAATTTGATCCCCTAATATAGGCTATAGATTTTTAAAATTTAAATGATACTTAATGTAGAAGAAGTTAATAACATTTATTGGGGAAAATACAGTCTAATTTAAAACATTAACATTTAAAATGGGAATCGTTTGCATCTAGGGCACTCATGTACCTCTCAGGCTTATTGTTTGCCAAACATTTAAATTTGGTCCCCCTAAAATAGGCTTTATATTTTGAAATTTAAATAATTCTTAGTGTAGAGCAAGTATTTAATATTTATTGGGAAAATTACAGCCTAATTTAAAACATAAACGTTTGGCATGGCAACCGTTTGACCCTCGGGCACTCATGCACCTATCGCGCTTATTGTTTACCAACCATTTAAATTTTATATCGTAATATAGGCTATAGATTTACAAATTTAATTGATGATTATTATAGAGGAAGTAAATAAAATATATTTGAAAAAATTACAGTGATTAAAATGGAAACTGTTTTTATTAAATAAGTAAATAAAATATATTTCAAAAAATTACAGTGATTAAAATGGAAACTGTTTTTATTATGGATATCGGGCACTTTTAGGACTATTTGGCTGATCATTTTAAGAGAAAATTCAATCATAACTAAGTCATTGAAGAAAAACATGTCGTATTGTTTTATTGATTCCCTTATATTTTAATTTACTCATTAATACTTTATTTGAATACAACATTTGTAACAAACCAAATTCGAATATATTTAGTCGAATTTGATTTGTTACAAATGTTTAACTTCTTTAAATAAATGACTTAATTTGCTTCTTAGAAATCAAATGTGTTAGGCCCTTATAAGTAGATTAAATTTTATTATATAAAAATTAACACCCTAAATTTAGGTAGCATAAATTCTTGCCTAAAATTAAATTTCACTTTTAACAAATTTTACATAAATTGTGGTCTCTATTCTGGCAATTACATTTGGGTATTAAAATTTACCATGCCATGGTAAGAAATAAAAGAAAGATTTTCGTAGAAATTTGTATGCTACAAAATTCTATGAATGTAAACCAAAGAGATACTTCCAAGGAAATAATTGTAGTTGCTCTTTTAAATGCTAAGAGTAAAAATGCAAAAAATACATTTAATATACATAAGCAACAAAATATCCCAGAAGTACACTATAGATAGCCAGTATTTCTTACAGCCCTAATATAGGCAACAGAAAAATAATACATAGAAACCACTAAAAAATTTACTTAAAATATATTAATTTAAAGTATTTTAAAAATAGCCTAGTTATAGGCAACACGTTTTCTACTGCTCACATTAGGGACCAACACACTTTTAAATAAATTACTACAAATTTAATTCGCTTTACTTCCTAAGGGCCCCTACCAACACACACTTATTTATATGTATACATTAAAAGTTTCTACTTCTGTGTATCCCTTAAACTCTGCACTTAATCTATAATTAAAATAATATATAATTACATTTTATTGGTTGGTTGTTGCCAAACAATTTAAATCTAGACGAAAAACAAACAGATTTGAAGACAAAGTATAATTTATCACTTTTTATTAAAGATTTGTTGTTTATATGTATATTTTTTTGCCACAGGGACAGACATTGAAATAAAAAAACATACATTCATTCATTCATTGCGTTTCTCATACACAGAGACAAATGAAGTGAGATTTTTGATAATGTAAATGGAATTTCAAAAAGATTTACCATTAAGATTTATGATAATGAAATTAGGACATTAATTTAAAAGCAAAAAAATAAATACCAACAACAACATTTAGCTACAGTTACAGCAACAAAATGAAAGCATGAATTATTTAAAGCTTTAATCAAATATGCTGAAAATTTGTTTATGTTCTACTCTAACTCTCCTTCTTAGGAAGCAGCCACGACAATACCAACAAAATTAAACTGTCTTGGTAAGTAAGTAGGCTTTGGCTAACAAACTGTCTTCTATTATTTTATATGAACGAAACAAAATAAAACATACATTTAGGCCATTTATAAGTATAGCATAACACGTAATGTATTTTGGTACAATTTCGAAGAAAATTCAAAATTATTTGTGAAAATGTTTACAATTTTAATGTCCAGGTAATTAAGTAGGTTTTGTTGAAAAGAAAAGCTTATTAATAATGAAAATAATTAATAAAACAAACAATAATTAAAAGCTGATGAAGTTTTTTAATAATTTCCTAAAGCTGTAAAAGACCAGCTTTAATATTAATACCCTATGTTTCATCAGCTCAGGTTAGTTTAGTTTTCTTAGAATTCAGATACACACTTTGGAGCATTTCTCTACCAACTTCCAAGAATTTTCGAGTTTAGTCTCCAGAGGTGAGGCATAAAGTTAAAGTGGTTGTTATACCAAAAGCTGGTGGCAAGTCTGAACAACTGCCTGAAAATGACATTTTTAATTAAAAGGGAAATTCAAACGTTTTTCATAAATTTCTATTTAAAGTAGAGATTTGATGAAAAAAAAAAAATAAAAGAAATTTTATGTCAAATTTCCCTTAAAGAAAAATGAAAAATGCCATGAGGGAAAATTCTAAAATTTTTATAAAATTTGGTTTTTTATTAATATTTATTTATAGAAACATAAAAATTTACTAAAAATACTTCAAAACTAAAATATCCCTTGAAGGGAAATTTTTGTTTATAGGGGAAATTTTGAAAATTTTACTAAATTCGTATTTAATGTAAAGATTTAATGATAAATTTGAAATAAAATCTGAACAAATTTCTTTACCTAAAATTTCCCTTTAAGGGAAATTTTTTCACATTAGAGAAATTTTTAAAAATGTTATCAAATTTGGTTTTATATTAAAATTTATTTGTAAAAATATAAAAATTGGCCAAAAATACTTCAAAACTAAAATATCCCTTGAAGGGAAATATTTGTTTATAAGGGAAATTTTTAAAATTTTACTAAATTCCTATTTAATGTTAAGATTTAATGATAAATTTGAAATAAAATCTGAACAAATTTATTTACATAAAATTTCCCTTAAAAGGAAATATTTGTTTATAGGGGAAATTTTGAAAATTTTACTAAATTCCTATTTAATGTTAAGATTTAATGATAAATTTAATATAAAAACTGAACAAATTTATTTATATAAAATTTCCCTTAAAGGAAAATTTTTGTTTATAGGGGAAATTTTGAAAATTTTACTAAATTCGTAATTAATGTAAAGATCTAACAATAAATTTGAAATAAAATCTTAATAAATTTCTTTATATAAAATTTGCCTTAAAGGGAAATTTTTTAAAATTAGAGAAATTTTTAAAAATGTTATCAAATTTTGTTTTTTATTATGATTTATTTGTAAAAATTTAAAAATTGGCTAAAAATGATTTAATAATAAAATTTATTTTAAAATTAAATTTTTATTTATAGGGAAACTTTGAATAAAATTTGCAAAGGGAAATTTCTAAAATTTTTATGGGATTTCGTTTTATATTAAAATTTATTTGTAAAATTATATAAAAATTGGTAAAAAATACTTCAAAACTAAAATATCCCTTGTAGGGAAATATTTGTTTATAGGGGAAATTTTGTAAATTTTACTAAATTCCTATTTAATGTTAAGATTTAATGATAAGTTTAATATAAAATCTGAAAAAATTTCTTAATATAAAATTTCCTTTAAAGGGAAATTTTTTAAAATTCAAGAAATTTCTAAAAATGTTAACAAATTCCGTTTTGTATTAAAATTTATTTGTAAAAATACTAAAATTGGCTAAAAATACTTCAAAGCTAAAATATCCCTTGAAGGGAAATATTTGTTTATAGGGGAAATTTTGAAAATTTTACTAAATTCCTATTTAATGTCAAGATTTAATAATGAATTTGAAATAACATTTTAACAAATTTTTTAATATAAAATTTCCCTTAAAGGGAAATTTTTTAAAATTAAAGAAATTTCTAAAAATGTTATCAAATTTGGTTTTTAAATATCAAATTTTGTTTCTTATAATGATTTATTTGTAAAAATATAAAAATTGGCTAAAAATACTTCAAAACTAATATATCTCTGGGAGGGAAATATTTGTTTATAGGGGAAATTTTGAAAATTTTACTAAATTCCTATTTAATGTAAAGATTTAATGATAAATTTAATATAAAAACTGAATAAATTTATTTATATAAAATTTCCCTTAAAGGGAAATATTTGTTTATAGGGGAAATTTTTAAAATTTTACTAAATTCCTATTTAAAATTTCCCTTAAAGAGAAATATTTGTTTATAGAAGAAAAATTTGAAAATTTTACTAAATTCCTCAAACTTTTAAATAATTTCGTATTATATTATGATTTATTTGTTTAAATATAAAAATTGTCTAAAAATATTTTAAAATAAAATTTGCCTTGAAGAGACATTTTTTATTAAAAGGGAAATTTGGAAAATTTTACAAAAATTTTATTCAATGAGAATAAAATTTTGAAAAAAATAATAATTTTCGAATAAATTTCTTTCAAGAAAAATTAACAAAAATTCTAAATGTTTATGAAATTAGCTTTTCATCAATAAAAATTAAAATTTCTCTCTACATACAATCTTCACTTATTTAACAAAAAATCGTAAAACTGGTCATGAGTTTTTATTAATTATCTTTAACAAGTGCCTCACATACATATGAATGTATGTTGCTTCACACTCTAAAAATCTTTCTGTAATCATCCAACTTTAAAATTAACCAATTTTTACTCTAATAATGTTTCCTAGAATCTAATTTCAAAATATGTATGTATTTCCGCCAACTAACAGTTTTAGCAAAAAGATTTCCTTTTGAATCATCTATAGCAATTATTCTTCTGTTTAAAAATAGCATATTTTCTTTTTATTTTTATACCTCTATTTCAGCTACCAAAGTTTCACTAAAATCTTTTAAATTAATTCCTCTTAAAAGTATGCTACACTTGTTTTAGCTTCAGGTAATAACAGTAGTTACAATTTGTATTCGCAACACTCCACATCCAGGCGCCTTGTGTCAATAAATAAATCCATTAAATTACAATGATGTAAACAAATCTCTTATTATTTCTTATTGTTTTACAGCCGCCAGGTAAAAACAGTTTTTAAAACAAGTTCAATACAAATGAACAAATAATAAAAATGTTAAGGTTTTAAGCCAAATTACTTTACAATTAATCATCTTGTGGTTTTAAATATGGAAATAAAAGCAAGAAACAAAAAACAAAAAAAAAAGTAGCAAAAGTACTTGGAAAACTTAATGAAGAATAATGTACTAGAAAAGCCCTCTACTGAATTAAAACTACATTACATTACCAAAATGCAAAAAGAGAAAATATAAAACAAAAGAAAAAGTATTAGGAAAAAAAAGTTGTTCATTTTGAAAAACTATTTCCTGTTTAGTTGTCGTTTTTTTTTTGTGTGTGTTTCTGCTCTGTTGTCTTCACTTTTAATAAAACAAGAAGAAAATCTTTCGTCAACATTGCAACATTTCCTAAGGAAAACTTCTACACTACTGCTACTTCTACATGACATTTAAGTGTTTTTTATTTTTCTGTTTTTGGCTTAAAGAGAAATAAAACAAAATTCGAAGAACTAAAAAATCTTTAAGTATAATAAACTACCAAGCTACAAGTAAAAGTAAAACTTTCTTTCTGTTTGGTATGACATTTAGTTTTACCACCAAGACAGAAACTATGACAGTAAGACTGTGTTATATGAACTACTACTACTACATTCTACTGCTGAATGTGGCATGAAAGTATTGCAGATTTTGAGGTTGATTGCTTTAAATGGCATGAAATAAAATCAATTTGTAATTTCTTTAACAACACCAACTATAACGACTTAAACTCAAACTCCCAATGTAACCAAAGAAATGTTACATAGAGTTGAATGAAATTCTTTTGCCAACCTTTCAGAATAAGCAGAAAAATAAAGTTGTTGTTTTTTAAAGTTGAGTGGAAAAAAAAAGTTAAACAAAGTAAGATTTAAAAGTCGTTGGTGAATTGTTAATGTTGTTTAGACATTATGTTCACTTTACAGTGCACTACAGTGGCTAACATTGTTTAAAATAATTAGAATTTAAAACTAAAACTTTTCTTTAAAAACAAATTTTTGCAAAAACCAACTACCTATAAATACTCCTCATAAAATTTTATAATTGTATACAGAATATTTTACCACAGTTTGTTTTGTACATTTTCCATCACGTATTTACTGCATAAGTAAAACCAAAATTTAAAAACCATAAATATTGTCACATACGCCTTAAGGTAGGCAACAATATTTCAACATGAAATGTGTAAACTAAATACACATTCTGCTTTTCAAAAGAATATTTGTTGCAAATGTTGCAACAACTGTCAAAATATGCTTTAATAAAAAACATATGCTTTAAAAAAAAACCGGTTGTTTGTAAACATAGAAATATATTTAAAGAATTAAATTATACTTTTATTAGTAAACGTTTCTAAGATGCGGCTGTGCCGAATCTTATATACCATTCGCCAAATTATACTTTAAGATATAAATATTAAATATTTTTAGCTAAACACAATTAAAAAAAAAAATATTTTTTTCAAAATCGTTTTTCAAAATTTAATTTTTTTCCAATTTTTTTTTTTTCGAAATTGTTTTTCAAAATTTTTTAAAATTTTTTTATTTTTTTTAAGTTAAAATTTTATTGAAAAAAATTTTTGGGTAAAAAAAAATCGTATTAAAAAATATTTTTCCTGATTTTGACCCATTGTAGGTCCAAATGACTATAGCCTTATAAACATCATTACAATGGACTTTGAAATAGTATCTATCATTATTAATGACTTAGTAATCCACATATAGATAAAAAATCGAGGTTGTCCCGGTTTTCCCTTTTATTTCAGCCATTTGTGGGCCGATTTTCTCGATTTTAAATATTCTCAAGCCGGAAGAATTCCCAATATATTGATGTATTAATCATGTTTGTAAGTTACTTGGGGGCTATGGAAAGTTGATTTCAACATACAGACGGACGGATAACTTTTCTATAGAAAATCTTGAATACCGCCAGGCAAAAGCCATATTTCCATAGGAAATTATGAAAAATTCAACATTTTATTACAATTTTTAAAAACATAATTAACGTTTATACATATAAGAATAATTTCATGCTTGAGGAAATCTTATTTCACCTTTCATGCCAAAGAAATCTGTATAATTTATTTCATATTTAATCTAGTAGATTATTAACAATTGCTTTTGTTTTTCTATACCTTTACCAGACAGGAAACACTACTTAGAAATAAAGTTTTGCTTAAGCAAAATTATGCTGCAAAATCAAATTAGTATTAAGAATTCTAAGGCAAAATCATTGCCTACTTTTAGGCTTAATAACAATAAATTAAATCACTTTATACCAAATGCTTCGGAAATAAAATGAAAATGTCTCAAACTTTTAATTAAATTAATTTCATCAACTAATTAAAATATAATTGACTTTTACTACAGCCAAAAATTACAAAAGAACCAGAAAAAAAAAGAAAATTTCTAAACTTTACTCTAACAGCTCTGATTGGGTGTCTTTGGTTGCCTCTTGCTACAGCTAGCCTATATTCTATAACAAGTGTACGAAAAAAAATACACATTTACCTACAATTTAAAACATGAATGAAAGTAGAAAGTCAGTTGTATACTTATGCAGAAAAGAAAAAAAAAATCACATTCAATTAAAATTAATACGCATTTAATTACGGCCTGACAGCTACAACTACATCAGGTATCATAAATACCAAAACAAAAAAACAACAACAACACACGACAACATTGAAAAGAGGACAAAGAACTGGAAAAAAAATTGTCTCTATTTAAACAGGCTTGAAAACAAACTTGAAAAATAAAAGAATCAAGGATAAATATCTTCATTTAGCACCCAGAAGCAACAGTACAAAAGTCATTCAAAATTCTATATGTTGGAACACACACCCCCAGCAGCAACAAACAAACAACAACACCAACAACGAGACGATATAAAAGAAATGAAAGAAAACAGAAACGAAACATTCTGTTCGATAAACAGACCTTGTCTAACCTTTAAACAGTCAAGACATCGACGAACGCAAACCAGTCAACCAACAAGGCTACAAGTCAGTATGTCAGTCAGTCATAATGGTTCATCTTTGATTTCAGTCAGACATGTAACAAAGTAACCACATAGAAAAAATACACAATTGAATTGAAACCGTTGCCACAAACATGATTAAAAGGTGAGGTAAGGGACACATTTAAAATGTCAACCTTTTATAAAGGGAACAACTTGACATGTAAGGAATTTCCAAAATAATATTAGAATGTAGTAGTAGTAGGCATTTATTTTTATATCTAAGTAATGTTTGCAATTAACCCATTTACGAAATTATTGTAGTAATTAAAGGGTAAAAAAGGAATGTATGCCTTATGCTTCCATCACTTTTCTACTATGTCTATAGAAAACATACCTTTATATAGAAAACTTATGTTGTTGGTAACTCTTTTATAGAAAACCTAAACATTCGATAACTTTTCTCTAGAAAACTGAAGTTATCCATAACTTTTCTTTAGAAAACTGAAGTTATCGATCACTTTTCTAGATAAAACTTATGCAATCAATAACTTTTATAGAGAAAAGTAAAGCAACCGATAACTTTTCTATAGAAAACTTAAGTTATCGATAACTTTTCTAGAGAAAACTTAAGTTATCGATAACTTTTCTATAGAAAACTTAAGTTATCGATAACTTTTCTAGAGAAAAGTTAAGCAATCGATAAGTTTTCTATAGAAAACTTAAGTTATCGATAACTTTTCTATAGAAAACTTAAGTTATCTACAACTTTTCTATAGAAAACTATGCAATCGATAACTTATCTAGAGAAACGTCAAGCAATCGATAACTTTTCTATAGAAAACTTAAGTATTCGATAAATTTTCTATAGAAAACTGAAGCTATCGATAACTTTTCTATAGAAAACTTAAGTTATCGATAACTTTTCTATAGAAAACTTAAGTTATCGATAACTTTTCTGTAGAATTTTCGAATTTATGGTAGAGATCGTCGACCCAAAAACCACATTAAACTAAATTTAATTTTCAATCTTCATGTTAAGAATCCGACCTTAATGGGTTAAATCTTATTTAACTTGATTTCTTTGCATGCTATCAAATTTAACCATCAAAAGAAAGTGAAAGCATTTACCAAACTGATACTACATACAAACACAAATACACGACATTTTGTACAAAACCTAAAAGATGACTTTAACGAAAAATAAAATAAAAAAATTTAAGAACAAACGTTAAACTTTAACAGCGAGAGCCAAATTTAGAAAACAATTTTTCATTTCTTTTCCTCTGCATTCAATCAGACTAAATTGTAGCCATTACATACTAGTAGAGTAGAATTAAGAGACAAAATAATTGCTTGTTTATTTGCATTTGGCAGCAAAAAAATAAGACAAGAAAAAAACCTAACATTAAATCAAAAATCTACTTTCTGTAGCATACTTTTAGGAATTTCGTTTTGATTTAGCTGCAGAGTGTTTTGTTTATTTCAAAGAAAGAATTTAGCATGAAGAGCAAAAAATGTTGCCATGTTTGTTTTCGAACTGGTCGTAATTACTTAAAATTAAAACGTATTTATTATGCTAAATGGAGACAATAACAGAGGCACAAAAACAGCCAACACAAATAAATATGGACTTGTTGTTTACTGCTTGTTAGACCATCATAAAAATTATCTCAATAACAACACCAGTAATATGATGTAGACACTGTATGTGGCAGCCATTATTTAACTAAACAGGAAAAAAAAAACAATAAGGCAGAAGGAAGAACCAAAAGACAGCAGCATTTCTGTCAATTATTATTCGCACACAAATAATAAGAATAATAAAGAAAATTAAAACTAAAATATAATATTTGATTAGTTAATGAATTGTATTAGAATTTTGGGGGAGAAAAGTTTAGCAAAATATATCAGATTTAATTGTAACGTTAAAATGAACGAGATAGAGAAATTGTTTAAGTAATTTTCAATAAGAATTTTGTATTATTTTTCATCATGTACTTTAACAAAAAGATAAACAAACTTTATAAATGTTCATGAGTTAAAGCTTGAAAATTCTTAACATTATTAATTTTAAATTGTCAAAAAAAACTTGCGCTTACATACGTTAGAACAGCATTTCAAAATGTTTTCTGCTCTTCAACATAAATTTCATTAAAATTCAGATGTTTTAACTAAAATAAAATTATGTACAAAATTTATGGAAGGAAAAAACTAGCTGTTCTCATATGAGATACAAATTCTGTTCAAAGTTTTTTTAACTAAAAAAAAAGAACAGCTGAGTTAACTTAAAGCTACCTTGTTTATGTTGCTTCAGGTAAAAACAAACAAACCACAAGAATTAACTTGTAGTTTGATAAAAGAAACTATAAAATATTAAATCATACCAAAAACTTAAAAAAGGAAGTAAAATATATTATAGACAACACACATAGATGCGATTCGATAAATGTTTTAATGGGATATTCACTAAAAAACTTATACTATCGATAAATATTCTATAGAATACTAATGTAATTGATAACTATAGATATCTATCATTATAGATAACTTTTAAAAATTTTCGAAATAAATAAATTTAAAAATATATAAAATAAAATTTAAGAAATCGATAAATTTTCTATAGAAAACTTAAGTTATCGATAACTTTTCTATAAAAATCTTAAGTTATTAATAACTTTTCTATAGAAAACTTAGGCAATCGATAACTTTTCTATAGAAAACTTAAGTTATCGATAACTTTTCTATAGAAAACTTAAGTTATCGATAACTTTTCTATAGAAAACTTAAGTTTTCGATAACTTTTCTATAGAAAACTTAAGTTTTCGATAACTTTTCTATAGAAAACTTAAGTTATCGATAAGTTTTCTATAGAAAACTTAAGTTTTCGATAACTTTTCTATAGAAAACTCAACCCATCAATAACTTTTCTATAGAAAATTCAAACCATCAATAACATTTCTATAGAAAACTTAAGTTATCGATAACTTTTCTATAGAAAACTTAAGTTATCGATAACTTTTCTATAGAAAACTTAAGTTATCGATAACTTTTCTATAGAAAACTTAAGCTATCGATAACTTTTCTATAGAAAACTGAAGTTATCGATAACTTTTCTATAGAAAACTTAAGTTATCGATAACTTTTCCATATAAATCTTAAGCTATCGATATATTTTCTATAGAAAACTGAAGTTATCGATAACTTTTCGATAGAAAACATAACCTATCGATAACTTTTCTATAGAAAACCTTAGATATCGATAAATTTCTACAAAAAGTAAAAGATATCGATAATTTTTCAATAGAAAATTATGCTATCGATAAATTTTCTACAGAAAACTTATGTTATCGATTAATATTCTATTGAAAAACTTTAAATTTTTGATATTTTTTATTATTAAAATATCTTAAGTCCATAACAACAAACTTTGTGATTGTTTGCAGGTTTTAATTCAATGCGATGTGTATTTAATCAAAAATTGTTTTTGATTTAAAATTATGAAGGTACTTGGTACAACTATGAAATTTCAACAGTTTATGTAAACGTTCATAAGTTATCGATTTGTTTAAAAAAGTAAAATCAATATATTGTTGGTTAGCATATTTTGGCTGTTAGGGTTCGTCTGGTGTTTCATACAAAAAAATCGCATTTTCAGTCACTCCCTCAAAACATATTTGAATTTTATCTTTTGAGGAATAATACTTTATTTTATATGTATTTGACTGGAATAACTTTTTTTTCATATTTCTGTGTAATATATTCAATTCCATATGTGTACATAATACATGTATTGGTTGTTTGTAAAAGATATTTTTCATATTCAATCATGTTTCTTTCGTATATGAAATATTTATGTACATATATATGAATACATGTACATTATTATTATTATTATTTTTCTACATAGTTAAAATAATATTTTTCAGGGACCGTAACGGTTACAAGTGATATCAAAAAAGTTATTTGATAACAGTTATTTTGTGACTTTAAAAATAAAAATCCATCTAATGGAGTTATAATTCAACGTAAAAATAAAAGTTTGCATGAAACCCTTAAGAAAAGAGTTTAAAATAGCCGTCATAAAAAAACTACCACCTTTTTTGCTTTATTTTAAATTACCAAAATACTTTTATAGCAAAATATGAATAGAGCAAATAAATTGTTTATATGAAAACCTATCAAAAGATATAATAATGGCAATATAAAGTAATAACAAATAATAAAGCACTTTTAAAATAAATTTTATATAGAGGCAATATTGTTCAACTATATTTTGATTAAAAAATATTTGCCTGAACATTTTATTATATTTGTTTCACCAATACCATACTATGGAATACATACATACTTTAATAATAAACCGAAAGCAAATTTTAAAAATATTTACTCCCTTGTTCTCTCAATTTGGCATTTTATAGTATTTAAACAATTATCAACAAGTTTAAAATATAGAGACAAGCTCAAGGGTAAAACAATATGCAATAAACTCGTTTGCTTTTTATTGCAACAGAATAAAAACAAAATTGCAGGATTATTGGTTAGAATAAAAAAAAAAAAAATCTAAAATGAATTTTGTTCCATAAAACAATGTATGAACTGCATACAAACAATATCTAGTATAATAAAAGAGGATTAAGTGGGAAAAAGCTAACAATGATTTAGTTAAACAGCGAAACAGAGAAAAACTGCAATAAATTATTTAGGGATAATGGAAAACTGACATGAGGTTATAAACAAATTATACATACATATGTAGATACAAATATTTATGGTTGATCTTTTTCAAACATTTAGAAAATACAAATGGAATTTTATATGAATTACAAAAATTTTGTTAGAAAGAACAAAAATACACCTCTTTTACTTTTTGTTTTTATAAAACTGTATTTGAACTAACAAAACATAAGTTATCCATAAATTTTCTATAGAAAACTTTTAACTTTTTTCGATAACTTTTCCATGGAGAACTTAAGTTACCGATTACTTTTCTATACAACACTTTAGTTATCTGTAACTTTTGTATAGAAAACTTTCTCTATAGAAAACTTACCGATAATTTTTCTACAAAAAGTAGATGTTCCCGATAAATTTTTTACAGAAAACTTTGTTTTCCTCAACTAAATCTATTTATAACTTTTCAAAAGAAAACTAATGCAATCGATAAATGTTCTATTGAAAATAAATCGATAATTTTTCTCTATAACTTTACTATAGAAAATGTATACAATCGATAACTTTTCTATAGAAAACTTAAGTAATCGTAAACTTTTCTTTAGAGAACTTGAGTAATCGATAACTTTTCTATAGAAAACATAAGTTATCGATAATTTGTCTATAGAAACCTGAAGTTATCTATAATTTGTCTATAGAAACCTGAAGTTATCGACAATTTTTCTATAAAAAATAAAGTTATCGACATCTTTTCTATAGAAACCTGAAGTTATCGATTATTTTTCTATTGTACACTTATGTAATCGATGACTTTTCTATAGAGAACATTAGTAATCTATAACTTTTCCACAAAAATTTTAAGTAATCGATAACTTTTACATAGAAAACTTAAGGCATTGATAACTTTTCTATAGAAAACTTAAGTTATCGATAACTTTTCTATAGATAACATAAGTTATCGATAATTTTTTTATAGAAACCTGAAGTTATCGATCATTTTTCTATAAAAAATAAAGTTATCGATAACTTTTCTATAGAAAACTAAAGTTATCGATAATTTTTCTATAGAAAACTAAAGATATCGATGATTTTTTTATGGAAAACTTAAGTTATCGATAATTTTTCTATAGAAACCTAAAGTTATCGATAATTTTTCTATAAAAAAAATAAAGTTATCGATAACTTTTCTATAGAAAACTTAAGTTATCGATAATTTGTCTTTATATAACACAAGTTATCGATAACTTTTCTATAGAAAACTAAACTTATCGATAACTTTTCTATAGTAAATTTAAGTAATCGATAACTTTTCTACAGAAAACTTAAGTTATCGATAATTTTTCTGCAGAAAACTAAAATTATTGATAATTTTTCTATAAAAAACTAAAGTTATCGTTAAATTTGCTATAGAAAACTGCAATTATTGGTAATTTTTCTATAGAAAACTAAAGTTATTGACAACTTTTCAATAGAAAGCATAAATTTCCTTTAATTTTTCTATTGGAAACATAAGCTATCGATATTTTTTTTAAGAAAAGTAGCAGTTTCCGATAACTTTTACAGAAAACTGATATTTTGCTTAATTTTTCTTTGGAACATTTAGTTATGTCACCTGATTTTCAAGGAAAATATTTTCTCTTGATAACAATTCTATAAAAGTACATAGATTTTAAAACAAAACTTTAAAGAATATATCGACTATGAACAAATAGTGTTTTACTAAGAAATATTGCGATGATGGAAATTATGTTTTATATCAAAAACTGTTCAACAAATATTCAAACAATAATTTTCATAAAAAGTTTAAATAAGAATAGTGCTTAAAAGCACCAAGTAGTCACTATTGTATATACTGTAGACAAAGCATTCCACAGTTTTCAGCATTCATATATAACACATATTAATGAACTTTTTTATTCTAATTGTAAATACTAAATTTAATTTATTTAGCTTTTAATAACAATCAAATATTTTACATTATTAACAGTTTCTGTTCAACTCACCTGCATAAATTGCCTCAATAATCACATCTTCCAAATGACGAACATTACTGATTTCCAACTCTTCCAACAATACATCATACGGTATGCATTTATTTTTGATGGCCAACGAAACGATGGTTAAATGTTGCAATTTCTTTTGCATGGCTGTAGTTAAATCCAAATAGTCCTGGGGCTGTTGGCGATATTGTTTATAGGTGCCATAAGCAAACAAATTTAAGGTGTTGAAATATTTTACATGGTCACCAGTTTTTAGCTAAACAAACAAGAATAATAATAATGGCTATATTGTAATTGGCAAGATTTTTTATTTCACCAACCTCTTGAATATTTGGCATAACCAACAGTTCGCCAAATACATACACACCAGGAGCTTCCAAAACTTGTTTGACCAACTCTAAAATGGCAGCACCATGAGCTGTCTTGGCCAGCAAGCAAAATTGTTGCAATTGCTTGTGGGCCGAATCATTGCTGGGTGCCACCGGCTCTTCATTGGACATTAAAATATCTTGGGTCATGTTTATTTTTCACTATGCACAACACGTTTTTATAGTTTATTATAATTGTTTTTTTTTTATATTTTGTAATACAACCGGCAGACAATGGAAAACGCACTCGAATTTATATCACGCAAAAACACAAACTAAAATGTTTTTTTTTTCGTACAACCAGCTGTTTAACTGTCAGCTGTTGGTTTTAGTACATGCGCTGCTGTGACAACACTAAACCAGGGTTGTTATTTGTATTAGTTGAGTGAAAGTACTGTATAAATGATAATGTTTTTTAGAAAGAAATTTTGGTTGTCAATATTAAAAGATTTTTATAATTTCCGGACGAAATTCTATGAACGTTAAAAAGTGTTTGTGATTTATAAAAAAAGAAACAATTTTGTAGACGAATCCTGTGTTTAGAAATTCGTCAAATTTTATAAAAAAAAAGTTATGCATTTGTCAAACAAAAAGAGTTTGCGTTTATTTATGTTATTTTTTGGTGATTTTTATTCCAACATTGTTCAAAGTTCTTTGAAAACAAAACAAAATAGGTTGAAAACCGTTTGGATATCTTCTCAACATCAAATGAATTTATATGAAGGCGTAATAACCAGGTGAGTAGACAATGTCCAAATCAGATATTTCACATGATAAATTTAGAAAACAAATGATCCAAAAAAAAATACGTTATTTTGGTCATACATTGGTTTTTCGCAGGATACTATCGCACATCTACTCAACTGATTTTATTTCTTAACTATTTTATGTATTTTACTGAATTTGTTTAAAACATAATTTTCAGTTTTTTATTATTTTTAATTTTAAGTATTTTGGACAGATAAAAATATAAAGAAAGTTTGGCAATAGAGAAAGAACACAACCAAGGTCTATAAAAACGTCTTGAATGCAACATAAACAAATAATAATAATAGCTGAGTTCGTTACTTTACCTTATTGAATACACTTCGATTAGTATATTAAAAATATATTATACAAACACTTTTAAGTGACCTGCAGACGATCAAATAAACCCGTCTATCAGTGCATATGTGTGAGTGTAGCTTTAAAGGAGACGTACAAATAAATACGTTAATCAACATTTGTATTTGGATGAAGATTTCCATTATTACCAAAAGTCTCAAAGAAACTGATGTTTGGTTGTCAATCACCACAGGAGACGATCAAATAATCAGTCGTCAAATAAAAAAATCAAAACTTTTTGATTTTCTTCAATCATTGCCGATAAGGCGTACTACGTGTAGCCGAAAAAGAAAAACTTCACGCATACAACTATGTGGTTTATGTGTTTATTTGATCGTCTCCAGGGCCAAGTGATAGTTTTATATGGAAATAGAGTTATGTGATTGTTGTGTTTATTTGATCGTCTCCAGGGCGCTTTAGATCATTATTTTCTAAATCCTAGAGTTATCAAATATCAATACAGTGCACTCGCGGTAACGTGAAGTAATTAAAACATGTTAGTGAAATTGTTCACGTTAGCGATTGTCGAATTTCATGGAAAAAATATGAAATTTTATAATATAAACCTGTGATTTACAAGCTTTAACGTTAAATTCTTTTATTCTTATTTACATTATTAAAATATAAAACAAAAATTATTGATTAAAATGGTTTTCGGTTTTTTCTATCAAAACCCGAGTCGAATAACCAGTTTTTAACCTGTTTGTCAATTTAAGTATTGAGGTATAAATTATGTTTAAATTATGATTTTTTATTAAAAGTCGCTAATTGTTGCAATATTAGTTCTTTTGTGTGGATTTTGAACTTCTTTAAATATTCGATTTTGTCGAATAATTCGAAAAAAAAATCCGGTTTGTAGAATAATCGAAAACCGGTTTAAAAAAATGCTAAATTTGGGAAAAAACCCGGTTTGACAACAAAATCAAAAATTTGTTTTTTTTCATGAAAATTCTAAAACAGAAAACAAACTAAAATGTATTTATTGTTATGATATTGCCAAAACAATTGAAACTTTGATTAAATTTTTACAAAGTTTGTCTGACCTTTTGATGAGTCAGAATTTTGGTTTTTATTACTGCTTCATATTTTTAAATTCCTTTTTAACTACATCTGATAAAGCTTCATTCGAGGTATAATTTTGAGTTCGTATTTTGCATTCAATAATTTCACATAAGTTTTCTATGGATTGAGATCTGGCGTTTGGTTTGTTACCACACTCGGTTACAAGGCTAGAGGTGTGTTTGGGGTCATAGTTGAGCTAGAAACTAGGGGGATAGTTAACTGATTTGTCTCCGACTCCAGACGTAGTATATTTTACGATATGAATAGGAGCCTTGCCCTTAAAAAAAAAACAGACCCACACCACCACCAAGCTTTACTGTCTTATTTGTGTACTTGAGGTCCAGTCTTTTTCCTTTCGGCCGTCTTATAAATGTTTTCCCACCATTGCCTCTTAAATTGTATTTGAATTCATCCAAAAATATCACATTATTCCATTTCTTATTCTACCGTTTTAAATGTTAATAGCCAAATTGTTTCCTTTGGAAATAAAATATTTTGATACGGAACTATAGCAACTAAGAACATAACAGAACTATAGAACTAAGTCAGTTGATCAGCGGTTAACAGTTCGAGATATAAATTTAGATTGTTGATAACCACCTGGTTTTTGGGTATTTCTTATACTTTCTTGCTATTAAATCATCTTTTTTAGAGATATTTCTCCCAAATGTTGAGAGTTTACATTAATTGTCTGATGAATTTTTTATATAATTTTTGATACTACTGATTTATTAATTTAATATTTATCACAGAGAGCTTTTTTTCTTTAATCTTGCATTAAAATCGTTTATAATTTTGTTTTTATGGCCTTCACTATTTCAAAACTATTTCAAAAAAAAATTTTTTTTGAAAACAATTTTGAAAAAAAAATGTTATTTTTTAAATTTTGAAAAACAAAAAATCAAAGTCCATTGCAACGATCTATGTAAGGCTATAGTAATTTTTACCTACAATGGGTCAAAATCGGGAAAAATATTTTTTAACCCGATTTTTTTTACCAAAATAACTTTTTAAAAAAAATTTTTTTTGAAAACAATTTTGAAAAAAATTATTTTTTTTTAAATTTTGAAAATCCATTTTAAAAATTTTTTTTTTTTAAATTTTGAAAAAAAAAATTTTTTTGTTTACCTAAAAATATTTAACATTTTTATTTTAAAGTATAATTTGGTGAAGGGTATATAAAATTCGGCACAGCCGAATATAGCTCTCTTACTGGTTTAAATATTTACAAATCTTGACTCAGCTATTTTTACAAACTTTTTAAAAAACTTTTTGTGCGAAACAAATTACAAAAATAAATGATAAAAATTAAATAAATATTGAAACAAGTAATAGACAATTATTCAATTCACAAGGTCTCTTATCAGTCTTATTGTCATAATGTCCTAATATATCACGACTCGGCGGCTCGGCTTAACCGAGTCTTAGGCATTCGGCGTTGGTGTCTGCTGGTTCATTAAGATAACACAATAAACATAGCATAATAAGTAGTATTATTTTAGGACCATTGTGAAATATTAGGACATTATGATAAGAGACCTTGTGAATTGACCAAATATCTGTATAGCAGCTAGTACACAAGACTTTGTTAGTTATTAAAACCACTTATTTACTATTCAATGTGGAGCTATTAACTCGAAATTTGGGATTTTTGAATTATGACGTTGTTGCAGCAAATGAGCGATATGTATATTTGGTTAAAGCTCATGCGTTTGAAAACTGAAATTACGGATTACAGTTGTATTCCATTGTATTGTCTCTCAACGTGTAACTTCATTTGTTGCAAAAAGTTACGCCTTGCAAAATCTGCAGTTACTTCTTATACAGACTATGTAATTATACGATTAGAAAAAAATTGTTACGATTTATCACTAGTTTATGTCAATAGGATTTTAAACTATTTACTAAGTAACAATTCCAACTGTATATTGAAGAATTTAACACATTTTTTGGAGGGAAATAAAGAAAAATCAACTCTTAGCTTTTGAAAGCAAATTTTTATTTAATAATTGCCCTAAAGGGACTTTGTATATGTTTCTTTTGTGTTATCAGTTTTTTTATATTGGGTAAATAAACTGTAAAGTACTTTTTGCCATTATGATTTACCAGGCCATTTACATCGTTTGTAAGTGAGAGTGTGTTCAACAGACTACAAGTACTAAAGCTATTTTGGCGATATAAAAGAGTAAGAGGAGTTTTTTTTTTGGTAAACACTTCAGTTACATGCAAGTGTCAACATTCGTTTTGTGTGGCAGCAATTCACAAATAACCCTAAACACTTATGAGATTGGTTTGCCAAAGAATGAACCAACAAAAAAAAAAGTAAAAGTGGTACGAAAAGAATAAATATATAAAGTACCAGTTAAAGAGGTTTTTAGCATTCTGTTTTTTTACATACACACAATTGTTATTTGTACAATAAAAAGTACAAGGATAAAAGGCTCCCCTACAAAATACTACTAAAGAGAGTTTTTTTTTTTTGGGAAAAAAAGGACAATAGAAACATAAAAAAAATTGTAAACTTTTTAGATTTAAAAGGATTTGGTTTTTAAGATGCAATAAATGGCTTTTTAGCAAAAAAGGATTTCAATGACAAGTCAACATTTAAAGTTCAAATATTCACATTTACTAACAATTACTTGAACCAAAGGTTATTTGTCAAAAGAGTCAAAAGTTTTTTTTTTTTTGCATTTTATTTAAACAAAAATTACATTTTGTTTCAGGTTTTACCACATGTTTTACATACTGTTCATGTAGATTACAAATCATGCCTACATTTTGTTAAAATTTCAAACGAAAATTCAAACATTCTCTTATTATGTTCTCACTTAATTACATTTTAATTGTTTCTAGTTATTGATTTATTTTAAGAGCCTCTACTCATTCATACGGTATTTCTAAATGTTGCTCTTTCTACTCACTACTTGTTTGTTAATGTTGTTTATTTTGTTGTATGCATGTGTGTGCACTTGACACATTGTTGTTAATTTGCTGTCGTTGGTTTTGCATACACAAAATAATGTCAAGCAATTAACACGTGCTGCAGCTCATTTTACTTTTATTCGTTTCTGTGTAAGCAAGCGTCTGTCATTTATTTTTATTAAAACCAAAAATAATAATAAAAAAAATCTCAAATCATACATTTGTTATGTGGCAAACAATTGTATTTATTGTTTTTACTTGTTATTGGATTAAAGCGGTAAAACCAACAAAATACGCAAACAGATTGTGGTGTTATTAAAAATTCATGTTAAAAAGTATTAATGATTTGATTTGCAGAGAAACGTGAAATGTAATTTAAAAAGTACAAACACACATATAAAATGTACGGGTAAAATGAAATAAAAAGAAAAAAAAAAATAAACGTGCAGCAGTGAAAAGAACCACAAATTGGAGGAAAAACATCAGGTGGTATTTAATTCAATTAAAACTATGATTATGACAGTCAGGTGGGTTATATAAATGATACTGTCTCAACTTTTCCATAAGAACTAAAATCTACAGAAGAAGAGAAAGCGATAATTTTAATAGTTATTTCTTTATTGTAATAAATACTTATTACTAAATTAAAAAACATATACAGTGTACTCTCTCTTTGCGGACACCTCTCTAAAGTGGACACGTCCCATAAACGGACACATTTTTCGGTCCCAAAAACATTATTTGGGATTATTTAATACTCTCATAAGCGTACACCTCTTATAAGCGGACAAATGTGTCAGTCCCTTAGGTGTCCGCTTATGAGAGAGTACACTGTGCTCGTAATTTATTCAAGATTTCTTATAACAGCTCCCATTAAATTCCCATTAATTTGACCCCATCTAATAAAATAAAACCACTACAATATTAGACAATGGGAAGTCTAAATTGTCTAAAATGTTTCAATAATAAAAATACCGCAACGCTTTAAACTCAATATCTTCCTATATTACACATAATCGTAATTATATAAAAAAAACTCTGTCATCATAATAAAATTCTCTATTGTATGCACCATTGAAGCATTCTATGAATACTAATGACCATCGTTTACTTAAAGTCTGTAACCCATTCTGACCTTATGACAGCCACAACCATTACCTAACCTAATAATTATAATAGTTAGACGATGCTAATGATTTTCTTTCTATAAAACAGACAACAATGAATATTATGTTTTGAAAAAAGGTTAAAAATTAAATGTGTATATTGGATAATTTGCGTGTATTTAATGATTAGCACTAAGTGGCTGAAAAACAATGACGGAAAATCTAATTTCCGGTCATGATATTGTGTTTGAAGGAACTGAAACAAATTCAATTTATATATGTATATAATATAATGAGAAGAAAGCTACAATTTCATTGCAGTAGTTATGTATGTATGTCTGGTTAGAATTGTGTTTAGAGGGATTAAACTGTAATACGATTCTAACGAAACTACTTTTGAATTACTTTATTATTTAGCAAAAGAGTTCGGCTGTGCCAAATTTTATATACCCTTCACCAAATTATACTTTAAAATAAAAATTTTAAATATTGCTACGTTTTTACCTTTTAAAAACGGGGTTAATTTTCTTTAAATAAACCAGATACTTTTGATTGCAAATAAAATCAGTTTTAGTATTTTAAAATTGTAAAAACTCTTTATTTATTTAAAATCTACAACAACAACAAATTGTCACTCAGTGTCTTTATACACGTTTATCAATTCGCAGAAATGCACACAAACTTTATTACGTACAACCTTATATGCACAAGACAGTTGATGTTAACTCTAACAGCGTCAATGATAAACTCAACTCACCACTGCCAGCTCTGCCACAATTTATACACACGCCATCTTTCGTTAATCTTCTACAATGATCTTAACGGACAAACTAGTACATTTGAATTCTAGAGCTTTCGATGTTAATGTCAGCAGTTTAAACATTTAGTGTTGCCATACTTACAAACAATGCTAATAACCGCATGTTATCAACATTGTTTCGTTAATCTTCTACAATGATCTTAACGGACAAACTAGTACATTTGAATTCTAGAGCTTTCGATGTTAATGTCAGCAGTTTAAACATTTAGTGTTGCCATACTTACAAACAATGCTAATAACCGCATGTTATCAACATTGTTGAGAAGTAGAAGCTTCTACTGATGGACGTGTTTATATACATGATGAATGTTGCAGGCAGTCGTTACAGGCCGTTAAATTCAAATCGCTATTCGTGACCATATTTTTAGACAAAAAAAAAAAGTTTTTTTCCAATTTTTTTTTTTTTTTTAAATAAAAAAATTAATTTAGGGAAAAAAATTTGATGGCAAAAAAGTTTTTTTTTGAATTAAAATTTTTTTCGTGACCATATTTTTAGACAAAAAAAAAAAAATGTTTCCAATTTTTTTTTTTTTTAAATAAAAAAAATAAATTTAGGGAAAAAAATTTGATGGCAAAAAAGTTTTTTTTTTTTAATTAAAATTTTTTTGTTTTATTAGTGCAACGAATTTTATGACCAAAAATATATTTTTTTTTTCTAAAAATAATTCGGGTTAAAAAATATTTTTCCCGATTTTGACTCATTGTAGGTCCGACTTACTATTATAGCCTTATATATGCCGTGGCTAAGGTCTTTGAAATATCTATCATTAGATATCCATATTGTCTCTATTAATCAGTTAGTAATCCAGATATATATAAAAACTCGAGATTGTTCTGGTTTTTTCCTTATATTTCAGCCATTTGTGGGCCTATTTTCTCGATTTTAAATAGCAACCGAACCGGGTCTATAGCGGATATATTGATATATAAATCATGTATGTAAGTTATTTTGGGGCTACGGAAAGTTGATTTCAACATACAGACGGCCATGTCTATACCGACTCCGCTATTTATAACAAGCCAGAATATGTATACTTTGTATAATCATGGAATAATGTAGAAATTACAAACTTATATATACCCTTGACACTGATGGCGAAGGGTATAATGAACTCAATCTGTGATCATACCACAGATTGCTCAATACCTTTGTAAATACTGCGTTTTTTAAGAAAAAAAGCTCAATCTGTAAACACTCATATTTCATACCAAAACACAATTTTTAATATGAAAAATTAAAATAATTTAAATCGTTCATAACTTTGTAAGTACTGCGTTTTTTAGGAAAGTAAGATCAATCTGAGAGCACTTGTATTTCATATTAAAAATGTTTATTAAAATTAATTTTCTTTGCCATTAAATTTACCTTCCTCTATAACATTTCCCATTATATAGATTTCATCTTTCATTTTGTCAATCTTGCAAAAATCAATTTTTGTGATTCGTAGACAAAGATGTCAGTTGCACTAACAAAACAAAAACAACTATCAATATGTTAACAACATGAAGCAGTTGCACTAAAAATAACCAGTTGCATTTCCAAACAAAACCAATTTTCTTAATACCTTTGAGAGAGAGAGAGAAAAGAAAAGAAACGACAGAAGTTTTTGACAAAAAACAAGCTTAAAAAACCAAATTGATTTGGAATAGAAAACTTAAAATTCAAAACCGTGTATGGATTACAGAGATGTGACAAAATTCTTAAAAGAACTAATGTAATTCGGAGTGGTGTTGGTTAATGTCAAAGTGATTGATTGTATGATATTTGCCATGTATTTATGTCATGTTCTTGTATGCGAATTATTTCCAAAGCATTTGAAAACAGTTGATAAAATGCATACGGAATTTTAATTCTTTCAAAAACTTAAATTTCCCTTTAAACAGGAGAAATGTCTTTAGTATAACAGTTATTTTCCATATAAACTGCGCCTGCTCATAGAAACTGGTCGAACATTTTATTATTTGGCGCCCAAAAATGTTTATTTTTTTACAGTTATTGAAGTTCTTTTTACATATGTTATCTGTTTCAGTTATTTCCAGACTTTAGGGGCAAAAAAGAAAAAAAAAAAAACACAATAGTAAAGTAAAATAGATCCTTATAGTGAGTGACCTTGTAGTAGGGTTTGTTTTCATTACAAAGGACCATACGTACATACTACTTATGTATGTACATTTTAATGCAAACATGTCAATTTGTATTTAATGCTTGAAAATCATTATTTTCCTACAATTACTATAAAATGAGATGATGATAATCGAAACAAAACAAAGAAAAAAAAAAAAACTTAATTTTCTGATAATATCTAAACAATAGACCAAAAGAAATATTCTTTAGCAAATACAAATTCATATTTCACATTTACTATTTAATGTGAATGTATGTGTGAGGTTATATATGTGTGCATTGGGGTATGTTTGTGTAACTGTCATTTAATTTAAGGTTTCCCTGGAATTTAAGTCTGATAATTTATCATTTTTGTAGTCACCACCAAAAAGGATGATGGCTATGTTGGGTTAGATATGCTGTTTGTAACACAGTACAAATTAAATAAAAGGGTTTTCCAACAAGAGGTGTTATTTTGAATCACCCGGTATTTCGGTAGCTGTCACTTTTGAAGCTTTTAATCTTTGACATTTGACAAGTAGAAACTACACCATTACTAACAAGTAAAAGAGCTATATTCGGCTGTGACGAATCTTATATACCCTTCACCAAATTATACTTTAAAATAAAATTTAAAAAATTCTTATTTTTTTAAAAAATTTTTTTCGAAATTTTTTTTTTTTTAAGTTTTCTCCAATTTTTTTTTAAAAAATTTTTTTTAATTTAAAAATTTTTTTTTTTTAATTTATTAGTGAATAAAGAGTTTTTTGTGAAAAAAATTCGGGTTAAAAATATTTTTCCAATTGCTCTTTTACGGGAAAATTTCTCTCAAAGAGGTGATCACAATTGGCCACTGAGATCTTGTGGTTTAACACCTTGCGACTTCTTTCTTTGTGGCCACGTGAAAGATAAGGTCTACGCCAACAGCCCAGCATCAATTCAAGACTTCAAATATAGAATTCGAGAGGCTATCGAGGACATAGGGCAGCTACTTTGCGATTTGGTTTTGGAAAATTTCATGAAAAGGATATGGTTCTGTAATCATGGTCGTGGTCGCCATATGGCTGATGATGTTTTTCATTATTAACGGCATACCTTCCTCTTTATTATGAAATAAACATCCGATCATTTATCTCAAAAAATCCCATTTTTCTTTGAATACCAAAATAACATCACTTGTTGGAAAACCTTGTATTCTAGCATTTTTTGGAAATCCAAAATGATCTAGTCCTTTTGCTTCTGGATAACATGATACAGTCTTAAAATGGATGCAATCCACCTTTTCATGATAAGATTATGCTCATTAAAATACCAAGTGAATTGTTCAGTGGGATCGGTTAAAAACAACACAATTTGGAATGGCAATAAAAATAATATGACAATTGACCATTCCTAGGCCATTATCAATGCCGTTTAGACAATTTCTTGGGTCCATGTTTCAACAATTGTAACAAAATGGCTCAATATATTAGGAAATTTATAAATCAGCCTATTTTCCAATTTCTCCCAGAACATCGTTAATTAGATTATGTATTTAATAATCTCTACTGTATTGTGATAAATCTATATTTCGTCTGTGAAATCGATACCCCATAAAAACCGGTCTAGATCAGAGATCCGTACAAACAGAACTTGTCGTTCTGGTTTTGTTATTGATGTAAAATCTTCAAATTATTTCCCTTTTGATAATTTAGACAAGTTTCGCTAACATTCGAGTTGTATACATCGGAATAGTAGATTGCGTTCGTCCACTGATAGCTATGAGTGCCGACCACTGCCCTAAATTGAACTAAAATTTCTGAAGTATTTGTTTTTAATTAAATAATGGGTGCTTAAGATTCGTCTAAGCCCTATAATACATTGTTATTTGTGGATTTTTGTTTAATCTTTCTACTCTCCCCTCTCCCTTAGTGATACAACCTTTTTGGTTCATTGTTTTCTATTTCTATTTCTGTTGACATTCTTGGCTTTTTTTTTTTTGTTGTTGTTTTATTTTCTCTACACTTTATTCTAGCGAACCATAAATTTTAGTTGTAACTAGTATATTGTCGTTATAAGTTTTGACATGTGGACTACATGTGTCTCTGCTGTGAGTAACTATGTATATCTTATAGTAGAGAAAGGTGTAAAGATATTTGTCCCTTTTCCATCATGCTCTTTACTGTTTATTCTTTGATTTCCCAGCAGGTGTTTAATTTATGGGCCATTGTTGTCTACTCATCCTAGGGTGTCTTAGATACCATATTTCCCCTATTTGCTAAAGCAAAATTATGCCATAGTGAAATTTTCTGTTGGGGCTTAACATTTTTGTTGTTCCCTAACCAATTTCCATTATTTTGTTCTATTTCCCACTCTAGTGCGAGAAAAAGGGTTTAGCGCAAAATAACTTTGATAATAAAGTTTATGGTTTATTTATTTCTGTAACCATTTAAAGTGTCAAAGTTTTTTGTTTTCTGTGAAATAAAAATTAAATGTTATGACAAAATTTTAAACAAAAAGAGAGAGAGAGTACAGTACTAAAAAATGTGTTTCTTAATTTGTATGTGTTAATTTCACGCCGTAAAGAATACAGCTCTGTGCTTTGCTGTGTTAAAGACTCAACTCAGAGTTTTGGTTTATTTTTTTGTATTTTAAAGCCATTTATTATCGTTTTCAGTAAAAAAAAAAAACAGAATAAAACAATAATTATGTGTTATAAAATCTTAAAGAGAACAAGTTCGTTTAAACAGTGTAAATTTACTTCCCCGTAGGACAAAGGCATGTTAATATTACTGATTCCTTTTGTATAGTGCTTAAGATATCCCTAAGATTCATTGATATTTCCTTCCAAAATACTAGAATTCGGAAAGCAAATAGCGATAAAGATAAGAAAGAGAAAATGATTAAAAAAAGTAGTGTTAGAATAAGAAAAAAGAAGTAGGAAACAAGAGCTCTCTCCCGATTCTCCTAACGAAATACAAGATATCGCCCTCTTCAATTGGTAGTGTCTTCTAGCCCATTGTAGAAACATATGCCCAAGCAGACGACAGATTACACATTCAAAGGTCTTCATACTGCAGTTGCCCAATCCTGGCAGCATTTTGGTTTCAGTTTCGGCCATGAGAACCTTGACAATATGCAGTCCTTTCCTTGATTTCCCAGGATTGGTTGGTATCATTCAAAATACTCCCAAATATTACCCTATAATAGTGACAGATCGGAGGTTTTAGCCCCAACACCCTAACCTCCGCGTCCAGGCTAAAAGCGAGTCTCACCAGTTCATCCATGACCACATTTTTCTGTACGTTAGAGTTCCCAGGGCATGATAACATTGTAAAGACTCATTAGCCCATGTAGAGCACTTTAAAATTCCCCCATTACCTTGGAGTTGAACACATTTCCTTTCGAAACCTTGAGAGCTGTTTCATAGTCGTCATTAAACGCCACATCCACCAATATCTCTAATGCCATGTCCGGTTTAACTTATATTTATAACCATTCTCAATCTGCAGTCTGTTCTGTTGATACAATCGGTTGGTATTATTCAAGAATGTCTCAGATATCACCCTGATTGATCGTAGATTTTATTCCTAACTCTCTCACATACAAGTTCAGTCCATAACCTTGTCTTGCAAGTTCGCACACGACCACATTTCACTGTACTTTACAGTTTCCCGGTATCCAACACATTCTATCAAGGTAGAAGGCAACTGTAAAAGAGCTTAGATTTGACGACATGGCCTTTCAAAGCTTTCAACGTCGACATAAATAGTCACAATAGAGGCGTAGTGGCGTTCGCCGTTATCAGTTCTGACGCTTTTAAGATCTTAGTCTGGATAACGCTAAATTCAAGAGGAAGTCTTTATAATATCCCAGTATCAGTTTCCTCTATGAAGCAGCACGTTAGAACACCTTAGATTCATCTGCAAATACTGCACTTCCTTCGTACGGTCTATCACATCCAAGCTAGTTGTCCCTTTATGAGAAAATGGTTGGGGATGTATTTCCGAAATCAAGTACCATGCTTCCAAGAAGAATAAACTCTTGACCAAGGCACCCGATTTCATACAAAATTTCGTATGACCAAAGAAGACTAATAAAGTAGTAGTAAGCTAATTGCTGCCATTAGGTTACATATACCTCAATAACTAGTAGGTATAGAATGATATTCATATATAAGAAAGTCTGTAAATATCCCCCTCAATTATGACACCAGCTGCACCTTTATATCCACCATAGATCCATTTGTGAATACTGCACTTGCTTGAAACATTCTATCGGATCTAAGCCACTTTATCTCTCTGGAAATATTATCGGGGATATACTTCCGAAATCAAGTACCGAGAACATGTAGTTCGTGATTCTTTGGATTCTTATTCAAGCAACTGATTTCATACAAAATCTTCGAACGACCTTCATACATTGGTTTCACTAAAGCAGACTCTAAACGTCATAGTGGTATTCTTGCCATCACCTCGGATACATATACCTCCATGGTTGTAATGATGTCCAAATCAGATTCTGGTGAGCTTTTAATGGCCGCAACTGCTACCACCTTTGAGCCTTATTGAGTATCTTCATATTGCTATTTAATAACATAGGATCTTACCAGAGAGTGTACAAATATATGTAGGTCTGACAACAGATGTGTAAATCCAATTTAGCATACTTGGTCTCAGTTCTTATATTTGAAATTACTGCAGGTGTGTTCCTGGTTGTTTCTTCTCCAACATAATTTACTATCCAGGATAATGCCAACATATTTTGAATCTTCATCTAATTTCAGCTGCACAACCTGGTGAAGAGGAATAACTTTATCTTCTCCGGGTTACAATCCCTATCTTTCAGCCCAGGAAGGTAACTAAGCCATGTCTGTATGATTTCAGTGATAGTAGAAGGAAACTTCCCATTAACCAGTATGACAACGTCACCCGCATAAGACATTACAGCGACCCCTTGCTTCAAAAGAAATAGACATTGATCACTACAATTGGTGAGTCGTGTTCCTCACATTTGCCATTAGAATCATCACTGCCAGGTTCGAATTGATAATTTTGCTGTCAAGCTTGCATACTATGCAATCTCTACCAAATACCTACAAATTTGCATCAATCTTAATGTTATTAAGATATCCAAGTGTGCCAATGTGCTGAGACGTGAAAAATCTCTAGACGAGCAACACCTCCGAGCCAATGTTCTTGCTGCTCCCCGGGGCAGCAAAAGCTTTTGGTCATTCGTTAAAAGAATAAAGGATAATGCTAGTTTCTCAATTTCCACTCTTTTAAAGGATGGCAAATCATTCACTGATCCGGTTAATAAAGCTAATCTTTTGGCTGAATTATTTGCAAATAATTCGAATTTACAAGAAAGAAACCAACCACTACCCGAACATGAAAGAGTATCAGTAACTATGCCGAATATATTCTTTCGCGCTCGTGCAGATAAAAAGGTTTTAGCGGATCTCAATACAAACAAGTCTCCTGGGCCGAATAGTATAGCAGCACTGGTCTTGAAGCATTCCTATATGTTGGAAGGTTGCTAATGTAACGCCATTTCCAAAAAAGGGAGAGGCTATCTACCCTGAAAATTATCGCCCAATAGCAATTTGTTCTGCTCTTTCCAAAGTTATGGAGAGTATGGTTTACCACCATCTTGTGAAATATCTAGAGTCGAACAATTTAGTTAGCGACCGGCAGTACGGCTTTGGTAGAGGACGTTCTACGGGGGACCTATCGGAAAAAGGTGCCGTTCCATTCACCGTTTTGGCGAAAGTAAAGTGGTGGCTCTAGATATTTGTAAGGAGTTCGATAGGGTGTGGCATGGTGCGCTGTTATCGAAACTTATTGGTTTTGGTGTCGGTAATGACTTCTCACGATTTATTTCGAGCTTTCTCAGAGATCGCACTATACGAATTGTTGTAGATGGGATCTGAGTTCAAGATTAATTCAGGGGTACCGCAGGGCTCCGTTCTTTCTCCTACTCTATTTCTTATTTTTCTAAATGACATTCTAAGTCAAACTTCCAACCCTATCTACTATTTTGCAGATGACAGCAACATTTGCGATTCATTCAACTATAGGCCAAGCCTTTCGGAGATTAAAGCAATGAAGCAAAACATGAATGAAACACTTAACCAAGATCTTGTGACAATCTCTGAATGGGGTTATGCGAACAGATCAGTCGATTTTAATGCACGTAAGACTCAATGTTGTATGTTAATACATAAACGCACGACAGATCATGTTGCTTCATCTGTTTCTATGGGTGGTGTAAATATTAAGGAATCTAGGCATGAGAATTCAGTGTGATGTCTGCTGGACAAAACACTCTTTTCAAGTGTCGAAAGAAGTATTCAAGTACCTCGGTTTTCTAAGACGGTTTAAGAAATACTTACTTCACTTCATCTGATCTCCTTACTATTTACACCACTTATATCCGACCCAAAATGGAATACAACTCTCATGTATGGGCCGGTGTTTCGAAGTCTATTTTGGAGTTACTTTACCGCGTACAGGAGAGGGCGAAGGTCCTTATCGGTGACAGTGAGTGTCCAGCTCTATTGATTCCCTTGAGCATCGTCGCAATGTGGGTTGTGTTTTACTGTTCAATCGATACTACAGTGGAATGTGTATTGATGAAATTAGGGAACTCGCCCCCGAAACCCTTAGTTTCTTACGAAATACGCGTTCATCATCGGGGGCTCATCCATTCGTGGTAGATTGGTCAGTGGATCGCGAAACACACTACAGAGAAAATTCGTTTTTAGCCGTACCGTCCGTATGTGGAATAAGCTTCCTGCCAAAGTATTTCCTGTCCCTTTCAATGTAGGAAAATTCAAATCATGAGTAGGGGTAATTTCCTTTGAGCTGCGAACTATCATCAGATTTACACTTAAGGTGTAAAGCCTCGTTAATGAGGTGCGCATCAATCCTGCTCTTCAGATGTAGATATACAATCGCCAAGAGTATTTTCAATGGAAAAGACTTTAGGTCTCAAATCCCTCCGTTTTAGTAGCACGACTTACTATCTTTATATCTAAAGATTCCTCTTACCTTCTTCCAACCCATTGGCATTCAACAGAAGGAATTTGCATCGTCAGGCATATTCCGTAGCATAGGTAGGAAAACAGAGATTTATAAAGGTGGAGTGTATTCATTGCCCAACCCATATATTTGTGATATATGGGTTGGTTGTCTCCTGCCATATATCCTGTATAACTTCCCTCTGAATATAATGGGGAACGCTGGGATTTTTGATAATATTCGGAGTATAAGAACTAGAATCGGTCTCTAACATCAATGAATCAATCATGGGACCTATTCTGTATCGATTCCCTTTCCTCTTTACCGAGGCTTTTCCTGGTAATTCCTATTTCCTTTTAAAATCTTCTAATCCCCATCTTTTAGTTGCAATTTGTCCATTTAAATTTTATTTTCAATAAATTAAAATCCACAAAACTTAAAAGAAAATACAATTTCTTCTTTTATTGCAAAGAGTTTAATACACACAAACAAAAAAACCAACTACTCGCAACATTGTCTAAGAATTTTGCAACCAAAAAATAAAACAAGGAAAAAAATAAATAAAATACAAAACCATCGACCATAAATAAACCTTGAAATATTTGGAACAAATCTAAAGAATTTTGTTGGTTAAGCTAAAGCTTACTTACTAAACTTAAACTACATTATGCCACGATTTAAGGGGGATATAAGGAAATTGGAAAAAAAAGAAAGATTTTTATTGTCACCACTACGCAAACCATACTCCTGCACTCTGCTGTACTAACCGCTCAGTACCGCACCGGCAGACAAAAAGGGAAATGGAAGCTAAAGTATTAGTTATAAAAAGAAACCTTCATAAAAACGAATGGAACTGAAACAGATTGCCATTATAAATATTGTGACAACTATAATAAAAAAAGCAACAAATCCACAGGATAAATTTGAGGTGGCTTAAAGAAGGCAACACTCTTAAACACCAAGATATGCCCAATCAAATGAAGAAAAATAAAAAAAAATATTGTACAAGAAACGTGTAAATAAACTAAAATTTCCGTTTAAAGACGAATATAAATGTTTAAACGTTTGTGAGCGTTAAAACAAATTGTTGAAATACTGCTGAGGATGGATGATGGAGGTTGGATGGTGGTGGTGTTGATTAAAGCCAACAGGCTGTATTTTAACTTTGGAGGTGTGGTGTGGGTTGTCAACCAAAACAAACTAATATAAGTAAAAATAAGACTTAAAACAGCGTTACCTCCTGCGGTAAATTTAGACAAGGTCAAGTTTTTCTTAGTAAATTTGCTTGAGTTAAACACAGTTAAAAAGTAAAATAGGCAATAACAATTCATTGTTTTTTTTTCGGTATATAGCTGCTTTTAGTTTGGTTGGCTTTAAATAGAAAATAAAAAAGAAATTGTCAGTAATGCTGTATTAGATTTTTCAAATTTAATTCAACTCTTTCTGTATAAAGACCTTTTAAATTTATTTTGAAATTCAAAGTTTCTTATTGAAACCTCAACAAATAATTAAATATCATTTAAATTTGCTGTCATGTTTGATATTTCTGTTTATTATTGTTGTTTATTTGTGAGATAATGAAGTGTTTTTTATCCCCCCGATCACACCCCCCCCCCCCTTCCTTAATAAAAGATGTCATGTATTTAAGTGTATTTCCGTTTCCTGTTATTAATTGGCTTTGGCAAAGACATTGCTTCAGTATTGAGTGTTGACAGTATAAAAACACTTACAACATTATTTATCCTACTCCTTCTTCTCCACTTAAGTAATCTAGCTTTTTCACTAAACAATATTGTTAGTTTATTCAAAGGATTATTAGGTTAAAGCTGCTTTTGACAAGAAGGACATGAATCCCATATAATATGATTTTCTGTTTGTGTGTGTGTGTTTCCTGTTTTCTTATGGCCTTTGCCAAATGAGGGTTAGAGAAATGGTTTAAGTTGTCTTTAATTAAATTTAAATATGGAAATTGAAAATTTGATTTAGCAATTTTTGGATTATGTTCTTTAATAAATTGCAATATATATTTCATTTGTTGAAGGTAAATAAACTTGGTAGTCTAATGAGGGAATTTCTGTGACATCATTAGTTTTAAAATATGAGCTATTGTATATTTATTACTATAATATTTGTAAAGTTTATTTATAAAAAGGTTTTGTGGAAATTAGAGATTTTTATAAATAGTTTTTCCCTTGAATTTCTTTAAAATTAAACGGAATTATCTCCAGAATTTGTGCAAGTATGGTGGTGCTAATATTGGCTTTAAGCCAGAGACCGGATATAAGGGAGCCACTTACTTTCAGAAGGTTATTTTTCATATTCTTTTACAGTGAATCAGTATAAAAACCTTTATAACATCTCCATTATTGATGCATACGCATAGAAGATTGTGACTCCATGAAGTGTATATACCCCGCAGTTCATTGAACTAGTTCTGCTTAGTTAGCCACTGAGAACTACTAATAGTGAATCTTCAACCCACCAGCAACATTATTGACTTGTGATTTTAATACTAGGATGTTATTGCAGGTGGCCGATTAGCACTCCTGCATAACACTGCACTATTATATTCAATAGTACTAATACTCCAGCATTTGAGAAAAAAAGAAAAAATAAATTTGTCAGAGAGGGGAATTGTATTCATAACCTTTCGTTTTATATTCAAATGTGGCTATCACTAAGCCACAGAGCCCTTATTTGTACTGGTCTCTATTTGTTATTAACAATTACATGTGAGTCTTCTCTCAATTTTTGCATTTTCTGCATCATCATAGAGAACGAAAATACCAACGGCCAAATTCAGCATTACATGTGGTCATGGAAGTGTTATATTTTAGAGCATTTTATTTTACTTGAAGCTATTTTCAAGAAATTAAGTCGCTGGTGTAGTGTAGTGCAAATGATAACCATTTAATTGCCACTTTAGCAGCCACAGCGAACTAGTTTATTGTATGAGTACAGGAATATATTTTTTTTAAATAACTTACACAAATTTCTCATAGGATGGTTGGCAATAGTAGTAAGCTAGAAATTTACAATTTGCAAATATGTTTTTATACCCTTCACCTTCCTGAGAAGGGTATATATAAATTTGTCATTCCGTTTGTAATTTCCACAATATAATTTTCCGACCCTATAAAGTATATATATTCTGGATCCTTATAGATAGCGGAGTCGATTTAGACATGTCCGTCTGTCTGTCTGTCTGTCTGTCTGTCTGTCTGTCTGTCTGTCTGTCTGTCTGTCTGTCTGTCTGTCCGTCTGTCTGTTGAAATCAATTTTCTGAAGACCCCAGATATATTCGGGATCCAAATCTTGAATAGTTCTGTCAGACATGCTTTCGAGAAGTTTGCTATTTAAAATCAGCAAAATCGGTCCACAAATGGCTGAGATATAAGGAAAAAACCAGGACAATCTCGATTTTTTACCTATTTTTTTACCTATATCTGGATTACTAAGTCATTAATATAGACAATATGGATATCTAATGATAGATATTTCAAAGACCTTTGCAACGACGTATATTACACCATAGTAAGTTGGACCTACAATGGGTCAAAATCGGGAAAAAATTTTGAACCCGAATTTTTTTTACCAAAAGTTTTTTTGGCTAAATATTAAAAAAAAAATTTTAAAATTTAAAAAAATAGTTTTTTAAATATTAAAATTTAAAAAAATAGTTTTTTAAATTTAAAAAAAAAAAATTAAAAAAAAAAAAATCGAAAAAATTTTTTTTCAAAAAATTAAAAAAAAACAACTGGAAAAAAAATTAATTTTGTTTACCTAAAAATATTTAAAATTTTTATTTTGAAGTATAGTTTGGTGAAGGGTATATAAGATTCGGCCCAGCCGAATATATCTCTCTTACTTGTTCTGATTCAATTGATCGTCTAGTCCATTCAAGGTTAATTACAACGATTTATTTAACCTATTTTAATTTAAAACAACAGCCACATGTTAGACTGACATACAACATTTTCAGCAAGTGAAAAATCAAACAAAAAAATGAGCAACATTAGTTTTAGTACATATTTATTTCGTAATCGTATTAGAAATGTTTTCTCTTACCTTTTATATTTTTCTATTTAACCTCTAAAATAAAGACTTACATAAATTATACCTTTTAAAGAAAATTCCAAAGGAATAAACGTTAACAAGATTCCATTATAATGACTCTTTGGCTGGCTGGGTGCCCGTCTCCTTGTCTGTTTGTCTGTCTGTCTTTTTTTTTTGTATACATCTATATATGTATATTATTAGTGTTATCGGAAATGTTTTGCAGTTGCTGTTAATATTATATTTTTCTTAGTTGTTTTTTTTTTTTTTTCCTCAAGTGCCAAAACCAGAGCAACATTATTATAGACATTGAAGTCATTACGTATCAACATCACCATCAAAATCATGTGAAAATCATCGACATCAATGCTATTATATATTTTGTTTTCTTTTCTATATATAGCGAATTTTCTTACATATTCACGTACTTACATATATAGTTACACGTGTTTGTACAGTGAAAGCTGTCGTAGGCGGATACCGACCTTCGGATTATTTTTGTTTAATCATGAGAAATACCGGCCTATGGGATCATATGCTTAAAAATGTCAACAGAAAATATTTAAATGTATAGTATTATTCCATATTATATTTTTCATCTCCTTCATAAAACCTGGAATGTCCCTCTCACTTAGCTATTTCTTTGCCCTTGGCCTTTATTATCAGTCCTAAAAGAGTAATATTCTTACTTATGGCCACTGCAAACCAATCGAAACACAAGTTGTCATCTTACGAGTCCTTTGTGAAGGGACAATTCTATTTGTTACTGACGGTACTACTATATTGCTTTTTGGATGGTATATCCTTAATATTGTTAAGTTTTTACCTTTTAAAAACAGTGGTTTAATTTTTTTAAATCAACTGTATTCTTTTAATTTCTAATAAAAGCGATAAGTAGTAAAATCTACCGAACAGTATAAATAGTCATACTCTTTTAATACACACACTTATTAAAATACACTTTATAATTTACAAGAATGCACTGGTAATACAGTTTATGTTAACTCTAACAGCGCCTACTATACACTGCTCTTCAATTCTCTTTTAACAATAGCTCAGTATCTCTTCACTGGCCCTAGCTCCAGGCAGTTTGGAGAATTTGCCTCTCATTGTACAAATACGACATTATTGTTCTTGTACCACTCAAGACCTTTCTTACCATAGTGACAGGATGCCAAAACAGGCCAAAAATAAGTGGACACATTAAGAAGTCTTACGAATGGAAGCATCCTTTTTTTTTTGTAAACATTCCTTGATGTTAATTTCGGTATTTATAGAGCCCTTTGTAACAAATGTTTGGCTTTTTTGCCGCAACTGCACATTGCTTGCCATACCAAGAACTTTTTGGGAAATTTTGTCTGCTTTTGGGTCCTAAACTTTTCTTCTACATTCCCTCGAGCATGTGCAATATAAAAAAATTTACCCAAAAGCTGCGAAAAATTTTCCATACGTACATTTCGTCATCCATTATGCAGCAGGTATATTTATTGTATACAATTTTACTTCAATTTCCCTGCTCTGTCTTTGGCCTCTAAATTTTTAGCAGAGTTCCTGTCAGGAACTTTTTGAGCCTTGTATGTTTTTGAACCGTTATTGGTTTTAACTTTTCGTACCAAATAATCCGAGTACTGACCTAACAGGGCTGCTTTCCTACCGGAGGTATTGGTAGCTCTTTTGAAAATGCTTTCTATTTTTTTGGCTTTAGAAACATCATGTGGACCATTCCTTCTACCTGAACCAGGTTTTCTATCAACAAGATCTCCCGGTACTGTTTAATAACATTGGAAAAAGTTTGATAGCTGACCTTTGATTGTTTGGCCAACCTTTTGCAGGACCAAGTTGAGTTTTGTTGAAAATATTTAATAATTTTAGTACGCACTTTTTTCAGGTCTCTCATTTTAATCAGATTAACAACAAATGAACATATTTGACATTAAACATAATAACTGACGTGCTTTACAAAGGTAACTTGATAAAAAAAAAAAATCAAATAATACAAATAATAATTTTACAATCTCAGTCCTTATGTAAGTATATACACAGCGCCATCTTCTAGAAGTGTCATGAATAATCTAACGGAAAAAACTGTAATGTTCTATTTCCACAATTATCACCTAAAGCTTTTATAACTGCTTCACAGTTAATGTGCTCATACTTATAAACAATGTTAGAACCAGTTTCTACTGATGAAAATGTTTATAAATATGATGAATGTTGTAAGTAATGCAATTTCGTAACAATGTATTAGCAGACTGTAAATATTTAAAACAAAATAAAACATCTGCCTTATCGGAATTTATCATTCCGTTTGAAAGACATCAAAATGTTTGTCGCAGATCCACATTAGTGTATAGATTCTAAGACGATCTAGCTATGTTCGTCCGTCTGTCTGTCTGTTGAAAATACGATAGGGACCGAACAAAAGCAAATACTCTCTGTTGATAAGTTTTGTTTTGTATTTAAAATGAGCAATATCTGTCCATGATTTTCCCTAGCTGTTTGAGCAGTCATAAATATGTTGATTATGAGGCAATTGTGATAAAATTTTGCACAAATTAGTTCTGATTAGTTCACGCAATGAAAGTTTTTATTTTTTCTTGCATATTAGCATTTTTTCTTTTACAGAAATTAAATTAAAATTCTAAGAATTACACGTATCTTACTCCAGTCACATGAACATTTTCATTGTCCTTGATTTCCCAGATGCTGTATGCTTGTGTTAGTGCTTCTAATTTCTATAAATTTAAGTGCACTTGAACATGTTTACAATTTAACTTTCTTTCTCTATTTTTCTTCTCAAGCATAACTGGCCTACCTAAATAAAAGCGTAAGGCGGAACGTTTCTTTACGCTTAGCTTAAATGCTGAAATGTCATACCTAAATAAAAGCGCCAACGCTACGTCAAACAATAAAAACAAGGTTATCAAAAAAATTAATATAACAACCCGGATTATTTAAACAATAAAGTACATTGCAGTATTGGTGTTTCTGATTTTTGTTTCGTGATTTGTAAACTAAAATTTTATCAAAGAAACTAAATATTAAAGTTTAAAAAATGTGTTTCTTGCATATTTGTTTCTCCTTTTGTATGTATGTGTTTACATTTGTTGTGTTTTGCAACTAACTTCACTATTAAACGCGCTGTCAAAATCGGATTTTCCAATTGCAAAGCGTTGCCGTCGCGTTATTTCGGTATGCTGCATACAAATTGTATGGGCATGAGAATTTTTGACAAGTAAAAAACGCCTTACGCTCCAATTTAGGTATGCGTGTAACACAAAATTGAAAAGGAGGAATCACAGTGTTATGTAAAATTTGGCTCAGGTTTAGCTTTCATTACGAATTAAGTCCTGTTTCAAAAGAAAAATGGTGACCGCGACCGGCCAAGGGAGCGTCTGCCTAACGGAGATTCATTTGTTCTAAAAATACTATCAAAAGCATGAGACCGAGAAATTCGTTCGTTTACTAGAGCTGTTCGGCTGACGGAGCTGTCCGTTAGTACAACTTTCACTGTACCTACAAGAGTGTTGTCATAGTATTGTATATGTGCTACAAAAAAATCTCTACATTCTAACAATAATGTGTGAAAATATTTGTATTTGTATGAATATACATTTATATGTATATGTATGTTTATATGTATTTATGAGTATGTGTGTGTAATACATATTGTTTGTATTTATTGTACATATGTGCGAGTGAGTACTGCTTGTTTTCAGGCACAACGAATAATATGTTTTCGTAGCATATCTTTAGGCAAAACTTGTGTTTGTTACAGTTTTGTTATTAAATATTAGTCTGTAGTGTTGGTATTTGGAGGAGATGTTGGTATGTTTTAAATAACAAAATGTTTGTAACACTTTAAAGGGTGAATTTTAATTTTAAAATGATCAGTATTGTTGACTAACTTACGTAAACTCGTAACTTACGTAACTCAGGTTTTTTTTTCCAAAATCTTGTTGTTGAAAAAACTACTTTTTTTCGCTTGGGAAACTAACAACTAACTTTGACCTTGAGAAGCTGCATGAATTTTCCAGCCTATAATTGTGTATAATATATCATCTTCTCGCAATATACAAGACTTGAGAAGTTGCATTAATCTTCCAGTACATAATTGTGTATAACATATCATATTCACGCAATATACATGACTATCTATATCAGAAACTAACAACTAACAACTAAATCGTGTATAATACATCATCTTCTCGCAAAATGCTTGCTTTGAAACATTCTAGTAAACCTCAATTACCTCGACATTTAATATCCTTGTCCTAATGAATTTGAGACCATATACAACCGCTTCTAATGTTTTCAATGTTATATTTAGATCATAACAATAAGTATTTCTAGTAGTTATAGTATTGAGTTGATCAGGTCTGGGTTATTAGGTCATAGTCCTTAATATGGTGATCTACAGTCTGTTGCAAGTTTTACCTTTCCAAATTCTATGCATCAGATTTGAAATCAATTTGAGTTAACTGCCAAATATTATGGCCAGAATCTTGTTTCCATTTGACAGAGTCCAATATTTATGCCAAAGTCTTGGGGATTTAAGATTGTAGTTGTTTTATTATTGATTAAGTACTAGTAATACCTTGGTTCGAAGGTTATTATCCCATCCACAATTCCCATTTCCAGAGTAACTTAATAGAACGTTTCATCACCAAAGTTTTTGAACAAAAAAAAAAAAAAAAAAAAAAAAGAAGAAGAAGAAGAAGGTTTCTCATAAAAACAAGCAAGAGAGCTATATTAAAGATTGAAACAATTTTTGGATGAAAACAGGTTCCCTGTGATGGTCTGGCCACATTTCAGTAGCTCATACCAGATAAGACACTTTTGGTCCCACCAAATACAGATATTAGGTTTTGGAGTCGATTCGGCTGGTTGTCTGGGCTTCACATACAATTTCTTACGCTTCGGGTTATCGTAATGGATGCACTTTTAATCAAAAGTAATGATTTAGTGCAAAACTGATTTTCTTTTATAGCGTTCAAGCAGCATTTCAGATATGCGAGGTCTCTCGGCTTCAATTCGTATGGTACCCAATTTCCCTGCTTTTAAATGAATCCTGCTGCTCTCAAACGTTTTGAAATTGATGATTGAGTAGCTCGCTATGATTTTGCAAGCTCTTGTTGAGTTTTACAACAGTACTTATGGAGTAATGCCTCCAATTCTGGGTCTTAAAACTTTTTTTGGCTGACCTGGGCGATCTGTGTCTTCGCTGTCAAAATCACCACTTCACTGAGATCTCTGTGGACAAGTCTTTGACATTTTCTGAAAGCCTAACATATCTATAGGGGTTTCCAATAAAAGGTGCTATTTTGAATCACCCGGTTTTTCGGAAGCTGTCACTTTTGAAGCTTTTATTCTTTGACATTCGACAAGTAGAAACTACGCCATTACTAAAAATGGAACGATACACGCTTCAATAACGCATTGAAATTATTAAAACTCACTACAAAAATGGTGAAAGTCTTGCAGTCACAGTTCCCAAAACTAAAGCATTTTTGGGTCATCGTAAAGCACCTTGTCGGACCGCAGTACAGAAATTGGTGGAAAAATTCGAGCTGTTGGTACAAGCTAGTGATGTGAAGAATAAAAACCGTGCACGTCGCTCAAGAACAACTAAGAATATTGCTGCTGTAGCCCAAAGTGTTGAAGAAAACCCAGGTTTGTCCATTCCTCATCGTTCTTTGGAACTGGACATTCCATAAACGTCATTACACCGTATTTTGGTCGGAGTTGGATGATATTGATTTGGTGAACGTTTATTTCCAACAAGACCGCCGTCTATGTGCCACACAAGCAACGAAACCATTGTTATTTTAGGGGAAAAGTTTCCGGACCGTGTTATCTCTCGAAAAAGTGATCACAATTGGCCATCGAGATCTTGTGATTTAACACCTTGCGACTTCTTCCTTTGGGGCCACGTGAAAGATAAGGTCTACGCCAACAGTCCAGCGTCGATTCAAGACCTCAAATATAGAATTCGTGAGGCTATCGAGAACATAGGGCAGCCACTTTGCGATTTGGTTATTGAAAATTTCATGAAAAGGATATGATCCTGTAAGCGTGGTCGTGGTGGCCATTTGGCTGATGTTGTTTTTTATTATTAACGGCATACCTTCCTCTTTATTATGAAATAAACATCCGATCATTTATCCCAAAAAATTACATTTTTCTTTGAATACCAACTGTATTGAAATCCAGGCCACTGTATATGTTTGTCTTTAAAATTATTGGTTTTTGTTTATTAATGTTAGAAATTTGAATGATTAGCTAATATGTAGGGTATTGTTTGTAAATAACCTTGTTCCTTTCGATTTTTTTTTTTGTTGTTCATCTACTTAATTTTGATTTGATACAATACGAGAAACTTCTGCTCCTACATACGACTACATTCAAGTGTTTTGGGAGGAGAGGGACATACTTTTGTATTAAAAGGATGTTTGTTGTTTGAGATTCCTTTGTGTATGGATGTCTGTGTGTGTTTTCATATTGGTCTATTGCTTTCAAGTTGTCTTTTTCATTTCTTTGCCTTTATTCATGGTTAGAAAAAATCTTATTTTTTTTTTTTGGCCAATAAACATTAACTGAATATTGGTTTGCTCTATGGTGGCAGTAGTCTCATACATCAATTGGCATTTGGATTTTTTTGTGTGTGTTTCTCATGCTTGATGTATAGAAGAACACACTAGAGAATATGAATTACAATCATCGTTGGCAGATGATTGTTTTGTGTTTTATGTTCTTGACCGGGCTTTAGTTAAGATAAAGGATTTCTTTTTTTAGATTTAGATTTAGGAGCCACACAAATTTACATACTTTTTTTAGATGACATGATGTTTTTATTGGCTTGTTAAGGTCAGTTATAGCAATCAAATTTAAGCATTTATAATGAATATTTTACAAATGAATACATACAGCATGTAGTAGTATGTTTTATATTTAAGGTTCAAAGAATTTTTATTTGATTTCGGTATTAATGTGAAAATTACTTGAAATCAGTGGTCGGCATAAAGATAACATAGAATAAGGATTTACTATTGTTGTTCCATATTTGATCATTTTTATTAATTAACACATTATGTTTTGTCCACAGCTTTAAATATTAATTTTTTTTTCACTAGGTATTTTTAGCATTAATGCTGTACCTATATTGCCTTCAGTTTCTTTACTTCTTCTAAGGATGTTGATAAATTGTTGTTGAATTTAAATCTTTTAAGATTTTTCCCCATAAACATGTATTTATTTCACCTGTCTTTATTATGTCATTGGTAATTTTCCTTATTTGCATTTTCCTAGAAAAAAAAAAGCTCAAGAAAGGTAGAAATAAAATAATAAAATCAAAGTTTTCTTTTAATCGGATTAAATATGTTGTTGTATTTAATATAAAAATACATACTCACTAGGGCGCACCACATTTTACAATATTTGGATTTTCGATGTTCCCAAGGTCTAAAATTGTACTTCCTCAGCTAGCAATCAATTGCTGAAAATTTTAGATAAATCAGAGAATGTTTTGATATTCTCCATTTTATTTGAATTTTCAAGTTTTGGGTCAAAGTAGTAATATTTTCCAAACAATTAAAAATATTTTTTTTTTATATAATTAAGCTGTTTAAAACTAAAATATTAAAAAATTTCTGACCTATTACAGCTTGAGACCAAAAAATTAAAAATTGCATGCATATCTCAATTTCCAAATTCTACATATTCAAAATTTCACACCAAAAACTTACATTGTAAAGTAATGAGTTAAAATGCTAATATATTCAGTCTTCACTAATTATACATTGGCATTTCAATTATTATTATACCCTTCACCTTCATGAAAAGGCAAACTTATATATTGTCATTTCGTTTTTAATTTCCACAATATAATTTTCCGACCCTATAAAGTATATATATTCTAGATCCTTATAGATAGCGGAGTCCATTAAGTCATGTCCGTCTGTCCGTCTGTCTGTTGAAATCAATTTTCTGAAGACCCCAGATATCTTCGGGGTCCAAATCTTCAATAATTCTGTTAGACATGCTTTCGAGAACATTCCTATTTAAAATCACCAAAATCCGTCCATAAATAACGGAGATATGAGCAAAAATCCGAGACAACCTCTGAAATTTTCATCAAAAAAAGACAATTCATTGCATGCTTTGACAAAAAAGCAACAAAACGTATGTTTGGATGTGTGTTGGTTTCATTGCTTTGGGTATTTTGTTTTTTGGTGTTTAGTTTCGTTTGGCGTTGTCGTTTTTATACCCTTCACCTTCGTGAGAAGGGTATATATAAGATTGTTGTTTCGTTTGTAACTTCTACAATATAATCTGTTCGTCAGCAATTAAATGTAAAATTTTTGAAAGATTTCTTGATATATTTAGAGTGCTATTCGCTGAAAGTGGGCAATTAATGCATCCACAACAAAGGTGAAGGGTATATAATATTCGGCTATGCCTTGTCATTGTAGGCAAGTACTTACCACGTTGGCCTACAAGTAGGGACTTAAATAAATAATCTACAATATCACAAATTGTATTTTAACAAGTAAGAGAGCTATATTCGGCTGTGCCGAGTCTTATATACCCTTCACCAAATTATATTTTAAAATATTTTTGGTAAATAAAATTAAAAGAAAAAAAAAATTTAATACTTTTTTTAAGTTTTTTTTTATTTATTAGCGAACAAAATGTTATGGCAAACAATTTTTTTTAATTTAATAAAAATTTTTTTTTTTATACATAAAATTTTTTTTTTTGGTAAAAACTATTTTTCCCTATTTTGACCCATTGTAGCTCCAAATTACTATATCCTTATATACATCGTTGCAATGGACTTTGAAATATCTATTATTGGAAATCCATATTGTCTATATTAATGACATAGTAATCCAGATATAGATAAAAAATCTAGGTTGTCCTGATTTTTTCCTTATATCTCAGCCATTTATGGGCCGATTGTCTCAATTTTAAATTTAAATAACCGAGCCGGAGGAATTCCTGATATATTGATGAATCAATTATGTTTGTAAGTTATTTCGGGGCTACGGAAAGTTGATTTCAACATACAGACGGACAGACGGACATCTATAAGGATCCATAAAATATATACTTTGTGGGGTCGCAAATGATAAATGTAGAAATTACAAACGGAATGACAAACTTATATATACCCTTGCCACTCATGGTGAAGGGTATAAAAATGATTCTTTATTTATTTTGTAAGAGATAAAAATAGTAATTTAATGAAGAAAATATATTTGAAATCAATAGAATTAACAAATATGTAATCATTTAAAGATTTATAAAGAGTTTTATAATGACTTAATTATGAATGTTGTCAACAAAAATTTTAGTCATTACCAAACTACTTCCAAGTAATGCAGACGGTATGAAGTTATAATTGAAACGTTTTTTCTGGTTTGCACAGTGGGGCAGAATCAAAATTTTTTGGAAATAAATCTGGCATTTCTAAACGGCCGATCGGAATCAAATTTGACATTGGCGTAGCCAAGGAATATTCGAGTTTAAGTTATTAAAATGGACACTACAAATGCTCTAGGCGCGGATCTATGGGGGCTCAAAGTAGGGTACTTTTGACGTGGACAATTTTTAAACACGTGCTATTTTTTTGTTTCCCATTCGATTTCAAAGATTTTTATATTTTTGGAAAGCGCTCGGCTAGGTAATTGAGATATTGACTTGACATTTTTTTTTATAAGACCAACAATTAACTTATCCAAACAAAAAAAAAAAAAAAATAGTTCGGAAAAATGTGGGTCAAATTGTTTCTAATATTTGCAATCCTATCAAAATTTTGTTAAAAATTTTTGTTTTAGAAGCTCAATAAATATGTAATACGTAATAAAATCTTTATTTATTAACAAAACTCAATGCAATTTTCAACGTTTTTTAAATTTTTCTATCTGAATAATAAAGCGTAAAAAAATTGTCAAAAGGTCAAAGGGAATCTGGCAATTTCTAAAAATTGGAACGAAAATCCCAAAAATTATATTTTTTACTATTTTACCCATAGGGTCTACATTTTCTTTGGGGAAGGGAAAATACTTTAGGAATAAATAGGGATCACATCAATGTTTCCAAAACTGCTTTCCATTTTCTGATCCCAGCTTTGGGATTTTAGAACATGTGGCCCAAATTTGAAATTTTTATAAAAAATATGTCAAATTCCAAAAGGCATAGGGACGACATATTCAAAAACTATGACAAGTTTTTTATAGCGAAATGTTCTCCGTAAAGATATCTTGCAGAAAAACATAAAATTGTTTTATAGCTTTAAAGAAAGTTTTTTTTTTAAATAAAAAAAGAGTTAAGTCACCTTTTCGCCCAATAAACAGCACAAATCTACTATTTTTTGAATTTTTAAATTACAAATCGTTTATTTTTGAATCTGTAATTGATATTGCTCTGAAATCTTTTGCATATTATTGGTAATTTAGTTATCTAACTAACGAACAAAATTTGAGTTTATTCATTAAACATTTCGTAGCCTATTTTCTACACAGAAAAAACATTTTCTTAACCAGTTTCAATTCAAATATTTATTACATATTGAACTGGTTTCAAACACAAAATTTTCTAATATTTTCTATTGAATTTTAAGTTTTGAATTTGATAGTTTTGATAATTGAATATACAATTTTCTTTATTGTTTGAATCAAAGTATTACAAGTAGTCCGACTCGTTGACAGCAGAACCTAACTCTAAACATGTGTTAGCGAAAAAGTACCCAGCAGTTAAGCAAGTAGTCAATGTATCCCTTATAGACAGTAATCGTCACAAATATCTTATAACTTGGCTGACTCCAATTTATATATTTTGGTCATTTGACACGTACATATGTGCTCTTTGTAGTGCAGAGAGAAGACAATTGGTTACTTTATACACCCCAGGTAATCTAGGGTGAAGACAATTGTCACTTAAGTGTCTCTAAGTAATCTGTAGTGTAGTCACATTTATGATGTTTTGAAGTTGTAACTTTATGAATATCCATATTTTACATTCAGTTTGTAAATGACACGTCATGACGCTGAATAATTTTAGACCTTGGGATCATAGAAAATCCAAAATGTGCCAAATAAGGGCCATCTTAATACACATGCATATTCGTACTTTACAATTTGTTGTCAAACATGTCTGTGCGTGCATAAAAATATACAGTTTTGTAAAAATCTTAAAGAAAATTTACTTGGAGCTGTATTGTTTGCATACAAATTAAGTTTTTTGTAATACCACAGATAACAAATGCGTTAAGGAAATGAAAGAATTGTTGGCTTAACTTTTCACTTAAATGACTAGTTTAAAAATATCTGTATAAAGCCTTGAAGAGAGACAGAGAGTCCTTAAGTCCTTGACAAAAAAAACACATATGATTATGTTAGTTGACTTTTAACAAAATTGTAAAAAATCTCTAAAATGTATAACAAAATCTTAAAATTTGGCTTAAAGTAGACATAAGTGTGCAGATAAAGGATATGCTAAAAGATATTACACAAACAATTTTGGCTACTAGGATTTAATGCAGAAAAATAAAACTCAAGTAAGGCAAGACAGTCTTATTAAGGACAAATTTAAAAGATTTATAAGATCATAAATTAACAGACAGTTGGAAAACAAAGAAAACAAAGTCTATAATATATAAGCTTTTCATATTAACAAACTAATAATTGTTAAAGGGAAATATGAATATCAAACTAAACTAAATTGTTGCTTCTTTAAGTTAAGCCCCTATTTTTAGCAATTAACTCAGTTTTTTTACAGTTGCATAAGTATTCCTTTCTTTTATAAATTAATCTTTTACAATTTATTAAAAAATCCTCCCTCAATGTTTTACCAAACTCCTGGTGGTCTTTGCTCGTTTTTTTCTTGTCTTGTTTTGTTACCAGAACAGATGGATTTTGTTGAATTGCGAAAAATCCATTGAAATGTAAAAACGATGACGACATACTGTATGACAGTTTAATAATACCCCATCATTTTGACTTTGATCGATGATTGAAATAATGAGACACACTATTATAAATAAAGAATAAGTGAATGAATGAACGAACGAACGAACGAATGAATGACGGACAGACTGCCAGCATGTTGAATGACAGAGCTACAAAAGACAACAGAAATTGTGTTATTATGTGGTATAAATTGATAAGAAAAATTGTGCAAGAGAACATTAATGTTACAGTTAAAGTCTTAATAGATTTAAGCAAAAAAAAAATAAAAAATACAATACAGTAAAAACTTTAAGGCTTATAAAAGTAAAACAGAGTTTTACAATTAACTCTTTCAGCCACAGTTTTAGTTGAGTATAAGTTTATAATCAAAGCAATTGCATTTTTGCTTTAATTAGTGTTCATATATTATGAAAAATAAGAAAAAATAAAAGGTGGTTAGTTTATTAACCACCATGGCGTTTGGCATTAACAATAAATATGATAAACATTTTCGTAGCGTATAAATTTGTTTGGAAACTTATCATTTCGACTAAAGCTTCTGAACAAAACAAACGAAATAGCTGTGTAGGTGCGACATTCTCCAATTATTTTATATGATTTGGTATACTCCCACCTTCTGTGTAATGAACCGGTTCTTCCAATTGACAATTTTTTCCACATTTTGATTCCACCACAGCATTTTGGGTAGATAAGTCACTAACAGAAGTTTTAGCCAAATTTTGTCATCGAACACCATCATCAGATCGACTTGCTCTCATTAATTCTCTTCATCATCGGATTCAAGACTGTAGACACATTCCCATCCGATGGTATATCTTCGAACAAAATATCTTCAATTTAATGTTTATAGAGTACACCCGGTATTCTTACAACATAACATAATAATATGTATTACATAAAACAGTCACAGTGGTTAGTAAACTAACCACTCTATTACATTCGTTATTTATTAAAGAATATAGTATAAAATAGTACTTTGTTAGCACAAGCCAACCAAACAAACACTAAGTAACAAAGAAACATGGAATTTGATGAACATTTAACACTCTGACCTCTTTTTCTTGAATGCGGGAAAACCCCTTAGAGAAACTGCGGTTTACAACCTGACGTCTCTAGTTGATGACTTAAACAAATTGAATTGTTTAGCAAAATGCCAATAGATGTCCCTAAAAAGTTTTTAAAGTCTCTAGAAAAGGTGGTTAGAAAAGTGACCACTAAACCGGAAAGAGTTAAAACAAGTAAGAGAGCTATATTAGGTTGTGCCGAATCTTATATACCCTTCACCAAATTATACTTTAAAATAAAAATTTTAAATATTTTTAGGTAAACAAAATCATATTTTTTTTTTCAAAATTGTTTTTCAAAATAGTGACCACTAAACCGGAAAGAGTTAAAACAAGTAAGAGAGCTATATTAGGCTGTGCCGAATTTTATATACCCTTTACCAAATTATACTTTAAAATAAAAATTTTAAATATTTTTTGGTAAACAAAATACTTTTTTTTTTAAATTTGTTTTTCAAAATATAAATTGTTTTTCAAAATTTAATTTTTTTTTTTTCGAAATTGTTTTCAATTTTTTTTCGAGATTTTTTTTAATTTTTTTTCAATTTTTTTTTTTATTTTTTTTTAAAAATGTTTTTTAAAATTTATTAGTGAAAAAAAATTATAAAAAACATTTTTTGTGGTAAAAAAAATATTCGGGTTAAAAAATAATTTTCCCGATTTTGACCCATTGTAGGTCCAAATTACTATAGCCTTATATAAATCGTTGCAATGTACTTTGAAATATCTATCATTAAATATCCATATTGTCTATATTATTGAATTTGTAATCAAAAATAGGCCAAAAATCGACGTTGTCCCGGTTTAGAAATTACAAACGGAATGACAAACTTATATATACCCTTGCCACTCATGGTGAATGGTATAAAAATAATTGTATAGATGAATGTATCTGATTAAGTTAAGTCCCTTATATTAAAAAGGCCTTAAGCAAAATCACAATCCGGAGGCCCTAAAGTTCTCGAATGAAGCCGAAAATCCTGTTCGATGAGAGGTTACAAATGTAAATCTACATGACATCAATGGCAATGATAAAGTTCACAACCCACATAATCTACTCAGTTTCATTGCAGTATTATCCAGAGGACATAATGTGACAGAAATTTTGTTAAAAAAAAAATTTCGTGAAAATAAACGGTTTATTGCTTATATCTCAGTCATTTGTGGCCCGATTTTCTCGACTTTGAATAACAATCTAAGTTGAAATATAGTGGTTATATTGATGTATCAATCATATATGTAAAGTATTTGATTGATTGGGAAAGTTGATTTCAACATACAGACGAACATGGCTGTATCGACTCCGCTATCTGTAACGATCAAGAATATATATACTTTATGGGGTCGGAAATGAAAAATGTGAAGAGTGATAACAAGCATTTTACGACCTTTTCTTTGGAACCTCTTATGGGTATGCTAAGGAAAAGTTTGGTTTCTAAGCTGAGTAGGAGTTTGTTCGCCACTGAGTAACAAGACGAAATGATTGTCAAATGGAAAATTCCAGAAGCTATTATTGCTCATCATATTAGTATACGATAATGCTTATTAATAATGCCAAATATTATCTGTATGATGGAGGAATTTTTAAGCATAATTATCTTGTGATGTGTATATATCTTTAATACACATGTTAGAGTAGTTTTAATAACATTACATTGCAGTTTCATTAAATTCTATATTTAATTTAAGCCTTTAACACTGCATAATTTTGTTTTGGCCTGCACAAATTGAATTTATACCGCAGGCATTTTAAATAGAATTTAAACTATTATTTTAATTTCAAGCTTAAATTTCATGCACATAAATAGATACTTATTTAAATATATTTCTGTAGATTTTGAAAAAATAACAAAATTTACTTACATTCAGCTGCACATGCACTAGCTGCTGTTATGCATTCATTTCCCTGCCTTCCTTATATTTCCATACCCGTGGGCATGTTTGCATATTTGTTGGCATATTTAAGTAAATATTATTAGAAATTTTGTAAATTTCATGCTCCAAAAATGACTACTTTACATGTTTATAAATTAATTGAATTGTCTGCATACACAGAGCTTAAATAATTGTTTAAAAACTATATTTCATTTATGGAATTTCAACATGAGTAGTTTGTTTATGCATATTGCTGTTTTTACTTTAAAACTGTCTTAAATCAAAAAAAATGATTTTTAGTTATTATAATGTATTTTTTCATGATATTCATATAAATATCTTGTATACTTATCTCTTGAGCAGAAAATATTTTGTTGTTTATTAGGAACAAGTAAGAGAGCTATTTTCGGTTGTGCCGTGTCTTATATACCCTTCACCAAATTATACTTTAAAATAAAAATTTAAATATTTTTAGGTAACCAAAATTATAATTTCAAAATTAGAAAAAAAAATTTTTCAAAATTTAAAAAATACAAATTTTTTTTTCAAAATTGTTTTCAAAAAATTTTTTTAGAAATAGTTTTTTTTTATTTTTTTCAAACATTTTTTTATTTTTAATTATCTAGTGAAAAAAATTTTTTTTTGGTAAAAAAAAATTTGGGTTAAATAATTTTTTTCAAGATTTTGACCCATTGTAGATCCAAATTACTATAGCCTTATATAGATCGTTGCAATGGACTTTGAAATATCTATCATTAGATATCCAGATAATCCAGATATAGATCAAAAATAGGCCAAAAATCAAGCCCGGGTTTTTCCTTATATCTCAGCCATTTGTGGGCCGATTTTCTCGATCTTAAATAGCGACCGAGCCGGAAGAATTCCCGATATATTGATGTATCAATTATGTTTGTAAGTTATTTGGGTCTACGAAAACTAGATTTCAACATACAGACGGACAGACGGACATGGCTATATGGACTATAACGATCCAAAATATATATACTTTATGGGGTCGCAAATGAAAAATGTAGTAATTACAAACGGAAAGTCAAACTTATAACTTCCGTGTTATAGGCATTTCAAAATTGAAATTTTAAAATTTTGCCATACCTTGGTCCGTTTTTTTTTCAACCGAATGAACTCAATGAACTTAATTTCAACCGAATGAATTCGTTAGTTATATAACTAAATTTCCAATAATATGTAAAAGATTTCAGAGCAATATCGATTACAGATCTAAAAATAAACAATTTTTAATTTAAAATTAAAAAAAATAGTAGATTTGTGCTGTTTTTTGGGCGAAAAGGTGACTTAACTCTTTTTTTTAAAAAAAAACTTTCTTTAAGGACATATAACAATTTTATGTTTTTCTGTAAGATATCTTATGGGGAACATTTTAGTATAAAAACATGTCAGAGTTTTCGAATATGTCGTCCCTACGCCCTCGGAATTTGATCTATTTTTTTTATCAAACTTTCAACTTTGGGCCACATCTTCTAAAATCCCAAAGCTGGGATCAGAAAACAGAAAGCAGTTTTGGAAACCTTGATGTGATCCCTATTTACTCCCAAAGTATTTTCCCAGCACCGAAGAGTTTTGGTAATAAATAAATTGGGAATTGCAGGATTCCCTTTGACCTTTTGACAATTTTTTTACACTTTGTTATTTAGAATGAAAAATTTATAAAAAGTTGAACATTTCATTGCGTTTTGGGTAATAAATAAAGATTTTATTACATATTACATATTTATTGAGCTTCTAAAACTAAAATTTGTATCAAAATTTTGATAGGATTGCAAATATTAGGATCAATTTGATCCACTTTTTTTCGAATTATTTTTTTGTTTAGATAAGTTAGTTTTGGTCTTATAAAAAAAATTTAAAGCCAATATCTCAATTATATTCAAAAATATGCCACTTTAAAACTTTTAGATTTATGACAGTTTCGAAGTAAATGGGCGTGTGACTATTTCTATTGCATATATTTGAAGTAAACATTTAATAGAAGTACGTATTTATTTTATATTCAGTTCAAAGTATTGTACATAATTAATTATTTATTTAATGCTGCTATACAGATGAAATATTTGTGGTGTTAAAGCTAATAAAGAGCGAGCTAATCATTCAAATTGAAAAAAAATATATAAATTCTATTAAGCTCCATTTTATATGTACTATTAGTTTAATAATATTGAAAGACTTCATAAAAATTTACATACTAATACTTAATAACAAAGATTTTAAACATTTTAATTATTAAACTATTAAGTATGATTGATCATGTTATTATATGTTAGAATTTTTCAATGTTATACACATTGTTACAAATTACTGTCTGTGCCAAACCTTACCCACCATCAATATGTGACAATAAAATATATTTCTGGTGTAGGGGTTATATGGCGATTCTCGCAAAAGTTGGTGGACAGATTTAGGTTCATATAAAACTTGTTTATGTCCAATTTCATTACGCTGTTAATTATTGCAGGGTGTTATTTTGGTATTCAAAGAAAAATTGCATTTTTTGAGATAAATGATCGGATGATTTTTTTTCATAATAACGAGGCAGGTATGCCGTTAATAATGAAAACTAAAATCAGCTTTTCATTAAATTTTCCATAACCAAATCTTGAATCGACGCTGGGCTGTTGGCGTAGAGCTTATCTTTCACGTGGTCCCAAAGAAAGAAGTCGCAAGGTGTTAAATCACAAGATCTCGGTGGCCAATTGTGATCACCTCTTCGAGATATAACACGCTCCGAAAACTTTTCCCGTAAAAGGGCAATGGTTTCGTTGCTTGTATGGCACGTAGCGCCGTCTTGTTGAAAGTAAACGTTATCTAGATCAATATCATCCAACTCCGACCATAAGAAATCATTAAGCATCTCTGGATAGCGCATAAGACGAGGAATGGAAAAACCTTGGTTTTCTTCAAAACTTTGGACTACAGCAGCAATATTCTCAGTTGTTCTTGAGCGACGTGCACGGTGTTTATTCTTCACATCACTAACTTCTTCCAACAGCTCGAATTTTTCTACCAATTTCTGTATTGCGGTCCGACAAGGTGCTTCACGACGACCTAAAAATGCTTAAGTTTTGCGAACTCTGACTGCAAGACTTTCACCCATTTTTGTAGTGAATTTTAATAATTTCAATGCATTGTTAAAGCATGTATCGTTCCACTTTTAGTAATGGCGTAGTTTCTACTTGTCATATGCCAAAGAATAAAAGCTTCAAAAGTGACAGCTACCGAAATACCGGATGATTTTAAATAACACATCTTGTTGGAAATCCCTTTAAAGGACAATTATGAATGTTCAAGCCATTGTGTGACACTAGGGAAAAATGTTGCCCGATTTTCGCTTTACTTTTATCAGGATTACTGCGAGCGACAATTGTATGGGGGCTATATGAAATCAAATCTTGTCAACAGAGAGTATTTGTGGATAATTTCAGTCAGCTAGCACCTTGCGTTTCGGCCCTATCGTGTTTTCAACAGACAGACAAACGGACGGACATAGCTATATTATGAATCATATGAGAACCCAGGATATATATACAATTTGGTTATATTACCAATATTTCGATATGTTTCAAACGGAATGACAAAATCAATATACCCCGCAATCTTTTTTGATGGTGGGTATTAAAATCATGGAATTCATTTAAAAATAAAGAATTCATGAAAATGTTTGCTCTCTAACATTTAGAAAACAACACAAAATTGTGCACACAAATTTACATATTAGTATTAATTAATAGTTATGCAGCATAATACATTACATACCAGTAAACTTTTTTTTTCCTACAGTTCACAATATTAAATTATAATAGATATGATATGAAAGACATTGAAAATCTAGATCAGGACTATATGCTAGTGTGATGTTACTACTTGTAAATGTCTACTAAATAAGCATTTGTAGCAGATTATAAACAAGTCATTATTCTACTGATTCTTAGTAATACATATGGTTTGTAGTAGCCTTTAAAAGTAAGTTAATCAGTAATGGGAAGTCATTACAAAGTTTTTGGAAGAAAAGTAAAAATCCGAAAATAATGTTAATTTAAGAAGTTAAACGTTTTGGCAAATAAGTCATACCATTGTATGTGTTGAATAGTCAGTGTAAATTTGCTACTATTTAAACAACATTTGTAATTGTTAACAAATCCACAATAGAGCTCAATTAATGAATTTCTCTTCATCATAGCAAATATGTATTTGTAATTTATGTATGTATTTTTCTGTATTGATTTTATTGCTGAATCTATTACAAACTATACTTCCATACTCATACGATTACATATATGTACTTTAGGGTGGACCTCAAAACTTGTACCTTTTTAGAATTTTCAATGCTTTTCTGTTATCTAGAAACCAAGTGCAAACAATTTTAAGCAAAATCGAAAATATTTGTGGAACAACTCAGCCAGCTATATCAAATCGTTTGGGACCTATACTATTTTCAGCAGACAGAGAGACATATGGACATACATAGCTAGATTGTTTTAGAATCTTGTGAGGACCCAGAATATATTGTTACGAATGTGCAATAGCGATTCGAATTTAATGGTCTGCAACGACTGCCTGCAACATTCATCTTGTTTATTAACACATCCATCAGTAGAAGCTTCTACTTATCAACAATGTTGATAGCATGCGGTTATTATAATTGTTTGTACGTATGGCAACACTAAATGTTTAAGCTGCTAACACTAACATAGAAAGCTCTAGAATTCCAACATACTAGTTTGTCTATTAAGATCATTGTAGAAGATTCACGAAAGATTGCGTGCTTATAAATAGTGGCAGAGGTTGCAGTCGTGAGTGAGTTTATCATAGGCGCTGTTAGAGTTAACATCAACTGCCTTGTTTAAGTTTGTACATTATAAAGTGTGTGTGCATTTTTGCGAATTGATAAACGTGTATAAAGACACTGAGTGACTATTTGAACTGTTGCTGTACAATAAATAAAGAGTTGTTATAATTTTAAACTAGTAAACGGCTTTATATTTGCAATCAAAAGTGTCCGGTATTTAAAGGAAATAAACCAACGTTTTAAAAAGGTTAAAACGTAACAATATATACTAATGTGGGTCTGCGACAAATATTTTATGAGTCGATTATGGATGGCAACCGAACTTTAGTTGCGTTGTCAGTTGCCTAAATGGTATTACAGATGGCAACTGGCAGCTATCTTTTCTGTTGCCGAATTGGCAACCAGGTTGCCTTCCATAATCGACCCATTAATGTGTTTCAAACGGAATGACATCTTTTTTGATGGTGAGTTTAAAAAGTTCAAAATAAGAGCTACCCTAATCTACATGCATACAATACTATTTGGCATTTTTCTAAATATGCATTTACTGTGTAAATAGCAAATTTATTATTAAATAATTAATTAAAAAACATGATTGCATTTAATGGTTTCATACACATATTTTCCTCTCATTTATTTTATGTGTTGTTCGAGTGAAATCAATTTAATAATTTGTTATTAGAGTATTCAAAAATGGAAATTGGAAACCGGGTATTTTTGTTTCGAAATTCAAACTGTTTCGTAATTTTTTATTAGAGTATTCAAAAATCGAAATTGGAAACCAGTTTTTTTTGTTACAAAATCCGAACTGTTTCGAATATTATGTATTTTCGAACTATTGCTGGTCCCGTTTTTTCGTATCGCTTAACCGGTTTTTATACTTAAGATTTTTTTTAATTTTTAGTTAAAAAATAAATTTTTTTTGAAATATTTGATTTGAATATTTGACAATATTTAACTATTTTCGTAAAAAAAATCTAACGATATATTTGGTCAATTCACAAGGTCTCATATCAGTCATAATGTCATAATATATCACGACTCGGCGGCTCGGCTTAACCAACTCTTAGGCATTCGGTGCTGGTCTCTGCTGGTTGGTTACGATAACACAATAAACATAGCAAGGAAAGTAGTATTATTTTAGGATATTTTTTGCTTGAAAAGCACTAAAAACCATTGTGAAATATTAGGACATTATGACATGATAAGAGACCTTGTTTATTGACCAATTGTAAAAACAAACAACCAAACTGAGCTAAAAAGTTTTTTCTTCCAAAAAGGATTTCAACTGATTTCCACATAAAGTATTTTCTTTTATCAATCAGTTTTATTAAGAAAATTTAGAAATCCTTTGAGGTCTCTCAACAAAATTCTTCATTTTAATAAAATTGTATATTTCAAAATACTTTTGACACATTTTCCTGCTCTGGAAGAGAACTAACGATCTTTTGTGAATAGTTTTATTGTAACTACTTCTTTGCAATGTAAAATTTTGCAGTGAAAGTTATGAAAATCTAAAATATTAATGCATAAATATAATGAAAACCGTATTCAAAATCGGTTTTTTTTTCAAATTTAATATTTCGAATAACCCGAAAACCGGTTATTCTTTTTTTAAATACTCTATTTGTTACCAATTCTCACTATTCGTTGTACATTCATGTTCATTTAAATACAAAATTTCTAAATTATTTATTTGTTTTGTAAAAGGTTTTCCAACAAGAGGTGTTGTTTTGAATCACCCGGTATTTTGGTAGCTGTCACTTTTGAAGCTTTTATTCTTTGATATTTGACAAGTAGAAACTACGTTATTACTAACAAGTAAGAGAGCTATATTCGGCTGTGCCGAATAATATATAGCCATCAACAAATTATACTTTAAAATAAAATTTAAAAAATTTTTAATTTAAAAAAAAAATTTTTTTCGAAATTTTTTTTAAAAGTTCTTTCCAATTTTTTTAAAAAAAAATTTTTAAAAAAAAATTTTTTTAATTAAAATTTTTTTTTTTTTAATTTATTAGTGAAAAATGAGTTTTTTGTGAAAAAAATTCGTGTTAAAAAATATATTTCCCTATTTTAACCCATTGTAGGTCCAACTTGCTATAGCTTATATACATCGTTGCAATGGACTTTGAAATATCTATCATCAGATATCCATATTGTCTATATTTATGACTTAGTAATCGAGATATAGATCAAAAATAGGCAAAAAAAAAATAGAGGTTGTCTCGGATTTTAGCTTATATCTCTGTTATTTATAGACGGATTTTGCTGATTTTAAATAGGAAACTTCTCGAAAGCATGTCTGACAGAATTATTGAAGATTTGATCCCGAAGATATCTGGGGTCTTCAGAAAATTGATTTCAATAGACAGACAGACGGACATGGCTAAATCGACTCCGCTATCTATAAGGATCCAGAATATATATACTTTATAGGGTCGGAAAATTATATTGTGGAAATTACAAACGGAATGACAAATTTATATATACCCTTCTCTCGAATGTTAAGGGTATAAAAATGGAACGATACACGCTTCCACAACGTAATAAAATTATTAAAATTCACTACAAAAATGGTGAAAATCTTGCAGTCGCAATTGGCAAAACTAAAGCATTTTTGGGTCGTCGTGAAACACCTTGTCGGACCGCAATACAGAAATTGGTGGAAAAATTCGAGCTGTTGGGACAAGTTAGTGATGTAAAGAATAAAACCCGTGTGCGTCGCACTGGGGAATATTGCTGCTGTAGCCCAAAGTGTTGAAGAAAACCCAGGTTTGTCCATTCCTCGTCGTTCTTTGGAATTGGGCATTCCACAAACGTTATTACACCGTATTTTGCATAAATATTTGGGTTTTAAGGCTTATAAATTTCAGTTAACACAAGAACTCAAGCCAGATCATCAACAACCTGGTGTCTTTGCTGATTGCAATGAAAATGTTATCTCTCGAAGAGGTGATCACAATTGGCCACCGAGATCTTGTGATTTAACACCTTGCGACTTCTTCCTTTGAGGCCACGTGAAAGCTAAGATCTACGCCAACAGCCCAGCATCGATTCAAGACCTCAAAGATAGAATTCGTGAGTTTATCGAGGACATAGGGAAGCCACTTTGCAATTTGGTTATGGGAAATTTCATGAAAAGCATATAGTCCTGTAAGCATGGTCGTGGTGGCCATTTGGCTGATGTTTATTATGAAATAAACATCCGATCATTTATCTCAAAAAATTACATTTTTCTTTGAATACCAAAATAACACCTCTTGTTAGAAAACCCTGCAGTTTTTAATTTAAAAGTGATGCTTGGTTTGCTATTTAAACACAGATTTGAAGTAAAATTGTTATAAATTAATTAGTTATAAATGTAGTAGCTGTAAACATTTAAAATACCTAATATAATAGAAGTATTACACAACACAGTGCAGTGTGGTTTTGTATAGGCTTCATTGTGGCTTTAGAATATTAGAATTCTTTACATTAGTGCCTATTTAAGTAGTTTAAATATTAGTATTAAGTACTTATTTTAATCCTTATTGTTAGTTTTATGATTTTCCATTAAATTTAAATAAAAATAAGTATCAATTAAATTATTAACTAATCATAAAAACTAATTAGAATTAATACATATAAACTTACACATGTATGTATATTACATATCTACTTAAGGTGCTACATATCCCACTTGACTTGAGATCCAAAAATAAATGAAAGTACATATGTATGTACTTTCTCCAAAGTAATGATTTCTCATAACAAAAATATTGAAAACAAATTTCGGAAATTTTTATCAAAAATTTCTCTAGTGAAATCTTACGAAAAGTTTTCGACAATTTAAAAAAAAAAAAATATTCACAATAGCGAATGATTGTGAATAAAATCGCAAAACTAAAATATTCAAGAAATAACAACAAAGTTTTCTTCTTACGTGTTTATGAACAGTAGATATTATCCAAATTATATCGTTAGCAATATCTTCGACGAATATTTCGTTGATAATTTACAAAATTTTCCTAATATCGATATAGAATATTTAATATTCACAATCGATATTGAAAAATTTGCTGCTACATAATGAGCGTCATATAGGCTTTAGAGAACAAGCTTTCTCTTGTAGCCTTTGATATTCCTTCTCGAAAGTTTTGCTCAAGAAATGTTTGAGAAACTTTCGGTAGCAATTTCAGTATCCAAAATCATTGTCTTGTGGGTTATTGTTCAAACACTCAACTGTAACAAGAGTTGCAAGATAGAAATCCTAATGAAGATGAAAATTTAAATTAAATATAAGATCAAGACACTAATAATAATTTGTATTACACAAACACTTACAAGACATTAGGTTAGCTGCATTAGCAGGGAGCTAACAATAAAGTTTGTGAAGGTTCTAAAGCAGTGGTCGGCATAAAAGGATAATGCTCTTTCCTTCTCTATCTCACCAGCTATTTATTGTGATACTTGTATCTTATTTAAGAATTTTTATGAAGTTCGTTGAAAATTATGGTGTTTCAAGGTAAATAGCCGCATTTTGTTCGACATTCTATTCTAAATACAATGACGGATTTTCGGGGAATCGTCATTAAATTTGATAGTATGATTTAATTTGAGTCGAATTTTATTTCAAACTAGATTTGTTTTGTACCAATTTTGGTCCGATAATTAAAAAAAATTGAGTGATATCTTTGTCTGGAGCCAATATTTTTGATGCCAGACAAATTGGGCTATACTAATAAACTTTTGTAACAAATACGTTAACACTTATGAGCACATGAGTATTTATATACTTAAACACTTATTTAAGAAATTCTAAGAAAAACTATTATTAATACAAACCTTAAAAATTATAGTAATATTTAGTTTAAATATATTGTACTTAAACTTTAAGATATACCTCTGTCAGCTTTGTTAAAGCTGGCAGAGGCTGTGCAAATACCCAATAGTTTTATAAATAGTCAATGTATCAATGTCAATGCAATATTTGTTCGAAAATTCGAAATTAAGTTCGAAAAGCTGGTAAAATAATCTCTAGATCATGCATGAACCTGAATATTATGTTCGAAAATTCGAATTTATGTTCGACATTTTTTTAAAGCTGTTAAAATAATCTTGAAATCATGAGGATTCTTATTATAAAAACTATTTTAGTTTTATTTGTGGCCAATTTCATACATTTTCCAATTTCGAACTTAGAAATTTAAAAAAAATTTAAAATTTTCAAAATTTTACAGAATTTTCAATTTAGTTTCAGAATATAAGCTTTTTAAGATATTGTTACGTTTTAACCTTTTTAAAACGTTGGTTTATTTCCTTTAAAAAAACCGGATACTTTCGATTGCAAATAAGAGCAGTATTAGTAGTTTAAAATTTTAACTACTCTTTATTTATTCAAATGTACAACAACAACAGTTCAAATAGTCACTCAGTGTCTTTATACACGTTTATCAATTCGCAGAAATGCATACACACTTTATAATGTACAAACTTAAATGTACAAGGCAGTTGATGTTAACTCTAACAGCGCCAATGATCAACTCACAACTGCAACTTCCGCTTCCATTTATACACGCGCCATCTATCGTGAATGTTCTACAATGATCTTAACAGACAAACTAGTACATTCGAATTCTAGAGATTTCGATGTTAATGTTAGCAGCTTAAACATGGAGTGTTGCCATACTTACAAACAATGCTAATAACCGCTTGCTATCAACATTGTAGAAGCTTCTACTGCAGGCAGTCGTAACAATATGTTCGAAAATTCGAATTTAAATTCGAAATATTCAAGGTGCTCTTAAAAAAGAGAATAAATTAATAATTCACGAATTCTATCTTTGAGGTCTTGAATCGACGCTGGGCTGTTGCGTAGACCTTACCTTTCACGTGGCCCCAAAGGAAGAAGTCTCAAGGTGTTAAATCACAAGATCTCGGTGGCCAAGTGTGATCACCTCTTCGGGAGATAACACGGTTCGTAAACTATTCCCGTAAAAGAGAAATGTTTTCGTTGCTTGTGTGGCACGTAGCGCCGTCTTGTTGAAAGTAAACGTTGCCTAGATCAATATCATCGAACTCCGACCAAAATACGGTGTAATGACGTTTGTGGAATACCCAATTCCAAAGAACGACGAGGAATGGACAAACCTGGGTTTTCTTCAAAACTTTGGGCTACAGCAGCAATATTCTCAGTTGTTCTTGAGCGACGTGCTCGGGTTTTATTCTTCACATCACTAACCTGTCCCAACAGCTTGAATTTTTCCACCAATTCCTGTATTGCGGTCCGACAAGGTGCTTCACGATGACCTAAAAATGCTTTAGTTTTGCGAACTCTGAGTGCAAGATTTTTACCCATTTTTGTAGTGAATTTTAGTAATTTCAATGCGTTGTTGAAGCGTGTATCGTTCCATTTTTAGTAATGGCGTAAATGTCAAAGAATAAAAGCTTCAAAAGTGACAACTACCAAAATACCGTGTGGCAAATCATCATGAATAGATTGATGCTTAAACCAAGCCACGAAATTATCCACATTTACTTTGAAAATCTGTTATCGATTCGCGGAACTTATACTTAGACGACTTTGTGATTTTTATGGCGCACATAATCTTCCATCTGAGCAAGCTTAATGGGTTTGTTAATAATCAAAATTGCCGCATATAGAGTGAGATCAATTCACAACAGAGCCTCCATAACATAGAAAAAAATGCACCGTTTGGTGGCATCATCGGACCTTATTTCTTCAAAAATGAAGCTAGAGCTCGCTTTACGGTCCATGGAGATCGTTTCCGCACCATGATCAATGATTTTTTGTTTGAAAATATGGATGATTTTGTTTCGGGCGAGATGTGGTTTCAACAGGATAGCGCTACGTGCCATACGGCGACCAAAACCATCGATTTATTGAAATCAAAATTTGGCGATAACTTGATTTCGAAAAATGGACCTTTAAATTGGACTCCAAGGCCGTGCGATTTGACTCCTTTGAAATAGTTCCTGTGAGGCCATGAGAAGTCACTGGTCTATGCTGATAAACCAGCAACAATTGACCCCTTGGAGGCCAACATTATTCGTGTTATTCGTGACAATACTCGAAATAGAGGCCCAAAGTTGGATGTCCAGAATGAGCCTCGTCATATAGTCGCGTGGCTATAACATTTAACGGTTATTGAACTATTAGACTGTCTCTTTGAACCATATAGATAGAGTACTGATAGCTGCCTTTCAAATAAATATTAGTCAATCATCTTCCGCCTAGTTTGGGACAGTCACCCAGAACAGCTGGGTACATATAGAAGGTAATGTGAAATCTGCTGTAAGAACATGTTTAAGATGCTGTTGATAATGCGAAAACTTTTAATTGAAATTTGTGTACAAACATACATATTGAATTAGGTAAATCTTGCTGTTGTTATTATTAAAATATTCTTAATACATATTTACTTACTTACTATTTGTTTTAAAATGTAGCTTAATCAAAATCTGTGTAAATTGACACTAAAGTTGTCCAGACATTTGTAAATATGTACCTACATATTATTTTATTTAATATTAGAAGTAGGTAAATAAAAGAAAAGTTTTCTTTTAAACATTATTTTGTATGATAAACTCACGTTTTAAATTAAACTCTGTTAGCAGTGTCAACGTACAATTTTAAATTAAACTTTTAGATATTATAAACAAAAATATTTCTATTATTTTGGACAATATCTAGATAGTTTATTGAACAATACAAATGAAGAATTTTTAATCAATGGACATTAAAACTATTTTTATTATTATACAAATTTTCATTGTTCTCATGCTTACATCACAGTTAGTATTTTGCAATTATTACAAAATAATAATTATAAATACTGGGATCCCTGTAAAATTCATTACTTTAAAACAAATGAGAAATTTACAATTAATCAGACAACTTGACCATATTAAACCCTACAATATACGGTTTGTTTGGTATTACTTTGTCTTCCGTATCAAAATCACCACTTCTGAACCGAACAAACCATCTCTCGCACATTGAAACCGGCATTCACATTAAACAAATATATTACTTTTTTCCCCCTAAAAAAATCATATTAATTTCTGCAAATGATTTATCGTCAGCTTAGAATATATGACAACAATTTAAACACAACAATAATGTCCTGCACATCCTTTTCCTTTTTTATTTTTATTGTCGTCATGGTGATGCTGTGATGCATTCATTGTATTCTAACACTTTGATGCTGTTGATTTAAAATATTCATTAATATTTTGTAAAATAAATTATAAAAATGAAAGGGGGTTTTCAACTCAGCTCCAAAAATTATTAAAGTAATGCATTGCAGATAAGAACAATACATAATTTAAATACAATAAAACGTTGTTGTCCACCGAACAACAATTAAAATTCGTTAACATTAAGGTGGTCCAAAAAAGGCATCTTAAAGACGAATAATAGCTGTATCTGATTTCTGCCTTAATTGAGTATACCCTACACCGTTATTGGCATTTGCGATCTTATAATGTATACCTATGCATGTAGACTTAGATCGTACATAGCACTCTTCAAATTTAGTATTTAGCATAAAACGTAGTCTTTAGTATAAGATGTAGTCTATAGTATAAGAAGTAGTCTTTAGTATAAGACATAGTCTTTAGTATAAGACGTAGTCTTTAGTACAAGACTTATAAGACGTAGTATAAGACGTAGTCTTTAGTATAATACGTAGTCTTTAGTATAAGACGTAGTCTTTAGTATAAGACGTAGTCTTTAGTATAAAACGTAGTCTTTAGTACAAGACGTAGTCTTTAGTATAAGACGTAGTCTTTAGTATAAGACGTAGTCTTTAGTATAAGACGTAGTCTTTAGTATAAGACGTAGTCTTTAGTATAACATGTAGTCTTTAGTATAAGACGTAGTCTTTAGTACAAGACGTAGTCTTTAGTATAAGACGTAGTCTTTAGTATAAGATGTAGTCTTTAGTATAAGATGTAGTCTTTAGTATAACATGTAGTCTTTAGTATAAGACGTAGTCTTTAGTATAAGACGTAGTCTCTAGTATAAGACGTAGTCTTTAGTATAACATGTAGTCTTTAGTATAAGACGTAGTCTCTAGTATAAGACGTAGTCTTTAGTATAAGATGTAGTCTTTAGTATAAGATGTAGTCTTTAGTATAACATGTAGTCTTTAGTATAAGACGTAGTCTTTAGTATAAAACGTAGTCTTTAGTATAACATGTAGTCTTTAGTATAAGACGTAGTCTTTAGTACAAGACGTAGTCTTTAGTATAAGACGTAGTCTTTAGTATAAGATGTAGTCTTTAGTATAAGATGTAGTCTTTAGTATAACATGTAGTCTTTAGTATAAGACGTAGTCTTTAGTATAAGACGTAGTCTCTAGTATAAGACGTAGTATATAGTATAAGAGGTAGTATATAGTATAAGACGTAGTCTTTAGTACAAGACGTAGTCTTTAGTATAAGACGTAGTCTTTAGTACAAGACGTAGTCTTTAGTATAAGACGTAGTCTTTAGTATAAGATGTAGTTTTTAGTATAAGATGAAGTCTTTAGTATAAGACGTAGTCTTTTGTATGAGACGTAGTCTTTAGTATAAGACGTAGTCTTTAGTATAAGACGTAGTATTTAGTATAAGACGTAGTATATATTATAAAACATAGTTTTTAGTATAAGACGTAATCACTCAAAATCATCTGGTAGCCCTGATTAGAATAGTTAGGGAGCAACTAAAGTTGTAATATAACAGTTCGTATGAAAGTTGTTTTGCTGAAAATCAGTATAACAACTAACTTTATTACACAAATAAAGGTTTAAGTATTTAATAAAATTGACATTATAACAGAAAGCTTTTGTTCTCGATATGTGTATGTTATGTTAATAACATGTAACTGTAAATGTAAATTAACATAATAAATGTAACTGTTATTGAGTTGTGGAAGTTAATATAAAACATAAACACTTACAACATTTTTTGGAAAATATGTAAATAAAGGAAGCCACTTGCATGCGTACCGTGTTAAAATAATGAGTTAAAATGGTGCTGTGTAAGTAGTAAATGTCTTTTATAATGAAAGTTTTTATACCCTTCACCTTCGTGAGAAGGGTATATATAAGTTTGTCATTCCGTTTGTAATTTCCACAATGTAATTTTCCGACCCTATAAAGTATATACATTCTGGATATATAGATAGCTCAGTCGATTTAGCCATGTCTGTCTGTCTGTCTTAAAAACTTATTTTTGTAATAAATTTTTTTCACTAATAAATTAAAAAAAAAAAAATTAAACTAAAAAATTTTTTTTTAAAAAATTTTAAAAAACTTTTTTAAAAACAATTTCGAAAAAAAAATTAAAAAAAAAATTTAATTTTATTTTAAAGTATAATTTGGTGATGGTTTATATAAGATTCGGAACAGCCGAATATAGCTCTCTTACTTGTTGCTAGTTATGTTTGGCTATAACTCTAGATTTTGTGGGTTTTTGACAAATTAAAAGCGGATTTATGATGTGACTCACTTGAATAACTTAAGATAGAAATTTATTGTAATATATACTAATTTGTACTGACTTTCTAATAAAGTAAACTAGATATTATTGTTAACTAATTGAGTTCATATACCTATTGAACTATCAATAATGTTAGGACACACCTTAGACTTAAATAAAATTATTATTCAGTTCAAGTAGTTAACATTCAATTATAATCTAATTAAAACAATTGTTTAGAAATTTTATACTAGTATTGAAAACAAATAAGCAATATGTAATATACTGTTTATTTGGAATATATTAAAAATGCTGGTATTAATTTATAGTAACGCCCACATTAAGTTAATTTAAATGTTTGAAAGTTTACTGAACTGCATCGGTGGTGAACGGGTATGAAATTTGAAACTTAGCAATCAATTTAAATTGTAACAGGTTGTAATTACATGTGGATGTGGGTAATTTATATAATTTAAGAGATTTAAAAGTAGTTTTCTGAAGATACTAGCATATATATATATATAGTAGGCTATTTAAACAGGTTTTGTAAAAGTACTTTTCAAGATTCTACACCAGTGGTGTGCACAGGCTCAGATCTAGCTCAACCATATGAGCGGGGAGTCAAATAAATTAAAATTTCTTTGTACTGCTTCTATTTTATATTAAAGGTTTTTGTTTTTGCAGGGGAATATTTTCTTTTTTCACACCCCTGGTTCCATGCCTGGGTTGTCATAAAGAAAATGTGAAATATGGATTATAACAATAACATGTTATTCAATTTCCTTCTCTGTTGTAATCTGACCAGTTATTGATAGCGATTTTTGTCCCTTATATGTTAATTTGTTTCAACTTCGTTGATATTTGTGTGGTCAGCGGTGACCACGATTGCCGACCACTGGTCTACACTACAAATCTATATGTTTACATCACGTAATTGACAATTATGTTTTCAATATGAGATAATGATTCCAAACAACATATGTATAATGGAGGCGAATGAATCCTATGTTCGGTTTATAATATCCTGACAAATAATCGACTTCTTTAAGCTTGAATATAAACCTTAAAAATTTATTTTCCTATCCAACCTATAGCTTTTAATTACATACATTCGTAAAGCTACTTAAATGTAAATTTTTGTAACGACTTAAGTATGCACTTAAAAAAAATGTCTTAAACCTAACAGCTACTGCTACATAAACCTTAAACTGCCACTATTTTTTTCACAACTTTTAATGGGCTGCTACCCACCCACCACAAACATTTTATCATTATCATTAACAACATCATCATTAGTTTTAATGTTGAAAAGAAGCCGGTTCAAATAGTAACAACTCTAAAGAAGTTATCTAAAAATGGCATTATTTATAAAGGGGGAGTTTCGTATTTACCCCTATCGCGATTCAATATTTCACATAAAATATGTTCCCTTTTTTCATTCATCAACATTGTTCACGTGAAAAAATTTCCCATGTTGTGAAATTTTTAGATGGAATTTTGTAAACAACTAGCTGACCGTCCCGGCTTCGCTCGGTAGCTATTTAGTAATGTTAGTTCTTCAAGTTTCTCCAAGAAATTTCACTTATTAAGAAAAATGAGAAGTGAAATATATTAAAAACTAGCTGACCCCACAGGCTTCGCCCGTTATCTATTTACTAATGTCACTTTTTCAAGTTTCTCAAAAAAAAAAAAAAAAAAATAAAAAATTTATTATGAAAAATGAGAAGTGAAAAGGAGGCAATATATTAAGAATTTAAATTTCCGAATTTTTTAATTTTTTTTCTTCACAAACCGTCTTCTGAACATTTCAAATCGAATAAAAAAAAATCATCCAAATCGCTCCAGCCGTTCTCACGTGATGACATTACATACATGGACCATTTCATTTTTTTATATATAAATAAACAGCTGTAACGAACAAAATCAACTATTGTGAATGAAAAATTCATTGAAATATCACGATAGCAATTTTCCCTTCGAGGAAAATGGGTATTTAATGGGAACATAAATTTCATATGTTATTGCCGATGCACAGTGGTTTAGAAACGTTTTTTGTTTTTTTTTTGGAAATTATTTTGAATTTATATTTATGAAAAAATTTATTTTTCAATTATCAGCTATATTGGCCATAAAATTGCTAACAGTTATCTCGTTCTTATATAAAGTTACACGCATCCAAATTTGGAACATGTGAAAAGTACCGTATTTCAATATCGAATCTAAATTTTGAATTCAAACACATGCTGACTTAATAGAAAGTTGGGTGTAACACATTTTGCATGAAATGTATGAAAAAACATAAAAATTTTTCAAAGGCGGCAAGGTTTGTGAAACTTCTGAGGAGTAAATAAAGTATTTTTATATAAGTAGTTGAAATTTATGAAAAACTTAGGACTTGAAGACTGACATATTAAATAATTTTGTGAATTTTTTTGACATAATTTACTTTAAACACTAAAAAAATTATAGTATGGTGATTTTCCATGACGAAAAATATAAAATTTGAATTAATGTAAAATTTTAACTGTTAAAGATATCATAACAAAATTTGGAATTAATATAGACTCAAATGTTCTAAAATTAATGTCATCATAAGTTTTAACAGTTTTTATTTTCAAATACCGAAATTCCTAAAAAGGGGAAAATGTGTTCCAAAAACAGAGTTTTTTTAGAAAAGTGCCTACTGTGACGTTATTTACCGTGTGATAGTAAAAAACTTCTTTGTTAGTATTTAAGAAACATATAGGGTTATACAAATATAGAGCTTTTTTGGGAATCGCTGCTTTGCCTTTTTAGAATTTTTTACTCAAACCAAAATTTTAATGTTCAAAAGTCTAAAAAATTCGACCTATGGATCATTATAGATGGAGTAGTCGATATAGCCATGTCTGTCTGTATGTTGAAATCAATTTTCACCGGTCGGTTCACAAATGGCTAAGATATTAGCAAGGAACACGCCAACCTCGATTTTTAATCTATCTGGATTACTAAGTCATTACAATATGGATATCTTATATACCGTGATAGTAAGTCGGACCTACAATGGGACAAAATTTGTTAACCCGAATTTTTTTAAAAAAAAATATTTTTTTTATCATAAAATTTTTTTCACTAATAAATTTATAAAATGTTTTCCTTTCTTAATTCTGTTATTTGTTTTTAAATGAGTTTGTATCACTCTTTATTATAAGGTTTCCTTGCCTAATCTCTTTAGATAAATTGTATGAATCATCCGTATATAGAATCTTGTTATTCACGAAACTTTATTGTCTGTCTGTTGAAATCAACTTTCTGAAGACCACAGATATCTTCGGAATCTAAATCTTCAATAATTCTGTCATACATGTTTTCGAAAAGTTTCCTATTTAAAATCAGCAAAATCCGTCCATAAATAACGGAGATATGAGCAAAAATCCGAGACAACCTCTATTTTCGTCCTATTTTTGATCTATATCTCGATTACTAAATCATAAATATACACAATATGGATATTTAATGATAGAAATTTCAAAGTCCATTGCAATGTTGTATATAAGGCTATAGTAAGTTGGACCTACAATGGGTCAAAATCAGGAAAAATATTTTTAAACTTGAATTTTTTTTCACAAAAAACATTTTTTGTCATAAATTTCTTTCACTAATTAAAAAAAAAATTTAAATTAAAAAAAATTTTTAAAAACAATTTCGAAAAAAAAAAATTTTAAAAAATTAAAAAATTTTTTTTTTTTAAATTTAATTTTTGGTCAAATAAATATTCAGCAATATTCCGCGTTCTTGAGCAGTGTAGCGTAACATTGTTTATTAACGTGTATTTCGCATGTATTAACTACACAAATGTCAAAACAGAACTGACATTAGGGGCCAATCGCAAAATTTATAGCATTTTCTGATAGGAGGATTACTTCTGCGCCACCTTGTATATAGTCAAGTCAAAGGTCAGTTATAGCTAAAGGTAAACATTTCTTAAACATTTATATTTGAATGTTACTTTTTAAGTAGTTTCACTTTCACAGCAACTTTAATCTCTTTTTAATATTGGCCTATTTTTTGTAATTTCTCATAAAATTGTAATAATTTAATACTATTTCTCAATCATTGTGGTTTTATTTACATTGTTTTTTTAATGAAAATCTTTGTATGTATAATTTCTTGTTGAAATGTTGTTGTCATTATCAACGGTATCAGGTTTCCTGAAACATATTGAATTGTTATTGTTTACTCTCAGCTGTAAAGGGAGATATCAGCGTTTAAGCAACCTACATAGTCAGTAGTAATTTCTGTTGCTTGAAACCAGGCTGTTTGATTAATGTATTCTTTAAAAATATTTTGTGTATAGTTTTTTATATTTTTAACGGTTCTGAAGCTCTCAAATAACTTACAAGCATAAATAATACAAGAATTTATCGTGTTCCATTTGAAATCTGTGCATAAATATCTAATTTAACACGTTTGCTCATAATTGCAGAATTTAAAGCGTATTTTTTAATAAATTCCTAAATATTATTTATAATGAACTTTACCGTGGCTACAACCTGCTTTAGATCAATTCGTCAAGTTATTAATTTTAAATTAAGAATACGCTATTTTGTAGCACTGATGAACGCTTCTTTAAAATAATATTGTAAAATCACGGTTTCGCATGATTTGTCAGTTAAATGTATGAATGCTGCTACAGTCTAGTCAATGGCATGAATTGAACTTAAAAACATGTTTAAAATAGAACTGATTGATAACTGATTTTCATGCTGTAACTGGTAAACTCAATCAATATATTGATAAGACAAGAAATACAAAAATAGATGCAAACAAATAAAGATACATAAATACGTACAGGCGCACGTACCACATATTTGCATTATATAAATAACCCAGCAGTTCTGATGAGTGTTCCCTATCATTTAGGATAATCACTGGGTATTGTTTTAACTAGGTGATTAGTTATATTAAAAAGTAGTTGCCTGAAGAGAAAAGTAATTGACAGCATATAGATTTCAAACATACTGTCTGGTAGTTGGTCCAAAGTAGTCGATGTGTGGTAATACACTTATTAGTTACTGTCTGACTAGTTACCATTTGTATTTCCAAGTAGGGACAAATGGGATCTGGACAGTTGACTGTAGGGGCTGCAGTTTTCACTGATGGGTCCAAGATGGAATCTGGCACTAGAGCCGGAGTTTATGTAACAGATGAGGACATTAAAGTGTCATGCAGACTCTCATATGAAGGCAGCGTCTTCCAGGCAGAGATCGGATTTGATAAGGGCACACGTCACAGAGGGGTCTGTAGAGACAGTTTATGTAGATAGTGAGGCAGCACTGAGGGCTTTGAAATGGCATATGGTACACATGAGCATAGTGTAGGTTAGGTTAGGTTATGACGGCAGCCAGTATTAACCAGCTCACTCGGGTCCTTGACATCTCGGAAATGGCTTCCGTGTTGAACCAACCTGATGCACGAATGAACGAATACATCTTTCTAACGTCCACAGTAGATAGATCCGCATAGTGTAGAACTGTAAAAGAGAAACGTTATTGGAACTATACACAATCAGATTGTGTTGGGTACCAGGGCACTTTAACATACATGTAAATGAGATAGCAGAAGAACTGGCCAGAGAATGTTCGGATCTGGAATATGTTAATAGGAACTAGGAGGTTAAACATTCTATATGCCACTACTCTAGCTTGATCTTCGAAAGATTCGACACATTGCAGGGTGTACAAGGCTATTTGGCCAAAGTTGGTTGCAAAGGCTACCAGAATACTAATTTGGTTGGATAGGAAAAGTCTCAGGTCTTTATTAAGAGGGTTAAACAGTCACTGGTCAATGAACCTTCATTGGTAAATGGGATATGTGCTTGGATATTGAGGAACTATTCTGTGTAACTGTCCCCGATTACAGAGTCTCAGGCAAACATGGCTGGGGGAAAGTTTCCATGACGTACTCGGGGATATAGCTGGATACGATCAGGGTAATCTATTAGGCTTTATCAGGAGAATAGGCTGGCTATTTTAGGTAACAGGACTATGGTAATCCCAGTCTGTACGTCCTGTCCTTTTCTTATCTTTTTATCACCTTGCTTCTTTATTATACCCTTCACCTTCGTGAGGAGGGTATATATAAGTTTGTCATTCCGTTTTTAATTTCCACAATATAATTTTCCTACCCTATAAAGTGTATATATTCTGGATCCTTATAGAAAGCGGAGTTGATTTAGCCATGCCTGTTGAAATCAATTTTCTTAAGACCCCTGATATCTTCGGGATCCACATCTTCAATAATTCTGTCAGACATGCTTTCGAGAAGTTTTCTATTTAAAATCAGCAAAATCCGTTCATAAAAAACGGAGATATGAGCAAAAATCCGAGACAACCTCTATTTTTGGCCTATTTTTTATCTATATCTCGATTACTAAGTCATAAATATAGACAATATGGATATCCAATGATAGATATTTCAAAGTCCATTGCATCGATGTATATAAGGTTGGACCTACATGGGATGGACCTACAATGGATCAAAATTGGAAAAACTATTTTTTAACCCGATTTTTTTTTCACAAAAAACATTTTTGTGTCATAAGTTTTTTTCACTAATAAAATAAAAACAAAAATTTTTAAATTAAAAAAATTTTTTTTACAAAAAATAACTTAAAAAACAATTTTGAAAAAAAAAAAATTTTAAAAATTTAAAAAATTTAAAAAAAAAGTTTTTTTTTAAAGTATAATTTGGTGAAGAGTACATAAGATTCGGCACAGCCGAATATAGCTCTCTTACTTGTTTTCTTTAACATTTCATTTCTTCATATCACAGTGGGTCCTATGGGACTCCAAGTGGAAGTATACTTCTTATAGTACACACCCCTTCAAATATATTTATCTACTGTCTGGCTAGCTAGTTATTGTATTTTCTAGAAGCAAAGTAATTGACCACCTATTTCCTAAAGTTTAGGAGAAAATAAAAAATATATTTAAAACGACTACACTCTAGATTACATAGAGGCTCTAAAGTGGCAACTTACCTTTTGGCAGATTACCTGGATAGTGTTATGTAACTATAAGAACTTTATTTACATGACAAACAACACATAAGTGACAAATGAGTAAAACAATGTATAGAAATAAGGCTATCAGCGCAATGTGGTAAGGGTTAGGAGTAACTTACACCACTTTTGCCCTATTACTTTATTATATTATGCTCAGAGCAAAAACAATTTTTTCAGCTCCATCTCCTTTTGAATACCAAAAGGTGGCTTTTACAACTTTATATTGATAGTTGGTAATGTAAGGAATGTATGCAATACCAGAACAGCAACCAACAAATATTGTGGGTTACACCACTTTTGCATTGACTACCTCATAAAAGAATTATATATGTTACTAGACTTTAGAGAAACATTATGTCTAAAAAGGAATCATTGTAACTTATAAAACTGTTGGGGTATATAAATAAAGTTATTTTCAGCATAATTTTATTTAATTCGAAAAACCGCCTAAACAACTATGTATTGTATTATTCTTTAAAAAAATGCATTTAATATAAAATACATGTTAACATTATAACTATAATACAATTAAAGCTAAATGCATCACAATCGGCATCATCATCATTATTATTACTTATAATGAAGTTTTATTCAATATTTATAATTGTTATTGCGGTTATTCTTAAAATTATTCAATACAAATAATTTTGTTTATTTTTTAAAAAAAGATGTTTGTTATGAACGTCATAAAATACGTTGAAATGAATTTGTGGTTTTAAATATTAAAAAGTCAACACCATTTCCCATTGTATTTCAGAAATTTCTCATTGTATTTCAGTAGTTTACATTTGTACTTCAGAATTTTCTAATTGTATTTCAAAAGTTTCCAATTGTATTTAAAAATTCAGAAATTGAAATTGAAACTTCTGAAATACAATTGGCAATGGTGTATTTCTTAGAATTTTAAATAATTTTTATTAATACTAAATAAGTATTTAATTCAATTGTAATTAGAGGACTTTTTAATGATCAAGTTGCGAGTACAATCATTTTATTAATTTCATATTAATGTATTATATTAATCCCACGTAAATAAATTGCACTTAAAGTAAACAAAAAAGTTTCAATGGTTTATTATACAAACAGTCCCCAAACGAGCATCTCAAGTATACTTAATAACTATATTATATATTTTTTCTATTATAATATGTTTGAAAATACTATGTTGATTAATATGCAATGAAAAACATTTTGAAAAACAATGAAATCAATTTTAAAATTCAATCAAATTAATAGAACAAATAGGAAGCAAATTAAAAGATGATTTATTCGATGAGCCATCAAACATGTTTCAAAAGAAATATGATGTGCTAAATCTCCTTTATTCTTATGTTAATTGTTTATAATATATAGTATCATATATAGTTTATAATTTGCTCGTCTGTTCTTTTAATTTATTGATTAAAGAGTTTGAATTATTTCTTTTGAGAAAACAATATGGGTTCACTAACAGGTTTGGTATGAATAAATATTGAAAGTCTAAAGAAATATTATAAACAAAGCTGTGCCGAATCTTTTATAGCCACCACTTTTTGTGTATTTTGTATAAAAACATGTATATGGGTATTTTGATTCACAACTTTTTACCGGTTCAACTTGCTATGTTCATTTTTGGACATATAAGTTAACATTTAGCATTAATATGTGAAAAGATTTCGTTTTAAAATTTAGCTTTGGATTTCACCAATTTACAAATACCAAACATTTCTGATCAAACAACAATATTTTGGGGAACATTATTTGTCTTTCCTTGTAGGCCATATCGTGCCATTAACAGACAGATAAACGGAGATACAAATTTATAAGGTCTAATAATATATACAGTGCAAGCTCGGTATTCGCAACTAATTAAAAACCAGACCTGACGCGAAAACTGAAAACAGTACCCAAAATTTTATTGATAAAATTTATGTAATTTTTAAAATTAGAATCCTTTTTATTTATATACATATTACATATTAAACATTTTTAAAGAAATTGGAAATTTTGAGTTGCTTTTTTGTCAAATTATTTTTTAAAACTACAGCTGAATCACGTAGTTCATATAGTGCTGTTGTCGGCTTATCATTTTCCAAAGCCCATTGTATGCATATTGTTACGTTTTAACCTTTTTTAAAACGTTGGCTTATTTCCTTTACATAAACCGGATACTTTTGATTGCAAATAAAAGCCTTTTAGTAGTTTAAAATTTGTAGCAACTCTTTATTTAAAATGTACTACAACAACAGTTCAAATAGTCACTCAGTGCTTTTATACACGTTTATCAATTCGCACTTTATAATATACAAACTTTAATGTACAAGGCAGTTGATGTTAACTCTAACATCGCCTTTGATCAATTCACTCACGACTATAACCTCTGCCTCTATTTATACACACGCCATCTTTCGGGTATCTTCTACCATGCTCTTAACGGACAAACTAGTATGTTCGAATTCTAGAGCTTTCGATGTCATTGTTAGCAGCTTAAACATTTAGTGTTGTCATACTTATAAACAATACTAATAACCGCATGCTATCAACATTATTGATAAGTAGAAGCTTCTACTGATGGACGTATTTATATACATGATGAATGCTGCAGGCAGTCGTTACAGACTGTTAAATTCAAATCGCCATGTAAATTCGTAACAATATGTTTATCGATGTTAAACAATCGTCCACTTTAATTTAGTTTTCTTCTTGACCACTATCATATAAATCCTCCGATTTCATATCTGATAATTCTTTTTGCTCCTCATTACTTTCCACATGAAATTTTTCTTGAATTTAGTTGTTTATGTCAGCATTCGTGAAAAGATATCAATTTGAGCTACATGTGCATCAATAGTAGAAAGATCTTCGTTTTCTTCCTGAATTATATTTTGTAAACAATTTAAGGGCGTGTTATCCTCTTCACTCCATTCAGTACCGAACTCGAACAAGGCGTTCCAGGATTTTGGGATACTGGACACTGATATTTTATCCCAGGACGTAGCTAGAATCTGTACTGCATTTTGAAATTGAAGTTTTTCAGTTTGAGCTGCAAATTTGTTCCCTTCTGGTCAAGCAAGTGGGTGAGCAGTTGTTTTTTATAATTTAATTTGACCAAGTTGATAACGTTTAGATCTAACGGTTGAATAAGCGCAGTGCAATTGGGTGCTAGATTCATTGCTATAATTAAACCGTCATCACTTTTTAGTTTCTCAACTGGGTGACACGTCGCGTTATCTAAAAGCAAAACTGCTTTTTGCGGCAGACCTTTTAAAGTCAAAAATTCTCGGACCTAAAAAATGTTTACTTATGAACAACTTACTTTTACTAATTGGTGAAAATTAACTTACGTGGGTAACAAATTCGTAATGGAACCAGTCCTTGAATACAAATGATGTCATCCAGGCTTTATTAATGGAGTTCTATATTACAGGATTATTGAAAAAGCCTTTAAAGGCTTTTGGGGGTTTGTCGATTTTCCAACAACCAACAATTTCAGTTTGTCTATGCCATTCGCATTTGAACAGGGCAAAAAAAGTTATTCGTTCGCTGTTTTCTCATTACATGTGAGAAGAGTGTGATTTGGAAGCATTCTATAATATAAACCAGATTCGTCGGCATTGTAGATTCAACCCATGCTCATCAACATAATCATTAAACTCTTTCACAAATGGATCAATAAGTTGATGTTTCGAAGACAATTTCTCTTCCGTAATTTTTAAAAATCTAATTCCATATCGACACTTAAATTACTTCAACCATCTTTCACTGGCATTAAAACCTGAATTAGTTTGTTAAATTTTTGAAAACAAATGTCTGGCTTTTGTTCGTAAAATCGCTGCTGATATTGGAACATCTTTTCCCTTTTGTTTTTCAAACCACTTATAAAGCATTTTTTTCCATTCTTGGGTACTCAGCTTTCTTTAAGGTGCAACTTTTGCCAGGGCCACTTTCTGTTGTACGTGTGAACTTTTTTTATTGAATTTTCTTGCTTTATAATGCGTTAAACCGAAGACTTATGTAACTTGTAATTCACGCAAATTGAATTTATGAAATCTCCACTTTAAAATTTTTTTAAAATCTCTAATTTTTGAGAAATCGTTGGTTTTACAATATGTTGAACTTTTCAACAAATGACACGAATAAACTGACAAAATTAAAGACCTACGTTTTAAGCTAAAATATGACTGTATAAAGACTTATGATTGAAACTAAAATATGACTGCATAAAGTCTTACGATTGAAGCTAAAATATGACTGTATAAAGTTTTAGGATTGAAGCTAAAAATTACTGTATAAAGTCTTACGATTGAAGCTAAAATATGACTGTATAAAGACCTATGGTTGAAGCTAAAATATGACTGTATAAAGATCCAAGATTGAAGCTAAAATATGACTGTATACAGTCCTATGATTGAAGCTAAAATATGACTTTATAAAGGACTAAGATTGAAGGTAAAACGTGACTGTATAAAGTCTTACGATTGAAGCTTAAATATGACTGTATAAAGTCTTACGAGTGAAGCTTTAATATGACTGTATAAGGACCTACGATTGAATCTAAAATATGACTGTTTAAAGTCTTACGATTGAAGTTAAAATATAAAGACCTATGACTGAAGTTAAAATATGACTGTATAAAGTCTTACGATTTAAGCTAAATTATGTATGTATATAGGACTAAGATTGAAACTTAAATATGACGGTATAAAGGTCTACGATTGAAGCTATAATATGACTGTATAAAGACCAACAATTTGAGCTAAAATATGACTGTATTAATACCTAAGATAATTGATTGAAATTATTTTTACAATTTACAAAAAAAAATAAAAATATTTTTATAGTTCTAATCACTAATGATAAAATTTTGAACCTTTTTCGAAAAACGTTCCATTATGGTTTTTATAGTGCTTTATGTCACTTTGTTTGAACAGGTTGTCCATCTCCGTTTAAAATCTACCACACTTTTGGACACCTTTTTTGTGCTCTTCAAATCTCTTTTAACAAGAGCCCAATATCTCTCCACTGGCCTTAGCTCCAGGCAGTTTAGAGAATTTGCCTCTCTTGGTACAAATACCACATTATTGTTCTTGTACCACTCAAGACCTTTCTTACCATAGTGACAGATGCCAAAATCAGGCCAAAAATAAGTCGACACATTAAAAAAGTCTTATGAATGGAAACATTATTTTTTGTAAACATTCCTTGATGTAAATTTCGGTATTTATAGAGCCCTTTGTAACAAATGTTTGGCTTTTTTGCCGCAACTGCATATTGCTTGCCATACCAAGAACTTTTTGGGAATTTTTGTCTGCTATTGGGTCCTAAACTTGTCTTCAACATTCCCTCGAGCATCTGTAACACAAAAAAATTGACCCAGAGGCTGCGAAAAATTTTCCATATGTACATTTCGCCACCCATTATGCAGCAGGTATATTTTTTGTATAAATTTTGACTTGAATTTCCGTGCTCTGTCTTTGGCCTCTAAATTTTTAGCAGAGTTCCTGTCAGAAACTTTTTGAGCCTTGTATGCTTTTGAACCTTCATTGGCTTTAACTTTTCGTACCAAATAGTCCGAGTACTGATCTAACCGGGCAGCTTTCCTACCGGAGGTGTTGAGAGCTCTTTTGAAAATGCTTTCTATTTTTTGGCTTTAGAAACATCATGTGAACCATTCCTTCTACCTGAACCAAGTTTTTTATCAACGGTCAAGTTCTCCCGGTACTGTTTAATAACATTGAAAGCAGTTTGATGGCAGACCTTTTAATGCTTGACCAACTTTTTGTAGGACCAAGTTGGGTTTTGTTGAAAATATTTAATAATTTTAGTAAGCACTTTTTTCTGGTCTCTCATTTTAATCAGATTAACAACAAATGAAAATAATTGACATTAAACATAATAACTGACATGCTTTTCAAAGGTAACTTGATCAAAAAAAAAAAAAAAAAAAATCAAATAATACTTGGGTTAAAAGTTTTAATGAAAAACGTGTGTTAAGAATTTTACGATATCATTCCTTAGAAGTTTAAGTATAAGAAATTCAGATTGAAGCTCATATATATATGTATAAGATCTACGATTGAAGCTAAAATATGACTTTATAAAGATTTACTACTGAAGCTAAAATTACCTGCGATTAAAGCTTAAATAATGTTGAATATGCTGTAATATGACCTACGATTGAAGCAAAAATATGACGACCACTGCTGTAGTATCATTTTACTTACTTTGATTTAAAATGCAAATTGCAATTGAACTTCAAATTTATCTCTTGTTCTTCTCTATTTTACATACTTTTCAAACATAACCATTTTAGGATACTGGTTTTGAATATTTCATATTCATATTAGTGGTTTTAAAATAAAATTCCCCCTTAGCTGTAAAAAAAAAAATCCAGATTAATTTGAATAAATAAAGTGACTAAGTGGAGATATATTGCATGCAACCAGTTTTAATATTTTCATTTTTATAGTTCTTTACGAAAACAAACAAATAAACGTCATAATTTGCCATTTATATGCATAAGAACAAGTTTTCAACTTAAAAAAAAATAAAAAATAAAACACTCTGATTTAAGTCAATACTTGATAAGCTCTTAAAAATATTAAAATTTTTGTTATGTTTTGTAAACAATAATACTGCCCAGTTCTTGAGTGCTTTAAAGACAAATCTGTTAAATTAAGATCATTTTATGAATTGTTGGAAAACCAACAAGTACTAGATTTGTGTAACTAAAAAAAAAAAAAACTAAATTTAAAAATGTTAAAACAATTAAAAAAGTGACAAACCAAAAGCAATTTGTTTAATAAAAAAATCTTGTTGAAAAGTGTTAGTTGTTATTGGAGAGTCTGTTCTTTAGAAAAATGTGAGTGTGATTTAGTGCTAGAAAAAAACTTTTAAAAATATAATTTATCTAGTTGTTTTGTATGTATTTATTTATCTAACTATTAATTGATATTTTTCATTCATTGTTTCTTGTTTTAGTTTGTTTGTTAAAGTCTTTTCAGTTGGTTGTGGCAATAAAAAAGTAATAATATTTTTAGTTTAACATGTTATTTCTGAATAGAACTATGTTAACAATTATTAGTGATGTGTTTTTTTTTTAATAAAATAAACAAAATCGTTAAAATCGTAGTTTTAAACAAAAAAAAAAAAAATATTTCTTTAAGCATAACTAAACTAAAATGAAATATTTATTGAAAATCTAAACAAATTGTTAAGTGCATTAAACCATAAAAAACAATTTAATTTATTTATGTAATTCAAATAAAAAAAAACACACATATTTTTGGTATTGTGCAGGCAATCAAATGAAATTGCTTTAAAATAAAATCCTTTAAACTTGTAGTTTTTGGGGAAAATTATAAATAAAAAATATATATTAAATCAAAATAAATCCAGGAAATGCTCTATAGCTGTTTACATATTTATACCCTTAACCAAATCATTAGAGGATTCTCTACTTATAATACATGATTTTAATTAGCAAATTCCGGTTGTCTGTTGAAATTCACTATTAAAAATCAATAACATCCTCAATAAATTGTGTTAGTAGTAAGTAATGAAAAATGTTTGAAAAAATTAAAAATTTAGGACAATTTATCGAACTTGAAGATCTGTTAAGATTAGGAATTTTAATATAGAAAAAAATAAGTTAAATATTTGAAGAGATTGTATATGTATACTGGATCTAAGTTGAATATTTGAAGAGATTGTATATGTATACTGGATCTAAGTTGAATGCTATTCAAAACCAATTACCGAGTTTTTTAAATTTTAGTAGAGCTTTACATTTCTAATATTGCTTATTCTTTTACTAGCCTTGATTAAATAAATATTTACCAAATAACTGTTTTAGCAATAAAACATACTAACATTTTTTTTTTAACAAAACTATGCTGTGTGCTAATGTGTTGAAAAATAAATTGAAAACAATAAAAAAAATTTTAAACATCAATTTATGTGTAAATAAAAATCTATATACATATATTTTTTTAAACCCAACAAATATGAAATGAAAACTAATATTTTTAAAGTGATTTACAAGTGTAGTTTTAATTGGATTCGTTTGCTATATAAGCAGTTGTTTTCTGTAGATCTAAAAACAGCATTTAAATGATAAGTAATTATTATGATTTTAAATAAATACTAAAAATATTATCACAAAGTAACAAACAACAAATTAAAAAAAAAATACCAATAAATCTAAAAAAAAAAACGTAAGTTTAATAATTAGTTTTTAAATAAATATTGATACTCTACATTACACATAGTGAATATAAATGTAATGCATTTGTGCTAGTAATTGTTAGCATAGAATAAATATAGTGAAGAGAAGAATCATAAATATGGTTACAGTCATCTGTGACTGTAACTCCAAAATACTGTGTAAAATAATTTGATAGCTCCTAAAATATGAATGTATAAACATTTAAGCTTGTAGACGTAATGAATGTATAAAAACCTAGGATTGGAGCTAAAATAAGACTGTATAAAGACCTATGATTGATGTTAGAATATGGCTGTCTAAAGGCCTAAGATTGAAGTTTAAATATGACTGTATAAAGACCTACGACTGAAGCTAAAATATGACTGTATAAGGGCTTAAGATTAAAGCTAAAAAATAACTGTATAAAGAGCTACGATTGAAGCTAAAATATGACTGTAGAAAGACCTAAGATTGAAGCTAAAATATGACTGTAGAAAGACCTAAGATTGAAACTATAACATGACTGTATAAACACCTACGATTGAATCTTAAATATCAATGTACAAAGACCTAAATTGAAGCTAAAATATGACTGTATAAAGACCTAAAATTTAAGCTAAAATTTGACTGTATAAAGACCTACGATTGAAGTTTAAATATGACTGTAACCTACGATTGAAGTTTAAATATATCTGTGTAAATACCTAAAATTAAAGCTAAAATATGACTGTATAAAGACCTAAGATTGAAGCTAAAATATGACTGTAGAAAGACCTAAGATTGAAACTATGTATAACATGACTGTATAAAGACCTACGATTGAAGCTAAAGTATGAATGTATAAAGACTCACGTTTTTCATTAAAACTTTTAACCCAAGTATTATTTGATTTTTTTTTTGAACAAGTTACCTTTGTAAAATATGTCAGTTATTATGTTTAATGTCAATTATGTTCATTTGTTTTTAATCTGATTAAAATGAATGACCAGAAAATAGTGTGTACTAAAATTCTTAAATATTTTCAACAAAACCCAACTTGGTCCTACAAAATGTTGGCCAAGCATTCAAAGGTCTCCCGTCAAACTGTTTCCAATGTTATTAAACAGTACCGGGAGAAAAGCAGCCCGGTTAGCTCAGTGCTCGGACTATTTGGTACGAAAAATTAAAGATAATGCAGGTTTAAAAACATACAAGGCTCAAAATGTTCGTGATAGGAACGCTGCTAAAAAACAGAGCACGGAAATTGAAGTTTTATAAAAAAATATTCTTGCAACATAATGGATGACGAAACGTAAGGAGTGAGATCGTAAAATTCGTAACACACGTTTTTCATTTAAACTTTTAACCCAATTATTATTTGATAATTTCTTTGATCAAATTGCCTTTGTAAAGCATGTCAGTTATTATGTTTACTGTCAATTATATTCATTTGTTGTTAATCTGATTAAAATGAGTGACCAGAAAAATGTGCGTACTAAAATTATTAAATATTTTCAACAAAACCCAACATGGTCCTACAAAAAGTTGGCCAAACAATCAAAGGTCTGCCGTCAAACTGATTCCAATATTATTAAACAGTTTCGGGAGATCTTGTCCGTTGATAAAAACCCTGGTTCAGGTAGAAGGAATGGTCCACATGATGTTTCTAAAGCCAAAAAATAGAAAGCATTTCAAAAGAGCTCCCAACACAGCCGGTAGGAAAGCAGCCTGGTTAGCTCAGTGCTCGGATTATTTGGGACGAAAAGTTAAAGTCAATGAAGGTTTTAAAGCATACAAGGCTAAAAAAGTTCCTGACAGGATCTCTGCTTAAAATTTAGAGGCCAAAGACAGAGCAAGGAAATTGAAGTAAAGTTTTATACAAAAAATATACCTGTTGCATAATGGAGGAAGAAATGTACGTATGGAAAATTTTTCGCAGCTTCTGGGTCATTTTTTTTTATGTTGCAGCTGCTCGAAGGAATGTTGAAGATAAGTTTAGGACCCCAAAAGCAGACAAAATTTCCCAAAAAGTTCTTGGTATGGCAAACGATAAGCAGTTGCGGCAAAAAAGCCAATTATTTGCTACAAAAGGCTGTATAAATACCTAAATTTACATCAAGGAATGTTTACAAAAATGAATGCTTCCATTCATAATGTGTCCACTTATTTTTGGCCTGATTTAGCGTCTGTCACTATGGTTACCAAGGACTTGAGTGGTACTAGAACAATAATGTGGTATTTGTACCAAGAGAGGCAAATTATCTAAACTGCCTGGAGCTGAGTCCAGTGGAGAGATATTGGGCTCTTGTTAAAAGAGAATTGAAGAGCACAAAAAAGGTGCCCAAAAGTGTGGTAGATTTTAAACGGAGATGGACTACCTGTTGGAACAAAGTGACAGAAACCACTATAAAAACGTTAATGGAAGGATTTCCGAAAAAGGTTCAAAATTTCATCTCTAGTGATTAGAACTACAAAAATATTTTTGTTTTGTAAATTGTAATAATAATTTCAATCAAATAAAAAAAGATTAAAAACTGCAAGTTTAGTGGTTTCATTGTTATTAACATAAATGGATGTAAAGAATTTTTCGATCTCTGTCCTTAGTTTAAATTAAATTTTTTTGGCGTTAGCTAAAAAATTGTTTCGTTTTGGATTTTCAAAGTATGTCTTTTTCAAAAACAAATGATTTTATTAGTTTAACAAGCATATTTCGCCATATTTGTTAAATGAAGAAGGGAAAAGTACAGCTGAAAGAAAATAGTGAAATTGAAAAAAATATTTACGTTAAACAAAATGAAGCATTTGAGCCTGATAAGTGTAAACAGACATATGTAGGTAGTATTAGTAAAAGAAGGTAAAAAACGCATTACGATTAAAATTTATTAAAGCACTATATAAAAAGTATGATAAATACTAGGATTATAACAAAATTTCGTGAAAACGTTGCTTGAAAATATGTCGCGTGCTAGATCATATTTCAAAATAACAACTATCAACAAAAAGTATCTTTATTCTAGTTTAAATAAAGCTTTCAAAAATAATGTTACAATTCGCAGATTTTTCTAGATGCATTCAAAAAAGATTTCTATTTTTTTTTTTTTTTTTTTTTGTCACGATTTTGGTTTCAGGGTTTTTTTCACTAAACATTGTGCTATTAAGATGCTATCGAAAATTAGAAACAAAAAATAACAATTGTTGAGATTTCTTAATTTTTTTTTTACTTTAAAGCTGTACAAATGTCGCGTTCTAGACTATGGAATTACCCATATACTTTGTTTTCGATTTAAAATAAGAATGTATATTTTTTTTAAAATTTTTAAAAAATTCGTTTTATACCTTTTTAAAAATTAAAAAAAAAACTAAATTTTTTTATGATTTTTTTTTTATTAATATTTGTTGCCATCCACTCCTTGCTTTATAAAGGCATGTTTTTTTATTAATTCCATAAATAATTTTATTAAAATTAAAATATGCAAAATATTTATTTAAATATTTTGTTATCAAATTTTCGAACAAAAAAAAATTATAATAATAAATGAATAGGGAGAGCGAAACAACATGTTTAAGTCGTGAATATGCATTAAATTAAAATACTATAATATAAACAAACATGCTACAACTATTTTAATATGAATATTTGTCTGACTTTATAGCAGCTGTTATTAACTATAAATTGATATTCATAATAAATTCTTACACTAAAATGAGCATGATTAGGAGTTAATTAAACTAAAATCATGACTTAAAATAGACACATAATAAAAGCGACAAAGCGATCACGATTTCATATATAAGTATATTGGTTTTTTAATAAACAGGTGTTAAACAGCCCAAACTGATCGCAAACATAATGGTAATTAATGTAAATCTGATAAACTAAATGTTCGATTACATAACAATATATTTAATGTTTGAACACCCTGTATTATGCTAAAGGATGCCAACATTTGGCATTTGGCAAGTGAAGCATCCATTTAATATTTTAACGTAAATTTTTTTTTTATCTGTTAAATTATTTATGAAATAACCTACTAAAATGTTAATTAAGGCAATAAATTATTAAAATTAAATTTTTTTAAACAAGTTAATCATTGATATTGTTTCAAGCACATAGTAGTTGTTTTTTTTCTTTCTTGAAATTCAATAATATTAATTATATTTTCATTATTTTATTGCATTATTAATGCTAATTTATTAAATAATTCATATTTGTAATAACACATTTATATAATAAATAAAAAAATATATAAATGAATAAAAACATATTTAATTAAAGTCTGTGGTATACAATTATAGCGACACGCGTAAAGGCGACGTTTTATTTTATTACTTCATTTACCATGAGATATAAGTGGTATTTGGCCCTCAAATAACTGAGCTATGAACAAAAAACATAATTTACAGATTTATTAAAAATGTATCTAAAAACAATCAGTAAATAAGGACTGAGATCGAAAAATTCTTAACATACATATATGTTAATAAAAATGAAACCACTAAACCTACAGCTTTGATTTTTTTTTATTTGATTGAAATTATTATTACAATTTACAAAACAAAAATATTTTTGTAGTTCTAATCACTAGGGATGAAATTTTGAACCTTTTTCGGAAATCCTTCCATTAAGGTTTTTATAAAGCTTTCTGTCATTTTGCTCGACCACGTAGTTTATCTTCGTTTAAAATCTACCACACTTTTGGACACCTTTTTTGTGTCCTTCAATTCTCTTTTAACAAGAGCCCAATATCTCTCCACTGGCCTTAGCTCCGGGCAGTTTAGAGGATTTGCCTCTTTTAGCACAAATACCTCATTATTGTTGTTGTATCACTCAAGACCTTGCTTACCATGGTGACAGGATGCCAAAGGCCAAAAATAAGTGGACACACTAAGATGTCTTATGAATGGAAGCATTCTTTTTTGTAAACATTTCTTGATGTAAATTTCGGTATTTATAGAGACCTGTGTAACAAATGTTTGGCTTCTTTTGCCGCAACTGCATATTGCTTGCCATACCAAGAACTTTTTGGGAAATTTTGTCTGCTTTTGGGTCCTAAAATTTTCTTTAACATTCCCTCGAGCATCAGCAACATCAAAATTTTTAACCCGGAAGCTGTGAAAAATCTGCCAGAACATACGTTTCGTCATCCATTATGCGACAGGAATATTTTTTTTTATAAAATTTGACTTCAATTTCCGTGCTCTGTTTTTGGTCTCTAAATTTTGAGCAGCGTACCACATTGGTTGAAGAGTGGCCGAAATTCATTTCAGATATCTGAGCATTATGATTCCGTAATATTAGACTGATATATTTATTATTGGTTTGGACAGACACGCTCGTAGTTCATATATGTTCGCTTGTTTAAAATGGCATGCAAATTTCCTGAATATTCAATCTTTTGGTACAATCACAGTAAACTTACTATTTGACTTTATTTGGAATAGATTTTGCAAAAATAAGAGCATCTGAATAATAATTTGGTCTTTATGTTCCATTCAGAGTGTACTATATTTTAAAAAAATAATAAGTTCTTTCGAAACATTGTCGTCCAAAATATAGAACGAAATAAAGGCATATCGTACGTGACATAAAACGGAAGTAATTTTGAGGTCCATGTAGAAATATGCGAAAATTTGCGAATCGTGAATGGCGTAATGCTTTCTTTTAATTTCTTACACTAAACCAATTATTTTTACTTTACAATCCGCCATATTTAAATAAAAACAATCTTTAAATGATTTTTTAATAAATAAAATTTAATATTGTACGTGACATACCGTAAGTGACAGATTTTTCTCTTCTAGTAAAACAATACATATTCTGTAAATATATGTATACAAAAACTAAAAATAATAGAAAATATATATTCGGTTTCAATAAACAATTTGACAATAGCAAAAAAAAAAAAAACAATCAGAGTCAAATTCATTTCATACTATATGCTAATTGGGAGCCTAGTTTTCGGGTTTTTGTTTTTTCAGTCGTGGTAGTCATTTTCGTGGAATTGCTCATATGGTAAAGAGCCAATCTGGGTAGAAATAAAATGATATTACCCATATTTACATCCTTTTCTTTCTGTACATGTTCAGGAGATTATGTCTTACCATACTGCTGTCAAATAATTCCGTCCGTCTTGCTCTTATGATTTCCATACCAAGGTATTTATTTGTTTTACTGTTCATACAGTTCTTACCATATAGTAACTTTCATTTATAAATATCTGACTGTCCATTTTTCATGTTGTCTGCTTCAAAATTGCGTTTAAAGCTATTTGCTATTGGTTTCTTTATCAGCATGCCAACCATGCTCTTCATTTTGTTTTGTCCATCTCTTCGTTTTATATTTCTAATTCATAACATGCTTTATGAATTTTCATATTCCATCGATATTTGTTTATGGAATAGTTTTTTGGTAATATTTTTTATTTATTTATTTTTTTTTTTTTGAAATACCAACAGCATGTATAAATAATGAAAATTCTTTTAACGTTTAGTTTTTCTTGTTTTTAAATTTTAAGGTTGCATAACCTTTCTTCTTTCTTTTTTGTACTTTGATGGGTTTTGTTTCTTTTGATTTTATCACAAAACCATGTATATATGTCAATCATAAACAATTTCTTTTCATCAATTTTGGCTTGTTTGAGCAAGATTTCACAGTGTTTGTATACTGTTGGTACCCATGTCTGCTCAAGAATTGATAAATTGTTACAGTAACCACTTTGGATGGTAGAAATGATTTATGATTTTATATTTATGTGTTGAAAATATTAAAACTTAAAGAAAATTAGAAATATTAATTGGTTATGTGAAAAATAAGGACGAGCTGCAAGTCAATATATATAAATAGAGCAACATAAATGATTTATCAGCTCTAAGTATTTAGGAAAACGTTCTCTTCCTTTTAGAGACTATAAAACTTTTAATAATTATACCCTTCACCTTCGTGAGAAGGGTATATATAAGTTTGTCATTCCGTTTGTAATTTCCACAATATAATTTTCCGACCCTATAAAGTATATATATTCTGGATCCTTATAGATAGCGGAGTTGATTTAGCAATGTCCGTCTGTCCGTCTGTTGAAATCAACTTTCTGAAGACCCCAGATATCTTCGGGATCCAAAACTTCAATTATTCTGACAGACATGCTTTCGAGAAGTTTCCTATTTAAAATCGGTTCATAAATAACCGAGATATAAGCAAAAATCCGAGACAACCTCTATTTTTGGCCTATTTTTTTATCTATATCTCGATTACTAAATCATAAATATACACATTATGGATATCTAATGATACATATTTCAAAGTCCATTGCAACGATGTACATATAGTAAGTTGGACCTACAATGGGTCTAAATCGGGGGAAATATTTTTTAATCCGAATTTTTTTTTTCACAAAAAACAGTTTTTTGTCATAATTTTTTTCACTAATAAATTAAAATTTTTTTTTTTTTAAATTAAAAAAAAATTTAAAAAAAAAATTGGAAAAAAAAAATTTTAAAAATTAAAAAACAATTTTTTTTAAAATATAATTTGGTGAAGGGTATATAATATTCGGCAGACCCGAATATAGCACTCTTACTTGTTTTTCAAATAAATTGTTGAAAACTGTTTAAGCCATAGAGAAATATACATAGAGCGGAAACTCTCCTGTCAAAGACCTAACTCAGTTGTCAAAAACCTAAGTGGTGAGGATGTATTAGTATTAGTAAAAAAAACTATGTGAAAACAAAAACAACTCTTGTATGCGTAATTATTTTGAGTACTTTTTTTGTTTGAGTTTTATTCTAGTTTCCGCTCTATGTGTATTCCTCTATGATTTAAGCTTTCTCACATTCGAATACATATATTTTATATATGTGATTCCATATTACAAACTATGGTTATATGGTGAAGGTGTAAACACAGAAATGTCCCTGATTATTGTCTATTTTGAAACTATTCTATTCATTGCCATTTAATACGAATCTAACTTGTCATGTTCATTTAAAAAAAAAAACCTTCAAGATTTACTTTCTTAAACTTTAAACACCATTTTAAACATTATCTATGCAATATATTGTTAAAATTTTCTTATGAAACACATACATAATTGTTGTCAGAACGCGAGTAAAATAAATTAATGTTCTTAAGACACATTAAAAAGTTTCTCAAATTACAAAAAAGTAAAAAAAAACATAATCGAATTTTGCAATTTAGAACAATAAATAAATTTTCATTCGTATGCAAACCAACCCACATTTAAACACAACAAACATGCAATTATTCAAACACTGTCAAACAACTCCCAGTTATTTACATGTTAGTGGGACAAAATCAAACCTGAGCAATAAATATATTTAAATTTTTTTTGTTCTTTTTTTTTTTTTTTAAATAAAAGTCGTGACTACACAATGTTTCAATTAAACTCAGTAGAGAAGTTGTTTTGTTGATACAACATTTTAAAAATTTACATTAAAATTAAGAGATAGTGGAACAAAAAGAAAAAAAAAAAACAACAACAAAAGTGTTTTATGGGCGTATGACAGACAGCAAATGAGAATAGACATGTGAATATAAAGTTGGTGGGACGGTTTGAAACGAACTTCAACTTGTTTCACTGTAGACAATTTGTTAAAGGGAAGTTGTGTAATTAAATGAGTCAGATATGTGGTAGATTGTGCCACTACAGTTAGTAGGTTTATTTTAGAGTAGGGTTTGTTGATGGCTTTTAAATAAAAAGCTGTTTTTTTTTACCAAATTTGTTCAAATTTAATGTTTGTTTACCAAATGTTTTTTTTTTTTTTTGTTTAAAATAAGTCCATATTAAACAAAATGTTATATATATAAGTTTTTACTTAAGCCGATGACTCGTAGGAATTTTAAGGCTCTCAGAACAGCATAACTACAAGGTTTCATGAAGGACCCTGAAATTTAGAGATAATAGTGATATATTTCTTAGACATACTGGAATATATCTAAAGATATTTTCAACGTAGTTAGACTACGTAATCATAAATAGTTAATTGTTATAATTTTAAACATTTTAAAGATAAACAATACCTTAATTCCCAAAAAATAATTCAAAATATTCCAAAAATTTTAATTTTAAGATGTTTGCCCATTAAGACCTCATTTGGACCGAGATTGATAAAACGCTTATATGACATATTCAAAACTAACTACGGTTTATACAATGGAATACCGTTGAGTTCGGCATTTTAGGACAAATTTACTTAATTCGAAATATCTACTTAAAATGGGTTATATATAGTAGATATTTGTATGTCCTCCATCAACAAAGACGGTCCGTTAGTAACGCTTCGAAATACTGAACGCGGACCCATAATGAAATTGTCCTTATGAAATTGTAAGACATTCTAGCCATGTCCATCTGTCTGTTGATAACATGATAGGGCCCAAACGAAAGAAGCTAGCTGCCTACAATTATCCACAAATACTCTGTGTTGTTAAGGTTTGTTTAGTATTGAAAATTATTTCACCTAGTCCCCATACAAATGTCTCCACGGAATATTGTTTGAGCAGTCATAAATTTGTTGATTTTGCTGCAATCTTGATAAAATGTTACACAATTTAGTTATAAGCAATCTGAAATTATATTGCAAAGTACAAGGTTCCCCTCAGAAAATGACTTGAACATTCATAATACATTTTTTCTAGCAAATGTAAAGTTGGAAATAAATACAAAAATTAGGAAAAGTTAATTCCAAAAAAAAAAAAAAAAAAATACAATTAAATTATAGTATTTTTTAGAATTTAGTCCTTAACCCTTTGACGACCACGAGGACACCGGTGTCCCAAAACAAAAATATTGAATAACTAAATAACGAAAAAAGAATGGGTTTAATTTTAATTTTAATTAGTTCATAAACGTGTCTCTTATTAATGTATTTAGATTAAAACAAGTTCGGTTACAGCACTTAGATTTTATTGTCTTTGAAAATTCACAGTTTTATTGGCACTGTGTACAAGAATTGTTCAATAATTAGTATTATGGTCGTGAAAGGGTCCACATTTGATTGGGGTTGGAAAAATAATAATTTTACAATCATAGTATCTAAAACTGTTTTAAAACCAAAGCTGTGGAATTTTAGAACACTTAGGGCCGTTTTCTCATTAGGTGATTATCTTTTTTCCCAGCGAAAAACTGCAGATTAAAGAAATTTGGTTTTCTCAATGTCTCATTTGCTTCTATTCTATCGCAAAGCTAACCCGACCTCATCTGCCAATTATTTATTTATCGTACAGATAAATAACAGCTGACTGCTGTTCATAGTTTTTATGTGTTTGTGTTTTTGTAAACGAAATTAAATAGATTTTATAAAAAAAAAGTTTAATAACATTAATTTGATGGAGGACGAACTCAAATAACATGAGTTCCAAGTGAATGCTGAAAGAGTTTATCATGCCAGCCCTAACTACTTGGCAGACATGGAGGATAATGAATTTTTCAAAAGATTCCGGCTGTCGATGGCGACATTAAACAGCTGATTTATGTAAACATGTTGTCACTTGAAGGCAGGGTTCCCACCTTTCACATCTATTTTGAGAGGTATTGCCAACAGAAAATAATGGTTTTTGTCGGTATATTGAGAAAGCCAAAATTATTAACGGACAGTTTATCGGCCTAATAAATTTATGTCGACATTTAGTAACAGACAGTTTGTCGATACATTGAGAAAACGGGCCTTAAATTAAATTCAATATGCAATTGATCTCTTTCAAACGATTGTAAGTACTATATTATTAAGACAATAAATGGAAAAAACAAGCTATATTCGGCTGTGCCGAATCTTATATACCCTTCACCGAAGTACCATAAATTATAAAAATTTACAAACAAATTTCGGTGAAAAAAATTTGGTCAAAAATTTTGGGATGAAAAAGAATTTAGTGAATAAAATTTTAGTTAAAAAAAAAAAAAAACAATTAAGAGAGCTATATTCGACTGAGCCGAATCTTATATACCCTTCACAAAATTATACTTTAAAACACAAATTTTAAATATGTTTGGTAAGCAAAAGTAAAAAAAAATTTTTTCAAAATTGTTTTAAATTTTTCTTTTCAAAACTTTTACATATTTTTTTTTAAATTTTTTAAAATTATTATTTTTGAATTTTTCTTCAAATTAATTTTTAAATTTAAAAAAAAAAAAAAAAAATAATTTATTAGTGAAAATAAATTTATGACAAAAAAAAAATTGGGATACAAAATATTTTTCACGATTTTGACCCATAGTAGATCCAAGTTACTATAGCTTTATATACATCGTTGCAATGGACTTTAAAATATCTATCATTAGATATCCATATTGTCTATATTAATAACTTAGTAATCCAGATATAGATAATAATATAAAAATAGGCAAAAAATCGGGGTTGTCCCGGTTTTTTCTCAATTTAAAATATCAACTGAATTGGTAGAATTCCCGATACATTGATGTATCAATCATGTTTGTAAGTTATTTAGGGGATTTGGAAAGTTGATTTCAACTGACAGGCGGACATGGCTATATCGACTCCGCTATCTATAACGATCCAGAATATATATACTTTGAGGAGTAGGAAATCAAAAATGTAGAAATTACAAACGGAATGACAAACTTATATATAGCCTTGCCACTCATGGTGAAGGGTATACAAATTGGCGCAAAAAATTTGTTTGAAAAAAAAAAAAAAAAATTGTATCGAAACATATAATTTTGTTGAAAAAAATGTTGGTGGAACAAAAGTTTTGAGATGAACAAATCTCGTGGAAGAAACATTTTGGGATGAAAACAAGTTTTTGTTTGAAAAACTAGTTTTGGTGGGAAAAAATCGATGTGTCGCTGTTTTTTGCCATTTGTGGGCCGATTTTCTCTATTTTGAATAGACACCTAATATGTGACTATGGCGGATATATTGATGAATTAATCATGTATTAAAGTTATTTGGGGCTTGATTTCACTACGACTCCGCTATAAAAAAATTCAAAATTTTTTCCAATATTGTGAAAAAATCCGTACCAAGGTGTGGTAACATTTTTAAATTTGAATTTTCAAACGCACATGTTTTTTGTAAGACTAATCGAGATCATAATATTGTTACGGTTTAACCTTTTTAAAACATTGGTTTATTTCCTTTAAATAAACCGGATACTTTTGATTGCAAATAAAAGCCGTTCAGTAGTTTAAAATTGTAACAACTCTTTATTTATTTAAAATGTACAACAGCAACAGTTTAAATAGTCACTCAGTATTTTTATACACGTTTATCAATTCGCAGAAATGCACACACACCTTATAATGTACAAACTTAAATGTACTTAAATGTTGATGTCAACTCTAATAGCTCCTATGATAAACTCACTCACGACTGCCACCTCTGCCACTATTTATACACACGCCATCTTTCGTTAATCTTCTTCAATGATCTTAACGCACAAACTAGTACATTCGAATTCTAGAGCTTTCGATGTCATTGTTACTTACAAACAATGCTAATAACCGCATGCTATCAACTTTGTTGATAAGTAGAAGCTTCTACTGATGAACGTGTTTATAAACATGATGAATGCTGCAGGCAGTCGTTACAGACCGTTAAATTCAAATGGCTATTGCAAATTCATAACAATTTATTAAAATCTTAAAAATTTGATTAATCACATCAAATTTGCAAGCGTTTGAAAATGTTCCATGTCTGATGTGCCCAGAGTGGGTGGGTAACATAGAAATTCCCCCCCCCCCCCACAATATCGAAAAGTTTTCATATACAAAAAGAAAAAAAAAAGAAAAATGTCGAACAAATTTTTATATAAAACAACAAAGTGTTAATTTAATGTAGTTTACATTTATATACTCAATAGCTCTATTATACTTTAAGACTTAAACTTATTTACAATTCATTTAGATTAATTCTTTAAATTGAACTAAAACATATGGGAAATCCATTCCACTTAGTAGTGGGTTGAATGTATATTTTCGCTGACTTTATAAAAGTTTAGTAAATAAATAAAATATTTTTCTATTTAATGTTAATTAAATTTTAGTAAGCATTGAGATTTAGCAAGCTGGCTGGCCATATGGGAAATTTATTTTGAAAGCGTTTTAAAAGCAATTAATCTTTAATTAGCAGTTATTAGAATGGCATGTGTTAATTTTACAATTATGTCAAATTTAAAATTAAAACATATTAATCATTTAAACACAGATACAGACGGATATGATTACAACAGGAATTGATAAGGGTTAAACAACACAGACAATTGTCTAACAAATTGTTTTTTGCTGTTTTTATGGTAACATCGTTAGCATACCCTTAGCTATAGTTGAACTTCCAAATGTATTGCATACTTTTAGGATGCCTTTTTTATTTTCCTGTTTATTTGCTTTAAAATTCATATAAAATTATAATAAATCCTTAAAAAATCATTGTGGTATATAACTTTAACAACTTTCCTTGCATTTGTGTGTGAGTGGTTAAGTTTTTTTTTTTTTTTTTTTTTTTATTTTGAGTATTTTGTTTGTATTGTTCCATAAAAGTTTGCTGATGAGATTTGATTTAAGTTTATTTTTCTTTTATTTGTTTAGTTATGGTAGCTTAAAAAAAGAGGTTTATAAACATAAATAACACGAGAACAAACTCATAAAACCCAGAATGCGTGGAGTAAAAAACACACCAGACTTGGTTGCAAATTGTTTCACTATTGTAAATTTAATATGGCTGTTGAAGTGTATGCATCAGTGGTTGACATAAAAACAAACGCTAGCATAGCAACAGCAAACATTTGCTTAAAAGACACATATAGTTTTATTAAGGTGACCTCTTTTGTAAGGAGCGAATAAAAACATTATGAGTTTACTCACCATACTTCTAGAAGTTTCGAGTTTTACAAAGTTTTGCAAAGCCAAAGTGTTTGACTTTGACACCCTATTTCTTAGCATGTAATATAACAGCTTATGTCCTCCTGTACGTTTCACTTATAAAAGGTTTTCCAACAAGAGGTCTTATTTTAAATCACCCGGTATTTCGGTAGCTGTCACTTTTGAAGCTTTTATTCTTTGACATTTGAAAAGTATATTATTATCTTGTGATTTAACACCTTGCAACTTCTTCCTGTGGGATCACGTGAAAGATAAGATCTACGCCAACAGCCCAGCGTCGATTCAAGACCTCAATGAACCTATGGAAAATTTCATGAAAAGGATATGGTCCTGTAAGCGAGGTCGTGGTGGCCATTTGGCTCATGTTGTTTTTCATTATTAACGGCATACCATCCTCTTTAATATGAAATAAACATCCGATCATTTATCTCAAAAAATGCCAGTTTTCTTTGAATACCAAAATAACACCTGTTGTTTGAAACCCCTTTTCATAATTTTGCAATCGGACCAGCAGTAGCTTAAAAGTTTCCTAGTTATTACCTATCTGTACACTGGTGAGTTGCATGAAAAGCTTTTTACGTTTTTCAAATTTACTGCTAATGAATAATAATTAGCTATTTTGGTATCATACGAAATATGCATAAAAAATCATAGCAAAAATGTTTAAGAAAGTCTAAGAATTTCAGAATTTATCAGAAATTTCTTTCATTTCAAAAACCTCAAATAGAAAACAATAATTGTTTAATATTCCTTTGGAACAGGTGCAACAGGTCAGAAAACAATCTTGGAAATGAATTTAAAAATTAAAGTAAAGTTTCTTTTTTGAGGCCAGCCTAATGAACAACCATTTGATTATTTTAAAAATAAAAAAAAATAAAAATGTTTCTGATGTAAGTTGAGTTTAAAGTATAATACATTAAAATTATTATTTTTTATGCTTTTCCTACTACTTTTAAGATTACTCTCTCTCTCTCTTTGGCTGTAGTCATCAAATTTTATAAGTCATATGACTTTTTGAACTTTGTATGTATTTTTTTTTTACTTTATAAGTGTTTGTGTAAATACTTATTCCATAAAAATCATGACAAACGAGGAGTTTCATATTAAAATTAGAGGTATATTAAATTGAGAATAAAAAGTAGAATCAATGAAAACTGTAGGAAAGAACTGTGTAGTTCAAATGAACAATTACCTAACGAAAATTTAATGTTGACTTCTAGCAATTTATAAGTTATTACTTTGTTCTTATTCGAACTACTTACAAGTAATGGCTTTAATAACTCATTGATATTTAGGTGTCCCAGAAGCCTTTATCAGCATAATCTGAACGTGCTCATGCAAATGGCTTGTAAAGAAGCAGTTATACATCTAATAATAAATAAGTGCTTATGCAACCACTTCCTAGTAATGCAGAAAGTATGCGGTCTTTATTAAAACTCATTTTATTCAGTAATTGAAAGACATAACCAATGAATTTTTGGAATGAATACAAAACTGCCCACATAAATATGTATTGTCATAAGCCTTTTTCTCTTGATTGTTACATATCCACTATTCTATTGTCTGTGTATACTGTATAAGTACACAAAGGACTAACTATGTAGCTGTCTACCAGAAATCATATAAGATTTTATGTGTGCTTATACATAACTGGGTTGCTTAGTTTGTTTATATTTATCTATTGTAACATTTATTTTCCTACACTCTATGTGTAAGTATTTCAGTAGTTATTCGAAATTGTTTTAGTTTCTTCATTTTTTTCATATATATATTATTTTAAAGTACAGTAGTTACTTCTGGTATTACCCTCAAGACTCTAGAGTAAACCAACATGTGGTGAGGTGTCCTATAAAAATATACAATACATACATAAACTTGCATTTGTTTCCTTTTTTTATTTATTTTTTTGTTCTACCATATTTATTTACTATTCTGGCAACAACTCCTTGGGGACAAAGTGGGCTTATGGTTAAATAAAGGCTTGAGTCCTAATGCCTGCAAACAACGCAGAACACACGCAGCGTCTCTGCAATACAAACAAAGGTGTCATTTGGAAAATATGGTGCACTGCTGCTGTTGTGTATTTCTGTAGTGATTTCTTTTTTTTTCTCTAGTCATTTGTCTGTTTCCTTTGGCAGTTTATTCATTGTTTTTATTTCTTCCGCAGTATTAGATTTATAACAGTTTTAAATATTAATAATCTAAGAGGAATTTGTTGAAGTAAAGAAAATGTTTAAGTTTTATCATGAACATGATTGCTGAGATGTACAGAAATAAAGAAATGTATAAAAAATGTATAAGTGCATAGGAAATTTAAAAGGAATGAAATTAAATTCCAAGGTATAATGTAAAAACAAAATAAGCTATAAAAAAATAACCAACATACATATTTTGAAACATAATTTTTTTTTTGATATAGACTACGATTTAGACAATGATTTAGACTGTGATTCAGATAATGATTTAGACCATTAATTAGACTATAATTTAGACTATGAATAGACTATGATTTAGACTGTGAATAGACTACGATTTATACTATGATCTCGACTATGATTTAGACTATGATTTAGACTATAATTTAGACTATGAATAGACTATGATTTAGACTATGATTTAGAATATGATTAGACTATGAATAGACTATGATTTAGACTACGATTTAGACTATGATTTAGACTATGATTTAGACTATGATTTAGACTATGATTTAGACTATAATTTAGACTATGAATAGACTATGATTTAGACTATGATTTAGAATATGATTAGACTATGAATAGACTATGATTTAGACTACGATTTAGACTATGATTTAGACTATGATTTAGACTATGATTTAGACTATGATTTAGACTACGATTTAGACTATGATTTAGACTATTATTTAGACTATGATTTATAATATGATTTAGACTATGATTTAGATTATGATTTAGACTATGATTTAGACTATAATTTAGACTATGTATAGACTATGAAGTAGACTATGAATAGACTATGATTTAGACTATGATCTAGACTACGATTTAGACTATAATTTAGACTATGATTAGACAATGAATAGACTATGATTTAGAATATGAATAGACTATGATTTAGACTATGATTTATACTATAATTTAGACTATGATTAGACTATGAATAGACTATGATTTAGACTACGATTTAGACTATAATTTAGACTATGATTTAGACTATGAATAGACTATGATTTAGACTACGATTTAGACTATGATTTAGACTATGATTTAGACTATGATTTAGACTATAATTTAGACTATCATTAGACTATGAATAGACTATGATTTAGACTACGATTAGACTATGATTTAGACTATGATTTAGACTATGATTTAGACTATGATTTAGACTATGATTTAGACTATGATTTAGACTATCATTAGACTATGAATAGACTATGATTTAGACTACGATTAGACTATGATTTAGACTACGATTTAGACTATGATTTAGACTACGATTTAGACTATGATTTAGACTATGATTTAGACTATGATTTAGACTATGATTTAGACTATGATTTAGACTATGATTTAGACTATGATTTAGACTATGATTTAGACTATTATTTAGACTATGATTTATAATATGATTTAGACTATGAATAGACTATGATTTAGACTACGATTTAGACTATGATTTAGACTATGATTTAGACTATGAATAGACTATGATTTAGACTACGATTTAGACTATGATTTAGACTATGATTTAGACTATGATTTAGACTATAATTTAGACTATCATTAGACTATGAATAGACTATGATTTAGACTACGATTAGACTATGATTTAGACTACGATTTAGACTATGATTTAGACTATGATTTAGACTATGATTTAGACTATGATTTAGACTATGATTTAGACTATGATTTAGACTATGATTTAGACTATGATTTAGAATATGATTTAGACTATGATTTAGACTATCATTAGACTATGAATAGACTATGATTTAGACTACGATTAGACTATGATTTAGACTACGATTTAGACTATGATTTAGACTATGATTTAGACTATGATTTAGACTATGATTTAGACTATGATTTAGACTATGATTTAGACTATGATTTAGACTATGATTTAGACTATGATGTAGACTATAATTTAGATTAAGATTTAGACTACGATTTAGACTATAATTTAGACTATGATTGGACAATGAATAGACTATGATTTAGAATATGAATAGACTATGATTTAGACTATGATTTAGACTACGATTTAGACTATAATTTAGACTATGATTAGACAATGAATAGACTATGATTTAGAATATGAATAGACTATGATTTAGACTATGATTTATACTATAATTTAGACTATGATTAGACTATGTATAGACTATGATTTAGACTATGATGTAGACTACGATTTAGACTATAATTTAGACTATGATTTAGACTATGAATAGACTATAATTTAGACTACGATTTAGACTATGATTTAGACTATGATTTAGACTATGATTTAGACTATAATTTAGACTATGATTTAGACTATAATTTATACTATCATTAGACTATGAATAGACTATGATTTAGACTACGATTAGACTATGATTTAGACTATGATTTAGACTATGATTTAGACTATGATATAGACTATGATTTAGACTATGATTTAGACTATGATTTAGACTATGATTTAGATTATGATTTAGACTGTGATTCAGATAATGATTTAGACCATTAATTAGACTATAATTTAGACTATGAACAGACTATGGTTTAGACTATGAATAGACTATGATTTAGACTATGAATAGACTATGATTTAGACTGTGAATAGACTACGATTTATACTATGATCTAGACTATGATTTAGACTATGATTTAGACTATGATTTAGGCTATGGTTTAGACTATTATTTAGACTATAATTTAGACTATGAATAGACTATGCTTTAGACTGTGAATTAGACTATGCTTAGACTATGATATAGAATATGATGTAGACTATGATTTAGACTACGATTTAGACTATGATTAGACTATGAGTAGACTATGATTTAGACTACGATTTAGACTATGATTTAAACTATGATTTAGACTATGATTTAGACTATGATTTAGACTATGATTTAGACTGTGATTTAGACTATGATTTAGACTATGATTTAGACTATGATTTAGACTATGAATAGACTATGAAGAGACTAAGATTTAGCTATGAATAGACTATGATTTAGACTATGATTAAGACAATGATTTGGACTATGATTTAGATTTAGAGTTTGATTTAGAATATGATTTAGATAATGTTTTAGACTGTGGTTTGGATTATAACTTATATTATGATTTAGACAATGATTTTGACTATGGCTAGACTATGTTTGAATGAAAACCATCTTAATTTATGAACGTGAAAATATATTTCACTTTAAATAACTAAGAGTTTCCTCCCCGCATTCCAACTTCGGTCTTTTAGTCATTACTTACTTGTTAATTTAAAATTTTATCAAGCTTTAATTCTTTGAATTTTTATTATTGAAAATATAAAAAGTACTTTATTAACTTATTCTATAAAATAAGGTTAATATTATGAACTATTCACACGCAATGGCTGGCTAAGTTTAAAACTGTTAAACTGACATTGACCTTGTTAAAAGCACTTAAAGTAACATTAAATTTTCTACATAAAAGGACTTTATCTCTTAAAAAATACTCTTGGCATAAAATGCTCTTAAAATGTTAGCAAGCTATGTTACTTTAACATTATGTTAAAGAATTGCTCTTTTCAAAAGTAATGTTGCTTACAATTACAGTGAGAAAGGACTTTTTAACATTATTACTTATATCTAATTCATAAAATACGAGTACTTGTAGGTAAGTAGATGCACGTTTTTGTTTCATAACATTCTGTTAATAATGTATTATTTGTTTGTTGATTATTTTCAATTACCTAGAAACAAGAAATGTAGCTTGTCTTTTTGTGTGTATTTTTTTTGTTGGTTTTAACAAAAATTTTAAATTAGGTAAATTGTATAATTATTTCAAAAGAAAAACATATGAATACACACATTCACACATATTTACTTAAATAACAGAATTTATTTAACCAAAGTTCTTGCTTCATTTCTTTAATATCTTTCCAAAGTTTGGCCTACTTTCAGGCGAATAATTGAAAACGTATTCTTTTGCCTTAATGTTTGCTAAATATAACACGTTTTAATATAACCATCATGAATATAAGTGTGTACTTTTTGTTATCTATCATAAATGAAATTGTCTCTCTGTTCTTAAGATTTTATTTTTATAGTCTTTGTGTCATTATAATTGCGTAATACTTTCTGGTAATATTACAGGCATTACAATGCTAGTACATAATTATTTTCCTTTTGTTTATGCTTTTTATGAGTTACCAGCCAGTCCTTATTGTATTGTACATTTAACATTTATAACTGAATAAAATATAAATATAGATGAAAACATGAACATAATCATATAAATTACAAGTGTGTTCTAGCTAGTACTTGTATCTGTGACTTCCTCAAGCAGGACTATTTGTGCGGGACTATTTGCGTGACAATATTTGTGTGTATTAGTTGTGAAAATTACTGTGTGTGTGTTTTGTTTTAAAAGTTACTTAAAATTTATAGACTTTTTGTTTTCTTTGTTTGTGTGCTTGTGTTTGAGGGAGTAAGAGTTTTTAAAACAGTAAAAATAAAGTAAGACAAAACAGAAAAATTGAACATTAATGGGGGCAAAAGTTTTGATTTCTCTCGCGTGTAAATTACAAGCATTAAGGTTCAACAATAAAAATCTTTACGATACATATGCGTTTAGATAAAAAAGTGTTTATTTAATGATTGTAGTGCTTATCCATGTGCCAATGAACACACCAGGACACACCAAAGGGAAGAACAACCATAAAGATTTGTGGCTGAGAAAATTGTAAACGATTTTTGCTCTTGGCATTAAAAATTAATTGGGATTTGTTCATAAAAATTGCTGTTAATCAGTGTTTGGCTGTATCGATCTGCTGTTTCAATATGTAATGTCTTATTTTAATTAGAGAAACTGAAACAATGTATAAGGATTTATAATTTTGGATAATAATTATATTAGTTTTTCTAGTCATAGTCTAGTCATAGTCTAGTCATAGTCTAGTCATAGTCTAGTCATAGTCTAGTCATAGTCTAGTCATAGTCTAGTCATAGTCTAGTCATAGTCTAGTCATAGTCTAGTCATAGTCTAGTCATAGTCTAGTCATAGTCTAGTCATAGTCTAGTCATAGTCTAGTCATAGTCTAGTCATAGTCTAGTCATAGTCCAGTCATAGTCTAGTCATAGTCTAGTCATAGTCTAGTCATAGTCTAGTCATAGTCTAGTCATAGTCTAGTCATAGTCTAGTCATAGTCTAGTCATAGTCTAGTCATAGTCTAGTCATAGTCTAGTCATAGTCTAGTCATAGTCTAGTCATAGTCTAGTCATAGTCTAGTCATAGTCTAGTCATAGTCTAGTCATAGTCTAGTCATAGTCTAGTCATAGTCTAGTCATAGTCTAGTCATAGTCTAGTCATAGTCTAGTCATAGTCTAGTCATAGTCTAGTCATAGTCTAGTCATAGTCTAGTCATAGTCTAGTCATAGTCTAGTCATAGTCTAGTCATAGTCTAGTCATAGTCTAGTCATAGTCTAGTCATAGTCTAGTCATAGTCTAGTCATAGTCTAGTCATAGTCTAGTCATAGTCTAGTCATAGTCTAGTCATAGTCTAGTCATAGTCTAGTCATAGTCTAGTCATAGTCTAGTCATAGTCTAGTCATAGTCTAGTCATAGTCTAGTCATAGTCTAGTCATAGTCTAGTCATAGTCTAGTCATAGTCTAGTCATAGTCTAGTCATAGTCTAGTCATAGTCTAGTCATAGTCTAGTCATAGTCTAGTCATAGTCTAGTCATAGTCTAGTCATAGTCTAGTCATAGTCTAGTCATAGTCTAGTCATAGTCTAGTCATAGTCTAGTCATAGTCTAGTCATAGTCTAGTCATAGTCTAGTCATAGTCTAGTCATAGTCTAGTCATAGTCTAGTCATAGTCTAGTCATAGTCTAGTCATAGTCTAGTCATAGTCTAGTCATAGTCTAGTCATAGTCTAGTCATAGTCTAGTCATAGTCTAGTCATAGTCTAGTCATAGTCTAGTCATAGTCTAGTCATAGTCTAGTCATAGTCTAGTCATAGTCTAGTCATAGTCTAGTCATAGTCTAGTCATAGTCTAGTCATAGTCTAGTCATAGTCTAGTCATAGTCTAGTCATAGTCTAGTCATAGTCTAGTCATAGTCTAGTCATAGTCTAGTCATAGTCTAGTCATAGTCTAGTCATAGTCTAGTCATAGTCTAGTCATAGTCTAGTCATAGTCTAGTCATAGTCTAGTCATAGTCTAGTCATAGTCTAGTCATAGTCTAGTCATAGTCTAGTCATAGTCTAGTCATAGTCTAGTCATAGTCTAGTCATAGTCTAGTCATAGTCTAGTCATAGTCTAGTCATAGTCTAGTCATAGTCTAGTCATAGTCTAGTCATAGTCTAGTCATAGTCTAGTCATAGTCTAGTCATAGTCTAGTCATAGTCTAGTCATAGTCTAGTCATTGTCTAGTCATAGTCTAGTCATAGTCTAGTCATAGTCTAGTCATAGTCTAGTCATAGTCTAGTCATAGTCTAGTCATAGTCTAGTCATAGTCTAGTCATAGTCTAGTCATAGTCTAGTCATAGTCTAGTCATAGTCTAGTCATAGTCTAGTCATAGTCTAGTCATAGTCTAGTCATAGTCTAGTCATAGTCTAGTCATAGTCTAGTCATAGTCTAGTCATAGTCTAGTCATAGTCTAGTCATAGTCTAGTCATAGTCTAGTCATAGTCTAGTCATAGTCTAGTCATAGTCTAGTCATAGTCTAGTCATAGTCTAGTCATAGTCTAGTCATAGTCTAGTCATAGTCTAGTCATAGTCTAGTCATAGTCTAGTCATAGTCTAGTCATAGTCTAGTCATAGTCTAGTCATAGTCTAGTCATAGTCTAGTCATAGTCTAGTCATAGTCTAGTCATAGTCTAGTCATAGTCTAGTCATAGTCTAGTCATAGTCTAGTCATAGTCTAGTCATAGTCTAGTCATAGTCTAGTCATAGTCTAGTCATAGTCTAGTCATAGTCTAGTCATAGTCTAGTCATAGACTAGTCATAGTCTAGTCATAGTCTAGTCATAGTCTAGTCATAGTCTAGTCATAGTCTAGTCATAGTCTAGTCATAGTCTAGTCATAGTCTAGTCATAGTCTAGTCATAGTCTAGTCATAGTCTAGTCATAGTCTAGTCATAGTCTAGTCATAGTCTAGTCATAGTCTAGTCATAGTCTAGTCATAGTCTAGTCATAGTCTAGTCATAGTCTAGTCATAGTCTAGTCATAGTCTAGTCATAGTCTAGTCATAGTCTAGTCATAGTCTAGTCATAGTCTAGTCATAGTCTAGTCATAGTCTAGTCATAGTCTAGTCATAGTCTAGTCATAGTCTAGTCATAGTCTAGTCATAGTCTAGTCATAGTCTAGTCATAGTCTAGTCATAGTCTAGTCATAGTCTAGTCATAGTCTAGTCATAGTCTAGTCATAGTCTAGTCATAGTCTAGTCATAGTCTAGTCATAGTCTAGTCATAGTCTAGTCATAGTCTAGTCATAGTCTAGTCATAGTCTAGTCATAGTCTAGTCATAGTCTAGTCATAGTCTAGTCATAGTCTAGTCATAGTCTAGTCATAGTCTAGTCATAGTCTAGTCATAGTCTAGTCATAGTCTAGTCATAGTCTAGTCATAGTCTGGTCATAGTCTAGTCATAATTCACAGTGTAATTATTTGTTCGTCCGTCTATCCACATTCACAATCAATCACCAATTTCATGTATATTTTTACAAGAATTTAAACTCTTTAAAATCATCCTATGGTCTGTTTTCCTAATCCTTCTTAAGTATTATTTTCATCTAAGCCTGAAAGATTTTCTTCTTAACAATTTGAAATAAAAGTATTTCTGATAAATATTTATCAAGTAAAAAATCTTTATATTTTATTGTACACATTCCCAGCGCTCCAATCAATTCCTTCATGCATAGTTCAAAAACATGCGTGAACTCTTAGAAAAATCAATGGTCTTTAAATGAGGCGAATCAAATCGTAGTACACGAGTAGGGCACTGAACACAAAAATAAACAAAGAAAAATATTAGTTAGTTGTCTTTTAGACTATTTTATTGTTTGCTAAAAAAAACAAGGCAAGACAAAAAAATAAATAAAAAATTATCTTATAAATACACATCATAAATTTACATTTTTTTTTTATATTTGTTGTGTCTTTTAAAATATGTACTAGGAAAGTTTAAATATAGGAAGTTGTTAAACAATTTTTGTTTAAATTAACTAAAATGTTTATGTATTATAGTTATATGGAATATACATACATTGTTAACTTGATGTTGTTTAAAACACTGAGAAGTTTATATTTGTATGTCACTTGAAAAACATAGTTGTCATTGTAAAGGAATTTTTTAAAAATATCCTCAAGTACTTTAAGTATGTAAAGAAAGACGTTTGGTATGCTTTAAGGTTTGGAAGTAATTTTTCATGTAAATAAGTACGAGTTTATGGAGAAAAATTAAATAAAATAGTAGATTTGTTATATGATAAAAATAGGAATTTAAACATTAGGGTGGCTGTTATTATTAAGAAATTGTTCTACGTCTTCTAGAAACAAAATACTGAAAATTTTAGCAAAATCGGAGAAAGTGTAGAGGTTGCACATTTTATTTGTAGTTTAGATCTTGGGAGCTTTGAAAATACAAAAAGTGCAAAATGAGGGCCACCCTACTTGCGTATTATATACCTATACGAAGTTGAATAAAATAGTAAATTTACTACTTACATGATTGAAACCCAGGCATGCTGAGTTCAAACCTCCTTTATATCCTATATATAGGAAATGTAGGAAGTTTGAACCCAACCATTCATGGTGAAGGTTATAAAAATACCAAATTAGAAGGACCTTACTATTTGTTAGCATATACAAGTCATAAGAGATTAAATAAACATTTGCTGAAATAAGAGACCTATAGATTATAAATTTGCAGGTTTTTCTCCAAAATTAAATAAGTGGAAAGAAGCTATTCTAATGCAGTAGGGTGGGTCAATTAGTTCGTGACATTGTGAATGAAACAAATCATTTTATCAACATTGTCTCCTTTGAGCACTATTTTTTCCAAAAATTAAGATTTGTCGAGGTCTTTAAAATAGCTATTTCTGTGTGAGATAATTTCTTCATTGGTGTCAAATCCCTTTTCGTGGAGTCATTTCTTCTGATTTGGGAACAAGAAATAGTAACTCGGCGCTAAATCCGAAGAATAGGGGGAAGAGACGGCATTTTGTAGCCTAATTCATGGATTTTAGACATGGAAATTGCACAAGTGAGTACCGTTGCATTATCCTGCTGAAAAATATTTTTTTTTTGCCAAATGCGATCGCTTTTTTTAAATCCTTATTTAATTGATCCAATAAGTTGGCATATATGACCGCGTGCATCCAAAAAAACGGTCGTCATAATTTTATATGCGCCATTGATAGCTTTACCTTTTTAAAGGTAGTCAATGTTGATTATACCGCATACATCCCCAAAAATGGTCGCCAAGACTTTGTTGGCTGACAAATCCACCATGGCCTTCTTTAACATCGATTCATCCGTAGAACAGGGCGGATTAGGGAGCTATTCGTAGCCCAATTCATTGATTTTTGCTATGCAAACTGCACAAGTGAGCGGCCTTGCATTGTACTGTTGAAAAATACCTTTTTTCTTGGCCCAATAAGTTGGCATAGTATTGGCCATTGATTGTTTTTCCCTTTTGAAGGTAGTATATGTGGATTATAGATGCCAAAAAACCGGTCGCCATGACTTTATTGGCTGACAAATCCACCTTGGTCTTCTTTGACATCGATTCAATCCGAGAAACCCACTGTTTTCACTGCTCTGGTGTGTTGTGGTGGATACACATTTCGTTCACGGCTACGAAACGATGCAAAAACTCTTCCATATCTTGCAATGTTGTCACACGATTGCCTTTGTGGTCGATTGTGAGCCAATGCGGCACCCATCTAGCGTAAAGCTTTCTCATACCGAAGTGATCATTCAAAATTGAAACCACTGAGCCATTGAGATGCCTATGGCTTCAACAATCTCTAGCACTTTTAATCTCCGGTCGGCCAAGCTAATATCGTGAATTTTTTCAATCGTTTCGGGTGTGGAGACCTAAATTGGTTGTTCAGAAAGTTCGGCATCTTCGTGCTTGCACTTTTTTACTATTGAACTTGCTGGTGCAGAGTTCCCATAGTATTTAACTAAGCTTAGCCTTGGTGTGAGTTATGATTTTTTCCCCCAAAAATTAATGCTTAATGAGCCCACGAAATTCTCATTTTTCCATTTTCTCCTCCAGTCACGAGGTAGTCTGCTATCAATGGCTGTCAAACACAAACTACATGAAGCAGCTTGTTTAAATTTTGACAGGAGACAACTGACAGATGCCTGTTGGCATCAGCAGTGTGGCTCTTTCATCCTAATCCTTTAAATTAAAATTTTCCCTGAAATATTCTTTAAAAACTTACTAATTTAAATCCCTTAAGCTTTTGAACAACATTAAAGTTCCTTGTGTTTCTTTAAAATTTACAAATGTTTTTTACCATTTTCATAAATATTTATTTTTAAACATTTTTCTTATATAAAATTTCGCATAACATTAACTAAAACAAAAATATGTACAACATTATTTCGTATTATGTTTTCATCATTTATTTAAACGTTACTCGTTCTGTTTTTTTTTTCTTTTTTTTGCTATTTAATTTTATATATTTTTCTTTGTCTCCCTAGTTTTTGTGCTTGTTTTTTACTACAATTTATTTTAATTTTTATAATTTGTTCCCGCTTTTTTCATGTTATAACAATTTTATTCAAATGTGTTAAACTGATACATTTGTCAGAAAATTTCTTAAGTGTCCTTTAGTTGTTGTTAAAACAATCTGTATAAATTTAAAAAGAAAAAAATTATTCAAGCTTTCAGAAAATTTAATGTTAAATTGTTGCTGTGATTATTGCTTCTTCATTTTAGTACAGCAGGATGTAAAGATGTTGGTTTTCCTGTTCCTGTTTAAAAAAAAGGTGTGTGTGGGTTTGTGTGTGTGTTGAGCTCTAAAGGATATATACTTATGTGTGTGTGATTTTGTTGTAAACTTTTGCTTTAAGTTTTCACCTTTACTCTGAGGTTTTAGGTAAATTTTAATTGACTATAGCATTTTACAAAAGCTTAATTTTTTGTTTCTTCTGTTAAAATATTTTCAAAGTTTTAATCAGTTTTAAAGAATAAAAGCAATTAAAATAAATTATTTTCAATTTACTTTCAATGTAGTAGTATTAAAGTAATCTGTAAAAGATCTTAAATGTTAGCCTAAAGCAAGAAACTTGATCTTTTGTAAATTTTTGAAATAAAATCCTTTTGAAATCCTGTTAAAAGTTTAATTTCTTTTAAATAAATATTTACACTTGACAACTCAATAAAAGAAACTTTAGAAAAATTGTACATTTCCTGCATTTGGTTTAAAATATTCATATACACCATATAACATACATATGAACATATTTTGCAATTTTTGTCATTTTTTCTCTCTATCTCTTAGTTTGGTAATTCTTTCTATATATGTATATATTTGATTTCAGGGTGTTGACAGAAATAAAAATGAAATAAAAACATTATATAAATAAGATAACAATAAAAATACAATACTAAAATCATATTCTTTTTAATAAAAATGCAAAATAATCCTTTTCCCAAGAAAAGGACAAAAATAAAAAACAACAAAATATTCTTAATGAGAATTTGCAAAATTCTTATTTAAATAGATATGATTTGTTTACCTTGTAAGGTTGGTTACAAAAATAAAATAGAAGAAACTAAAGTTATTTATATATAAAAATAAGTTAAAAATATCAAGGTATTGAAATATTTGACCACAAAAGTTATCTAAGATAAGATTATACAAAAGATCATTTTACTCCCACTTCATGAAGACCAAGAATTGGAGGCATTACTCCATAAAGATTGTTGACAAAAGCTTGCAAAATCATCAGAGCTTGTAAAATCAGCAATTTCAAAATGTTTGCATTTAGCAGGATTCATTCAAAAGCTGGAAAATTGGTTACCATACAAATTGAAACTGAGAGACCTTGAAATACGATTTAATATATGCAGAAATATTTTTAAAGACATACAAGTTATGTCCAAATAATAAATAAATCCTAGGTTTTTTTCGAAGATACATGAAATAATTGTTAACTACAAATATGACAGAAAAATTGTCGCGTGCTAAATAATACTAATACATACATATTTATACAAAAAACTATTAACGAAAATATTTCACCATTAAAACTATAATAGAAAGCCACTTTAAAAATAACTAAGAGACTAAAAGACAACTAATTTTAAATATTTTTAGGTAAGTAAAATTAAAAAAAAAAAAATATATTTCAAAATTAAAAAAAAAAAAAATTTTTCAACATTTAAAATATATAGATTTCTTGGTAATTATTTGAACTTCTTATTTTATATAATTTGAAAGTAAGCCGAATTAAAAAGTTACTTTCAAATTATTTAATTTTTTTTTTTTTTTAATTTTTTTGCAAATTTTTTACAAATTTTATTTTAAATTTTTTAGTGAAAAAAAAAATTATGACAAGAAGTGAGAGAGCTATATTCCGAATCTTATACAGTCCCCGAAATAAAGATAGGTTCATAGGTAAAATTTAAAAATAAATAAATTTTCATACTTTAAATTAAAGAAAAATGTTATAAACCATATGTTTTTTATTTAAATTCAATGTTTGTACAAGATTAATTAAGTTACTAGCTAAAACCATAATGTTAACGAAAAAAAAATAAAAAAAATTCAAATATAGGTGCGAAATAATGATAGGTTCACCTTTAGTATCGCGAAAAAAAACAAATTTTCCTTAAAATTAATAATTAATGTTTCCTCCTTTATTTTTTATCACTTCAAATATGCGATTGTTCATCGAATTTATAAGTTTTTTTAAAGTTTCCTGGGAAATATTTGCCAATTCCGTCCGAATCGCATCTTTCAGCTCATTTACGCCAGAAAATTGCTTACCATTAGCATAAACTTTGCGCGCCAGAATGCCCCATAAATTCTCTATCGGGTTTAAATCGGGACTTCTGGCTGGCCAGTCCAGAACATCAATATTTTTTGATCTGAACCACTCTTTAGTAGAACGGGATGTGTGAATGGCTGCATTATCTTGTTAAAAAATTAAGTTATTTCCCATTAAATCTTCCCCGTGTTCAATCAAAGAAATTTCCAGCATTTCACAGTAATTTTCTGAGGTCATCCTTGTAGAAATCCATGCCAAAGGGAGCTTCCCTTTGATGGAAAAACCTCCCCAAATCATTAAAGAACCCCCACCAAAATTTCTACTCATTCGAACCTCTTTCTCCTTTTGTAAATCATGCCAGTAATATTGGAAACCATCTGGACCATCTAAGTTGAATTTCTTCTCATCACTAAATAAAACTTTTTCCCACTTGTCGCCGAAATCCATATGACTTTTTGCCCATAAAAGTCGTTTTTCTTTATGTTCTTTGGAAAGTACTGGGCGCGCCATCCTTTTGGTGTATTGAAAGCGTTTTGAGTTACGCAACACTTGTTGAACTCTTCTGGTACTCACTGAGGTTCAGGCGCGCTTTAATTTCTGGAGCAAATAAGTTTTCCCTTGTGCCACTCGCATTATCATCGATTTTTGGCGTTGAGTTAGCTTTGGTTTTGGGCCGCGACTTTTCTTTGTCCCATAATTTTCCTTTAATTTCAAAAAGTTGTTTACAACATTAAGAGATCTTCCAATCTTTTTTGCAATTTGGCGATTTGAAAGCTTTTGATCTTTATAAGCCAATATTTTTCCACGTTCTTCGGCTGATAAAGATTTTGCACGACCCATTTAAAAAAAAAACATAAAAAAGTGGAAACCTAAAGTTTTTAAGCTGTTAAAAAGCTGTTTTAGAAGCTTGAAAAGCAATAAACGATGCAAAAAATGCAATTTTACCTGTACTCTAATAAAGAATCGTCTAGAATAATCACTGAACTTATATTTATTTCGCTCTAATTTTGCTTTAAAAATGGTATATTTTTATTTTTTTTAACTATAGCAAAAGACCGACCAAAAAATTATAACGGAATATATAGAGATTTGACATATAAATACACAGACCCAAAAAATGTGATAAAAATTAGTTACACTTAGAAAAAAATGGGAAAAAATATGTGAACCTATCTTTATTTCGGCGACTGTATATTATATTTAAATTATATTTAAAAATACTAATATTCAAAATTGTTTTTCAAAATTTGAAAAAATTTTTTTTTTTCAAAATATTAAAAAAAAATTTTTTTTAATTTTTTCAAAATTTTTTTTTTTAATTTTTTTTAAATTTATTAGTGAAAAAAAATTAATACAAAAAAATTTTTTTGGTAAAAAAAATTCGGGCTAAAAAATATTTTTCCCGATTTTGACCTATTGTAGGTCCAAATTACTATAGCCTTCATCGTTGCAATGGACTTTGAAATATCTACCATTAGATATTCATATTGTCTATATTAATGACTTCGTAATCCAGATATAGATCAAAAATAGGCAAACAATCTAGGTTGTCCCGGTTTTATCCGTTTATCTCCGCCATTTGTGAGCCGATTTTCTCGATTTCAAATAGCAAACAAGATGGACATGGCTATATCAACTTCACTATCTATAATGATCCAAATGAAAAATGTAGAAATTACAAACAGAATGACAAACTTATATACCCTTGCCACTCATAGTGAAGGGTATAAAATTCGTCTAAAAAGATTTATTTTTTTTGTAGCGTTCTGGACCTTATGTTTACTGCTAATATCTTAGAAACAACAAAGAAACAAAAATTGTTAAAATTTCTTGATTTTTTCAACTGCAAATGTCCCTTCTTGATCAGGAAAGCTTCCATGTAAAGGGGTTCCCAACAAGATATGTTATTTTGGTATTCAAAGCAAAATTAAATTTTATGAGATAAATGATCGGATGTTTATTTCATAATAAAGGGGAAGGTATGACATTAATAATGAAAAACAACATCAGCCAAATGGCCACCACGACCACGCTTACAGGATTATATCCTTTTTATGAAATCTTCCATAACAAAATCGCAAATTGGCTGCCATATGTCCTCAATAGCCTCACGTATTCTGTCTTTGAGGTCTTGAATCGACGCTGGGCTGTTGTCGCAAGGTGTTAAATCACAAGATATCGGTGGTCAATTGTGATCACCTATTCGAGAAATAACAGGGTCCGGAAACTTTTCCCATAAAACAGCAATGGTTTCGTTGCTTGTGTGGCACGTAGCGCCGTTGAAGCGTGTATCGTTCCATTTTTAGTAATGGTGTAGTTTATACTTGTCAAATGTCAAAGAATAAAATCTTTAAAAGTAACAGCTACCGAAATACCGGGTGATTCAAAATAACACCACTTGTTGGAAAACCCTTTATATCTGATAAAGAGTACAAACGTTCAATTCAGGTGTATATATAATTTATATCTGATTCATTAAAAGTCTATATAACTTCATTATCTACTTAAGACATTAATTTGCAAACATCAAACAAAATATTAAAATTTTCAAAAACCGATTACGTTTAAGTAATGATTAATACATAACTAATAGTACTAATGATCTTGTATGAAAACTGTCAGTTTAACTATTAGTTAACACATAACCAGACTTCGTCTTAATGGAGGTTAATATTTAAAAATTATTTAATTACTGTAAGTGGTTGTTCAAAAAAACAAACGAATGAAAATACTTGAATATGAGAACTATCATTAGAAACTCACATAATTCAAGTTTAGTTTACAAAAATCTCCTTAAAATATTCTATATCAATTCCAATATTTTTTTAATTTTTCTAGAGGAATTTGTCGCGTTTTTGATCTTATGTTTATTGGAAACGATAAAACTGCAGAATCTACTTACTGCACTTAACATAGTGCTACTAAAATGCTAGCAAAAAGTGGAAACAAGAAAAAATTAATAAGATTTCTTTATTTTTTCACCTCAGTGGATTACAAATGTCGCGTTACATATCGCTGGTATAGAGTATATAACACTATTGTCAGGCGAATGTAAAATTTTTATTTTATTAATTCAAAGTCTGCCAGACTTAATTACGTACTTAAGACACTCATTTGCAAGACATCAAACAAAATATTTAAACTTTCAAAATTTAATTATGTTGAAATAAATTAAATTGTTATTAATCATTTAATGATTCATAACTTAATTACTGTAAGTAATTGAATTATGAATAATTATTGTGGCAAATTGTTTGAAATTTATAAATAATACAATTAGTTTTGTTTAAAATATAGAACAAAAGGTAGAATTAAGTAGAAGGTGAGAATGTTGAAAATAAATACTTTTGATGATAACACATGACTCGCATTAACATACATATACGTATTTTTATACCCTTCACCTTCGTGAGAAGGGTATATATAAATTTGTCATTCCGTTTGTAATTTCCATAATATAATTTTCCGACCCTATAAAGTATATATATTCTGGATCCTTATAGATAGCGGAGTCGATTAAGCCATGTCCGTCTGTCTGTCTGTCTGTCTGTCTGTCTGTCTGTCTGTCTGTCTGTCTGTCTGTCTGTCTGTCTGTCTGTCTGTCTGTCTGTCTGTCTGTCTGTCTGTCTGTCTGTCTGTTTGTCTGTCTGTCTGTCTGTCTGTCTGTCTGTCTGTCTGTCTGTCTGTCTGTCTGTCAGTCTGTCCGTCTGTCTGTTGAAATCAATTTTCTGAAGACCCCAGATATCTTCGGGATCCAATTCTTCAATAATTCTGTCAGACATGCTTTCGAGAAGTTTGCTATTTAAAATCAGCAAAATCGGTCCACAAATGGCTGAGATATAAGGAAAAAACCAGGACAACCTCGATTTTTTACCTATTTTTTTTCCTATATCTGGATTACTAAGTCATTAATATTGACAATATGGATATCTAATGATAGATATTTCAAAGACCTTTGCAACGACGTATATACGACCATAGTAAGTTGGACCTACAATGGGTCAAAATCGGGAAAAATTTTAAACAGATTTTTTTTTTCACCAAAAGTTTTTTTTCGTTAAATATTAAAAAAAAAAATTTAAAACTTAAAAAAAAAATTTAATTAAAAAAAAAATTAAAAAAAAATTTCGAAAAAAATTTTTTTCCAAAAAATGAAAAAAAAAACAACTGGAAAACAAATAAATTTTGTTTACCTAAACATATTTAAAATTTTTATTTTGAAGTATTGTTTGGTGAAGGGTATATAAGATTCGGCCCAGCCGAATATATCTCTCTTACTTGTTTTTAAACAATTTAATTTTGAGACTTGCATTAGAAGTGTTTGCTAATTGTGTGTATTCAGTCAGTCGTTTGTTCTGAATATATTCTTGTTATCATCAATCATTATTATGAATGTGTGCTTTTTGTTGTTTTTGTTATCGATTAACAAATGCTGAAGCGTGAATAAATTGTGTAAACATTGACAAATTGAGTACATAATTGATAAAATGTAGATTAATGTTTATAAATTAGAAAGGATGTTAAACACAGACACTCGTATATACACACACACGAATAAATTTACTTATGATGTGTGTATATTAGGGTGGCCCTTAATTTTGCATTTGTGTTCACAAGTTCTAAAATTTTTCTTTTTTATCTAAAAATCTAAATCTAAGATCTAATGTGAGCAAAATTGGATAACATGTTGTTTTTTGTTTTGCTTAAACATTTTTTCACCAAAAGTTGTTTTTAACATTTATCTAAAATTATACTTTGGTGAAGGGTATATAAGATTCAGCACAGCAGTATATAGTACTCTTACTATATATAAGTTTGTCATTCAGTTTGTAAAACATTTTTCATTTGCTACCTATTCGGTTGTATGTTGTATGTTGAAATCAATTTTCCTTACTTACATACAAATGTGCAAAATAAGGACCACCCTATTTTATGTTCAGCCTCACACACACCTCATTTAACCCAAAATCGTAATTAACTACACATTTTTAGAATTTCAATGGATTACCCAATAATTGAACACATAAACACATATACCCTTCTAATATTGCATCATATTGGAAAAGTTTTTGAAAAAAGAAAAACTCAAGCCATTATTTTCGAAAGGTTATTGTTAAAAGTAAGAGCAACTACTACAACACAACTTGCTAATAATTAATTAACCTTTAATCTTAAATACGAGTATGTAGCACAAATGAAAAGTTTCCGTTTATGGGAATATTTGTGGCTGTTTTTAACCCTACACCGCTAACGTGGGGAGGGTATTAGATATGCGTTTGTGCTGATGTATTAATAGATTTAGTCAATTTGATGCATGTATTATCCTCGATCCAAGGACGAAGCCTATTGAAACTTCTAAAAATCGGTTCATTATTTTACCTAGCTCTCATACAAATGATCTCCCGACATTTTTTTATTTATCTTCGTTTTTTTAAACAAACACAATCTGCGAAGTTTTTTTTGCTTGTCTGCAGATACACCCATAGTCTCTGGCGGGAAACGAACCCACAACCCTCGGAATGATAGCCCAGTACACCATTGTCTAGTCTATCGAAGCACTCAATATAGGACTTTATCGTCCATAAATGCTTGATTTATATACATAAACACACAGATTTTTCGATCAATTCATAATTAACCATGGCTCCCATGTAATGTCCACTTCCGAAAATTACTTTAACGAGCATGAAACCCTTAAGAACATTGATATCCAGAAATTCAACACAAATATTTCTAATGTAGAAATAAATTAAGCCACCAAATTTCATGGCGATAGGTCCATAATTATTCATAGGTCCCATATAAGGTCCCTTTCAGAAAATCACTAAAAGAGATTATTGAATTTTTATTACAATAATGATTTGCTCAGTCTTAGTGTAGGGTATTATATGTTCTTACTTCTTTTATATTCTACCCAAAATGTAAGATTAATTAAACAATAGACTTACATTACTGGCCAAAAATTAACAACAGCAAACAAATAACAAATGATATTGGTTAAATAATTTAACATGGTATACATATTCAGTATCTTAACTCTTGCTCCTTAAAATTCAAATAATAACTTAAGTCAACAATAATACAACAATTCATTATTGTTGACACAGTTCAAATAAATAGTGTGAATAAAACAAAGTAATGCGCTAATCATACGGCTGAAAGCCAAAGCAAACATTTACTGGATTAAACAAATACAGCAGCAATTACTCACATATACATACATATGTATATGTGTATATACACGTAGAAAAACAACTTGTTATGTTAAGATTCATGATCATTATTAGTATCATTTAATATTATATTATGATAAAATTTAGTGGTACAATCATTATCATATATGATCACAATATGTTCTGAAGTAATCATATTATGATCCATTGAAATCATAATAAGACCCAATAAAATCATATCATTAAAAGTTATTTTTGAGAATACAACATTTAATTTTAATAGGTTTTATTTTGAATGTACAATACTAAATTCCCAAATGAAATATTATTGACATTTATTGTTGTTCACTTAAGGAAAACTAAATATATTTGGTCAATTCACAAGGTGTCTTATCATGTCATATTGTCATAATGTCCTATTAATTCACAATGATTTATATTGCATTTCAAGCAAAAAATGTCCTAAAATAATGCTACTCTGTATGCTATGTTTATTGTGTTATCGTAACCAACCAGCAGAAACCTGCCCCGAATGCCTAAGAGTCGGTTAAGCTGAGCCCCCAATTCGTGATATATTAGGACATTATGACAATATGACTGATAAGAGACCTTGTGAATTGACTAATTATAAAAAGAAGTAAGACAGCTATATTCTGCTGTACCGAATCTTATATACCCTTCCCCAAATTATATTTAAAATAAAAATTTTTTAATTTTTATAAAAATTTTTTTGGTGAAGTAAAAAATCGGGTTAAAATTTTTTTTCCCGATTTCGACCTATTGTAGATCCGTTGCAAAGGTATTTGAAATATTTATCATTAGACATCCATATTGTCTATATTATTCACTTTATAATCCACATAAAGATGAAAAATAGGTCAAAAATCAAGGTTGACCTGATTTTTTCCTTATATCTCAGCCATTTGTGGGCCGATTATCTCAATTTTAATAGCAACCGAGCCGGAAGAATTCCCGATGTATTGATGTATGAATCATGTATGTAAGTTATTTGGGGGCTACGGAAAGTTGATATCCAAGTCACCAGTTTTGTCGACTATTTTGGCGGCATTGCCAACGAAACGTCTACATTTTTGTATTTGTCTTTGATGAGAAAAAACAAAGGAAGGAAAAACACGAATTTGAAGACGACTCTTCCAACTGTTATGAATTCGTATCTTATTGTTTTTAAACATTTTTATACCCTACACCTTAGTGAGAAGGGAATATATACAAAGTATATATATTCCGGATCCTTATAGATAGCTAAGTCGATATAGCCATGTCCGTCTGTATGTTGAAATCAACTTTCCGTTGTCCCCAAATAACTTACAAACTTGATTCATACATCAATATATCGGCCCACGTGGCTGAGATATAAAGAAAAAACCGGGCCAACCTCGATTATTGGCCTATTTTTGATATATATCTGGATTACTAAGTCATTAATATAGACAATATGGATATCTATTGATAGATATTTCAAAGTATATTGCAGCAATCTATATAAGGCTATAGTAATTTGGATCTACAATGGGTAAAAATCGGGAAAAATATTTTTTAACCCGAATTTTTTTTTTCAAAATTTAAAAAATAATAATTTTTTTTTTTTTTTTCAAAATTGTCTTCCAAAATTAAAAAAAAAAAATTTTCAGAATTGTTTTTTAAAATTAAAAAAAAAAAAATCAAAATTTTAAATAAAAAAAAAGTTTTTATTTCACTGGTATATTAAAAAAAAAAAAATTAAAAGTGAAAAAAATGTTTGAAAAAAATTAAAAAAAAAATATTTCGAAAAAAAAACTTTTTTAATTTTGGAAGACAATTTTGAAAAAAAAAAAAAATTAATTTTGTTTACCTAAAAATATTAAAAATTTGTATTTTAAAGTATAATTTGGTGAAGGGTATATAAGATTCGGCACAGCCGAATATAGCTCTCTTACTTAGTGAGTGTTAAGTTCCAATGTCTACATATGGTCCCAAAATAAGTACCTAGTCAATAGTACTATCTTTACCAGTAGACTCCCAATGACACGTACATGTTAACCTTAGATAAACACCAACAATAAATACTAAAGCAAAAGCATTATACAAGAACAATAAGAACAAAATACTGTTAAAAGTAAACATATTTTGTTGGCATCTTAAACATATGAGTACACATTGAGAAACTTAACAAATGGCGGTAAATTTAAATTTAGCTTGAACATCATTTATAAGGCTTTTATAAACACAATTTGTATTTCTTTAAGAATCTAGTTAAAATATTAATTGCTTAACAATAAACTGTTTAATACTCTCCGTAGATAAGTTCAAAGCATAAATTTGCTCTCAGTTAAGGAATTACTTTAAAAATAACTCATTGTATATTGATTCAATATTTAACCCATTTCGTTTGGTATTAAATTCCTCCAGCCTACAAAAGAAAAATATACCACTTTTAAAAATATCATCACTCTAAGCTGCATTAAAATTCATATCCAACCAAATATTCTCTGAAAATATGTGCCATCTCCGCCCATACACTTCAATTGCACAGACTGACAAATACACAAAACAATCGCAAACACCCAACAAACATGAAGGTTTGATGTCATATTGAGAATATTGACAAATCATAGCCTTTGTCAAGGGTAAAAGTTTAAGAATATCTCAACAATTAGTTCTTAGAGATTTGATGAAAGCTATAATTTTTCGAGGCATTTGAAGGACCTGATGTTTGATGTCAAATTAAGAATAATTTGATGTCAAATTGAGAACTATTTGAAACTAAAAGCAATTGGTGGAGTTTTTCTAAAAGATTCTTAGAGATTTGATGAACGCTAAAAATGTTCAAGCACTTCAAGGACAAGAGGTTTGATGTCAAATTAAGAATAATTTGATGTCAAATTGAGAATTATTTGAAATCAAAAAGAATTGGAGGTGTCAAAGGTTCTTATACAGTTGTTGAAAGCTACAATTTTTCAAGCATTTCAAGGACCAGAGGTTTGATGTCAAATTAAGAATAATTTGATGTCAAATTGAGAATTATTTAAAATCAAAAAGAATTGGGGTTTTTCCCTCAAAGTTTCCTAGAGATTTGATAAAAGTTATAATTTTTCGAGGCATTTGAAGGACCAGAGGTTTGATGTCAAATTAAAAATTATTTGAAATCAAAAACAATTGGAGGTGTTTTTCTCAAAGGTGCTTAGAGATTTGATGAACGCTAAAAATGTTCAAGCATTTCAAGGACAAGAGGTTTGATGTCAAATTAAGAATAGTTTGGTGTCAGATTGAGAATTATTTAAAATCAAAATCTTTCTAAAATGTAAAAGTTTAGCAATTTATTGATAGTATTTGAAAATAAAGACTTTCTCAACAATTATTGGAGTTTTTCTCTAAGGCTTTTAAAAATTTGATAAGAAGCATCAAATCAAGCCATAATTTATCAAGCAATTTAACTAGTATTAAAAAGTTTGAGAAAAGGTGTCGCTAATTGTTTATAAACCCATCATTTTGAAATACTATCACAAAAATTCTGAAATTATTCCTCAGTGTTTGATGGGCATGTGTAAGCCTGCTCATTTGTAGGCGAAATTCATATGAATACAAGTGAGTTGGTATGAAATTGATGAGGGGTCATAATTTGTTTGTATTTGCCGGAACATATTTTTTTTTGCTTTCGTTCTGATTTCTCATCTCATTTGAACTTAACTTTTATTTCCGTCTCGTTTCATTTCATTATATTTATGTGCTGCGGCTGTACATACAGTTGATGGATGAGTTTCGCTTTCATTTTATTATTTCAAATGATGATTGTATGAGTGGGGCAAACAAATAATTTAAGCAGCAGCAGCATAAGCAACAGCAAAAGAACAAAACATAATCCATAACTGTTGGCATTATTATTATGAGCTCGCACCGGAAACGAAAAATGTGATCAAGGGATGGCTGAATGTTTGGATTTGAATGAGTTTTGCAAATGTTAAAGGGCACTTTAAAGTAATACAAGATACAGGCGTTTATTTGTGTTGAGGTATCGAAGCCTGTTATTCGGTCAATTGTTGTTTAAATAAATATTTAATAAAACATCGTTAAGGGATATTGTTGTATGATTTAAGTTGGTTTCCCAAGGAGGACAACATCAATAGATAATATTTGCTCGTGTTTTAATTAAAATTGCAAAAATATAAATAATAAAGCAGACTGATGTACGTGTGTATTAAGATTAAAGGCAATATAAATAGTTAATATATGAAATATTTATATTGGACTTAAAAGTCTTAAGGAATAATAATGATAATAACAATAACTTCAAAATGATTTGAAATAACAGTTTTCAGCATAGTTTAAAACTAGATAGTCAACTGAGAGCCAATGTCTGATCACTTGGCTGACACCAATTTATATGTTTTGAGTCATTTGAATTGTATGTGCTCTTTGCAGTGCAGAGAGAAGACAATTGGTTACTTCGTATATCCCAGGTAATCTACCATGAAGTCAATTGACACTTAAGTGTCTCTAAGTAATCTAGAGTGTAGTCACTTTTGTGAGTAATTCGCACAAATTGGTTTTGTACAAATTGTGTTGATATAATTCTCATTTTTTTTTTGTTTTTGTTTAAGTATACTGACATCCCATGTAACCTAGCGTGAAGTCAATTGTCACTTTAGTGTTTCTAGGTAATCTAAAGTGTAGTCACTATGAACGTTTATTTTGTAGTGTATTTTAGAAAGTTGTTATTTTACCTAGCAAAAGCTATTTATTGATTCGTTGTCGGAGGAAGTTTTGCTTACGAGCAATCGATTATTGTACTGTCCATAGGGTAACATAGAGACGAGACGGAATTGTCAGAAACCTAAGTCTGTTGTCATAAACTTATCTCTTGCAACAACAAAATACATGTTAGTCAATGTATTTTGTTGTTGTATCAGACATATAATTTGTTGTTTTTTTGTTTGACAATACGGAGTGTCTCCTCTCTATGTATAATTCTCTATGGTACTGTCTGTGAGATGTCTTTTAAACTGACTGTTTGAGGACAATTAGCACCAGAGCATGGTAAAATAAGTAGCTATGTATCTGATCAAGTAACCAGTTAGGTAGCTGGTAAGGTAACTCACTCTATTTAACCTATATGTACTGCTGCGATGTTATTGTAACTACTATAAAAAGTTGTGTGTGAAAAATGTCCCTCTCCTTCCTTACTATGCATTTATTCCATGTTATGAATTAAAATGAAAAAGAATTTTTAAAATATTTTAATATTAACAAATTTAAATGCAAATAAAAAATTCATCATAAAAATCACTTGAGATTTTAAAAGTAGAAATATTAAAATAGAATTAAATAAATCTTATAGTATCAACAAAAATATAAACACTTGGTCTTTAATTGACGGCCAAATAAAATCCCAGAGAAAAATGTAAAATATTTCTCTCAATAATTTTGCTTATTAGGGCAATAATCAAAATTATTGAGAGAGATATAACATTTTTATCTGGGATTTTATTTGGCCGTCAATAGAACACCAAGTGTTTATATTTCTGTTGATACTTTTCCATGGAAAATATAAAAACATCAACACATCACCAGGTGACTGGAAATCACTGCACATTATTATACTTTTTGCTCTGATTGCAACTTTTATTATTTTTAACTTTTTTGGGGTCTCACAATGTCATCATTCTGCAGTATGAATTGTGTGCAATTTTGCTTTTTTTTTGTACGGCATATACAAAGTTGTGTTAATGATTTTTTAACTTTTAGTTTGCAGTTGTTGCAGATATAATACTGCATACACGAAGGCATAGTAGTTATCTAGTATTTATATGAAATTAATTATTTTATCAACTGATATGACAGAAGTGTGGAAATATTTATGTTTAATATTAATTATGTATTTTATACAGTATAATGGGAGATAGTGGCTGAGAAAAGAAAGACTAGAAATAATCTATTATCGATATCATACAGAAAATTCTGAAGGCTAAACAGGACTGAATTCTTGAAAATTAATTATGTTTACTAAGAATCAAAACATCAATACGTATGAGTATTATAGTCAGTAATTTTAAATAAATATTAATTATACGCCTCAAATTAGTTATTTAAAATCCTGGGACTAACGACATATTTGTATATAGAAAAGTGTCTGCCAAAGACAATAAGGACACATTTCTTTACAAATCTGACTACTAAAGACAAATTTCTATAGAAAAGTATCTACTCAGGACACATTTCTATAGAAAAGTGTCTAATAAAGACACGTTTCGATAGAAAAGTGACTTATTAAAAAACATTTCCATAGAAAAGTGTCTGCTGAGGACACATTTCTATAGAAAAGTGTCTAATAAAGACACATTTCTATAGAAAAGTGTGTGCTCAGGACACATTTCTATAGAAATGTGTGTGCTCAGGACACATTTCTATAGAAAAGGTGTCTGTTCAGGACACACTTCTATAGAAAAGTGTCTCCTCAGGACACAATTCTATAGAAAAGTGTCTAGTGAGGACAAATTTCTATAGAAAAATGTCTGCTCAAAACACATTTCTATAGAAAAGTGTCTGCTCAAGACACATTTCTATAGAAAAGTGTCTACTATAGGCATATATCTATAGAAAAGTGTCTGCTCAAGACACATTTCTATAGAAAAGCGTCTGATCAAGACACATTTCTATAGAAAAGTGTCTGCTCAAAACACATTTCTATAGAAAAGTGTCTAGTGAGGACACATTTCTATAGAAGAGTGTCTACTATAGGCATATATCTATTGAAAAGTATCTGCTCAAGACACATTTCTATAGAAAAATGTCTGCTCAAGACACATTTCTATAGAAAAGTGTCTGCTCAAGACAAATTTTCTATAGAGAAAAGTGTCTGCTTAAGACACATTTTCTATAAAGAAAAGTGTCTTAAGACACATTTTCTATAAAGAAAAGTGTCTTAAGACACATTTTCTATAAAGAAAAGTGTCTTAAGACACATTTTCTATAAAGAAAAGTGTATTAAGACAAATTTTCTATAAAGAAAAGTGTCTTAAGACACATTTTCTATAAAGAAAAGTGTCTTAAGACACATTTTCTATAAAGAAAAGTGTCTTAAGACACATTTTCTATAAAGAAAAGTGTCTTAAGACACATTTTCTATAAAGAAAAGTGTCTTAAGACACATTTTCTATAAAGAAAAGTGTCTTAAGACACATTTTCTATAAAGAAAAGTGTCTTAAGACACATTTTCTATAAAGAAAAGTGTCTTAAGACACATTTTCTATAAAGAAAAGTGTCTTAAGACACATTTTCTATAAAGAAAAGTGTCTTAAGACACATTTGCTATAAAGAAAAGTGTCTTAAGACACATTTTCTATAAAGAATAGTGTTTTAAGACACATTTTCTATAAAGAAAAGTGTCTTAAGACACATTTTCTATAAAGAAAAGTGTCTTAAGACACATTTTCTATAAAGAAAAGTGTCTTAAGACACATTTTCTATAGAGAAAAGTGTCTTAAGACACATTTTCTATAGAGAAAAGTGTCTTAAGACACATTTTCTATAAAGAAAAGTGTCTTAAGACACATTTTCTATAAAGAAAAGTGTCTTAAGACACATTTTCTATAAAGAAAAGTGTCTTAAGACACATTTTCTATAAAGAAAAGTGTCTTAAGACACATTTTCTATAAAGAAAAGTGTCTTAAGACACATTTTCTATAAAGAAAAGTGTCTTAAGACACATTTTCTATAAAGAAAAGTGTCTTAAGACACATTTTCTATAGAGAAAAGTGTCTGCTTAAGACACATTTTCTATAGGGAAAAGTGTCTGCTTAAGACACATTTTCTATAGAGAAAAGTGTCTGCTTAATACACATTTTCTATAGATAAGTATCTGCTTAGGACACATTTCTATAGAAAAGTGTTGGCTTAGGACACATTTCTATAGAAAAGTGTTGGCTTAGGACACATTTCTATAGAAAAGTGTCTGCTTAAGACACAGTATATATAGAAAATTGTCTGCCCAAGACACATTTCTATAGAAAAGTGTCTGCTCAGGACACATTTCTAAAGAAAAGTGTCTGCTCAGGACACATTTCTAAAGAAAAGTGTCTGCTCAGGACACATTTCTAAAGAAAATTGTCTGCTCAGGACACATTTCTGTAGAAAAGTATCTGCTCAGGACACATTTCTATAGAAAAGTGTTTGCTCAGGACACATTTATATAGAAAAGTGTCTGCTCAGGACACATTTCTATAGAAAAGTGACTGCTCAGGACACATTTCTATAGAAAAGTGACTGCTCAGGACACATTTCTATAGAAAAGTGTCTGCTCAAGACACATTTCTATAGAAAAGTGTCTGCTCAAGACACATTTCTATAGAAAAGTATCTGCTCAGGACACATTTCTATAGAAAAGTATCTGCTCAGGACACATTTCTATAGGAAAGTGTCTGCTCAGGACACATTTCTAAAGTTACATTTCTACAAATAACTCACTAATTTTAATATTTCCTTTATTAAATCTATCAGTTTATTGCCACCACACCACTGTTTAAAAGTCATGTAAATATGTTAAAAGATTAAAAACAAAATCAGCCTGCATATAAATATTTCAAAAGCTTAATAAAGCATTAAATTGGGTCAGTTACGCAGATTAACAGTGATAAACAAAGTTAAAAGTTATATTCCAGGGATTGGGGGAATACGATTTAAAAGTTTCAATTATGGTATGGTTAATTATCACCATAAATTTTATAGACCATATTCCGATACACAACAAAAAACATTTACAGGATTTAAATTGTAGCTGGTAAATGGGTCAAAGAAGTAATAATATTTACTGGTTTATATGGTTGGCAACATGAATACTAAAACTAAAATGCGTATAAATTGTTTATATTTTATTACAGCTGGAAATTTATGGCCATTTAGGTTTTATATTTTTTTATTACTATAAGTAATACATATTCTTTATTTTGAGTTGTAAAATATTTAACTTTATGAAGGCTTCAAATCTGATACTGCAGCAAGGGTGGTCAGTTGTAGATTTCTGGTACCATATAAAGCTAGTAAATGTTAATATATACAAGGATTAAAACAATGTGTTTTCCGGGGATAACAAAAGATAAGAAAAACAACATTTTCTTGTTACGAAAAATTTAAAACACAAAGTTTTATTTTTATTTTCAAACAAATTTTTTGTGGTTTTATGTTATAATATAAAGTACCACTTCAACTTAGTACTTACTTTTATATACACTCACAATTACTGTATAATTTTTATGTTTTTAAAGTTATTTATGTATACACATTTTTTATGCACTCTAAAATTTGTCTTTAAAGTTTACAAGTATTTGTGGGAAACATGAGAAAATCCTTTACATAAAACTATAATGCAAATTCCTTTGTACATTTTTTATTTGTTTGAGCACTTCTCAGCTCTTTTCAGCTTAACATTAAAAATATTTTAAGTACCTAAAAACTTAAGTTGTCTTATTGACTCTGTGTGGCTGAGCACAATTTAACACTGTGTAATACTGGGTGAGCAGAATTGGAATGGCAAAGAATGGAAACAGAAGTGCTAGATATAAATTAGCATAAAAATGCATTATAGTCAAGTTTACTTAGAATGATGTTGTTGTGGTAGTATTTGCAGCTTTGTTTTTGCTACGTGTTGCAATGCATAACAATGTGAAACCATGATTATTAGTTGCGTAAATATTTTATATATTTATACAATATTAACACCACAGTTTTTAAACCATAATATTTGTGTTCTTTGGAATAGAAAATTAGCAAAGTATATAAGATATTAACGAAATTAAGACACATTTTCTATAGAGAAAAGTGTCTGCTTAAGTCACATTTTCTATGGAAAAAAGTGTCTTAAGACACATTTTCTATAGAGAAAAGTGTCTTAAGACACATTTTCTAGAAAGAAAAGTGTCTTAAGACACATTTTCTATAGAGAAAAGTGTCTTAAGAAACATTTTCTATACAGAAAAGTGTCTTAAGAAACATTTTCTATACAGAAAAGTGTCTTAAGACACATTTTCTATAAAGAAAAGTGTCTCCAGATACATTTTCTATAAAGAAAAGTGTCTTAAGACACATTTTCTATAAAGAAAAGTGTCTTAAGACGCATTTTCTATAGAGAAAAGTGTCTTAAGACACATTTTCTATAGAGAAAAGTGTCTTAAGACAAATTTTCTATAGAGGAAAGTGTCTTAAGACACATTTTCTATAAAGAAAAGTGTCTTAAGACACATTTTCTATAAAGAAAAGTGTCTTAAGACACATTTTCTATAAAGAAAAGTGTCTTAAGACACATTTTCTATAAAGAAAAGTGTCTTAAGACACATTTTCTATAAAGAAAAGTGTCTTAAGACACATTTTCTATAAGGAAAAGTGTCTTAAGACACATTTTCTATAAAGAAAAGTGTCTTAAGACACATTTTCTATAAAGAAAAGTGTCTTAAGACACATTTTCTATAAAGAAAAGTGTCTTAAGACACATTTTCTATAGAAAAAAGTGTCTTAAGACACATTTTCTCTATAGAAAGACACATTTTCTATAGAGAAAAGTGCCTTAAGACACATTTTCTATAAAGAAAAGTGTCTTAAGACACATTTTCTATAAAGAAAAGTGTCTTAAGACACATTTTCTATAAAGAAAAGTGTCTTAAGACACATTTTCTATAAAGAAAAGTGTCTTAAGGCACATTTTCTATAAAGAAAAGTGTCTTAAGACACATTTTCTATAAAGAAAAGTGTCTTAAGACACATTTTCTGTAAAGAAAAGTGTCCTGAGACACATTTTCTATAAAGTAAAGTGTCTTAAGACACATTTTCTATAAAAAAAAGTGTCTTAAGACACATTTTCTATAAAGAAAAGTGTCTTAAGACACATTTTCTATAAAGAAAAGTGTCTTAAGACACATTTTCTATAAAGAAAAGTGTCTTAAGATACATTTTCTATAAAGAAAAGTGTCTTAAGACACATTTTCTATAAAGAACAGTGTCTTAAGACACATTTTCTATAAAGAAAAGTGTCTTAAGAAACATTTTCTATAGAGAAAAGTGTCTGCTTATGACACATTTTCAATAAAGAAAAGTTTCTTAAGACACATTTTCTATAATTAAAAGTGTCTTAAGACACATTTTCTATAATGAAAAGTGTCTTAAGACACATTTTCTATAAAGAAAAGTGTCTCCAGACACATTTTCTATAAAGAAAAGTGTCTCCAGACACATTTTCTATAAAGAAAAGTGTCTTAAGACATATTTTCTATAAAGAAAAGTGTCTTAAGACATATTTTCTATAAAGAAAAGTGTCTTAAGACACATTTTCTATAAAGAAAAGTGTCTTAAGACACATTTTCTATAAAGAAAAGTGTCTTAAGACACATTTTCTATAAAGAAAAGTGTCTTAAGACACATTTTCTATAAAGAAAAGTGTCTTAAGACACATTTTCTATAAAGAAAAGTGTCTTAAGACACATTTTCTATAAAGAAAAGTGTCTTAAGATACATTTTTTATAAAGAAAAGTGTCTTAAGACACATTTTCTATAAAGAAAAGTGTCTCCAGACACATTTTCTATAAAGAAAAGTGTCTCCAGACACATTTTCTATAAAGAAAAGTGTCTTAAGACATATTTTCTATAAAGAAAAGTGTCTTAAGACACATTTTCTGTAAAGAAAAGTGTCCTGAGACACATTTTCTATAAAGTAAAGTGTCTTAAGACACATTTTCTATAAAAAAAAGTGTCTTAAGACACATTTTCTATAAAAAAAAGTGTCTTAAGACACATTTTCTATAAAGAAAAGTGTCTTAAGACACATTTTCTATAAAGAAAAGTGTCTTAAGACACATTTTCTATAAAGAAAAGTGTCTTAAGATACATTTTCTATAAAGAAAAGTGTCTTAAGACACATTTTCTATAAAGAACAGTGTCTTAAGACACATTTTCTATAAAGAAAAGTGTCTTAAGAAACATTTTCTATAGAGAAAAGTGTCTTAAGATACATTTTTTATAAAGAAAAGTATCATAAGACACATTTTCTATAAAGAAAAGTGTCTCCAGACACATTTTCTATAAAGAAAAGTGTCTCCAGACACATTTTCTATAAAGAAAAGTGTCTTAAGACACATTTTCTATAAAGAAAAGTGTCTTAAGACACATTTTCTGTAAAGAAAAGTGTCCTGAGACACATTTTCTATAAAGTAAAGTGTCTTAAGACACATTTTCTATAAAAAAAAGTGTCTTAAGACACATTTTCTGTAAAGAAAAGTGTCCTGAGACACATTTTCTATAAAGTAAAGTGTCTTAAGACACATTTTCTATAAAGAAAAGTGTCTTAAGATACATTTTTTATAAAGAAAAGTGTCTTAAGACACATTTTCTATAAAGAAAAGTGTCTTAAGACACATTTTCTATAAAGAAAAGTGTCTTAGACACATTTTCTATAAAGAAAAGTGTCTTAAGGCACATTTTCTATAAAGAAAAGTGTCTTAAGACACATTTTCTATAAAGAAAAGTGTCTTAAGACACATTTTCTGTAAAGAAAAGTGTCCTGAGACACATTTTCTATAAAGTAAAGTGTCTTAAGACACATTTTCTATAAAAAAAAGTGTCTTAAGACACATTTTCTATAAAGAAAAGTGTCTTAAGACACATTTTCTATAAAGAAAAGTGTCTTAAGACACATTTTCTATAAAGAAAAGTGTCTTAAGATACATTTTCTATAAAGAAAAGTGTCTTAAGACACATTTTCTATAAAGAACAGTGTCTTAAGACACATTTTCTATAAAGAAAAGTGTCTTAAGAAACATTTTCTATAGAGAAAAGTGTCTGCTTATGACACATTTTCAATAAAGAAAAGTTTCTTAAGACACATTTTCTATAATTAAAAGTGTCTTAAGACACATTTTCTATAATGAAAAGTGTCTTAAGACACATTTTCTATAAAGAAAAGTGTCTCCAGACACATTTTCTATAAAGAAAAGTGTCTCCAGTGTCTCCAGACACATTTTCTATAAAGAAAAGTGTCTTAAGACACATTTTCTATAAAGAAAAGTGTCTTAAGACACATTTTCTATAAAGAAAAGTGTCTTAAGACACATTTTCTATAAAGAAAAGTGTCTTAAGATACATTTTTTATAAAGAAAAGTGTCTTAAGACACATTTTCTATAAAGAAAAGTGTCTCCAGACACATTTTCTATAAAGAAAAGTGTCTCCAGACACATTTTCTGTAAAGAAAAGTGTCCTGAGACACATTTTCTATAAAGTAAAGTGTCTTAAGACACATTTTCTATAAAAAAAAGTGTCTTAAGACACATTTTCTATAAAAAAAAGTGTCTTAAGACACATTTTCTATAAAAAAAAAGTGTCTTAAGACACATTTTCTATAAAGAAAAGTGTCTTAAGACACATTTTCTATAAAGAAAAGTGTCTTAAGACACATTTTCTATAAAGAAAAGTGTCTTAAGATACATTTTCTATAAAGAAAAGTGTCTTAAGACACATTTTCTATAAAGAACAGTGTCTTAAGACACATTTTCTATAAAGAAAAGTGTCTTAAGAAACATTTTCTATAGAGAAAAGTGTCTTAAGATACATTTTTTATAAAGAAAAGTGTCTTAAGACACATTTTCTATAAAGAAAAGTGTCTTCAGACACATTTTCTATAAAGAAAAGTGTCTCCAGACACATTTTCTATAAAGAAAAGTGTCTTAAGACACATTTTCTATAAAGAAAAGTGTCTTAAGACACATTTTCTGTAAAGAAAAGTGTCCTGAGACACATTTTCTATAAAGTAAAGTGTCTTAAGACACATTTTCTATAAAAAAAAGTGTCTTAAGACACATTTTCTGTAAAGAAAAGTGTCCTGAGACACATTTTCTATAAAGTAAAGTGTCTTAAGACACATTTTCTATAAAGAAAAGTGTCTTAAGATACATTTTTTATAAAGAAAAGTGTCTTAAGACACATTTTCTATAAAGAAAAGTGTCTCCAGACACATTTTCTATAAAGAAAAGTGTCTCCAGACACATTTTCTATAAAGAAAAGTGTCTTAAGACACATTTTCTATAAAGAAAAGTGACACATTTTCTATAAAGAAAAGTGTCTTAAGACGCATTTTCTATAGAGAAAAGTGTCTACTTAAGACACATTTTCTATAGAGAAAAGTGTCTGCTTAAGACACATTTTCTATAGAGAAAAGTGTCTGCTTAAGACACATTTTCTATAGAGAAAAGTGTCTGCTTAAGACACATTTTCTATAGAGAAAAGTGTCTGCTTAAGACACATTTTCTATAGAGAAAAGTGTCTGCTTAAGACACATTTTCTATAGAGAAAAGTGTCTGCTTAAGACACATTTTCTATAGAGAAAAGTGTCTGCTTAATACACATTTTCTATAAAGAAAAGTGTCTTAAGACACATTTTCTATAAAGAAAAGTGTCTTAGGACACATTTTCTATAAAGAAAAGTGTCTTAAGACACATTTTCTATAAAGAAAAGTGTCTTAAGACACATTTTCTATAAAGAAAAGTGTCTTAAGACACATTTTCTATAAAGAAAAGTGTCTTAAAACACATTTTCTATAAAGATAAGTGTTAGGAGACAAAAATAATTGCGCCTAACTAGTTGAATATTTTTTAGGATATTAAATTTTATTAATTTTAAGTCAATCTTAAGTACAAATTACAAGAATCTTAATCTAGTATAGTAGGCATGCGTACGTGACGCAGTGCATACTTTTTTATCTCAAGTGTTTATATAAGACACATGCAGTGATAACACCATATGTTACCACACGGAGAGGTGTGAAAAATAAGGGTCTATTTTCTTATCATACACAATGCACACATGTGTGGGAAAATATACATAAATTCTAATCTTATGGTTTTTCTTTACATTAATGACATTAGAATCTTTAAAAATATGTTTAAACATTACAATATAATCTTACAATGATTATAGAACTATGTTCATACTTGAACAATAAGTGTCTGCTTAAGACACATTTTATATAGAAAATTATCTGCCCAATACACATTTCTATAGAAAAGTGTAACATTTTTATAAAAAAAAAGTCTCGGCTTAAGATACATTTCTATTTAAATGTGTCTGCTAATATCTTTCCGAAATTCCCTTATTATATTTTTCTATTTTTTACTTTTTATAATCTTATGAAAAAACATCTTAACAAGATGCATTAAGTCTTGCTAAAGTCTTTTTTATTTTTTAATTTGAGTGTTTCTTCTTTTAGATTTTAATGCTTCGTTTTTTAAAAAAGATATGTTTTTGTGCATTTTATAGACACATATGAAAAACAATAAATAAAAGTGTGTGTCCATTTTTAGGTTTTAGTCAAGTGAAGTCCTTGAGTTTTTAAATTCTAAGAGCACAATTTAAACTTAAATGTGTGACATATTCTTCGTACATTTGAAGTACATTTAAATGTTCCCTTAACCTTAAAGTATGCTTCAGAAAAAGTCATCACCTTATCACTTTATGAAACTATAAATTGTGTCAACTATATTTGAAAGAAAAACAATTTTTTATTCATCTGAGCCGAATATTATGTTCCCTTAACCTTTTGTTGAAAAAGGAAAGATTTTTTAGAGATAAACTGATATCTTGTTGGAATATTAGTTGTTTATGAAAAAACATGTTTGGTTGGAAATTTGTTAAAATATGTTCAAGGTAATGTCGTAGGTGTTTATGGATCGATTTTGCTGATTTTCAAAAGCAAATTTCTTTACGAAAACAGAAAATGAATATGAACATAAACATAAACACTTTCATAAAAAAAGAGCAAAAAACTAACAACTGTTTTTATTATAAATACAACTAGAGTAATAGATTTCGCAGTATATAGACCCAAGTCTATTTCTACTGTTGAACATTCATCCTAGAGAATTGTACATAGATTTGCACAATATCAGTAGTTGAAAGAACACCTAACTGATGTGGCCCATACTACATGCATGTCAAGGACTACATACAAATATATTTGAAAGTACTTTAACATAACTTGAAAATACCTATGCATATGCACAATTAGAAATATTTATATTTCGAATTGTTACTCACACTAACACAAATATAGATACAACACTTATACATATAAATGGAACTGAAATTCTGAGAATGATGGCAAAAAAATCAAACATAATTGCTATAAACTTACACACACAAGTCACACACATACAGGACATGACAATCATTTGTCAGACAACTACATTACTAAACTACTACTACTACTACTACTATTGCTAACAGGACGAAGAACACTCAAGTCCTGCATGCAAGTACAAACACTAAATATGAACAAATTAAAGGCAAATTGCTTCAAGTCACAATAAAACTCAACAATAATGGCAGCTACAACATCAGCAATGAAAGCAAAACAAAAAAAGAAAATATAATTTCTTCCAAAGGGACGTAAATAAATACATGTCCAGTGAGTGAGCATGATCTTTGATGAAAACCAAAAATGAATACAAATGGGATAATAGTCCGAAACTTATTGCTGGCTACAGGAAATGCCAGAATAATGTAAATAATTTTAGCTTTGGTGTGTTGTTTTAATAATAAATGTCAATTTAAGACAGACACTAAATGATACTCGTATGAAGCGTGACATTTAACAATAACATTTTATGTAAATTTCCATTAAGCACTGAGGATTGTAAAAAATCTTCATATAAAAATAAAGTAAAAGTTAAGAAAATAAATTTAGTTTCCTTTAGACTGAATTAGAGATTTCAAAAAAATACAAGAGGTTTCTTAGCGTATGAGTGTTATTTATTTAAAAGAACTAATACATATTAATCATACGCCTAGATATATAAATCATTTATGTTTGTGATATTTTGTCATAAATTTGGAATATTTTTATTCGATTGCTTCACTTTTTTTTTAAATTTAATGATGAATCTAAACTACCTTATCTTTTGTTATTAATGGAAAGATTAATTATACATTAATCATACGCTTAAATGTATAAATCATTTATGTATATTATATTTTGTCATAAATTTGGAATATTTTTATTCGATTGCTTCACTTTTTTTTAAAATTTAATGATGAATCTAAACTACCTTATCTCTTGTTATTAATGGAAAGACCCTTATATAATTTTTTTATTTACATACATAATGCTGTCTATGATTTTGTGTTTTTTTTTTTTACTTTTAACAACTCTAGCATAAAACTAAATCATCATTTTGTCATATAAACAAAATAAATAAAACACACATAATTATACATCATGTACGTTAGAAGTGAAGTTCATGTCATATCGACATTTAGTTTTAGATTTGATCATAAAAATTCATAGTACAATAAAGGCAAAGACTTTTAAAAAGTGGCTATTAGAGTGCTCCAAAAAATTAAATAGCGATTTTTTAACCCCTTACCTCCAGAATTGTTCATGTACACCCAGAGAAAAAATAACTTAAAATCAATGAAAACCATATTGAATCAATAAGAAACATTGTCATTATGAAACAATGTTAATTTAAAGTTTAAAGTATTGATTTATCGTATTTCAATATAAGTTTTCTATTGATATATTAAAGACAGAAATAGGTGGAAATTTGTTAAAGTTATTAAAAATTCGCCAGGCCATTAACGTGTCTCAAACCACTTGAGTGCGACATGTCGGGAGACAGGTTAACTTATGGCTGTATGACTTAAAAATGCGAGATTTTTTTTAATTTTTAGCTTTTATTTTGAAACATTTGTACAATATAAATTTGTTCATAGTATTGTCCATTTTTAGCTTTGAAATTTTCCCATCTTTCTGGCAACATATGGATTCCGAGCCAAAAGAACTGGTCATATTTTGAGGCCATGAACGAATCAAGCCATTTACGGATCTCTGTTCTGAAGTGAATTTTATCCCAAAGAGAGGACGGGGCAAAATCTGGACGACAGTTGTTGACAGCTATTGCTTAATGTGGTCGAGCATTGTCATGATGAAATATTACGGATTTTTGTCTGGCCGCATAATGTGGGTGTTTTTCAGCAAATGTTAGTTTCAAACGAATCAATTGTATTCGCTACAGGTACGCTGTGATGGTCTGGCTAGATTTTAGAAGCTCATAATATTTGCTCCCACCAAATACAAAGAATTACCTTAGCGCCATGGATATTTGGCTTTGGTGTAGATTCGGCTGATTGGCCGGGATTCACGTACAATCTCCTATGCTTCTGATTATCGTAGTGGCTCTATTTTTCATCGCAAGTAATGAATCGATGCAAAAATGATTTTCTTTTATAGCGTTTAAACATAATTTCGGTCATGCAAAATCGTCTTTCAAAGTCTCTCGTCTTCAATTAATAAAACACCCAATTTCACTGCTTTTGGATGAATCCTGCTGCTCGCAAATGTTTTGAAATTGCTAATTGAGTAACTCCCAATTATTTTGCCTGAATTAGAGATTTGAAAAAAAAAATACAAGGGGTATGAGTGTTATTTATTTAGAAGAACTAATACATATTAATCATACGCCCATATATATAAATCATTTATGTATGTAAACTCATCTTTCAAGGTCTCTCGTCTTCAATTCGTATGACAGCCAATTTCTCAGCATTTATATGAATCCTGCTGCTCGCAAACATTTTGAAATTGCTGCTTGAGTAGCTCCCAATGATTTTGGGTTTGACAACAATCTTCATGCAGTTATGCCTTCAAACTTTTTGACATTTTCGAAGCAAAAAAAAAACTTTGTTGTTAAAACTAAATGTTCAATAACAAAGTGAGAATAAATGACAGATATGTATCTATCAAAATGATACTTATATAAGTTATTAAAAACAAAAACAGCGTTCAAACGATACGACATATATTGTAAATCCCGCATTTTTAAGTCAAACACCCTAGATTTTGAGAAATATTCTAATAAAAGCATATTTTTACTTTAACTATATCCGTAGATAAACGCGTCTGGATTTTGATATTCGTGCGATGGAGTAAAAAAAAAAAAAAATTTATTATCGAATAAGCCCAATTTCTTTAGAGTTATGAATTGTCAATAAAACTTTTACAGATTATTATATCCCAGATAATTTAAAATATGCCCCAAAAGTTTTACTAAACAAAGCTAATGTTTAATTGGTAAAGGTAAAATTTTGCAATATTTGTTATTTCTATAAGAGACATAGCGAAATATTATATATTTTTTGGTCGATTTTTATGAAACTTGAGAAAAATCAATTTTTTTCCTACATTTCATATGGTCTGAGCCTCATTAATAGCTTATGATAACTTTAAGAATTTTTAACTAGTTTTTGTATTTTATATCTCGTTAGGACGATACCTGCATTGAGATTACTATTCCTTTACATTAAAATCAATGGTGCGCAGTCCATAGCACAATTGTGCAAAATTAAACCACACACATTCTTATGCTGTTACATTTTAGTAGTCATTGTCCACTCAACGAGACAACTACGAATGCGCATGAGCATGGGTGTATGACTTTTTCTTAATTTATTCAGTTTTTGTATTTCTTTGTTTGTAGGTGCACTGAACAAAATAAAGAATTGAATGTGTTGGTGAGAGTAAGTGTATTGGTGAGAGAATTTACTTTTGCAGAGAATTTAAAATGCAAAAAGTATTGTTTATTGAAAAATGTTTCAAAAACTGTACAAATTCATTTTTCCTCGTGTAAAAGCATCTCCAAACTTCAGAGCCTAGTATTTTTCAGAACATATTTCTGCAGTCCATGAAACAATTCATTATTAATAATTTTAAAAATTTCGAAATTCTATGAATAAAAAAAACAAAATTATTTTAAATTCTATTATTTACAAATAACACAGTGCAACACGAACAAATATAATCATATAGGAACACCACTACGTGATAAAATACCAAAAAAAAAAGACCCATGTCTCCTAGTTTTGTCCAAAATCATGCAATTTTTTTATGGGCCAACAAAGATTTGGGGCCTGGTTGTCATTTTTGCCAAAAAGTGATAATTTTCTCTTGATTTACTCTCTAAGGCAAAATTATAGCTCTTGTCATAAAGAACAAAAATTGAGAACATATCAAATTAAAAAAAACTTCAATTTCAAGATCAGAATCGCAAAAAACTTTAAAAAATCCGATTTCTTTAAAATTTTTTTTCTCCTGTTCAGATCCATAGGTAGCAAACCGTTAAAAATTCAAGGAACAAGCAATTAACTACAAAAATGTATCTAAGATCTCAATAAATAACTAACGCGATCACGCACCGACCGTAGCAGAACAGGCAAAGCAGTAAGCTCGGCACACCCATCAAGGGACGCAGCACATAATATAAAAGCGACACGGCGCTCACTTCGAGGCATTACACAGCACAACGTCAACGAGAGCTCAGTGGTGAAAGTTATAGAGAAAGTGCTACAGCATTATTTGCACGCAACATTACTTATTTTGCTACGTTTGCGATCATCAAATCAGGAAAAAAAATTTTACAATATTTCAAAAGGAAATAAATCCTTTAACTAGTGCATTCAATAGAGCATTTAAGATGTTTTTCGACGAAGTAGACTTGACCGGTATAAATTACATTCCAAATACAGTGTTTTGCCGATGTTATAACAATCTTATGGCATGGTTGCGTAGAGGCAAAGATAGTATTGTAAGCCGGTAAACTGGATTAACCGCCCAGGTGATCATGATGGAATCAGTTGCTATGCATGCGTAAATTACACATAACGATATGCTGAGGAAAACAATATTTATAAAGCAACTGTAATAGCCACCCTACCAGTGCTACCACCAAGGCCGCCAACTCCAAATCGTTAGAAAGAATTTACAGGAATGACTAGAGCAAGAGGTGTTACTTATGAAGATCCATTTTATACCGATTATGAGCCCCAACAGGGAAGAAATGGACCACAACATATAACACAAATGGAAATGGATTTCATTGTGGCAATACTGGGACTATCGCAGCGATTTGCCATATAAGAAAACTCACACATGTTAGTGTTAACTCTACGGAGTACCGCAAGCTGAATTTCTGAGCCTCTATAATCTAAAAGATGACAATTCATTCGCTTACTGCAACGATATAAAAGCTTTGGTGGTAAAAATGGGAATGAACTACATCGCTAGTGAGTGGAGATTATTTATTGATGGTTCTGTTTCAAGTCTGAAAGTAGTGTTGTTGCATGTTTCGAACCGAAAACCTTAGGATTCGGAAATTTCGAATATAATTGAAATAGTTTGAATTATTGAAAATTTCCCAAAAATTCAAAATTATTCGAATTACCGAAAATTCGAAATTATACAAATGATTTGAACTACCGAAAATTCAAAAAATTTACAAATAACTATAAATATTTGAATTATCGAAAATGTTCGTATTGTTGAAATTCATTTAATAGAAAATTTTCAAAATTTTAAAAATAATCAAAAATTATTTTTTTTTTTTTTAAATTGCTAATTACTAATATACTTATTATTTAAATTATTTTTGACTATCAATAAACTTTTGTTTTAGTTTTTAAATTATGGAAAATCTACATATGTTTACAATATTTAGAATATTCAATTGTATTTTAATAGGGGGAGTCACACAGTATGTACTGCATGTGTTTTGTGACCTGTATTGGGAAAGTTTTCCCCATGTAAACATTTACATACCGTGTGATCCATATGAAACTTTGTGTATGTAAAATATATGTGTATGCCTTAGGACATTTTTGGTAATTAAAGCATGTTCTATTTTCATGTAATTAACAGTGTGTATTTTGAAATACAAAATAAAAACACAAAACAAAAAAGAGTAGAGAAAAATCATAACAGAATAAGTTTCATTAAATAAAATATACTTATTGTGATTTAAAAATGTTTTAAATAGACGTATAGTTAAAAACAACAAACATATAAACTAATAGAGGTTAAGTCACATGCAACTACATATGCACGTGTGAACGTGGACATTATGAATCGTATGTATAACGTGAATTGTGACATACACATGAAATTCCATATATTTCGAATACATGTCCCAACACATATGGAATACATGTCGTGTGACCCCCTTTAAACATGATTCTAGCTAGGGTGGGACTACCTGTAGTTTTATATTTAAAGTGTAGCAGAAAAATTCCAAGTTTATCTGTATGCTTTTTTCTTAAATTCAAATGTTAATGGTTGAATATCCTACATATTAAGTATTCAAACAATATGAAGGGATGTGCATTTTTGTTTGCAGCCTGTATTATTTTTTAAATACGTATATGCAATGGCTTAAACCCATTCAAAGCCTGGGACCTGCTGTGTTAGGTCTTAGGGCAGCTTGATAGTGCAGTTTTTATGAAATATAGGGAGAATTGTGGCTAAGGCATCAAGCATTATAGGCTATAAATTTGTATAAAAACCATAACACATATATGTGTTAACTTGTCGCACATACTCATGCCTGCATACATGTAAAGTAATGACATTTATTCAACACCTGTACCTTTATTTACTATTTTTGTTTATGTCGCATTTATAGCCGCATGCTGTATATCATTAGATTAGTGTAACGGAAATTTTTGAGTTATGAAATTTATTTATGTTGTAATTGAAATTATCAATAGCATTCATTCAAACCAAGAAATCCAATTTTTGAAATTTTTGCAATTATAAGGACTGAGATCGTAAAATTCTTAACACACGTTTTTCATTAAAACTTTTAACCCAAGTATTATTTAATTTTTTTTTATCAAGTTACCTTTGTAAAGCATGTCAGTTATTATGTTTAATGTCAATTATGTTCATTTCTTGTTAATCTGATTAAAATGAGAGATCAGAAAAAAGTGCGTACTAAAAGTATTAAATATTTTCAACAAAACCCAATTTGGTCTTACAAACAGTTGGCCAAGCATTAAAAGGTCTGCCATCAAACTGTTTTTAATGTTATTAAACAGTACCGAGAGAACTTGTCCGTTGATAGAAAACCTGGGTCAGGTAGAAGGAATGGTCCACATGATGTTTCTAAAGCCAAAAAAATAGAAAGCATTTTCAAAAGAGTTCCTAACACATCTGGTAGGAAAGCAGCCTGGTTTGGTAAGTACTCGGACTATTTGGTACCAAAAGTTAAAGCCAATGCAGGTTTAAAAGCCTATAAGGTTAAAAAAGTTCCTGAAAGGAACTCTGCTAAAAATTTAGAGGACAAAGACAGAGCTCGGAAATTGAAGTCAAATTTTATACAAAAAATATACCTGCTGCATAATGGATGAAGAAATGTACGTATGGGAAATTTTTCGCAGCTTCTGGGTAAATTTTTTTATGTTGCAGATGCTCGAGGGAATGTTGAAGAAAAGTTTAGGACCAAAAAGCAGACAAAATTTCCCAAAAACTTCTTGGTATGACAAGCAATATGCAGTTGGGGCAAAAAGGCCAAAAATTTTCAACAAAGGGCTCTATAAATACCGAAATTTACATCAAGGAATGTTTAAAAAAAGAATGCTTCCATTCATAAGATTTCTTAATGTGTCCACTTATTTTTGGCCTGATTTGGCATCTGGCACTATGGTAAGAAAGGTCTTGTGTGGTACAAGAACAATAATGTGGTATTTGTACCAAGAGAGGCAATTCCTCCAAACTGCCTGGAGCTGAGTCCTGTGGATAGATATTGGGCTCTTGTTAAAACAGAATTGAAGAGCACAAAAAGGTGTCCAAAAGTTTGGTAGATTTTAAACGGAGATAGACAACCTGTTCGAACAAAGTGACAGAAAGCTTTATAAAAACCATAATGTAAGGGTTTTCGAAAAATGTTCAAAATTTCATCATTATTGATTAGAACTATAAAAATATTTTTTTTTTTTTTTTTGTAAATTGTAACAATAATTTCAATCAAATAAAAAAAGATTGAAAATTGGAAGTTTTGTGGTTTCATTTTTATTAACATATATGTATGTTAAACATTTTTCGATTTCAGTCCTTAGCAATTTCATATTTATATTGAAATATATTCGAATTTTTTAAATTTGCAAACATTTTCCAATTTCCAATTAAAATTTAAATTTTTTGCATTTAATTATGATTTTGCAAATCAAGGACATTTTTGAAATTTCGCAAAAAAAATTTTGAATTTTTGAAAAGTTTAAAATTTTTTGATAAATTTTTAAAATTATGATTTTTTTTTTTTTTCTATAATTGATGTATTTTTCGATCTCAGTCCTTAGCAATTTCATATTTCTATTGAAATATATTCGAATTTTTTTAAATTTTCATATTTCCAATTAAAATTTTTCAAATTTTTTTGAATTTAATTATGATTTTGCAAATCAAGGGCATTTTTGAAATTTCCCAAAAAAATTTTGAATTTTTGAAAATTTTTGAATTTTTTGATAAATTTAAAAAATTTTTTTTTTTTCAATAATTGATATATTTACTATAGATTGTTTATTGATGTTATAATGTACATATTTTAATTATTGAGATATTTCTATAAGACATTTCTTGAGTTAGTAAATTTTACTCTTTGATCCTTATTCAAATATCTGGCAGTATAAATATACATATAAATAGTCATACATAACCATAGCACACTTCCCCTCTACAACAACATGCCACAACAGAAATTCAATTTAATTTAACATGATTTTTGTGTGACAATTTTATGGCAGCTACAGTGCATACATATAAATAAATGAGCGGGTATGTGAGCGTGTATCTGTTTCGTATCATCATTTAAATATAAAAACGTAATGTTGTCTACTACCTCTTATACTCCTGTGACCTTGACGACTTTAAATAACCGGCTCTGTTCATCTAGCTACTGAATTTAAAAGAGTTATTAGTATAAAACTAAATTCAAATAAACCTCTGTTTTTGACGTCATAAAGTCTCAAACACATACATACTATAGATAATGTGATGTGAATTTTAAAAGTGATTATTTGCTAGATATTTTATTTGACTGGCTTAAATGTGTTTGTTGTTTGCTCAAATGTCAATGTGTTGTGGTCTCAGCTTGTTGTAGTGAGATTTTAACTTTAATACATCAATGGTATTTTATGGCTAAATGCATTAAGTTCAACACACTTTGTTTATACTTAATAGCCAGTATCCTGCCACAAAAAGTAGGAGGAATGAAAAAAAAATATAAGTAAAAAATTGTACATGATATATTTTATTGACTGTTTTTTTTTTTGTACCTTGCTTCAAATAAAACCATTTTATATCGTAAATTGTTCACAGTTTATTGATATGACAGAATCAACACATACACAAACCACCAGCAAATAAAACAAGGAAAAAAAAATAAACAACACCACGACCTCTACTATCCAATTCATATTCTATGGCAGTATATCCCCACAAACGGATATACAATACACATAAATATACAAACCCACACTCGTAGTAGAAAAATAAATAAATAAATAAATACTCTCTACACCTGGTGTTAGAATGTATATAAACACATATACATAGTATATTGTAGAACATTTGTGTTGATGTTAGTAAGTTTTCATTGGTATTTCTCTATGTATGTGTGTCTAAATGTTGTATTTTATGCGTTTTTACAAAACAAAATTACCTTGTTGTTGTTTGACACATGACCTCAAAGTTTATAAATTTATATTTTGGCAGCCGTGAATGGAGAACGGTGTACATTAAATATTGCTTATGAAATAGAATTTGAAAAGAATAATGGCTTCAAGGAACAATTTTCTTTGATAAATATTTCAAGTATTATTATTGTTATTAAAAAAGACATTTAAAGAGAATTGTTAAACAAAATTGATTTATTAAAAATTTGGGAATTATCATTTCATTAATCATGGATATTTTTGTTATACAAAAATTTAAATGATGGCAATTTTGAATTATCAGCCGATAGCCAATGCAGCTATTGTACTCTATATATAATATATATGTATTTATTTTGTAATTGTAATTAACAACAGTCGCACTCTTAAAATTAAAAGATATATTCAACATTCATTTTAAAATACAGAATTTTAATTTTGAATTATCAGAATTTTACAAATTAAAGAAAATATTTCGGAGATTGATATATATTAAATAATTACTAGATTATCAAAAACACGTTTTTTTCGAATTATTGAAAAAATTTTAATTATTCATAGTTTTTGTATATTGTAATCTGTTTTTTATTTTTTTCATTTTCGAAAATTTACAAAATATTCGTTTTGAAATTTTTCAAACTTTTTATTATCGAAAAATTTTCAAATATTATAATGTTATTTCCATCGAAAATGCTTGAATACTTATAATTTCGAATCGTTAAAATTAAGTTTAATTATTAAAAGTTTTTGAATATAAATTAAATATTCAATAATAGGTCTTGAATATTGTTATATGTACAATATGTTTCAAAACTAATTAATATTTGGGAATTATCAATATTTTTCTACAATAAAGTTTTCGAATAAGTAGAATCTTATGTGTTTTGATATTTTTTTGAATCATTGAAATTTTTCGAATATTTTAATTTTAAAATTTTTAAATATCGAAAATAAATTTTTTTTAAATTTTGAAGTTTCGAAAATATTTTTTCTTTAAATTTTGAAAATTCGAAAATATTTTTTTTGGATTTTTTTTTTTAAATTTATTTTAATCTTAAAAATTCTTTAAGTTCTCGAATACTTTCATAATATCAGTAATTTTAATATTTCAGATTTTTTGGAGACTTGATTTTTCACAAGAAATATTTGAATTTTTAATTTCAAAAATTTGTGAAAAAAAATAAAATTTTTAAACTTTTTTCGAATATAAAAAAAAAAATTAAATTCCAAATTTGTTCACTGATAATGCTAATAATTTTGAAAATAACTACAATGTTTTAATTGTAGATATGAGTAAATTTGAATCATAATTTTTTTCTTTAATTATTTAAATTTTCGAAATAACGATAAAAGTATTTTACAAATAAAAAAGTCCATAAAATTTTTCGAAGTTGAAGCAATTATTTTCTTTGAAAATTTATCTAATTACTGAACTTTAAACCCTTCATCATGAGTGTTTTTTTTTTTTGCTTTTCTTCAGATATACCCAGAGTTATTAGTGGGAATTGAACCCGCAACCCTCATATTGATAATCCAACACACTATGATTTCAGTACGAAATGAACTCACGATTGATATAAGATTTCAGTATGAAATGAATCCACGTTTGACGTAAGATTTTAGTATGAAATGAACTCATGAATGATCTAAGATTTCATAATGAAATGAATCCACGTTTGATGTTAGATTTCAGTATGAAATGAACTCACGATTGATCTAAGATTTCAGTATGAAATGAACTCACGATTGTTCTAAGATTTTAAAATGAAATGAATCCACGTTTGATGTAAGAATTCAGTATGAAATGAACTCACGATTGATCTAAGATTCCAAAATAAAATGAATCCACGTTTGATGTAAGATTTCAGTATGAAATGAATCCACGTTTGATGTAAGATTTCAGTATGAAATGAATCCACGTTTGATGTAAGATTTTAGTATGAAATGAATCCACGTTTGATCTAAGATTTCAGTATGAAATGAACTCACGATTGATCTAAGATTTCAGTATGAAATGAATCCACGTTTGATGTAAGATTTCAGTATGAATTGAACTCACGCTTGATCTAAGATTTCAGTATGAAATGAACTCACGATTGATTTAAGATTTCAGTATGAAATGAACTCACGATTGATCTATAATTTCAGTATGAAATGAACTTAGGATTGATCTAAGATTTCAGTATGAAATGAATCCAAGTTTGATTTAAGATTTCAGTATGAAATGAACTCACGATTGATCTAAGATTTCAGTATGAAATTAATCCACGTTTGATGTAAGATTTCAGTATGAGATGAACTTAGGATTGATCTAAGATTTCAGTATGAAATGAACTCACGATTGATCTAAAATTTCAGTATGAAATGAACTCACTCTTGCTCTAAGATTTCAGTATGAAATGAATCCACGTTTGATGTAAGATTTGAGTATGAAATGAAATCACGATTGAACTAATATTTCAATATGAAATGAATCCACGTTTGACGTAAGATTTTAGTATGAAATGAATCCATGTTTGATCTAAGATTTCAGTATGAAATTAATCCACGTTTGATGTAAGATTTCAGTATGAAATGAACTCACGATTGATCTAAGATTTCAGTATGAAATGAACTCACGATTGATGTAAGATTTCAGTATGAAATGAACTCACGATCGATATAAGATTTCAGTATGAAATGAACTCACGATTGATCTAATATTTCAGTATGAAATGAATCCACGTTTGATGTAAGATTTGAGTATGAAATGAAATCACGATTGAACTAATATTTCAATATGAAATGAATCCACGTTTGACGTAAGATTTTAGTATGAAATGAGCCCACGTTTGATGTAAGATTTCAGTATGAAATGAACTCACGATTGATCTAAGATTTCAGTATGAAATGAACTCACGATTGATCTAAGATTTCCGTGTGAAATGAACTCACGATTGATCTAAGATTTCAGTATGAAATGAATTCACTATTGATTTAAGATTTCAGTATGAAATGAACTCACGATTGATCTAAGATTTCAGTATGAAATGAACTCACGATTGATCTAGGATTTCAGTATGAAATGAATCCACGTTTGATCTAAATTTTTCTATAGAGATTTCTTAAAATTTTGCTGATACCGAAATCTTATTTGATTTTGTTTATTGATTTTGTTTAACGAAAGTTTATATAAAAAAATCTCTTGGAAATTGTTTTATTTAAAAGCATTTGGAATATATATTGCTTATTATGTTAAGATTTTTATTGTCTTAATATTTTACTGAAAAATTACGAAATAGTAGTAACTAAAACATGTAAATATGACAAAATCAATTTATTTGGTATTATAAAGTGTAAGATTTATATATTGATTAAAAGGTAATAAATTTAACTTGAAACAATAAAAATAAGATTTATTTAAAAACAAAAACCATGTGTATGTGTGAAAATTTATAACTTTTTTAAATGATTTTTCTTTTCTTATTTTCAGATAATTTATTTATATTTGCTGCAATTTCTAGTTTTTTTCTTCTCTTGATTCTCTTGATTTATTGTAACAATTGTCTGCTGCTGGTATATTGTTACACAAAGAGTAATGGATGCTGCTGCCATTGATCTTACATCCCGTGAGCTAACCCCCTTGAATGGTGTAAATGGCCAGCGACAACATGACAATGTCAACGAACGGGGCACAACAATTTTAACAAATGATACAAAAGAACACTGTGAAGCGGCGGCTGTTTGTCAGTACGAGTCTAGAGAACGTTTTGTCATTACCAAAAATGTCATCATCATTGGCCTGGCATTTATGATACACTTTACTGCTTTTCATGGCACCTCCAATCTGCAGAGTTCTGTCAATTCTGATAAAGCATTGGGCACAACAACCTTAGCGGTCATTTATGGTTCATTAATATTATCGAATATTTTTCTACCCATGACAGTGATAAGGTAAGTGTTTAAATGTTGCTTTATTTGATTTATTGTATTTGTATGTAAGTGTATATGCTGGTTGTGCCTGGCTGTGTTATGAAATTATCTTTTTATTTTATTTTGCCATAAATTTGGCCAACATAATAAACAAATTGACAAATTTTATTGACCTTAGATTTACGGTTGACCTTGTCGTTATTGATTCATATAATTGATTCTTTTAAGATGAAATAAAGTAATGATTTTGTTTACTTGTGCCTAAAAGTATGCAATAAATTCTTGTTTAGCCTAGCTAATGATGGTGAAAAGTAGACAATAGGCTGGTATTGATTTTATACATTTTAGTTTATTTTTCTTAAAGAATGCTAGATTTCTTTTTAAATGTTTAATAAAATAAAAATTATGTTTACAGTTTTGTGTGTTTTGTAGCTTAGTGTTCTTTTAAGAGAACAAATAACTAATTAAAGAATATAAATTTTTGTTTAGTTTATTTTGTTTATTGCTGTGTTGATGCATGACAAAGTGTACATAAATAAAATTTTAATTAATTAAAATAAATTCAATTGTTCAAGCACATTTACACTTGAAAAAATTTAAATAAATTTACTTTATTTATGCAAAAAAAAAAAAAATACAATATTTTATTTGAATGTAAACAAATTAAGTGATATAGAATTGTTTAATGATAAATTATTGTATAGTTTTTGTCTAGTATTAAATTGTTTATTGAATTTAAATTCGGACTAATTTGCAAATTATTTGCCCTCAGAAACTAATTTTCAAATTAAGTTTAGAACCAGAACCAGCAAAAAAGTGAAGAGTGCCTCAGGGCATTGTTGCCGGTTTAGGTGTAAAAAACAATAAGATGCAAACATTAATTATGATACGATTTTGTTGAAAAACTATGAAAAATATACAAAAAGTATGAAAATAGATCGGGTAACTAAAAGTTAGTAAAACTTTGATTTAAAAAAAGAAAAAATTACACACAAAATTTCACGTGCTAAAATTATGACATCACTCACAAAACAGCTGACAGAACAAAAACTAAAAGTCAGAATGCATTTCGACCTTCGAGGGAAATGCTAACAAATCTATAGCTAAAGTCACCGCTAAGTTAAAAAAGATATATTATAAATACTTTTTGAAGCAATTGGTGTTTTGTAATGCATGCCTTGAGGCACTCTTGGGAGTAGTGTTAAATTTTGATATTGTTTTATTTAAATAATGAAATTAAGCTATAAAAATGTAATAATAAGAGTAAAATTTGTATGTAAAAGTAAAAAACTTTGTCATGGGTAACATTTGTTCAAATATTGTACAAAATTTGTTCAAATATCGGCCCAAGTTAATAAAGAATATTTTTTCGAATATCTTCCCAAGTTTCTAAAGAAAATTTGCTCAATAACGAACAAAGTTTCTAAAAAATATTTACTAGAATATCGACCAAAGCTTCTAAATGAAATTTCCTAAACTATCGACCAAAGTTACCAGAAACAAATAACAGGGATATATTATATACTTTAAAATAAAAATTTTAATATTTTTAGGTGAACATTTTTTATTTATCTGTTTTTTTAATTTATTAGCGAACAAATTGAAACGTAAACAAATTTTTTATTTAAATTCATTTGTAAGAAAAATTTTTGGTAAAAAATTTTTTTCCGATTATGACCAATTGTAGGTCCGAGTTACTTTGGCCTTCTATACGCCGTTGCAAATTTCGAGCCGGAAGAATTCCGGATATATTGATGTATAAATCATGTATGTAAGTCCTTTGGGGGTACGGAAAATTGATTTCAACATACAGACGGACATGGCTTCGACTTTAATATCCATAACGATCCAGAATATATATATTTTGTGTGGTCGCAAATGAAAAATGTAGAAATTACAAACGGAGTTATAAACTTATATATACCCCTGCCAATCATGGTGAAGGTATTAAAAGTTGCTCGATTATCGGCAAAATTTTCTAGAGAAAATTTACATGATTATCGACAAAAGTTTCTAGACAAATTTTTTTCGAATAGTGACCAAATTTTCTAGAGAAATTTGCTCGAATATCGACAAAGTTTCTAGAGAAAAGATGATAGAATATCGGCCAAAGTTCCTAGAGAAACTTTGGCAGAATATTGACCAATGTTTCTAGAGAAAAATAACTCGAAAATTTCTAGAGAAAACTTGCAGGACTATCGCCCTAAGTTTCTAGAGAAAATTTGGTTGATTAAAGAATAAAATTTGTTGGAATGTCGACCCAAGTTTCTATAGAATATTTGTTCATGTGAGACTAAACAAAGTATATACATTCTGGATCTCTGCAGATAAAGGAGTCGATATAGCCATGTCCGTCTGACCGTCTTTATGTTGGAATAAACTTTCCGTAGCCTCCAAATAACTTACATAGAGGATTCATACAACAATATATCCGCTCTATAACTTGTTTATAGAACATTTGTTCGAATATCATTCAAAGTTTCTAAAGAAATTTTGTTCGAATCTAAAAAAAAAATTCAAAATTTAGCTTGCTGTAGTAACCCAAGTTTTAAGAAAACATTTATTCAAATATCAGCGGAAGCTTTTTAAGAAAATGTTATTAATGGAAGCTTAGAGCAAAAAAAAAATATCAGTTTTCAATTACCAATTTTCTCACGATGACAACTAGGATTAGCTTCAAATACAATTGGGGAATTCTAAACTAATAAGACTTTTTGAACTATTGGTCAAATCACATTATCTCTTATCAGTCATTTTATCATAATCGGCTCTTAGGCATTCGGCGTTGGTCTGTGCTGGTTCGTTACGATAACACAATAAACATAGCATAGAAAGTAGTATTATTTTACGACATTTTTTGCTTGAAAAGCAATAAAAACCATTGTGAATTATTAGGACATTATGACAATATGACATGATAAGAGACCTGGTGAATTGACCATATGTTTATTGTTTTGTCATAAAATAACACTTTTTTTGTTTGAAACACAACAACAATTTGTTTAAACTATCATAATATATTAGGACATTATGACAATATGACCTAATAGCAGACCGTGTGAATCCCCTAAATATTTTGTACAAATTTTTAAATATATTTGTTTATTTGTCATTTGTTTATTCATATTTTAGTTTTCATTCCGGAGAACTTTTCTGTGGAAATGTCCATTTGTATGTTTAAAAATTTGATTCTAAAAATATGCTTCAGTTATTAAATCAATATTTATTTAAGTGTTTTTTTTTCTCATGTTACTAAACTTTATGCTACTGCTATATTTTAGCTTTAGATTGATGTATGTTAATTACAACAACAATATCCCTATAAATATACTATGATAAATCAATATTTACTTAAATTTTATTGGCCATTTTGTATGAATGCAAAAAAACTTTAAAACTCGTAAACAAATGAACCGAAATGTTAAGTGTGCTGAGAATAATTTAAGATTTATTTAGCAACTAAAAATAGACATAAATAAACTGTTGTATTTTTGGTTTTTTTTAACAAAACTTTTATTGAAAACATAATAGAATTTCAATTTAAATTAAACATTAACATAAAAAACCTAAGTATTACTTAACAAGTGGCAGAAATATACAAACAAAAAACTATTAAAATTAGTTTTTAATTTACCTAACAGTAGACCTTAGTTCTATTTTTAAAAGCAGCTTAAGTGTTAATGTTAATAGTTTGCAAAATAAACAAATTATCAAAGTGAATGTTATATTAAGACACCCGCCCTCCCAAAAGGCTGCTTTAATAAAACAAAAATTAAAACAGCTTTAACCTTGAACTTTTAACTAAAACTTTTTAACACAAATTGTAGTATGCCTAGGGCTAAAGGCAGAAAACGACACACACTTTTGAGCTATACTAAAGGTGGCAGAAAAATTAATATTTAACAACTAAGCCTTTAAAGGGACTCTTTAAAGTCCTAACGAAGTACCGTATAGTTGTTGCCTTAAACGGTAACTGATGATAAAGAATTTGTGTTGAAATGAAATTGTAGTTTTGTGGGCTTAATGTATATTTGTCTTTCTGTAATTTTGGTTGTTGCTATATTTGTTTTAAGCCTCTAAACGTCTGTAAAAATCCTATTAAAGGATTTCTTTTTTGAAAAAAAAAAAAATGCTTTTGTTATTTATTTCTTTGCTTTGTTGTGTCTTTTAAGCAGGCATAAATGTTTAATCAAAGAGTCAAACAACAAGGTTTAATGCTTAAAAAGCAATGTTAGGCCGAGATAGATATAAATATAAATAAGAAATTTATGTGCATATTTTTAGGAGTAAAATGGTAAGCAGTTTAAGCATATTTAACACTTGAAATTAAAATATAGCTTTGTATAATAAACAAATAAGTTTATTTATGTTAGTGTTGAGGGTGCTAAAGAAAAGTAATAGTATACTTTAAGGATTTATTAAACAATACATATTGTATAGCATAAAGTATACATTTCAATTTTGGTTTTTGTTTTTATTTCATTTTAAGTTTTTAATACTATTTAAGTCTGTTACAGTAAATTGAGACATTATTTTGTTTTCATTTTAGTAAATTTAGTTTAAATTGAGGCTTACATTTTAGTTTTAATTTAATTGCAGGAACTAGATTAAAATTTCAACATTTTAAATGAAATGCTGCTTAATATTAAAATAACTAGTATTTGCTGCATACTTTTAGGAGTTATCTTTGATAATATTATTTTATTTAAATGCATATTAATTAAATTTTTGAGTTTAATTTAAAATTGTTTATAAATATTGTAACATGTCACTCACATTGCAAAATATCATAAATAATGTTTGCGTTATTCTAAGTATTTAACAAATTGTTCATATTTTACTTTCGGGTATTTTCACTGAATAATTTTATTATCTGTTTGTTATACTCTCTTGTGTATACCCGTACATACACATGTTTGTCATTCCGTTTGTTATTTCTACATTTTTCATTTGCGATCCCATAAAGTATATATTCTGGATATGTATAATAGCGGAGTCATTATATCCATATCGACCTCTATGTTGAAATCAACTTTCCGAAGTCCATAATTAAATTACACACATCATTCATACATCAATATATCGGCAATAGTCCCGTTTAGGCTGCTATTTAAATTTGGGAAAATCTGTTCACAAATGGATGAGATATAAACAAAAAACCACGATTACATAAATTTTTTACCTATTTATGGATCTATATCTGTATTAGTAAGACATTAATATAGGCAATATGGATATCTAAAAAAGATAGACTTTTGAAAGGGCTTTACAACGATGTATATAGTAATTTTAATCGACAATGGGTAAAAATCGGAAAACATATTTTTTAACCCGATTTTTTTTTCAGCAAAAAAATTTAAGTCGTAAAAAAAAAATTTTAAGCCAAAATTATTTTTCAACCAAAAAATTTTTTTACCCATAAAAATTTTCGTTGGCAAAAACATTTTTGTTTCTCAAAAAAATGTTTTCAGTAAAAAAAACAAAATTTTTTTTTCAAGTTTTTTTCACCAAAAAATATGTACAAAAATAGGACAGCCCTGTTACTTGATTTCAATTCTACTCTTTTTTTTATTTTTTTATTTCACAAATTCAAAACCAAACCCATAGGGCCAAATATGGCTTATATTCTACTCAACAACAATAATACTTTTAAAATTATCTAAATGATTTTAATTATGAAAAAATAATATATAAACCTATGTATTTAATATAAATTAATAATTTTTTACAACTTTTTCCATAAGTCTTGTTTGAATTTAACTATTTTAAACTTTGTAAAAATTTTTTGTCTTTTATTGTGTATATTTCCAGTGATCAATTGAACTCACTACAATTTTCAATAATATGATAATAAATAGGCTTAAATTGAAAAATTTCCTCGTCTGAGGTGTCCTACTTTGAGATACCACAGCTCCGCTTCTAAGGGACGTATGAGATTCTTCGTGGAAATTTTAAATGAAATGAAACTGCGCTACGTCTACATGAAATTTCAAATCAGTCAGATCACACAGTTAAAATTGACAGACTTATTTCCAAAACATTCTGATTCTGCCCCAATGTGTCCTAATGTATAAAATTCTACATACAGCATCATTACTTGTGTCATTGAATTCACAATTTTAATTTATTTTCCGTTTTATATTACAACCTAAGCTTTATCCCTCTAACCTGCAAGAGTGCCTCAAGGCATGCATTACAAAACATCAATTATCTCAAAAAGTAAGTATAATTTTTCTTTTAATACCCTTCACCTTCATGAGAAGGGTATATATAAGTTTGTCATTCCGTTTAAAATCTCCACAATATAATTTTCCTACCCTATAAAGTATATATATTCTGGATCCTTATAGGTAGCGGAGTCGATTAAGCCATGTCCGTCTGTCTGTTGAAATCAATTTTCTGAAGACCCCAAATAACTTACAAACTTGATTCATACATCCATATATCGGGAATTCTCCCGGCTCGGTCACTATTTAAAATCGAGAAAATAGCCACAAATGGCTGAGATATAAGGAAAAAACCGGGCCATCCTTGATTTTTGGCCTATTTTTGATCTATATCTGGATTAATTAATGTTAATATAGACAATATGGATATCTAATGATAGATATTTCAAAGTCCATTGCAACGATGTATATAAGGCTATAGTAATTTGGACCAACAATTGGTCAAAATCAGGAAAAATAATTTTTAACCCGAATTTTTTTCTACCAAAAAAAATTTTTTTTCATTAACTTTTTTTCACTAATAAATTTAAAAAAAAGAATTCAAAAAATTAAAAAAAAAATTGGAAAAAACTTAAAACAAAACAATTTGGAAAAAAAAAATTTAAAACAATTTTGAAAAAAAAATTTTTTTGAAATTTTGAAAAACAATTTAGAAATTTTTTTTTTTTTAAATTTTGAAAAAAAATTTTAATTTTGTTTACCTAAAAATATTTAAAATTTTTATTTTAAAGTATAATTTGGTGAAGGGTATATAAGATTCGGCACAGCCGAATATAGCTCTCTTACTTGTTTTCACTAGTAAATTTAAAAAAAAAAATTTTTTAAAAAAATTTAAAAAAAACTATTTCGAAAAAAAAAAAAATTTAGAAAAAGTTTGAAAAAGAAATTATTATTTTTTGAATTTTCAAAAAACAATTTTGAAAAAAAAAAAATTTTTAATTTTGAAAAACAATTTTGAAAAAAAAAAATTAATTTTGTTTACCTAAAAATATTTAAAATTTTTATTTTAAAGTGTAATTTGGTGAAGGGTATATAAGATTCGGCACAGCCGAATATAGTTCTCTTACTTGTTTAAATTTTACGGTGATTTTAGTTACAGATTTGTTAACATTTCCCTCGTTGGTCGAAATGCATTCTGACTTTTAGTTTTTTTTCTGTCAGCTGTTTGGTGAGTGATGTCATAATTTTCGCACGTGAAATTTTGTGTGTGATTTTATTTGTAAATGAAAGTTTCACTAACTGTTAATCGCTCGATCTATTCGAAATATTTTTTTTAAAAAGCTAAGATATTCTTCTTTCGGTTTATGAATTTGTAAATATTAAACAATAAACAAATAGTATGTTGAGAAAGCAAACACTAAGGGGTGCCTAAGGGCACTATTGCGGGTTGCGGTTAAATTTACCGGCGTGTTATATAAGAAAAAAATATAGGAATGCCAGATAGAGACGGATTAAATTATCCGCCTTGACTCATGATCAGTTGGTACTCCACAAGAAGATCCACAGCCGGAAAGTTCAAAAGTTGGCGAAAAATCAAAACATCCAGTTAATGACACCCGTTATGACATTATCGACCACTTTCCAATCTAACTAGGCAAAAAAGATGGTGCAAACTAAGCAAAAAATCGGAAACACAGTGTGTTTGCTGAAAATGCGATCTTCATTTATGCTTCTCAAATGCCTAATATTGTTTTCATGAGTTTAACCGTAGAAAGTAAAACTTATTTTCTTACTTTTTGTATATTTTTCATTAGTTTTTCAATAAAATCGTATCATAATTAAAGTTTACATCTTATTGTTTTTTACACCTAAAACGGCAACAATGCCCTGAGGCACTCTTCACATTTTTTTTACCGGGTTCCTAAACTTATTTTGAAAATTAGTTTCTGATAGCTGTTCTGAGTCATAATTACCCTAAAAAACAGTTATTCGACAACTATTTTTTTTTAGCTTTTTAAAGTTTGCGGGTAGAGGGCTAAATTATTAAAAACTTTTTCTTTGATGTTTCTGAACTATATCAAACATATTTTTTTCACAAATTTATTTCCACTGAATAAACATCCATTATAATTTTAACAATTTTATTGCCAGGCCATATTTCTCTGTTTATTTTATTTTAAACATTTGTAATGGCAATTTATGTTATTTTTTTGCCCTTTCTTCATATTATTTATTTAATTAGAGCCATTTAATAACTAAATATTGTATTTTTACGATTACAACGCTAAACTATTAAATTTTTATTGGTTATTTGTTGATGGCATAATTTATAGGGCCATGAAAGAATGAATGAATGATTAGAGTAAGTAATACTCAATTGAAAATGAAGCAATAATAATTTAATTGTCATACAAATTACAGTCATGTTTTAAGGCAAACTATAAATAATTTGGTTCATAATATAAATTGAACAATAGCTTTAAACTTATTTTCTACATTTCACTAAAAAACAAAAATCCCTAAAAATATACTGTGGTAAATCAATATATATTTAAATTTTATTGGCCATTTTGTATGAATGCAAAAAACATCAAAGCTCTCCTAAACAAATGAACAAAAATTATACGTAAGCTGAGAATAATTTAAGGTTTTAGAAACTAAAAATAGACTTAAATAAACTGCTGTATTATATTTTTTTAAACAAAACTGTTATTGAGTTGATAACTGAAAAAAAGAAAATAGAATTTTAATTTAAAATAAACATTTTATTTTTCCCTGACTTTAACAATGAAATATTAACTTAATTTATTTTTAATATGTTACTATTTTTAATAATATCCCTCTATACAATCAAATATAAATTTAATAAAAATATGTTCTGCAATAAATAATTTATTTTTAATAACTTTTTGTTTAATAATGTCTGCATACAAATAAATTCCATAAATCCCTTTCTGCATACACATAACAACAGAAATTCCCTTTGGTACCCAAAAGTATGCATTTAATTAATTGAAATCTATTGTTATCTTTACACAAACCCTCCACTACCAAGACATTCTTTTGGGCTGGCATACAAGACAGCAAAGTATTATTTAATGTGTAGCCATAGTAATTAATTGAATAAAGTGTTTACGATTATTTTATTATCAACCAAACGCCTAATGTTAGACTCTAAAAAACATTTCGTTTTAGGAATACTTACAAACAGCTGTTACAGTATGAAATTTCATTACATATTTAAAAACCACTTTTTTACATTCATATTTAAGCCACAATAGCTTTAGATTTTTTGATGTTTGTCCTTTTGGTACTTGGTAATTTTTAGTGCCCAAAAATCAGGTTGCCATAAAATATATTCTACATAAATTAATTAACACAACATTTTCTTAAGAAAATAATTTATATTGATACATTTGACTGGCATATTAATGGAAAATTAAGAGTTTTATGAGTTAATGAAATGTGATTAAAATGAGATCCGTGAGTGTATGATATAAATAAAATGCTATTAAATTATGCTATGTTTTCATGTAAGTAATAAAATGTGGGTATAAAAATGTTTTACTAAAAGTTAAATTTGCATATAAATTATAAGTAGATATTAAAACTATTATAATGTATTGAATATACTATTATTTATATGAGTACGGCATTCGTAAACATGAAGAAATTAAAGACCTCCCTAACTTTTCCACAGGTAACAAACTCTTGTTTTCAGAGACAATTTATTCGAAGTTCGGGGAATACCGACCAAAGTTTGTTGATAAAATTTCTTATAATTTCGACCAAAGTTTCCAAGGGAATTTGCTTAGATATCGAAACATATTTCTAGAAAATGTTTTCGAATTTAGAACCATGATTCTAGAGAAAATATTTTCTAATATTGATAAAATCTAGAAAATCAGTAAAAAATTCTAGAAAAGACTTGGTCGAATATCGATCAATATTTCTAGAGCAAATTTGATCGAATGAGTGTCTAGGAAAAAATCTACTTGAATAGCGATCAAGGAAAATTTGAACGAATATCGAGAAAATTTTTCAGAAAATTTTTTTTCGAATATCGACTAAAGTTACTGAAGAAATTTTGTTTGAATATCCACCAAAGTTTCTACAGAAAATTTATGGAGATAATTTACTTGAATAGCGATCAAAGTTTCTAGGGAAAATTTGCAGGAATATCTAGCCAATTCTCTATTCAAAATAAGTTCGAATATCGACTAAATATTCTGAAGAAATTTTGTTCGAATATCGAGCACAGTTTTTTAGAAAATTTGTTTGAATTTCGATCAAAGTTTCTAGAGAAAATTTTTTCGAACTTCTACAGGATTTTTTATTTCGAATTTCGACTAAAGTTTCCACAGAAAATTTTTTAGAATTTCGGTTGAAGTTTCTAAAAAGAATTTGTTCGTTTATCGACAAAAGGTTTTAGAGAAAATTTGTTTGAACTTTTTTGCGAAGATTCGAATTTTCTACAGAAAATTTTTTCGAATTTCGAAGAAAGATTTCAGAGAACATTTGGTGGAATAAAATTTCAAGAGAAAAGCTTTGTTCGAATTTCGACAAAAGTTTTTAGAGAAAATTTTTTTCGAATTTCGACTAAAGTTTCTAGAGAAAATTTGAAAATTTTTTCGAATTTCGACAAAAGTTTCCAAAAAAAATTTGTTTAAATTCTGACCAAAGCTTTCTGAGAAAATTTGTTAAAATATTTACTTAACTTTTGAGAATTTTTTTTTCGAATTTCGACTAAAGTTTCTAGAGAAATTTTGTTAGATTATTGAAGAAAGGTTCTAGAAAAATTAATATGAATCTTGTTCAAAGGTACTAGAGACAATTTGTTCGAATCCTAATTTAAGTTTGTAGCGAAAATTTTTTCAAACTTCGACTAAAGTTTGTAGAGAATTTTTTTTCGAATTTCGGCTAAAGTTTCCAGAGAAAATTTTATCGAATTTCGGCTGAAGTTTCAAAAGAAAATTTGTTCGATTATCAACGAAAGGTTTTAAAGAAAACTTATTTGATTTTTTCTTCGAAGATTCGAAGTTTCTACAGAAAATTTTTTCGAATTTCGATGAAAAGTTTCAGAGAAAATTTGTTGGAATAAAATTTCGAAGAAAATTTTTTGGAATAAAATTTCGAGAAAATTTTGTTGAATATCGACCAAAGTTTCTGGAAAAACCTTTGTTCCAATTTCGACAAAAGTTTCTAGAAAATTTTTTTTTTAATTTTGACCAAAGCTTTCTGAGAAAATTTGTAAAAATATTGAGAAAATTTTCTTGAATTGCGACTAAAGTTTCTAGAGAAAATTTGTTAGATTATTGAAGAAAGGTTCTAGAAAAATTTGTTTGAATCTTGTCCAAAGGTGCTAGAGGCAATTTTTTCGAATCCTGACTTAAGTTTGTAGAAAAATTTGTTCGAATTTCGACCAAAGTATCTAGAGAATTTTTTTATCGAATTTCGACTAAACTTTCCAGAGAAAATTTTTTCGAATTTCGGTTGAAGTTTGTAGAAAAAACTTGTTCGATTATCGACGAAAGGTTATAGAGAAAATTTTTTGGAATATTTTTCGAAGTTTCTACAGAAAATTTGTTCGAATTTCGAAGAAAGTTTTCAGAGAAAATTTGTTGGAATAAAATTTCCAGAGCAAATTTTTTAGAATATCGACCAAAGTTTCTGGAAAAAGCTTTGTTCGAATTTCGACAAAAGTTTCTAGAGAAATTTTTTCGAATTTCGGTTGAAGTTTCTAGAGAAAATTTGTTTGAATCTTGTACAAAGTTTCTAGAGATAATTTTTTGACTCAAGTTTCTAGAGAAAATTTGTTGGCATAAAATTGTTCGATATCGACCAAAGTTTTCCAAAACAAATTTGTTCAAATATCGTGCCAAGTTTCTAGAAACAATTTTGTTTAAAAACGATCCAAGATTTAGAAAAAATTAGCATGATATCGAGCCAATGTCCTAGAGCAAATTTCCTTGTATATCGAACAAAGTTTCTAGAATAAATTTGAACGAATTTCAATCGAAAACAATTTGAAATTTTTATTTTATAAATTCTTTAATGAAAATGTTACTCTTTTTTTTCTCTTCCAGATGGTTTGGCGTCAAAATAACCATGGCCTTGGCCTTCTTTGCCTACATGCCCTACATAGTGGCCCAATTCTATCCACGCTTTAAAACCCTAATACCCGCCGGTCTTATGGTGGGTTTTGGTGGTGGTCCTCTGTGGTGTGCCAAATGTACATATCTCTCCACAGTCGCTGAAGCTTTAACCCAAGTTCGTGGACAAAAATCACAAAAGGATGTTAATACTGTAAAGTTTTTTGGCCTATTCTTTATATTCTACCAAATGGCTCAGGTGTGGGGCAATTTAATATCTTCATCCATATTATCGCTAGCATCGAACGAGGAAGGTGTTGATATATCTAGTAATTCAACCAAGGCTATGGATTTGGTTGGCGAACTGTGTGGAGCTCGCTTTTGTCCTAATGTTAAGGCTGAGGTTAATCCTAATCTAATACCTCCAGATCCCAGTAAAATTCAATTGTTAAACTCCATATTTTTAGTGTGTATGGCAGTGGCGGTAATATTGATTGTTTTTGGTGTGGATTCCATAAAGAGGTGGGTTTTTGTTTTCAAAAAATGTTAAGTAAAAATCTTGTAACGTTTGGTTGCTTATTTATTGTATTTAGATACGGTGTGAGGAAAGCCGATACGGGCGGCGAGGGTATGTCAGGTTTAAAACTTTTGACTGCCACAGTGAATATGTTAAAGAAAAAGCGTCAGCTTTTAATGCTGCCAATAACCATGTTTATCGGCTTGGAAGAGGCATTCTTGGCGGTGGATTTTACCAAGGTAAACTTTGTTTTTTTCCTATTAATTCCATATTTGGTCCTTTTGAATGTAACGGTTTGCATTAAATTTTATTTTTGTTACTTTTATAGTCCTTCGTTGCCTGTGGCTGGGGTATTTCCAATATTGGCTTTGCCATGATTTGTTTTGGTGTTGCCAATGCCATTGCTGCTGGCTTTGCGGGCGGTGTGGCTGAGAAATTGGGTCGTGTTAAGTTGGCTGTGCTGTGTGCTTTGCTGAATTTAGCTCTCTTTGTCTATATGTACTTCTATGAAGCTAAACAGGGTGACTTTATCAAATATTGTGCTTTTGCTGCCATCTGGGGTATTTGTGATGGTGTTTGGTTGGTTATAATCAATGGTAAGTTGATTCAAAGAACAACGCTTTTAGGAAAGCTTTACATAATATGAATATGACTTTAGAAATGTTGTGGTAAAAGCTAAATTAACATTAAAGATTTTGCAAAACTTTAAATGACTGTAATTATGTTGCTGTTATGATATTTAAAGCTTTTGTTGACTAAAATTTTAGCCAAAGCTTTATCAAAGAGCAGAGATGGCAAAGTTATAACAATTGTATATGTATGTATTTGAAAATAACCACATATTAGATGATTCTTGTGATATGCAATAGAAATATCAACTTCTCTATTTTCAACATTTTTTGAATAATTTGTATAAGATTAATTTTTAAATAAATATTTATGCCATAGAAAAAATATACACAGAGGGGAAACTCTCCTATCAAAGACCTAACTCAGTTGTCAAAAACCTAAGTGGTGAGAATGTACCAGGTGGCGCAAAAGTAAACTTCCGATGTTTTTTGGCTGTAATTAAAAAAAAAAAATTGAAAAACTTTGATTCTTCTTGTGGATAATTTTTATTTGGTCTTTTACTTTTTTACATCAAGTCGAGAATATGATGTCATGCAAATGGCCGTCGCCACAGTTGATTGTCATTTGAGCCCTTTTTATGGCATTTTTCATCACTTTGGCCAAAACTTCCGGCGATAGGTCCTCACATTCTTGACGCATATTGTCTTTAAGAGCTGCAAGAGTCTGAGGCTTCTTGGCATAAACCCGCGACTTCAAAAAGCCACATAAAAAGAAGTATGGAGCGGTCAAATCTGGTGATCTTGCTGTCCAGTGCAAATCGCCAAAACGGGAGATTAGGCGCCCGGGAAATGCATCCTTCAGCATTGTGGCACGTGCAGTGTGTGCCGTTGCACCGTCCTGTTGGAACCACATGTTTTCCAATCCCAATTCATCAAGTTGCGGCAAAAAGAACTCGTTGATCATTGCTCTGTAGCGCTCACCATTCACAGTAACCGTTTGGCCCGCGACGTTTTCGAAGAAAAAAGGTCCGATGACTCCTCCAGCGAAAACAGCACACCAAACAGTGACTTTGAGCGGGTGTAATGGCTCTTCGTGGGTTACACGCGGATTTTCAGTGCCCCAGAAGCGTAAATTTTGCTTATTTACGTACCCGCTAAGATGGAAATGGGCCTCACCACTCATGATTATTTTTGATGAAAAATCATCTTCCTCTTGGTGGTGATTAAGGATGGCTTGAGCGTATGTTAGACGCGATTGGCGGTCAGCAGCTAACAGCTGATGCACCGTCTGGACTTTGTACAGAAACATTTTCAAATCTTGTACCAAAGTTCGCTGTAAAGACCATCGACTGATACCCATTTGCGTGGCACGTCGTCTGGTCGATGTCGACGGCGCTTCCATGACATCCTCGTCTACAGCATCAATATTCTCTGCAGAACGGCTACTCCTTGTTGTGCCAGTCTCTTCGAGGCGAGCAGCTAAAGGTCGCAGTGTTTCACCAGTAGGCGTTGGACGGCCAGGAAATCTGCGACGAAATTCACGTTGTGCCAAAGTCACCGACCGATTATTGGTAAAATAAATAGTCAGCAATATTCCGCGTTCTGGAGCAGTGTAGCATTACATTGTTTATTAACGTGTATTTCGCATGTGTTTACTACACAAATGTCAAAACAGAACTGACATTAGGGGTCAATCGCAAAATTTATAGCATTTTCTGATAGTAGGATTACTTTTGCGCCACCCTGTATTAGTAAAAAAAACATGTGAAACTAAAACAACACTCGTATGTGAAAATTTTTTGAGTATTTTTTTTGTTTGAGATTTTTTTTGGTTTCAAATATTTGCAATAAAACATGCACATGTGATATAAAGATGATGAAAAATATGATTTGTTATGTTTCCTTTTCATTCAGCTTCCAAAAAATACTATTTATCGAGGTCATCAAAATATGTAAGTATTTTTTGTGAGATAATTCCATCGTTAGAGTCAAATCTCTTACCGCCGACACATTTCTTCATATTTGGAAACAAGAAATAGTCCCCCGGGGCTAAATCCGGAGAATAGGGTGGAAAATTGAGCATTTCGTAGCATAATTCTTGGATTTTTGTCATGAAACCCGCAGTTTGTGAGCAAACGTGGCAGTAAACCACTTTTTTACCATTGAAATTGATTGTGCAGAGCTGCCTTCGTATTTATCAAGCTTAGCCTTTATTTGAGTGATGGTTTTTTTTCGCAAAAAATAATTTTCCAATTTCTCCTCAAGTTACGAAGTTGTCTGCTATAAATGGCTGTCAATCACAAACCAAATGATGCAGCTTGTTCAAATTTTGTATGAATATATTAAATTTTTTTTTTATAATTTTGCCATTTCATTAAATTTAAAATACGTAAAATAATTTTAAAACTTAATACTTTTATAACACTGTACTTTTCATTATCGAATTGAATCATATAAAACATAATTATATCAACATTGTCATCCCTGGTATGGCAAAAGCTTTCGCTGTGTTTTATAAAAGCTTTATATAAAACTGTTAAGTATTAACATACCGTTTCTAATTAACATAAGGTTTAAACAACAGCTACTGTTAACTATACATATACTGTTAAATAGCGGTCAAACTAGTTTATTGTTACTGGCCTACCTAAATAAAAGCGTAAGGCGGAACGTTTCTTTACGCTTAGCTTTAACGCTGAAATGTCATACCTAAATAAAAGCGCCAACGCTACGTCAAACAATAAAAACAAGGTTATCAAAAAAATTAATATAACAACCCGGATTATTTAAAAAATAAAGTACATTGCAGTATTGTCGTTTCTGATTTTTGTTTCGTGATTTATAAACTAAAATTTTATCAAAGAAACTAAATATCAAAGTTTAAAAAATGTGTTTCTTGCATATTTGTTTCTCCTTTTGTATGTATGTGTTTACATTTGTTGTGTTTTGCAACTAACTTCACTATTAAACGCGCTGTCAAAATCGGATTTTCCAATTGCAAAGCGTTGCCGTCGCGTTATTTCGGTATGCTGCATACAAATTGTATGGGCATGAGAATTTTTGACAAGTAAAAAACGCCTTACGCTCCAATTTAGGTATGCGTGTTAAAGTCATTTATTTATAGACAACCAAATCTTTTGAAATAATAAATTTTAACTTTAATTTCTTGTTTATTTTTATCATATATTTACCAGCTTTCTATGGCATACTATTTCCCAAAAATCTTATTGCCGGCTACAGCAATTTTAGATTGTGGGAATCCACTGGCTCTGTTATCGGTTACATTATCAGTTCTCAACTGTGCACCTCCACAAAATTATTGATATTGATGGCTGTTTTGTTAGTGGGCTGTACGGGGTGAGTATTTATAATATAGTTGTTCTTATTTTATTAAAATGTTTAAAATGTTGTTTTTTGTTTGTTCTCTTTTCAGTTATGGCATTATTGAATATCGCGTTTGGAAGAAACAAAAGTATACCGTTGTGATGATAAGTGAGAAAAGTGATTTGTAGTTTAGACACTACATACATATGTTAGCATTAAAATGTATTGAAAATATTCATAGAAAATTAAATAATTTTAGTTTAGTTTTAGCTATAATACTTATAATACTCTTTGTGTAAAATGTTTGTTTTAAATTTACAAAAAAAATAATAAATAGTTGTAAAAATAAAACTTTTATATGTAATTTCTCTCATATTGATTTGGTTTTATATAAGTAAGCAATTAGAGTTCACTTTTTAAATTTAGTGTAATTTTGGGGGGGATTTGACGGATGTTTTATTTCATACTTAACATGCCTTCTTTGCAATCCCATAAAAAAATCACAAATATCTCAAAAAATATGTTTTTATACCCTTCACCTTCGTGAGAAGTGTATATATAAGTTTGTCATTCCGTTTGTAATTTCCACAATGTAATTTTCCGACCCTATAAAGTATATATAGTCTGGATCCTTATAGATAGTGGAGTCAATTAAGCCATGTCCGTCTGTCTGTCTGTTGAAATCAATTTTCTGAAGACCCCAAATAACTTACAAACTTGATTCATACATCAATATCTCCGGAATTCTTCCGGCTCGGTTGCTATTTAAAATCGAGAAAATCGGTCCACAAATGGCTGAGAAAACCAGAACAACCTCGATTTGAATTACTAGGTCATTAATATAGACAATATGGAATGATAGATATTTAAAAGACCTTTGCAACGACGTATATAAGGCCATAGTAAGTGTGACCTACAATGGGTCAAAATCGGAAAAAATATTTTTTAACCCAATTTTTTTTTTACCAAAAGTTTTTTTTCGCTAAATATTAAAAAAAAATTTAAAAAACAAAAAAAATTCACTACAAAAAGTGATTAAAATCTTACAGTCACAGTTCGCAAAACTAGAGCATTTTTGGGTCGTCGTGAAGCATCTTGTCGGACCGCAATACAGAAATTGGTGGAGAAATTCGAGCTGTTGGGAGAAGTTAGTGATGTGAAGAATAAAACCCGTGCATGTCGCTCAAGAACAACTGAGAATATTGCTGCTGTAGCACAAAGTGTTGAAGAAAACCTAGGTTTGTCTATTCCTCTTCGTTCTTTGGAATTGGGCATTCCACAAATGTCATTACACCGTATTTTAGTTGAAGTTGGATGATATTGATCTGGACAACGTTTACTTTCAACAAGACGACGCTACGTGCCACACAATTAACGAAACCATTGCTCTTTTATGGGAAAAGTTTCCGGACCGTGTTATCTCTCTAAGAGGTGATCACAATTGGCCACCGAGATCTTGTGATTTAACACCTTGCGACTTCTTCCTTTCGGGTCACGTGAAAGATAAGGTCTACGCCAACAACCTAGCATCGATTCGAGACCTCAAAGATAGAATTCGTGAGGCTATCGAGGACATAGGGCAGCCACTTTGCGATTTGGTTATGGGAAATTTCATGAAAAGGATATGGTCCTGTAAGCGTGGTCGTGGTGGCCATTTGGCTGATGTTGTTTTTCATTATTAACAGCATACCTTCCTCTTTATTACGAAATAAACATCCGATCATTTATCTCAAAATCTCAAATGCCATTTTTCATTGAATACCAAAATAGCACCTCTTGTTGGAAAACCCTTTAGTTTTTATTACGTTTTCGTGCCTTGCTGCATATTCTGGTAGTTTTTCGGCCAATACTCGCTTCAAATGAATCAGTTGTGTTCGGTACAGGCCAGATTTCAGCAGCTCATAATACAAGGTGGCGCAAATGTAATCCTCCTATCAGAAAATGCTATAAATTTTGCGATTGGCCCCTAATGTCAGATATGTTTTTACATTTGTGTAGTAAACACATGCGAAATACACGTTAATAAACAATGTTACGATACACTGCTCCAGAACGCGGAATATTGCTGAATATTTATTTGACCAATAATCTGTCGGTGACTTTGGCACAACGTGAATTTCGTCGCAGATTTCCTGGCCGTCTAACGCCTACTGGTGAAACACTGCGACGTTTAGCCGCTCTCCTCGAAGAGACTGGCACAACACGAGATGCTGCCAGGCGTGGCAGACCCCGGGGTAGCCGTTCTGCAGAGAATATTGCTGCTGTAGCCGACGATGTCATGGAAGCGCCGTCGACATCGACCAGACGACGTGCCACGCAAATGGGTATCAGTCGACGGTCTTTACAGCGAATTTTGGTACAAGATTTGAAGATGTTTCCGTACAAAGTCCAGAGGGTGCATCAGCTGTTAGCTGCTGACCGCCAATCGCGTCTAACATACGCTCAAGTCATCCTTAATCACCACCAAGAGGAAGATGATTTTTCATCAAAAATAATCATGAGTGATGGGACCCACTTCCATCTTAGCGGGTACGTAAATAAGCAAAATTTACGCTTCTGGGGCACTGAAAATCCGCGTGTAACTCACGAAGAGCCATTACACCCGCTCAAAGTCACTGTACGGTGTGCTGTTTTCGCTGGAGGAGTCATCGGACCTTTTTTCTTTGAAAACGTCGCGGGCCAAACGGTTACTGTGAATGGTGAGCGCTACAGAGCAATAATCAACGAGTTCTTTTTGCCGCAACTTGATGAATTGGGATTGGAAAACATGTGGTTCCAACAGGACGGTGCAACGGCACACACTGCACGTGCCACAACCGATATTCTGAAGGATGCATTTCCCGGGCGCCTAATCTCCCGTTTTGGCGATTTGCACTGGCCAGCAAGATCGCCTGATTTGACCGCTCCAGACTTCTTTTTGTGGGGCTTTTTGAAGTCGCGCGTTTATGTCGACAAGCCTCAGACTCAATATCCGTCAAGAATGTGAGGACCTATCGCCGTAAGTTTTGGCCAAAGTGATGGAAAATGCCATAAAAATGGCTCAAATGACAATCAACTTTGGCGGCGGCCATTTACATGACATCATATTCTCGACTTGATGTAAAAAAAGTTAAAAGACCAAATAAAAATAATCCACAAGAAGAATCAAAGTTTTTCATTTTTTTTTAATTACAGCCAAAAAACATCGGAAGTTTACTTTTGCGCCTTTTGCTGCCACCAAATACAGAGCATTATCTTAGCGCCATGGATATTTGGCATTTGTGTCGATTCGGTTGGTTCGCTGGGTTTCACTTACTCTTTGGGTTATTGTAGTGTGGATAAATTATTTTCTTTTATAGCATTCAAACATAATTTTGAACATGTAAAATCGTCATTCAAGGTCTCTCGGCTTCAATTCGTACGGTACCCAATTTCCCCGCTTCGCACAGTGGCCCAAATGCTCAATCTAGCCGGAAAAAGTAATTTTTTAAATGCTTCAAAAGCTAATTTTTTGTATGGTGGTATGTTGACAAGTGTCCATAGTACATAACGGCATATTTTTTTTCTTTAAATAGCTACACTAGCATTGATACATTGCCTCAAAAACAAGAAATTGCTTATTTGTTAAAAAAAAACAAGGAGTAGAGTAAAAATGACTGTTTAAATTTTTCAGAAAATATGTTTTGTTTAGAAAAAAAAAAAATGCAATTATGTACATTAGAGTGGCCCCAAAATTAAAGTTGCGGATGTTCCCGCCTAAAATGAAAATTTGATTCATTCTAAGACTACGTTTTGAAATTTTTTCGTCCTGGGGTCAATATTTGGCGAGCTGGATCAAAGGAAAAAAAGGTCCTTTTTTGAGGTATCTTACATTTTTTCTATATTTCTTCCAAAGGAAGTATATGTAAATATGATGTCATGTGAAAGGTCTTTGAGATACGAATTCAATTGGTTATTAGAAATTTAAAAAAAAAAAAATTTTAATTCAAAAATTTTAAAAATCCTTTTTTGAGGTATCTTACATTTTTTCTATATTTCTTCCAAAGGAAGTATATGTAAATTTGGTATCATGTGAAAGGTCTTTGAGAGACACATTCAATTGGTTATTAGAAATTTAAAAAAAAAAAAATTTTTAATTTAAAATTTTAAAAATTTTCGAAAAAATTTTAGTTTTTTTTAATTTGTTCATAGAATTTATTCAAATACATAGATGAAATTTCTTGATCATAAACATCATGTAATTTCACTGAAATGGTTTTCTCGTTTTTTTAAAATTCACTCCAGTTCAATGTTTATAAGCTTTCCATCGATGCATAATTTCGTATACTTTTTTTTTTGTTACACTACGAATATTTAAATTTAAGCTAAAACATTATTCCATAATAATAATAATAATTTGCTTTTGAATGTTGTTGTTTCTTGTCGTTTATTTTTTAAGTAATGAAGAATTTGTATAAAATCATTGAGAACTAGTAAAATTTTAAGAGAAAATTTTTTTATCTTTTTTTAATAATACAAACGGGGCCACCCTAATGTACATGTGTGTTTTAAATTAGAAATTTTCGTTCAATGTCCAAATTCTATTAGAATTTCAAATGGTAATAGAGTTAAGCTTTAGTTTTCTGTTGGCGTTATCTATATAGATTTAGCTTTCTAATCTTTAAAAAATTTTGCCTCAACGATTTTTATTTCATTTAGAGTTTAACATGTCCATTACAAGGAAGGAGCTGTTTTTTTTTATTTTTAAGGTTGGCATTTCACCCACTTCAATTTTTTTAATGAAAGGTAGCCTTTAATTCCTTTCACACATACAGAAAGATGGTGTGAAAATTTCAGGAAAATCAGTCCAGCCGTTTCGCCGCCTATAGGGTTCAAACAAACCCACAAAGATCAAATTTACATACAAAAACACACATTCATGCTAAAAAAAAAAAATTGTTTTTTTTTTCAGATTGTTTATATTGATGAAATCTATAAACGTACCAAGTTTAATGTCGATACGGCTTTTCAAAAGCGAGTAATGACTTTTTCCGGCTAGATTGAGCATTTGGACCACTGTGCTTCGTTTTAGATAGCTGATTGAGTAGCTCCCAATGATTTTGCATGCTCTTGTTGGGTTTTACAAAAATCTTCATGTTGTAAAAACTCAAATTCTTGGTCTTCAAACTTTTTTGGCTGATCAGGGCGATCTTTGGCTTCCGTGTCAACATCACCACTTTTGAACCACACAAATCATCTCTCAAACATTGAAACCAATGAAACTAATTCACTATGAGCTATCGGTGTTAAGTTATTAAAAACAAAAACTGCATTCAAAAGTTACGACATCTATTTTAAATTCCGCATTTATAAGTCATACATCCAATATTTTGCAAATCCATTATTAACTTTTCTAACTAACGGCAGCCACTCTCTTTCTATATATAGATTGAAACACTTTTCTTTTAAATATTTTTTTACATATTCCTTTATTTCATGTTTTGTTTTATTTTTTTATTTTTAATTATTACAATCATTTTAAATAATATGAACGTTATTACGTTTGTTTTTTTTTTCATTTTATTTTTTTCTTTTAAATGCTAGATTTTATTTATTTTTTTCTCTCATAAGTAATATTAATTTAGTAATGTTTTTTCTTCATCTTTGTTATACATATTTTATATGAATCTATTGTTGGTTTTTTTTTGTTTAATTTTTTTTTCATAATTTTTAATAAAATTTTACATAAGTTGTTGGATTTTTTTCATTGTTAATTTTATACATATTTTTAGGCTATAAAAGTTACGTACAATACTAATTAATATTTTTATAATTATATTAAATATAGTTATGTCTATATAGATATAGGTGTATGTGAGTGTTTTTTCTTTTACTTTTTCAAAAAAAGGACCTGTTTTTATTTATCGTTTTTATTATTACTAAAATTATAAGAAACATATAAATTTTTACAAGATTTTGAGAATTGTTTTTTTGTTTTTTAGTTTTGCTTTTTTGGAATGGCACGTTTAATTTCCTTTTGTTGAAATAATTTATTTATTTATTTATTTATTTTAGTAATAAGTTTTAATAATTGTGCTTGTTTTTCTTGCAAACTGTTACAAATAAAATGTTTTATAGAATTTTAATATTACTTAAATATAATTACATATTTAGATTTTTAAAGTTATTAATATTTATTATTACTTATTACTCATTTTTAATAAGATAGATAGATAGATTTATTACAACTAAATGATAAATGCTATGACACACCTTTACATATGGCCTACAATTACTTAGTACGTTTTACTTATTTAAGGGGACTTACTACAAACTAAATTGGTTTAATCATGATAAAAAGAGAAGGTGGAGTTTGTTGGGGGTCAGGGGTTTACGGTTTGAATAATTTTATGTTTGGTTTTGAAAGTTGTTTTGTTGTTTTTTTTTTTTTGTAAATTATTTCGAATTTGTTGTTAGTGTTGTTAGTTAATTTAGAAATTGTTTGTTTATTTGGAATATCTATTTAAATCTAAAAAAGTTTTATTTTAATATTATGTATGTACTTATTTAATCATATTTGTTTTGTTTTATTTAATTATATTTAAAAATTATTATATAAAGTTTGTGTTTTGTTTTTAAAATCTTTTTTTTTTATATATACAATAAAAAGCTTTGAGCTTTTTTTGTTGCTGTAGCTTAGGTAACACCTACTGGGTTGTTGTTTTAAAGCTTTATTTGTTATGTTTTTATAGCTTTTCCTTTAAGTTAGCTTAAAGCTTCTTTTGTTATTACATATTTATTTGCTTGCTCTCCTTTACTGTTACCAGTTGTAGTTCATTGAATTTTAAACCATTCCTTTCGACATCATGCGCACCGTATTCTTTAAAGCTTGTCGTTTATTACAAAACCAAATACGTATGACTTCCCGCTCGTAGCCCAATTGATGTGCCAGACCTGTAATCTCGGTGCCTGTAGGGATTATAAAAGAAAATCGAGGGTTAGTTTGAAATACAATTATTCTGATGGTTAATAAATAGTAGCAAGAAAAAGGATTTAGGAACCGTAAAGCATAAAAGGTCATATTAAACTGATAAATCGTCTTCAGAGATTATAATTAAATTTTGTCAACATGAATATTTAAATCTTAAAAATATAGGAAAAGCTTTTTAAACGAGCATATGATAAACAAGTATTTACCCTCTTTTTACTTCAAAAGCTTTCATTGAACTTTAAATGAGTACAATTAAAAGTTATAGCTTAGTGTGAGCTATGTGGTGAGTTCTTTTTTAAACTGTTTAATGAAACTGGCTTAAAAATAGAGTCAAAATTAATATAATTTTTTGATTTGAAGTAATTTTATCTGAATTTTTTTTTTTTTTTTTGAAAATGAGCCATAAAATCTACAAAATTTGTTTAAATTTTATAAAACTATGAAAAAGAACGTAGATTTAAGTGTTTAATATATATTGTAAAATTAAACAAATTTGGTTCGTTATTACAAAAGTTGCTCATATATCCTTTTTTTCGATTATTGTCAAAAGTGAGAAATAAGTCAAATAAAATAGTGCGAAATGTAAAATTAATTACTTACAAATATATTTTTAAGTAAAATTTAAATTTGCATTTTCAGATATTTTACAAAATTTCTTGTAAAATTTTGAAAATGCTTTTTAATTCAATACAGTTATGTAAATGAATGTAGATTTGTTCAATTAAAACTGACGTTTAAAATCATTAAATTTCCTTCATTATTACAAAAGTCGCTCATATATCCTTTTTTCAATAATTGATAAAATCACATATAGGTCTGGAAAATATTAATTTCTGACTTTGGTACACTAGTCGTTTCGTAGCGACGGACGATTGGCTTAATGGTCATATAGCAGCTTCTGTGGAAAGTACTTATTATGGGCATATTAAATATTTTCAACAAAACTCAACTTGGTCCTACAAAAAGTTGGCCAAGCATTCAAAGGTCCGACGTCAAACTGTTTCCAATGCTATTCAACAGTACCGGGAGAACTTGTCCGTTGATAGAAAACTTGGTTCAGGTAGAAGGAATGGTTCACATGATGTTTCTAAAGCCAAAAAAATAGAAAGCATTTTCAAAAGAGCTTCCAACACATCTGGTAGCACGGTTAACTCAGTGCTCGGAATATTTGGTACGAAAAGTTAAAGCCAATTGCAGGTTCAAAAACATACAAGGAGCCAAAAAAATAGAAAGCATTTTAAAAAGAGCTTCCAACACATCCGGTAGCACGGTTAACTCAGTGCATGGTTCAAAAACATACAAGGCTCAAAAAGTTCCTGACAGGAACGCTGCTAAAAATTTAAAGGCCAAAAGCAGAGCACGGAAATTGAAGTCAAATTTTATAAAAAAAATATTCCTGCTGCATAATGGGTGAGGAAACGTATGTTCTCGCAGATTTTTCGCATCTTCTTGGTAAAAAATATTATGTTGCTGATGCTCGAGGGAATGTTGAAGAAAAGTTTAGAACCCAAAAGCAGACAAAATTTCCCAAAAAGTTCTTTGTATGGTAAGCAATATGCAGTTGCAGCAAATAGAGCCAATCATTTGTTACAACGGGCTCTATAAATACCGAAATTTACATCAAGGAATGTTTACAAAAAAGGCTGCTTCCATTCATAAGACTTCAGAATGTGTCCACTTATTTTTGTCCTGACTTGGCATCCTGTCACTATGGTAAACAAGCCCTTGAGTGGTACAAGAACAATAATGTGGTATATGTACCAAGAGAGGCAAATCCTCCAAACTGCCCGGAGCTAAGGCCAGTGGAGAGATATTGGGCTCTTGTTAAAATAGAATTGAACAGCACACGAAAGCTTTCCAAAAGTGTGGTAGATTTTAAACGCAGATGGACTACCTGTTCGAACAAAGTGACAGAAAGCACTATAAAACCCATGATGGAAGGGTTTCCGAAAAATTGTAGAAATAATTTCAATCAAATAAAAAAAAAAAAAAAAAACTGTAAGTTTAGTGGTTCCGTTTTTATTAACATATATGTATGTTAAGAATTTTTCGATCTCACTCCTTAATTACTACGAGTTATGTATTTTCATAAAATATTAGGGGATATTTGTTTTATCTTTTGTGACAGATTTTAATCAGGGCTTATTTTATTTGGATCTTCATTCTATACGTGTAAAAAAAATTAAGGACGTATATGCGTTTTCCATTTTTTAAAGCCATTTTAATAACCAAAAATTTAGATTTTTTTTTTTAAAAAATTAATTTTTTTGCCAAAAAAATTTATATTTCTAAAACAACTACGAAGATTTATAATGATAAATAATTCAAAATTGTATAAAAATATTTATTTTTACCGTTTTAAGTCTGTCAGTGACATTTGAGTCTCTATTGTCACTGAAGTTTCTCTGATTGGAGAATGATTATGAATTTAAAAATGATCCAATATTTCCTTAAAAAATTTATTTTTCTTTTCTGTAATGATCCAGATTTTTAGTAAAGATTTTTTTTTCATTTTAGTTTAGTCCATTTTTCTAGAGCTTTTTAAAAGCTATATTTGTAAAACTTTTTTAGATTAAGCTGTTTTTACAACTTTAGTTGCTTCTAGTAAATATTTTTGCACTGAAACACTTATTTTTATAAAAAAAAAATAGGGATATTTTTAAGAAAGCTTATTTTTGTTTAGTCTCGAGATGATTTCCATGCTAGTTCATTCATTTTAACAGACATTTGTTGATCTAATTATTAAATAATCTTCAAATTCATTAACACATCTAATTTGATATTAAAATATTTGATTTTTTAAAAGTTGTTAATATTATTTTGAAAGCTTTTTGAGTTGAACAGCATATAAAAAAGCTTTAATTTTAAACAAACTTATAATGTACATTTAAAGTTTCTATACAAATATTTTATCTATTGTAAAGAAAAAAATAATAAATTCTAAAATGCATGTAAAACTCGAAAATTTTAATATATTGCCTCCTTTTCACTTCTCATTTTTCTTAATTTTGAAACTTGAAAAACTAACAACACTGCCTCCTTTTCACTACTCATTTTTTTTACTTAACCTATGCTTTGCTACAAATCACTTGTAAATAGGTACCGGGCGAAGCCGTGGCGGTCAGCTAGTATATAATAAAAGTTATAGCAATTAAAAGACTTTTTGAATTGGTATACAGCATTGATACATATTTCTTTTGTGTAAAATTATAATAGTTTCTATACAACTGTCCTAATTATTTGAATTTGAAGGCCTTTAAACTAAAATAGAGCTTTTGCAAAAAAAAAGTGTCTTTGTTTTGAGTTTTTAAATCCTTTTTAAGAAGCTCTATGTATTCTTTTTTTCCAGATTCACTTAAAACAAATAATTTTGTAATTAAAGCTTTTATTTAATTTAAGTCTCTAAAAAACTTTTTTAATTTTACTAAGGTCTTTGTAATTTAAAAGCTTTTTATACTAAAACGCATCATTAAATGGTCACAAATTTTAATTTGCTTTGAAAATGTATAAGATTTTCAGGAATTTTATATCAAATTTTATGTGACTTCTTCACAAAGTTATAAGTTCAAAATTATAGCATTTATCTTAAAAGCTTTAATTCGTTGAAAGCTTATATTGCTAGTTAAACTAATTAGTAGAAATAGCGTTGTTATTTTAAAATCTTCGTATTTATAAAGCTCGAAAAAGTTCAAGCAGAAAGTTTTCTGAACATTTAAGTTCAGAATTTAAAAATAATGTTTGTGCTAATTTTAAACTAAAAGCTTATACTAAATTTTAATAAAAAAAGCTTTATGTTTAAATAAATGTCTTAGAACCTTAAAGCTATTTAAAATAACTAATGGCGCCAATTCGAGACACTTAAAGTCAACTTTTTTTAATTTTAACATAAAAAAGCTTTTTTAAACTGATTACTTAAATTGGTAAAAGCTTAATTTAATAACAATAACCTAAAATCATTTCTTAGCAACTAACAGAAAATGAAAAAAGTTTTATATAAATATGTATGTATTGAAAAAAAAAGTTAAAATTTGAAATTACCACTCACCCGATGGATGGGTATTACGCTCAAAATGAGCATTTAAAAGCTCTAAAGCTTGCGGTGTAAACGAAGTGCGTCTTTTACGCTTTTTCGATGGCTCCACACCAATATAATCGGTTAAATGATTCTGGCCAGACTTAAAACGATTCCAGTGACTGAAATTTGAAAGAGAAACGAAAAACGAAACAAAACCAAAAAAAAGTTAGTACAATCTTAGCATAAAAGCAAAAGTAAACGTGGTAGGAACTTAATCCATACTCTCACCTCTCTTCGGCCTCTTTCATCCAACGTTCTAAAACGGGTTTAATTTTTTGAGCACTCTTTGGTGTTATGTCTAATTTTTCAAACCTGAGAAGGGGAAAATATGGAATTAAAAAAAAATAAATAAAAAATAAATTAATTTGATTGATTAAAAAAATCAATATTTAAGTTTAGTATGCGCTTATTTAGAAATAACAAAAAAAGTGCCAGGACATTGTTTGTTTGCTTCTTTATATTTTAGGTTTTTGTTTTTATTTTTTTTTTAATTTCTATAAGACAAGCCAAACATAAAGAAATAAATAAATTTTATTAATTGTTATACAACAGAAAAGGCTTTATATAAGATTTTTATTTAAAATAATTTTTTTCTTTAAGTAACATAAATATAAGTTTAAAGGCAATGCCCTGGCCAATAATATTTATAAAAAACAGCTTAAAACTTTAGCGCATACTAAAAATAAAGAACATAAAAGTTTTGGTTTTTTAACGTTTAATTTAAAAAAAGATTTTTAAAACAAAAATTTTAAAAATCTTTTCTTAAACGTTTTTTTTTTATAATAAAATTTTAATAGTTTCTTTTTTTATATTAAAAAAAGCTATAAAAATTTATTTATATTTTTTTAAAAAAGCATTTATATTTGTTAATTTAAATACTTATTTTTTTCAGTTTTATTGTCAACATACATGTTTTGTTGTTGTGTCGATAGTTGAGCAGCATACATTTGAGCAGCTAATGCACTATTTCATTCGATACATTTTCGATTACAATTCGATTTGATTTTCAATGTTTGTTTTTTATTTTTTTTTGTTTTTCGTACACATTTTTATTTTTATAAAGCACAATTTATTGTTTTGGTAGTTTGGTATAAAAAAAAGAATAAAATAAAAAATATATTATTAATTATATTTGTTTTAGAAAAGCAATTAGCGTTTAGATTTTAGATTTTTTTTTTTTATTTAAACAAATGTCCTGGCACTATAAATAATAAATATACTTTTTTTTAGCAGGAAGTTGAAAAAAAAAAAAAATCATAAATTTTGTTTAAATGGCTGGGGAAAGGGGGGTGTTCATGGTGTTCAAATAAAAATAACTAGATTTACACAGTTTTTAGAATTTATCATGAGGCATTTGTATACAAATTATATGTTGAATCATGGTAAATAAAACAGATTTCAATTTTCTAATGTCTAAAATTTCAAAATGGTGAAGAATTTGTTTGATGAATAAAGTTGCATTTTATATTTGACATAATGTAAACAATGAAATTTATATTTTTTATCAATAAAATACATGTATAGTGGAAATTAGATACAAAATTAGGTTTTTTGACATCATATAACTAAATTATATTTTATGTGAAACTTTTATTTTGAAAATGGGTTAAGTCAAGTTTCAATAAACTTCTTACTAGAAAAAAAGCACGGTAAAAAAAACTAGTCAAACTACTAATTTGCCAAAACTGCTGGATAGTGTTCGAAATACAACAGCAATTAAAACTACATTTACATATAAACAAGTTAGAATATACAACAGTTACAACATTGAATATTTCTATACCCTTCACCATGAGTAGTGGGAAGGTAAATAAGTTTGTCATGACGTTTGTAATTTCTACATTTTTCATTTGCGACCCTTTAAAGTATATACAAGGTGGCGCAAAAGTAATCCTCTTATCAGAAAATGCTATAAATTTTGCCGATTATTGGTCAAATATATAGTCAGCAATATTCCGCGTTCTGGAGCAGTGTAGCGTAACATTGTTTATTAACGTGTATTACGCATGTGTTTACTACACAAATGTCAAAACAGAACTGACATTAGGGGCCAATCGCAAAATTTACAGCATTTTCTGATAGGAGGATTACTTTTGCGCCACCTGTTATTATCTTCTGGATCGTTTTAGATAGTGAAGTCGATATAGCCATGTCCGTTCGTCCGTCTGTATGTTGAAATCAACTTTCCGTTGCCCCCAAATAACTTACATACATAATTCATACATCAGTATATCGGGAATTCTTCCGGCTCGGTTACTATTTAAAATCGACACAATCGGCCCACAAATGGCATATATCTAAAGAAAAAACCAGGAAAACCTTGACTAATTTGTTATCTATATCTGGATTACTAAGTCATTAATATATACAATATGGATATTAAATAATAGATATCTCCAAGACCATTGTAACGGTAGATACAAGGTCAAAGAAAGTCGGACCTACAATTGGTAAAAATCTGGAAAAAAAAATCGAATTTTTTTTTCAGCAAAATTTTTTTTTTTGTTATTGAATATCTTTTTCACAAATAGATTACAATTTCTTTTCCATTTAAAATAAGTTGCATATTTAGAAAAAATTAATTTAAAAAAAATTTTGAAAAATTTTTTCGAAAATTATAAAAAAAAAATTTAAAAAATAAATAAAATGTTTTGAACTAAAATTTTAATAAATTAAATAAAAAATTTTTGAATTTTTTTTTTTTTAATTTTGTTTACCTAGAAAAATATTTAATTTTTTTTTAAAGTATAATTTGATAACTCTGTTATTTGTTTTTTTTTTTAACCTAAAATCTTTTAAAACAAGTGTTTCGCTGCGAATTGTGGGAACGATTTATAATGTATGACTTAAAAATGCGAAATTTTTTAAAATTTTTAGCTTTTATATTGAAATATTTCTACAATATAAATTTATCCAAAGTTTTGGCAATTGTTAGCTATGAACTTTTCTCATCTTTCTGGTAACATATTGATGCCGAGCTCATCCTTTGAGTCCAAGAGCGAATCAACTCAATTACTCTATTCTGAAGAGAAGCGTATCTCAGAAAGAGCGTTCTGTACTCGTACGGGGCACGGTCTGGACTATAAAGCGGGTATCCCAACCATTTTATTCTAAATACTTTTTAACAGGTATTGCAACATTTGGCCAAGCGTTGCCATGATGGAATATAACGGCTTCATGTCTGGCCGCATATTTTTGGCGTTTTTCGGAAAATGCTCGCTTTAAACAAATATCTTGCATTCGGTATAGTTTCACAGTGATGGTCGCCTCAGATTCAAGCAGCTCATAATAGATAGGACCCTTTTGCTCCCATCAAATACAGAGAACTACCTTAGCGCCAATTAAATTGGGATTTGCCGTCGTTTCGGCTTATGGCAAGGCTTCACATACGAGTTCTTACACTTCGGGTTACCCTAATGGATCCATATTGATACCATATCAAGTACTGATTCGGTGCAAAAATGATTTTCTTTTATATCGTTCAAGCATCATTTCGGACATGCAAAATCGCCTTTCAAAGTATCTCAGCTTCTATTCGTATTTTACCCAATTTCCCTGCTTTTGAATGAATCCTGCTGCTGTTTTGAAATTGCTGTTTGAGTAGCTCCCAATGATTTTGCAAGCTCTCGCTGAGTTTCACCACAATCTTCATAAAGCAATGCCTTCAATTCTTGGTCTTCAAGTTTTTTTGTATGGCCTGGGGGATCTTTGTCTTCCGTATCAAAATCATCACATTTAAACCGCACAAACCATCTCTCGCACATTGAAACCTATGGAACACATTCACCATATGCTTTGGAGAGCAATCAGTCAGCACTTTTTTCAAAGTAAAGAAATGACGATTCATTGGTACGAAATTCGATATTTATGAAGCAAAACAAAACTTTGTTGTTTACACTATAGTGTTCAATAACTAAGTAAGAATAAATTTCAGATGTGTACCCTTCAAAATGACATATAAGTTATTAAAAACTAAAATCATACTCAAAAGATACGACATTTATTGTAAATCCCGCATTTGTAAGTCATATACCCAATATTAAGCCTAGTACTCTGTTCATATTTGCGAAAAATTATGGTTTTTTCATGCGAAAAATTTTATATGCAACAAATGATCAGCTGTTGGTTTTAATTTCGTGCGAAAGAAGAGCCGCTTTGTTATTTCGTGTGGAAAATAAAGGTTGCCAGATGTATTTTACATGTTTTCCACAATAAGAACAGAGTACTGCTTTTGTGAAATTATTTCGCATTTATTTCATTCAAAATATTTTATATGTAGTTTGACAGCAGTTCGCACGAAATTTTGAACAGAGTACTTAGCTTTAGTTTATAAGAAGTATTTGAAGTAGTTTCAATTGTGTAATTTAAACATCAGAGCAAAAATGTAACAATCATTGTAGTTTTTCCGAAAATATTTCAAAAAAGGCAAAGGGCAGAAAAGGGCAAAACTTTTTTGCCACCAAAGAAAATGTAATTTCAAATATTTATTATGACCTATCATTTTGTGTTTATTTTAATAAATAAATATTTTTGAAAATATCATGTGCTAGGAAAGTTATTAATTTGATGATATGTATTCAAAGTTTTATCTATGTTTAAGAAATAACTCAAAAAGTGCAGAAAAAGTGCAACATTTTCCCCAGTAAAGAAAACCTATGTAAAACAAGTACATTTTTACCCTGTTGTATGCTTAATAGCAGCTAAGATTAATTATTATAAATTTCAAACTTATTTTTATTCGAATCAATTGTTTAAATTATGTCAAATGGGACTTTTTAAAGATACATTCACATTGTTCAAATAGTTGACGAAATAAACGTATTAAAACAAAAACATTTAATTTTTTTAATTAATCAATCGTCCGATTTTATGATAACTAGTTTATTTTTGGTAAAATAATTGGTTTTTTGATAAAAAAAATCAGTATATTTTAAGGAAAATATTAAAAACAATTTTTGATAAAAAAAAAAAAATAGTTATTGTTAAACAAAATAGTTAAAAAAATGGGGTGAAATATGTTTTCGGTGAAAAAAATTTTTAAAAAAATCGTGAATATATATTTTGGTGAAAAATAAAATTTGGTGAAAAAAAGTTTGTTGAAAAAAAAATTGGATGAAAAATAGGTGACAAAATCGATGTAGTCGCAGTTTTTTGCTTATATATCATTTGTGGGTCGATATCGATTTTAAATAGTAATCTAAGTTAGACTATAGCGGATGTATTGATATATTAATCATATATGTATGCTTCGGAAAATTGATTTCAACATATAGACATGCAGATTTTCCACAATTGTATATACCATTTCTTGTTATTATTTCTCAGAAAAGTAAAATAAACATTTGCTGAAAATAGTGTTAACACTTATTTCCTTAAATAACTAAACAATGTGAATGTAGTTTATTTATTAGTTATTAGTAGGATGGTCTAACTAAAGTATAGAATTTAACTTTCTAATAAACAAGATTTAATTTCTATAAGAATTATTAATATTTAATTTGTTTGACCATACTAAGATCTTGTAGGGTTACTAATTAATAAATTAAAAAAAAAAAAATTACAAGAAATTCAACTAAAATGCTAAACATGAATTTAATTAAATACTAATATTACAATATAACAAAATGTCTTACCTGCATATGGCACTTTGACTATAGGCGGGACCCTCTGTTACCGACAGAGCTTGACCCACTTGAGTTTGGGTCAAGCCCAATGATAAACGACGCAATTTAAAAGCTTTGGCAAATTCTTTAATCTCATCTAGATCGATGCCATCAACCATGTTGGTGGTGGCCTGATTAATAGTGGGTTCATCTAAAATAAAGATAACAAGCAGAGAAAAGGTATTGTAATTAGAATAATGATATATTAGCAAAAACTTATAGTAAACTTATTAAAATATACTATAAAAATACCCAGCAAAAACCTAAATTTCCTAATAGCTAATTAGTTAAGATGATAATACTTAATAAACTTATAGCAACTTAATATTGGCATTACTTTGGTGTTATTAGTAAGGCATAGACTAGAATCATGCACATGTGTTATAAATAAAGGTAGGGTCACACACGGCAAATATTTACTCAAAAAAGTGTAACCACTTTTTTTAGCATAAATTTGTTTGACGTTGTAAGATAAAATAGCATCAAATAAAATGTAATGAAATATTTGTTTTGAATCATCCTAAAAATATTAGTTTTTGAAATAAGTAAAAGAATTTAAATATATAGTTACGTATGTGCAATAGCGATTTGAATTTAACGGTCTGTAACTACTACCGGCAGCATTCATCATGTTTATAAACACGTCCATCAGTAGAGGCTTCTACAAGGTGGCGCAAAAGTAATCCTCCTATCAGAAAATGCTGTAAATTTTGCGATTGGCCCTAATGTCAGTTCAGTTTTGACATTTGTGTTGTAATCACATGCGAAATACACGTTAATAAACAATGTTACGCTACCCTGCTCCAGAACGCGGAATATTGCTGACTATTTCTTTGACCAATAAACGGTCGGTGACTTTGGCAAAACGTGAATTTCGTCGCAGATTTCCTGGCCGTCCAACGCCTACTGGTGAAACACTGCGACGTTTAGCCGCTCGCCTCGAAGAGACTGGCACAACACGAAATGCTGCCAGGCGTGGCAGACCCCGGAGTAGCCGTTCTGCAGAGAATATTGCTGCTGTAGCAGAGGATGTCATGGAAGCGCCGTCGACATCGACCAGACGACGTGCCCGCAAATGGGTAGCAGTCGACGGTCTTTACAGCTAATTTTGGTACAAGATTTGAAGATGTTTCCGTACAAAGTACAGACGGTGCATCAGCTTTTAGCTGCTGACCGCCAATCGCGTCTAACATACGCTCAAGCCATCCTTAATCACCACAAAGATGAAGATGATTTTTCATCAAAAATAATCATGAGTGATGAGGCCCATTTCCATCTTAGCGGGTACGTAAATAAGCAAAATTTACGCTTCTGGGGCACTGAAAATCCGCGTGTAACCCACGAAGATCCATTACACCCGCTCAAAGTCACTATATGGTGTGCTGTTTTCGCTGGAGGAGTCATCGGACCTTTTTTCTTCAAAGACTTCGCGGGCCAAACGGTTACTGTGAATGGTGAGCGCTAAAGAGCAATGATCAACGAGTTCTTTTGCCGCAACTTGATGAATTGGGATTGGAAAACATGTGGTTCCAACAGGACGGTGCAACGGCACACACTGCACGTGCCACAACCGATATGCTGAGGGATGCATTTCCCGGGCGCCTAATCTCCCGTTTTGGCGATTTGCACTGGCCAGCAAGATCGCCTGATTTGACCGCTCCAGACTTCTTTTTGTGGGGCTTTTTGAAGTCGCGGGTTTATGTCAACAAGCCTCAGACTCTTGCATCCGTCAAGAATGTGAGGACCTATCGCCGGAAGTTTTGGCCAAAGTGATGGAAAATGCCATTTACATGACATCATATTCTCGACTTGATGTAAAAAAATTAAAAGACCAAATAAAAATAATCCACAAGAAGAATCAGTTTTTATTTTTTTTTTTTTTAATTACAGCCAAAAAACATCGGAAGTTTAATATAAGCTAAACAACTTCTAGGTAATGCATACAGTAATATTTAGTTATTACTTAGCTTTTGCTGGGTTTAAGTAATTCTCATCTTTAATACTTATTTACTATCTCTATAACTTCTTTAATTCTTAATTTATCTTATTTTCCTTTAAAATTCTCTTAACTTAACTTAATTCTTGTTAAACTATTTTATGTTTGTGCTGCATATAGGTGTGAAATATTTATCTTTTACCTTAAGAACTAGTTATAAAGCCCTAGTACAGAGTGTTTTATGTGACTTGTTGCATTTCATACACACTAATTGAGTTAAAAAGAGCTGCTAGAGCATTAGTCATCAACTGTTACTGGTTGCTGCTGTTTGCTAACTGCTGTTGCAGTTACCCATAATGTTGGGTAATTGTGGTAATTAGCTAAATTTTATTAACGTTTTGTAATTAACTGCTGTTGCAGCCATATGATGATCATGATGATGATGATGACGGTGCAATTTATTTAATAAGTTAATGTTAATTAAAGAGATAATTAGAAAGTCTTTAAGGTAACTTAAAGGAATTTGTAATAAAATTTTATTTTCAAGAGACATTTCGAAGCTGTTTGTGAAGTCATTTAGGAAAAATAGATATTGTTGAAATTAAAAACAGGTATTTTGTTGAATTCCTTTTAGAATATTAAAACTGTAGAGGTATTCATTTAAAAGAAATGTAAAATTGCACTCTGATTTTTTTACATTTGTTTATAGTTAAAAATACAACTTTTTGTGGAATTTCTGTCTTGAATTTGTTGTGTAAAAGTGTAAGAAAATCAGTGTGAAATTTTCCATATTTTTTTTTTTTGAAATGTATACCCTTTCTATAAAAGAAATTGTAGGGAAAACATTTTCCCTACAATTTCTATTTGATAATATTAGGACCTAATAATTTTAAATTCTTTCAAAAGTATAGTTCTAAATATTATTTTTTTAAAATGTTTCAACTTAGCTTCATTAAATTAAATGATCATCTAATTTATTCCAAATTGTCCTCAAGAAGAGCACCAAAGCAGTGGTCGGCTCAAACAAAACATGACACATTAGTAAATCTATGTTAATATTGCATGAAATTAATTTTCTGATAGTATTTCTGATTCAAAATCTCCAATTTGTTTAATTTTTAATAAGTTTAACCAAAGTCGTTCACATTTGTGTTGTATACTCTTAATATTCTCACGCGTTCGGCCCCTGGTGGCTGAGATTGTTCTAAATAATGTTTTAAGATGTGTGTAACTTAAAGAAATTCTCAACAGAAGTGTTGTAAACCTTTTAACTTAGTTTGTGTACATGTTGTATGTCAATTTCAGGTAATTACGTAACAAATTGTATACATAAATTATCACTGACTAATAAAAGGATTAACATGCAAAAAATTTCAAAAAGAAAACAAATATTACATCTTAGTTTACAAGAAGATGTATTAAAATTACTTATATACACTCTCATGTGTAAATATATACCCTGCAATTGTATTAATGGAACCGGAACTTAATGTAACTAGAATCCACTAGTACTTAGTTACTAATCAACCAACTTGCAAGGCTTTTAACTGGCGAATGCTGACTTTATGATATAAGTCAGTCCGTTTAGCAAATGATTACTCTATAGTTTAATTCACACTTATACCGTGGCTAGTGAAGTTTAGCTGAAATGTAGTTGAAAAAATTCTATGGTTAAACAAATTTTTGGTTAAAAATAACCCGGCTTAAAAAATATTTTTCTCGATGTTGACCAAATGAAGATGCTATGGCTTGAAAAATCTTTGAAATATCTTAGCTTATATCTCAGCCATTTGTGAGCCGATTTTCTCGATTTTAAATAGCAACTGAATCGGGACTATAGCGGATATATTAATGTATGACATTGTTTTAAACAGGTATTGCAACATTTGGCCGAGCGTTGTCATGATGGAATATTACGGTTTAATGTCTGGCTGCATATTTTAGGCGTTTTCGCCCAATGCTTGCTACAAACGAATCAATTGCGTTCGGTACAGTTTCCCTGTGGTGGTCTGGTCAGATTTCAGCAGCTCATAATAGATAGGATACTTTGGCTCCCAATAAATACAGAGCATTATCATAGGACCATGGATATTTATCTTTGGTGTCGATTCGGCTGGTTGTCCGTGCTTCACATACGATATCTTACGCTTCGGGTTATTTTAATGTACCCATTTTTCATCGCAAAAATATTTTCTTTTATAACGTTCCAGCATCATTTCGGACTTGCAAAAGCGATATTCAGGGTATCTCAGCTTCCATTTGCTGCTTGCAAACGTTTTAAAATTGCTGCTTGATTAGCTTCCAATAGAGAGAGGAAAGAGGACAGAGGAAAGAGGAAAGAGGAAAGAGGAAAGAGGAAAGAGGAAAGAGGAAAGAGGAAAGAGGAAAGAGGAAAGAGGAAAGAGGAAAGAGGAAAGAGGAAAGAGGAAAGAGGAAAGAGGAAAGAGGAAAGAGGAAAGAGGAAAGAGGAAAGAGGAAAGAGGAAAGAGGAAAGAGGAAAGAGGAAAGAGGAAAGAGGAAAGAGGAAAGAGGAAAGAGGAAAGAGGAAAGAGGAAAGAGGAAAGAGGAAAGAGGAAAGAGGAAAGAGGAAAGAGGAGAGTGGAGAGAGGAGAGGAGACTATTAATTGGTCACTCTGTGGAGATCCCTATATCTGGTCTGGTTAGCCAATTGCTATTGCTTATAAAGGCATTAATGGACTCCAGCCTCAAATTCGAGAGCTCAAAAAGACTAATTAGGGAACGATGTCCCAGAAACCTTAAGCGTAGATCTCCTAATTCCAGACAGTGACAAAGAAGATGAAAAATTGTCTCATTCTCATCCTCCTCCTCGTTTTGACAACTTCTGCAGAAGTCGTTGTAGGGCAAGACAAGTATCCTCGTGGTTGCCTAACTAAATTCAATAGAGAATGACTTTAGTTAGGCTCGCGTGGTGGTCAGTAGAGACTGTATTCTGAAAGGAATAAATTAAATACACGAGAAGTACTAAGGATTCAAAACTTTAAATAAATTCATAATGAATGCTGTTTTAAGACATCAAACTTATTTTAATTTTGCAACTTGAATTGGAAATTAATACTTTTGAAACTCTGTAACTACTTTATAGGTTACCTGTGGTATCAAAAGTAAATAGTGCTGAGTACAAAACACGGAAAATAGTAACAGTTTCAATTCACAACTGCAGGGTTTAAACATAAATACATTTTATGTTTTTTCTGTAATAATTGTCAGCAACAATATTGTGCTTAATTACTGCTAATTGACGTTTACAAAACTTATGCTATTTTTTTCTTTATTTTTTGCTCTACTCTTACTTACATGTACTTATATGTTTATTACGTTACTAAAACTTAAGAAAGCATCATACTATTTAATGACATAGGTTTCTTTTCAAACCCTTTCCTTAAAAGAGAAACTTATCATGTTACTGAAATTTGAACAAATCTAAAATAAATTACACTTGGCTTGAAAAAACACATTTAAGTAGTTTACAAGGCAAAATAGCATACGTTAGTTCGTGTCTTAGAAGAGTGGTGAATGCGGCAGGGCTTGCAGCAGCCAGCTTAATACTTGGTTGCATACAATCGTAAGAATAAGGGAGTACGTGTAAATTTGGTATTAAGATGTTGTATTTATAAACAATACATTAAGCTGTCTTTTATTTTAATACTTTTATAAAGCCAAAACCGTAAGAGTAAGAGAAAAAGTCTTAAGTTTTTCGATTTAAACAAGCTGAATTTGTTCTTGCTACTTGTTTAATTAAGTATATAGAATAAAAGTGATTTTAGTTTTAGCTCTCTCTTAGCTGTTGTAACAAGTGGCTGTTGAAATATCATCATTCCAGCTACTTTTAGGTTCTTAAATACACAACACAGGCATCGTGAAGTGGCTGCTGATATTGATGTTGATGGCTGTGGTTGGTGGCGCGTTGCTGATGATGTTCTTAATGACGGTGACGGTGTGTTGATGTTGCCAATTTATGTATTTTATTTGCCTTGTAGATGTTGTAGATAAAATTTGTTGTTGTTGCTGTTGCTGCATATCATTAATACTTAAATGAATCACAAAATTTTGCAAAAGTTACTGCAATTCAGCTAGTTTTGGCTTCTTCTCTAACTAGATGTTGCTCGTCTTAAGTTTGTTTAAATGTTTGACATTATAAGTACATACTGGGAGGAAAACTAGCAAAGTGTTGATGAATTTTTCTTTAATGGTAGTAGATGTTGTTCTGGTTATTTTCAAAAATCTTAGCATTGATATGTATACAATACTGACAAATTTTGAAAACAAATTAGGCACATAAAAACTTAATAGATTTTGGGAAGTTTGTTTTAACTAATGATACAAAACAGCTAAAGGGAATATTAAGTTTTGTGTGTTTAGATAGTTAGTTTGCTTCAATAATGTGAAAACTTAAGGGAAATTTTAAGGATATATTTAGTTTTTAAAAGAAAAGTTATTAAATTAAATGTTTCAAGTCATAAATAAGATTTACAAATAAAATTTAAGGGTTTATTTCAGAAATGTGTTAAGTCATAAAATCAATTTAATTAAATTGAATTGTGTATAAGAATTGTGCGTAGTATTTTTAAGTAAGAAATACATATGAAGGGTTTGCTGCAGTAACTCCATAAGCCACACCCATGAGAAAACCGATATTATGTTCTATTTTCTTACTATATGCCTTGGACATCTGTACCAAAAATATTAAAAAACATTTGTAATATATTTATTTTATAGACATAAAAATGTAATACATACTTTCATAAATATATTCAATATAAAAAAAAAAAATATGAAATGGTTTTTCTCAATTTGAGGCTTATCGAGTTACTGCAACAAGTTTTTCATATATTCGAAATTAATTAAATTGTATTTATTAGGTGCAGCAACTAAGATATAACGTAACAAACTAAACACATCAAATACTAGTTCGAAATCTTGTGACTTAACAGGTTTTTACAATTTAAAGCAAATAAGTCGATATAGCCATATCCGTCCGTATGTTGAAATCAACTTTCCGTAGCCCCCATATAAATTGCAAACATAATTGATACATCAATATATCAGGAATTCTTCCGGCTCGGTTGCTATTTAAAATCGAGAAAATCGACCAATATAAGCTGAGATATAAGGAAAAAAACCGGGACAACCTCGATTTTTGGTCTATATCTGGATTACTAAGTCATTAATATTGACAGTATGGATATCTAATGATGGATATTTCAAAGTCCATTACAACGATGTATTTAAGGTTATAGTAATTTGGACCTACAATGGGTCAAAATCGGGTACAATATTTTTTAACCCGAATTTTTTTAACAAAACCATTTTTTTGTCATACATTTTTTTTCACTAATAAAATTAAAAAAAAAAATTTGGAAAAAAATTTAAACTATTTTGAAAAACAAAATTTTTTTAAATTTTGAAAAAAAAAAATTTAATTTTGCTTACCTTAAAATATTTAAAATTTTATATAAGATTCGGCACAGCCGAATATAGCTCTCTTACTTGTTGTTGTGATAAATTGGACTAACCGCTTTTTCGCTTCACTACAAAACATTGACAAAAAATGAGATAACTGCAATTTTTTTCTTTGTAATCAATGTATTTTTACTTATTGTACAATACTGCATTAAAATTCCAATTTCTAAAATATGTGTACTTAGAGCCTTTGTATGTTAAGCCAGCGATATACACTTGCCAGCAACGGTGAAGGGTATAAAAATGATTTAAGCATTCCATGCGAATTTATATGTAGGGTTAACACCTATCTTCTTCAAAAGTATTGAATTTATTCCTTTAAGAATACATTCTCCATAGAACTAATTCCTTAATGATTCACTAAAATATTCATTAATTCAAATGCTTAATTAAATCAGTAAAATTGTATACTTATTACTTCAAAAGAATTGAATTCATTATTTTAAGAACTCATTTTCTTTAATTCTTTATTGAATCATTAACATTTTCATTAACTCAAATCATTTACAAATTAGCTTAACGAAATGTATTGAATCACTCAATTTGTCTAGAATTTACCTAGTTCTTCAAAGGTATTAAATTAAATCGTTTAAGAGAATTCATTACACAGGTTAACCATGATGCCTCATGGTTACGAAAAGAATCCATCGATTTTTATGATCGATATTTCATTTTGTTCCGCTTTCGTTATGAGCGAATTCACTTAATTGTGAATAAATTCGAAAGGAATCCATAGATTTTTAGGATCGATATCTCATTTTATTCCTATTACATGTGGCTTTGCGATAAAGTAATAAATCTGAACAATTTTTGACGTTTTCGATTTTTCATGATTTTTTTAAAACAAAAAAACTTGCTATTTTCACGTAAAAAATATATTTTTTGCTTCAATTTGTTATTATATCTACAAAACTACTGAGCCGATTGAAACGCAATTTACATATGAAAATTTGTACATAGCAAGGGGATAATGTTTACAAAGTTCAATCAATCGAAAGAAGAACACTAACTACTGAATTATAGGTATATCCAACAAAAAACTCAAAATTTTGTGAAAATGATCAAATTCACTTAATTGCGAATACATGCAAAAGGAATCAATCGATTTTTTCGGCCGATATATTATTTTGTTCCTATTTTATGTGCCTTTACGATAAAGTAATATATCTAAACAATTTTTGCCGTTTTCAATTTTTCATGATTTTTTTAAAATGTCAAAATTAGCTATTTTCACGTAAAAAATATATTTTTTGCTCCAATTTGTTATTATAACTCCGAAACTACTGAGCCGATTGAAACGCAATATATACATAAAAATTTGTAAATAGCATGGATAAAATGTTTTCTAAATTCAATCAGTCGAAAGATTAACACTAACTGCTCAATTTTTCGAATATCAAACAAAAAACTAAAATTTTGTGAAAATGAGCGAATTCACTTAATTGTGAATAAATTCGAAAGGAATCAATTGATTGTTGTGATCGATATCTCATTTTATTATAATTACATGTGGCTTTGCGATATAGCAGTAAATCTGAAAAATTTTTGCCGTTTTCGATTTTTCATGATTTTTTTAAAACAAAAAAAATTTTCTATTTCCACGAAAAAAATTTTTTTTTCTGTTTTAGTTTTAGTGATACCAAAGTAAAGTATAAATATGACATTGCATAATGGAATATGATGTTGGTAAAATGTTCACCTCTAGCACGTTAGCAGACGTAAGATCATTTCATAAAATATTGAACCTTAGTATACAATCAAGCTTCTCTAATATCTTTAATGCCTCTAAGAATTTTATCTTTCAGAGCATCATTTGTTTATTTTTGTAATGGTCCCCAGAGAAACTAGGTCAGCGTCGTTAAATCACAATATGGAGGCATCCAATTGACATTGCCAAATCGAGAAATTAAGCAACGACTGAATTGTTTGGATGGCTGCGGGTTTCATGCAGCCTGTTTTATGAAACTAAGAATCAGTGAGCTCAACATTAGCCATGTTTTCATGGTTTGGCAGATTTTCACCATTTTGATAGTAAATTACACAATTAAAATTCGTTGTCCGTTGAGTGTAACATTCCATGATTAAAATTTTGCAAGTTTGTACCAAATAAATGTCAAAGGATGACAACTCAATTCTGGATGTTTGATAATTTGACCAAAGTTTTCAAAGCTTAAATTTATCTTTCTAAGAAAAAGTATGAGTAATAAATCATTAATCAATATTGCTCATACGCAGACAGGGTTCATAAGAAAAACATAGTTGATTAAATCACATGTATTAAAATGAAATTTTTAAAAATTTTTATAAGAAGCTGTCTTAAGTTTGTTCATCCCCCGGGATATGACCCTGTGTAAGGGTATATACATATAACTGAGTCATTCCGTTTGTAGTTTACACATTATTCATTTGTCACCTCATATAGTATCGCTATAGATCACCCATATTTTCGTGTATTGAAATTAACTTTCCGAATCTCCTAAATAACTTACAAACATGATTGATATATCAATATTTCGGATATAGTCCTGGTTCAGTTTCTTTTTGAAATCGGGAAAATTGCGTCACAAAAACCTGAGATGTAAGCAAAACACCACGACTACCTGGATTTTTAAAATCTAGTTTTCATCTATATCTCGATTACTAAGTCATTAACATAGACAATATAACAAATTAATGAAAGACATTTCAAAGAAATTTTTATGGTATATACCGTTATATAAATTCAGTTCAATTCCTTAGGAATTTTTTTGTAATTTTTATAAAAATCTGTCTCAAGTCCTTTTTTTTGTTAATAATTTAAAAATTGTATTTGAACTTAAATAAAGCTATTTTAATTTATTTTTAGTTCATTCCAGAAGAATTAATTTGTTTAAATGCTTTTTTCTTTAGTTTCATAGAACTCTGGTTTACTTCTAATGTAATTTAAGCATAAACTTAATCAATGTAAAACTAAAACTCTTCTAATTTGTACCTACTTGCTGTTTAAACAACAACTACTTATAATTTCCAAAAAATTCCACATTTATAAGCATCCATATATGTATGTTTGTAAGCAGTTGAGAATGAGTGGTCATCAACCTTTCATTCCAAATAAAGTTTTTTTTTTTTGTATGATTTTTGTGTTTATTAACATCATTTCCATAAATTAATCCAATCAACAACAAAATAATGAAAGCTGTTTTTTTATGTTGATATTCCTAACTCCTATATGTATATAAGTATAAGTATCATTTGCATATTTGTTGCCCTCCTCCACCCTAAACCCACAAACGCCAGCCAATACTCTAAAGAGTAAATAATCAATAAACCATAATGGAAATAACTAACAAACCATTAAAAAAAAAATAATAATAATAAAGGTAAAAAATGCACAGCGCTGGAAACTAACCACACACATATGGTTGGCATAAAATACCAAAAATAGAAAAAATCAAACAGCATATGGAAAAAAGGGTCAATTGTGTAATCAAATACTTTTTTTTCAGCATAGAAATAAATTGCAATTAAAATTTTTGGTAGAATTATTAAGAACATAAGCAAGCAGCATATTGGCAAATAAAACAAACCAAAAATAAATCAGCACAATATTGTAAATTTGTTTGGTAAAATTCAAATCAAATTCAAATAAACTCATGTATGAACAAGTAGTAGATTTAGTTTTGTTATACAAAAAAAAAAAAAAAAAAAAAAAATAATGAAAAAAAAGTTTTTTTTTTTTCAGAATTTTTAGCAAATTTACCTTTTCATATGCAATCCACAATTATATTTAGCCAAGTTTTGTAACGTTAATTAAACTTAAAATATTGCCAAAAATAATTGTTGCCAAAAAAGTAAGAAAAAACAACAGCAACCACAAACTTTTGCCTGCTTCTAGGATTTAAACAACAAAGATGACAAGCAACTAGAGCTGATGAAGATGATTCTCAGGTAAAAGTTCTTGTAAATTACGCGCTGATGTCTTTTATACCTTGAAAGTTTCCTACGTATAATCTTTTGTTAAATTTCGTCGTAATTCTAAACATAAATCTTGGTAAATTGCATTTTCTTATTGCATACATTTAGGCAAAAGACTTAATGTCACTCATATGTTAAAATGTATTAAGCGTGTGGCTTACAACGCGTGTGTAGGTGTGTGTTTGAAAAAGAGAGGGAGAATATGTGGTAGGGGAGAGTAGTGTGTGTGTTCATCAAGTAATTGGAAATTAGCAAAGAGCTAAAAAGTTTTATGCAGTTGTGTGTGCTTTAAAAGAAACTGTCAATATTGTTTAGATTTTGTGGAGGCTAAAAGATAAAGTTAATAAAGTTTTGCATAAAAGGCGAAAACTCAAAATATTAAATGAACAAATTAGTCTTTTAATATTTCAAGACATTAGGGAAGCGTTAACAGGTAAACTTTTACAACAATCTAGCCCTCAACTTATGTTAGTTAAATCTAGAATAGGAAAAATCTTGTGAAAACGATCTTTACTCACTCGGTGAATCCATTAGTAAATCGTGGGCACCCATTGAACCCTCGGTACCATTGGGTGACATGGGCGGTGGTGGTGGCTGATCCTGCATACGCTCCCTTTCTCGTTCGCGTTCTCTTTCACGTTCCCTTTCGCGCTGTTGGTGCAACACGGCACTAGTTGTGGGACTTAGTTTCATGGAATGCATAGAATGGTGGGGATTGTGATGATGCAACGAGGCGGGATTTGAAAGAGAACTGGTAGTTGGTCCCGTTGGTGAGGTGGGTGAGGCTGAAGAAGCTCTTGTGGCGGTGGCAGTTGGTGGACCATGGGATTTTGTTATGGTCAATTCACCATTTGAAGAGGAGAGTCTATTGTAGGGAAAAATCATAAAAAAACAATTAAAAATATTACAATATTTACTTTGCTTAACTTACCTATTCATATTACTAAGTACATTGGCTGTTGTTGATGTGGCTGTGGTGGCGGCTGACGAGGCCGACATTAAACCCACACCATTGCCCAGGAAATCTCTGGGTGATGGTGAGTCTAAAATTTGGTGTGTATGTGTGGGTTGTTGGCTCAGAGAATGATGCGACAGGTGGGGAGAATGTGTGCGATATATTTGGCTGGCGGAGCTTGAACCCACAGGTGATGAATAGCCTCTTTCGTTGCAATTGGATGTCATGGATGAATTAGAGTTGACGGCGTTTGCTGCATTGGAAGCCTCTTTAGCCAGGGAAGCTGCCGCACTGCGAGCATTTAAGGTGGCAGGTGAAGCAGCTCGTATACGTTCACGTTCTCTATCGCGATCACGATCACGATGACTCTCCCTTTCACGCTCCCTCTCCCTCTCCATGTCACGATCACGTTCTCTTTCCCTTTCACGTTCCTTTTCCCTTTCACCACCCAGTTGACTTAAATTCATGCCACTACCCGAGGCACTGCCACAGCGTAAAGGACTCATTTTCATAGAATGTTGTTCGCGTGACTCTCTTTCTCTCAAGGTCATACTACTGGAAGCACAGGATGAAGGACGCGGCGATGACGCGGAACCACCTAAACGATGGTGGGAACCAAATTGATGTCTGCCCAAGGGAGGTGGTGAATTGGATGAAGTTTCCGCTGTTAAATGGACACTGGGTTTGCAATCCAATTTGGGCGAGGCCAAACCTTCAGCATGTCTAAGAGCCTGAGTGTGGTGATGTAGAGCAGCTGCTGCTGCAGCTGCATGATGGTGAGGATGCAGATGTGGTTGGGTCTCTGGTTTTATGTGCAACTGAGATTGTATGTGAAAAGCTGCTGCTGCAGCAGCGGCAGCCGCAGCGGCTGCTTTTGTACTGTTTGTGGGTGAAGAAGGCGGGGATCTTTTCATTAAGTGCATATCATGGTGATGACCGGACATTTGTTGACCGTGCTGTTGTTGGTTGTGTTGTTGCTGTTGTTGATGCTGGTGCTGTTGGTGCTGCTGTTGTTGTTGTTGTTGCTGCTGTTGATGATGATGGTGATGATTGACCGCAGCAGCTGCAAATAATTCCGGATGCAGTGCGGCTAACAGCTGTTGCACTCCATTAGAGAAGAGATTTGGTTTCAGTAAATTCGTTGGTGCTTGGGCAAGCTGAGGCAAGGTGGGCGGTTGATGAAGAGCTGCCAGTGGCGAAGGCAAATGAGCCGTAGCTGAGCTTAGCATTTGAGGCTGTGTTGGCTGTTGTGGGGGAAAGCCAGTAAAAGCTCCAAAGTTCGATAGAAATTGTTCGTTGGTATTGATTTGTGGACTAACCGGTATGGTCAGTATGGTTTGCACAGCAATGCCTAAAGAGTTTAAAACATTAAAAGAGTTCTATACAAATAAAATATTTATTTTCATTATTATTTACCTTGTGCTGTGGGTATTAGTAACTGGGCCCCTTGTACACCTTGCACCAATTGCCCTGAGGCCAATATCAGCTGAGGCATTTGGTTGCTGGCTGGTGGAGCTTGCAGTTGCGGTGGCGGTGAGGCGGTAGCCGCAGTACCTTGGGCTGCTGCTGCCGCTGCTGCAGCATTATTCAAAACATTGGCTAGAGTATTTTGTGTAGATGAAACAGATTGTCCTCCTTGTGCCGTCAGGCCAGAACTATTGCCATGTGGTGACGAGGATCCCGCATTATTTTGATTGTCACCACTATTACTATTGCCCGCACTACCACTGGTACATTGTGTCATTGCTTTGTGGGAATTCAATAAATCCGTTGCCATTTGTGGTAGACCACCATTGCTGGCTACGCTTAGGTTGAGGGGTGAGTTAAGAGCAGCTGCGGCTGCACTTGCTGTTATGCCGGCGGCTAAACCCTGCAAACTAGCCAAGGCTGCGGCCGTTGCTGCACTGTTGTCTAGATTTTGTTCTTGTTGAAATGTTGATAGGTTTTGTAATTTTTGTAAATTTAACATTTCTTGCACTACAATGGAAAGAACATCAAGAGACATTAGAAAAACTCAAGGCCAGGTTGTCAAATCTATGGTGGTGAGAGTGTTAAGTGTAGTGTAGTTTGTGTTTAACTAAAATCTTGAAATTTGAGATCTAATGAAAGGTATCTAAGTCTGTGGACTTTTGACAAAATAATTTGTTTCGCTTAATTCTAAAAATGGAATGGACTTATGTAGAAGATTATTGTTTTCATATTTGTATATACATAGTTGCTCTTGTCAAATTTACATTGATATTCCCTGTATCCGCTCAGCTATCTCTTTAAATAAGGAAGGGCTACTATTATTATAATCTTTTTTCTTGGACCAGCACTCGAGGGATGACCCCTACTCATGCAAAACATTGTGCTGGAACTAGGAAACTAGGTTATGGGAGGGAGGATAGAGGAAGTAGAGTCTATGGACATTTGATTTCAATGTTCCTCTATTGAAAGTGACAGGAAAGACTTCAGGAGGAAGCTTATTCCACATACGGACAGTACGGCTAAAGAACGAATTGCCCTGTAATGTGTTGTGCGATCCACTGTTAAGTCGACAACGAATTGATGAGTCCTTGCCGAAGTACGTGTGTTGTGTAAAAAACTACGGGTTTCGGGAACAAGTTCCCTAATTTCAGCAGAGCACATACCATTGTAGTATCGGTAGAACAGTGAACACAACCCACATTGCGACGATGTTCCAGTGAGTCAATAGAGCTGGATACCCTACTGTCACCGATAAGCACCTTCGCCCTCTCCTGTACGCGGACGAGTAACTCCGGTCCACACATGAGAGTTGTATTCCATTTTCGGTCGGATATAAGTGGTGTAAATAGTAAGGAGGTCAGATGGAGTAAAGTATGTCTTATACCGTTTTAGAAAACCAAGGCACTTGAATGCTATTTTTGACACTCGAAAAATGTGTTTCGTCCAGCGGACATCGCACTGAATACTCATGCCTAGAACATCAAGAGCTTCTGATTCCTTAATATTTACAACACCCATAAAAACAGATGGAGCAACATGCTCTGTTGTGCGTCTGTGTGCTAACCCACAACATTGTTGTATCGGTTGAATTACGGGCACACATAGATCAAAAGAGAGATCTTCACTGATGTTCCAAAATCAAATGTTGGTATTGTATCTTTTAGACTTTTGGACCAGTGTAGTATACTTCAGGCATAGGCCTCGGCCTTCAGTATAACTGCAAACTAGCTGATGTTTTACAGTGAGTGTTAAACCGTCCCGAAATCTTTTATGGGCCTCTATACGATATTTTATTTATCCGAGAGTGCCAGAAATCTTTTACCGAAATGAAGTTTTTTGGCTACTGGTACTCCTAAATGTCCCAGAAACTGTACTACAATTTCAAGTGAGTCTATTAATTGGTGGGTCAAGGGAAACTCTATAATTGCACCTATACTAGTTGGTTGCATTAAAAAAACACTTATGCAACCAGAGGTTCATCATTTTTCGTTACTGTCTGTGCGGTTTGCATGTAAGAAGGTTGAATCTCCGTTATAATGACTTCTGTGGGAGTATTCCTGATCAAAGAGATGGGAAGACTGTGAAGCATCGGACGACCGGAAATTGGCCGACTTTTCCTTGTGATCAAAATGTTCGATGGCTCTAATTGGTCGGATAAAAGAATTGCTTTCTACTTCTTGGCCCTTTACTACCTAGGTAGCACAGTGTGGCCTATGGATGACTTACATGTATCACACTATATAATTGACTGTCTTGTTAACGTAACGTAAACTTGGAAAGTAAAAACTCCTTTCTCTTCATAATACTCTAGATCAGTTACGTCAAAGCACGCATACATCGATATTTGAGTTTGTGTTAAGCAGCTTTGAAAGCTCTTTTGTATAAGTACTTACAGAATGTTGTTGTTTGCAAAATAAACAGCAAGCATTGCTGTTGTCTGATTTCTTGTTGTACTCTTGTCGGTGTGAAGGCAAAAAAGCTCTTTTGTAAAAGCTCGCACATTGTGCATTAGAGGTGGACGTTACTGCTCTAGATATATTATTACTTTCCTCTTCTGTACTCTTTAGTACCTAGGTATCCCAGAGAGACCTATGGAGGATCCATGTGTAGCACTACATAGAACTGACTGTCTGTTTAACCTATGCTTAAAAAATAATAAAATCTTTTATCGAGAACTATCTTTTGTCGAAATTCCACAGATAGCTATACTCTGGGTTCTTGGAAACAGTGTACTCGATTCAATATTGTCAGCCTGATCAAGTGTTCTTCTGATTTATTTAAAATTTGTGAATACTTCTGATAATTTGTGGACTTTTATTCCAAATTTTCATAAATTAGTCTTTTTTAAAAAATGTTTTTTTACCCAAAAAAAAACCGACTAATTTTTCCTATTTATGTACGGTCTTCTCTTGTTTCTGTTGTGTGATTTTTTTATATAAAATTGGATTTCGATATGTACTCACTAGTTCCATTTAGATGAGCTTGTGCTGCCGCTGCTGCTGCAGCTAAGGCCGAAGCTTTAGCCTGATCCGTGGGTGCATCCACCATTTCAGCATCATTATCAGTCAAAATATGAACAACATCATCATCATCTTCGAGTCTTTTATGATGATGCGACGATGTATGATTATCATCCTCATCGTTTAGCGTATGATGCTGATGAAGATCCGTGTCGATTTGCATGGGCTGGGGTGAAGAAGCAGGTGAGGGCAACTGGTTGCTGTTGTTACTTTGCAGATGATGATGGTTGGGATGTTGAGGTAAAGGTGATGATTTTTCATTATTTATAAGATTATTATTATTATTGTTGTTGCTATTGTTGTTATTGTTATTAATATTATTGTTATTTTGTGAGGCCAAAGAGGCGGCCTTAGCTAAATTTTTATAAAATTCCAATTCTTTGAGATGATCTTTGTCTTCGGTGGCATAATGCAAAGGCATATCCGTAATGCTATTACCCAATGGTGAGTGAATTTTATGAGGTGGTATTTCTTTGTCATAATCCTGCAAGTAAATTAAGTAAATAATGAAATGATTACATAATGTTTTATAAAATCACAATTTAAATTCATATATAGATTTTTACTTGACTTTATTTGCCATAAATTTAACATTCAACAAGTGTAATATTTATGGCTTTGTAGCCTGAAATCTATAATAACAATTATTTGTATTTAACATATATAATGAAGTTAAACAGAATAAAAAAAATTACATTAAATTACAGATGGAGGTATTTAAATAACAAACATAAACCAGTAAAACATTTTGAAATTTTCAATGAACAAAATAACCTTAACCCCTTATGTTTTGGTAAATTATTTGATATTCCCACATTTTGCTGGGTTATACAGAAAAAAAGTAACTGTCATATTATTACATATGATTATTATTAAATAATTGTCAGTATAAATATGAGCTCTGGCTCACAGTTACAGTATCAGTGTTCACAGCAGCATCATACAGCTCAAGAACATGCACGAACATGCATACAAATAAATGTAAACAAATGAATGGTTATTGTTTTTATTGTTTGTTTATGTTCTGGCAAGTGTGAGGCATTTCATACGCTGCTGTAATCAAACATGTGTGGTGACATGATGCAAGCTACTTAAGCTCTTATATGACAACTGTTAAAATTAACAAAAATTAAATTAAAAATTAAACACGCCGACAGTATTTAAACATTATTTACACCCAGCTTATACCAATACCAATTGACCAGCCAAGTTTTTGCATTACATTTAAACAGAAAACAGCAAAAAAAAAAAACACAAAATTATAATTGAAATAAATGAAAATGTAGTTGCTGTTAAGTACGTGTTCAAAACAAACACTTTGTAACAAAAGTGACCACCAGCACAGCACAGACGTCAACCATCAGCACAATAATGATGATGATGTTGATGATAATTTAACACCCACGTTTAAGGTTTTTTTTTTTTATTATTATTATTATTTAAGGGACAGAGCAGCGTAAACTGGAATCACTGTAAACATTTGATGTGTTGATTGTAGTAATTCATTTATATTTAATGTACGATGTTCATTATTCCGAATTCAGATAGCAATTGTTGTACGTTGTAATTATACAAATAAATGAGAATATGATTTAATTAACTCATTTGAAAATTTATGTTTTTTTTATAAAAAACAAAAAAATTACAATTCTGTTAACTAACACTGCATTATTTCTAGGAATTATTAATGTCAGTATTGTTTAAAAATAAATCCATAACAAACTGCTAGAAATATTTTTTATGAAAGGAAGCTTTTAATGTGGGATTAACTTGTTTTAAACATAATTTTAGGAAACATTTTACTTTTTTTGAAAACTAATTTAATTTGATTTAATTTTTTTTTAATTCGTTTCAGATTTAATCATTTCCATTATCCCGAACGCGACAATCTTACGCCTTTAGAGTTAGAAAAATAAAGAATTTCTTGAAAGCATTTTAGTAGCACTATGTTAAGGTAGAATTGTCGTTTTGTTTTTTACAATATATTACATGTGATCCAGAACGCGACATAAAATATGACTAATTCTCTTCTTTCATGGCATATTCAAAACGTTTTAAGGTATAAAAACAGTATTCTGTTAGAGATTCTTTGCTTTAGGATTTGAGAACAAATAGGCTTAATCCGAATTTCCTATTAAAAACAGTATACATTTCGCACTGGTTACTCTAAAGCGAGACAACTCAAAATTTAAAAATTTTTTGTAGAGACAAAAAACTTTTTTGTTTAATACATTAATTACAATGAAAGCTGAAAACAGATACAACTGTATTTTTTGGCGAACGATTAGAGAAAATGACGTAAGATTTTAACAGTGGGTAGATATGACCACTATACATCGATTACTTGCAAAAAGTGAAAATTTAAATATTTTGAGTTGACTCTCTTTAGAGGAACCAGTGCGATTTGTTTATGTTGGAATAATCTCTGTAACAATATCTTTACGAAACTTCCATTATTACATGAAAAATAAATTTTTTTTTTTAGAAATTTTTCAAAATTTATAAAATTTGGTTCCCCGTAAACGGGCATATTTGATAAATATTTCGGAATTATAATAGAAGTCAATATTACTATTTTTTGTAATGTAATATAAATATTTATTAAAGTAGTGTGAAAATTTAAATTTTCAGTTTCCCTAAAATCAAATTTGGTTTCCCCGTAAATGGGGATTTTTAAAAATTATTTCGGAATTGCATAATAAAAAGAAAAATTATTATTTTTAAATGAAATTGTAAAATTAATTAAAGAAATGATTGAAAATTTAATTTGCCAGCTTCCCTAATATCAATTTTGGTTTCCCCGTAAATGGGGATTTTCAAAAACTATTTGGGAATTGCATAATAAACGTTGAAATTATCATTTTTGAATGAAGTATTAATATTAATTAAAGAAATGTTTCAAAATATAAATTTCCAGTTTCCATAGAATCAAATTTGATTTCCCCGTAAATGGGGATTTTTAAAAAATATTTTGGAATTTCATAAAAACATTTTTTAAATTAAATATAAATAAACGATATGTTTGAAAATTTAAATTTCTATTTTCCATAAAATTAAATTTGGTTTCCCCGTTAAATGGGATTTATTAAAATATTTCGGAATTGCATAATAAAAGTTAAAATTATTAGTTTTAAATAAAATTCTAAAATTAATTAAAGAAATGTTTGAAATTTTAAATTTCCACATTCCCTAAAATCAAATTTTGTTTCCCCGTGAATGGGGATTTTCAAAAAGTATTTCGGAATTGCATAATAAAAGTTAAAATTATTATTTTTAAATGAAATTGTAAAACTAATTAAAGAAATTATTGAAAATTTAATTTGCCAGTGGGGATTTTAAAAATAAATTTGGGAATTGTATAATAAAAGGTAAAATTATTATTTTTAAATGAAATATCAATTAAAAAAATGTTTGAAAATTTTAATTTCCAGTTTCCATAAAATCAAATTTGGTTTCCCCGTAAATGGGGATTTTTAAAAAGTATTTGTGAATTGCATAAAAAGAGGTAAAATTATTAGCTTAAATGAAATTGTAATATTAGTTAAAGAAATTTTTGAAAATGTAAATTTCCAGTTTCCTTAAAATCAAATTATGGTTTCCCCGTAAACAGGGATTTTTAAAAAATATTTCGAAATTGAAATATTAATTAAAGAAATGTTTGAAAATTCAAACTTCCAGTTCACCTAATATAAAATTTGAGTTCCCCGTAAATGGGTGTTTTTAAAAATTATTTCGGTATTGCGTAATAAATGCAAAAATTATTAGTTTTAAATGAAATTATAAAATTAATTAAAGAAATGTTTGAAATTTTAAATTTCCATTCCATAAAATCAAATTTGGTTTCCCCGTAAATGGGGATTTTTAAAAAGTATTTGGGAATTGCATTATAAGAGGTAAAATTTTTAGTTTTAAGTTAAATTGTAAAATTAAGTAAAGGCATGTTTGAAAACTTAAATTTCCTGTTTCCCTAAAATCAAATTTGGTTTCCCCGTAAATAGGGATTTTTAAAAATTATTTCGGAATTGCATAATAAAAGAAAAAATTATTAGTTTTAAATGAAATTGTAAAATTAATTAAAGAAATGTTTGAAAATTTAAATTTCCAGTTCCCTGTAAGTGGGTATTTTTAAAAAATAATTCCCCATAAATGGGAATTTTTTGATATTTTTAAGAAAATTTGTATTCAATCAAATAATTTAGTTCGGCTCTTGCAACAGAAAGTCAAGTGAATAAAATGAATTACTATAAAATACAAAAATTTTGGAAGACGCATCTAAAATTTTGCAACCACAACCCAAACATATAGTTATTAAGACTGAATTCATTTGTCACAACGAATCTAATTTCTCTGTGTTGAAATCAGTCACATAAAAATATTAAATTTAAATATAACTGCTGCAAACTTTATGTAGTTATTGATTTTAAAACTTTGTTTGTCTTATATTAATAATGAGTGATCAACCAAAGTGTTTTTTATTTTTGTTTTATCAACAACTTGTTTGATTTAAGAAGAAAAAATAAACTCATCATTTATGTTTTCGGATTTGTGTAAACTTTATTAATATTAAACATAATGTATAGAAATCTCGCAAACAAGTAATATTTTATGACAGCCATATGATGGTAAAAATAAATAAAAAAAAACATAAATTCAAGCCAACAACATGCATACTATGAATTAAGTATGAGAGTGAATGGAACCAACAGGAAGTCAACTGCATTATCGACCACCAATGCCACCACTACTACACTACACAGACTGTCCCAACTTATTAAACAAGCATTATTATAGAAAAAAACTCTCTATATAGATTCCATATATGCAAGCCAACGAACCTAGAGGAATGTCCACAGTAGTTAGCTACTACATACAGCTAGATGTATGTATGTTCGTATGTATTTGCACAAACCCCTTAGCATATGCAATTGAGCACTAGTAAATATGTTAAAAAGTTAATTCATTACACATCATTGCATAAGACTGTGCCATGTGTATGAGAAATAAATTTCTTTCCCTATTTGTGAGTGAGTGTGTGTGTTTGTCTGTTTTTTTTTTCCTAGCCATTTGCATTTGTATAGGTACGAGTATTTGGTTTTATGGTGTTGTTGTTTTTTTAATTTAGTGTATTAAATGGTTGGCTATTTTAACACCTACAACTATGCAGTGTTATTGAAGCTAGTGCAAGGTTCATTTTATAAAACAGGACATTCACTTTAGTGTAAAAAAAAATTTAAAAGAAAAAAGAAAAATAAATTAAAAGAAGAATGAGTTTGTATTAACAAAAAAAATTGCTGCCAGTCATAAATTAAGTTTCGATTTACAACGTTAAGAGTCTGCAGTAATGTGGTCAGAATGGTTAGTAATAGAAAGAAAAAACAACACATACAAGTGTTTAATTATGTGTAAAAAATAAAAGCATACTTTAAGGCAAAATATATTAAATGTAACTAGAGCATAAGTTAAGCAGCAGAATTTCTATAGAAATTAATATATATATGAAAAATATATAAAAAAACATTTGCTTAACTGCAAAAAAAAAAAGTAAATGAAACTAAAACCAATATAATTATTGGCAATTAATACTTTAGCTACAATTACCATTAAACTAGTATTTGCATATCTTTTTTTTTTTTTTTTTGCTGCGGTAATATAAGAAAATATGGTTACATTTTTAATACCATTTAGCATTTGTGTTGGTGTTAAGGTGTGGTCTACTACTACAGAAAAATATCTATAAAAATTAAACCCAGGAAAGAAAAAAAACTAAAATAAAAATACTACCAACACTTCAATTAAATGTTATTTGCATTGGAAATTAACATAATTGCCAAGAAATATCTAAAAGTATCTTTTATAAGCAAAACTGGTGAAAAAAAAAAAATAAAATACAACACAAAATAGCAGACAAAGTTTAAACATAGCTGCTATATACCTAAATAGCAGGAGAGAGAGACCTAGAGAAAGAGTGAAAAAAGGAATGTCCAGGAAATTGTATTAATTGCTAAATAGTTGTGGAAAAAACCAGGTTAGAAAGAAGGGATAAAATTTTTTTTAAAAAATAAAAAAGTATATTTAATGTTGTCACATTAAAAGCTTAAACAGATAAAACTTATTTTATTGAATTTTTTTTAGTTTTTGGGGAGTAATATTTGAAGCTTTTATAAGTTGGAATAAAATTGAAGCATACTTCAAAGCGCAAAATTAAAGAACTTGATATATATTAAAAGAAATCGGTTTAAATTTAGGAAATTATATCTTATAACTGTTATTTATAATAAAATTTGCATTTTGTCAAAGATTTATGAAAAAAAAAAAAAATTGGAATGAAAATTAAGTTTTAAAAAGCTTTGATAAAATAAAAATTTTAATAAATTTATTGAAATTTTTTATTGTTTGTTTAATCTAGTTCGTCTCCTTTGAGGCGTTTTGAAGTTTTAAAGTTGAAGCATTTGTTATGGGAGTCGAAATAATGCAGTCATTTAATCTTCACTCAATTTATAAGGACTTATAAAAGGTGTTCTCAAATACAAGCAATATTTGAATTTACTGGTATTTGTGCAGTTTAGGGATCGCGCTATCATTGTTGAGCAATTGTCTAAAAATAATGAAAGTTTGTCAGCAATAGTTTTTTTTATGAAAAAATATTTGTTCTTGTTAAAAATTGGATTCCCAAATGACTCATTAATTTCTTTATCCTCGAACTGTTTCATGGACTTTTTCATTTACATAAACGATCAATCATTTGGTATGTTATAAATCTGTACCTTTCATACTATTGGACCGATTACAGAATAATGTAGAGGAGGACATAGGCTTTCAGAAAATGTAATTTGTGATAAGCCTGTTGGAATACAAGGTGATACACAGAGTGTAAAAGTGGACCACCGCCGGTTTGTCATTTAGTTTTGTTTTGAATTGAAGCCTTGTATAAGACAGAATGCTGTATATTCTATACTCAAATAATGTATGCTCTTCTACAAGGTGTTGTGAGTTGCTATGTCTACTCGACCATATTGTCATGCTATGTCATTGAAACGTCATTTAGCAAGACAATAAGGTACTACGAAAAGCATTTATTTGTTGCCATTATTAAAAAGATGCTACAATTTACTCTTTCTGATGCCACTAAATATTCGTCTGTGAATAGGACCATAAATGCCTGAGTTATTTTTATACCCTCCACAATGAGTGGCAAGGATATATATAAGTTTGTCATTCCATTTGTAATTTCTACATTTTTCATAGCGAAGTCGATATAGCCATGTCCCTCTGTCCGTCTGTATGTTGAAATCAACTATCCGTAGCCTGCAAATAACTTACATACACGATTCATATATAAATATATCGGGAATTCTTCCGGCTCGGTTGCTATTTAAAATCGACACAATCGGCCCATAAATGGCGGAGATATAAGAAAAAAACCAGGACATCCTTGTTTGACCTATTTTTGATCTATATCTGGAGTACTCAGTCATTAATATAGACAATATGGATATCCAATAATAGATATTACAAAGACCTCTGCAACAGCGTTGGTTAAAATCGTGAAAAATATTTTTTAGTCCGAATTTTTGTTTTTTTTTTAAAAAAAAAAAAAATTTTATTTTTAAAAAATTTTTTTTATAAAATTTTTTTCAGAATAATTTAAAAAAAAAAAAAAATTTTAATTAGAGAAAAAATTTTGATTTTTAGTTAAAAAAATTTTTAAAAACTAAATTAAAAAAAAAAAAAATTAAAATAAAAAAATTATTTTTTTTGTTAAATTTTGTTTACCTAAAAATATTTAACATTTTTTTAAGTATAATTTGGTGAAGAGTATATAAGATTAAGCACAGCCGAACATAGCTCTGTCAGAAATACTTTCTCAATGAATTTGTTAAACAAAAATTAAGTCATTATAAACTAGTTTTGTTACGACAAATATACAAAGTTCTGGAATATTTCACAGAGTGTGCCTGATTTCTAAATGGACAGGTCCCTTTCAAAAAGAGTGCTTAAAATATAATCGTTATCTCTCTCCTCGGAACTAGTTCGGTGTCAAAACTCTAAATACAGAAAATTAAGCATACTTTTAGGATGCTATCCACACATACTCAGTTTTCGTTATATGACATTAATAGCCAGTTTTATTTGTTTTTTGCGGCTATTTTTATTTTAGGTTGCATCAGAAATACTTTCTCAATGAATTTGACTAATTTGGCAAACAAAATTAAATCATGATAAACTATTTTTATTTCGACTAATAGACAAAGTTCAGTTATATCTCAGAGTGTCTAAAAGGTACCAATTCCACCACTAGATGGAATTGGGCAGCTCCGATTCATAAAAAAGATTTTGAAAGATAGTCGGTATTGTACAAAAAATAAAGCATACTTTTAGGATGATATATATAATCAATAGAAGAAAAACCAAATACATACACAATTTTGTTTTGTTAGTTTTTCCTGCTAAAAATTTAGCATAACACGAACAATCATGTTTTTCAACACATCTTTGTTCAAATTATGTCTGATTGGAATTCATTTTTGGGACTTAACAAAATTCATTTTGGTGTTAACAAGACCACAATAGTATTCTGTACAAAGTTGTATGCAATTTTCCGATATAGAGCTATGTCACGGACAATGTATTTTTAGACAATCTACAAAGAGGTGAATATCACAAAATAAATTGTAACTTCGAAACTACTTGTCAGGTTTTCATGAAACTTGGAACTTTAATGGAGAAGGAGTTGAGCTTTAAGAATTATGTATTTGAAGGTATGAGTTTAAATCTTAGACAGCGTAGCAATGGGTCAAAATTGATCATCTAAAATAAGAAAAATATTTAACATGGTCGGGTGTAAATACTAAATTATTTGCAAAAAAATGTTTGTTTTTAGATCTATTAAGAGAGATAATTCGTTATATAGATAATTATAACCAAATGGGGGAAGTTATATTTAATAGCAAAAATTTATAAATAACCACCTTTATCGCTCCCGCAAAATTTATTAAAATAACCAATTGCACAAAATTAAAACTCATTATTAATGCGCGTTCCTAAAAAGAAAGAAAAAAACCCAACCAAATATTTAATGCTACAAAACACTCACAAGCAGTATGTTTAACATTGTCAACCCTTTTAAAAAAGCGTTTGACCATAACACGTTTTTATAAACGAAATATTCTACCTCACTAGCCTTACCTCACCCTTTCCCCCAAAATATTTATTTAATACCAATTTTTTGCCATATAAATTTTGGCAATTCAACCCCGCTGTTATGTAGACAATTTTTGTTTATGTTTTACTTGTTTTGTTTGCTTTGCAATTTTTCATAACGCCAAAAAGTATGCACCATGTTAATGGTAAAATGCATTTTTGTGACACACCCTTCACAAAAGCCGTTACGTTATACGAATGCAAAGGAGTGGGATCACTCACACTTACACACACACACTCGCTGTTTGGTGGACAGTGTTAAAATTAATGAAAAAGTAAAATAGAAAAAGCAAAATAAAATTAAGAGTAGACGAGTTAAGCAAATAATGTTTTAAGCTTTATTTTTTTTTAGGCTATTTTTTATAACATTAACAGCTTCTTTTTTTCGTTTCTGTTGCAACTCAAAGTTGTTTTAAACATTTTTGTCTGTTTTTTTTTTACGGCTACTCTTTGTTAAGGGGTGCTGTGCTATTGACGGCCTCTTTTATTATTTTATTTTTGATAAACAGCCGAAAATAAAAGAACATGTATGGATTTTCATTATAATTTTCGGTAACAGTGATGTATATGTATATGTGTGCATATATACAAAAATAATACAAAATAAAAGTAAAAGTTGAACGTGTTGCAAAAAAATGTATGTTTTTGTATTCCTGTAGTTGTAGACGCAACTTGTGCCACAACTGACCATTGCAACATACGTTTGTTTTTTAACGTTGTGTTGTAAAAGTTGCTATATTTTGTAGGTTTCGTTTTAAAAAATGTTGAAATTATTATTGTACCTTCTTTTATTTATTTTTTTTTATTTTTGTATGGGGACTTGTAATAAAATGCATTTTTGTAAAAGGCAAAAACATTGACAGCAACATCATTAATATGTGATGCAGAAGGGGTTTACAAAATCACATGTTTTAAAAAAGGGAGTATATTTTTGGCAGTTTCTAGGGTTTCATAGAGGCCTAAAAGAATTTGTAAAGATTTGCTGTGGATTTCATAAAATATATCACAAAAACAATTGAATTTTAAAATCTTAATTATGCATCCTAAAAGTATGCAATTCCCTTTTTTTGTAATCAGGATCCTTAAAGTTATTAAAAACATAAAAAACAACAATATTTATACAATAAATAAAGAAATGTTTCACATTTAAAATTTCCTGTTTACCTAAATACTAATTTTGTTTCCCCGTAAATGGGGATTTTTAAAAATATTTCAGAATTGTATGACAAATGAAAGACTAATATTAATTAAGGAAATATTTCAAATTTTAAATTTCCAGTCGCCCTTAAATCAAATTTATTTTCCCCGTATGTGGGCATATATAAGAAAAAATTAGGAATTGCATACAAAGAGTAAAAATTACCAATTTTAATTAAAATATAAATATTATTTATGAAATGTTTTAATATTTAAATTTCCAGGTTCTATAAAAGTAAATTTTGTTTCCCCGTAAATGGGGATTTTGAAAAAATATTTCGGAATTTCCATTTTTAAATTAAAAAATAATGTTTAGTGTTTAAAACTTTTAAATTTCCACTATCCCTGATCTCAAATTTGGATTCCCCGTAAATGGGGATTTTGAAAAAAATTTTGGAAATTGTATAACAGAAATCAAAATGACTATTTTGACATGAAATATTAATATTTATTAAAGAAATGATTCATAATGTAAATTAATATTTTCCTAAAACCAAATTTAATTTCCCCGTTAATGGAGATTTTTAAAGACTATTTAGGAATTTAAATTTTTAAATGAAAAATTATTTTTTATTAAAGAAACGTTTGAAAATTCAAAATTTCCACAATCCCGGATAACAAATTTGGTTTCCCGGCAAATGGGATTTTTTTTTTAATTTTAGGAATTCAAAAAAACCTTAAATACATAAATTTAAATGAAAAATCTACAGTTGTTTAACTATTAATTCAGTTTTGGTATCCCAAAATTCAAATTTGATTTCCCCTTAAATGGGAAATTTGGAAAAATTTTTGGGAATTTAAAAAATTTGAAATTTTCTCAGAAATTTATAATAACTTGAGCCGGATAATATATATCATATGAATTAAAATTAGTTTTTTAATGATATATCCTTAATACAGATTATATTAAACAGAAAATGAAGCATACTTTTAGGATGCTATATATAATTAAATCAATAGCAGGAATAAAAAACCTACATCCACATATTTTACTCAATTTTCGTTGTTATGCTACCAATAAAATATGATGGCATTAATGGCAAGTTTTATTTTATTTTTGCGGCATTTTTATTTTGTTTTAACATAAAGTGATGATGAAAAACCGAAAACAACGAAACACCAGATAAAACAATAAATTTTGGTATTAACGTCAAAATTGAAATCACAGACAGACTTGAAAAAAAATCCTACAAAAAACTAAATATATATATTGTACAATACATAAAAAATTGACACAAAGAAAATAAAGCAACAAATGTTGGAAAAATGCTCTGAAAATAAAATTGACCAGCAAACATGACAGTTTAATATAACAACACCCAACAGCCCCTTTTTACTCAAAAAAAAAAAAAAAATAATAAAAATAAGAAGAAAACAAGAGCAAACACCAAAAGGACAAATGGTCTAAAGGACGAACAGAACAGCAGCAGCAGAAGGAGAGTCAGAGTACAACAGCTTTTACTTTTATTTTGAAAAAATATACACACTTAAAAAATGGGCCAAAAACGAGAAAAAAATTCATAAAAAAATACACATTTTGTACGCCAGTTTAAGCCGGAGAGCAAGGAGGTAGAGTATTTTTTTTTATGTTACAAAAAAAATTCATTCATAATTTTTGTTGGTCTTTTTAGGTCATGGTTTCAAATGACCACTGAACACAGAGCCTCCTCCTTTTAGCACAAAAAGTAGCCGAAAAAATACAATTGTTCACCATGAAAGAACAAAAAAATAAGGCAAGCAGGCCAGGACTACTCCCTCCTACTTCTCGCCATTTGTTGGTTAATTTCTGTCTACGTCCAGCAAACAAAATGACCATTTTAATAGCCAGCCAGTTTGACTGACCATTCGTTGTCTTTATACAACTTTTCATTACGAAAACTCGCTGACCAGTGACTAGGCAGTCAGAAAGTCGTAGTTGGTGTTTTAAGTTAAAAAAACACTAGGAAAAAAATTACTAAATGAAAAACTGCACAAGAGAAGAAAAAAAGTAAAATAAAAGGGAAAAAAAAAACTTTTTCATCCTCTTTATTACCCCCACCACTATAACCCAAGGCAAACAATATAAAAAAAAATTATAACAAAAAAGAAAAGCAAAGAAAAAAGTTGGAAAAAATTACTCTGAAAAAATACAATATAAAAAAAGAAACTAGAAAAAATGCTGAAATCCCTCGGAAAATAAATACAGCAGCAAAAAAAAAAAAAAAAAACAAAACAGAAAAAAGAACCCAGAAATCCTTGTATATGGACAGTAGGGAAACATTTTTCAACGGAAGGCTCAAAGAATGAAATTGTGAAAAAAAATATAAGGGAAAACCCAAATCTACGTAGGTATGGGTAAGGTATTGGTCAATACTTGAGTATAATTTTTATTTCTTTTTCATGTCGTTTTTATTATTGCTCTTGATGTTCTCGTCAAAAAGAAATCAAGGAAGTAAGAGGGGTGGGTTTCTGTTTTTTTTTATTTTCCTGTCTCTGGTGAAGACTTTTGTGCGTGTTGATATTTTTTTTCTTCTATAGTTTTCTGCTGATGGTTGGGTGTCAAGGTGGTTGACATTGGCTACACTTCTTGTTGATAGCGGAGAGGGTGAGTGCTATTGAATTTGTTGGCGAGTGGGTCCAACTGCAGGATAACAGAAATTGTAAAAAAGTTGATTTTTTTTTTTGTGTGTGTGAGATTTTTGTGGTAGTTTTCATAAATAAGTTGGTGATTTTGTTAAACACTTGTATTTGTAATAGCTTTTATATATTTTACAATAATTTTACATTTGTTTCAATGTAGTTTTAATTTTTAGTGTGCTTAGTTTGTATTGTAGCCTAAATGTAGGCAATATTTTTTATAATTTTTGGTATGCAATGTTTTTTTTTCATTTGTTAATATAAAAAAATATGGATTATCACATTATTTGCTGCAATTTACGATAATTAGAGATTACTTTAGTTTTTTTAGTAAATTTTTATATTTTTGTATATAATTTGTGAAATTGGTGACCCTATATTTTTGTCAAGTTTTTGATGTTGTGAAATTGTTGAGTTTTTGTTGATATTTGAAATTTTTATTGCGAAATTTGCAACATTTGTGAAATTTGTGTTTCATTTTTTGTCTTATTAGTTACTATACCATGATTGGCAAGGATATACTTATATAAGTTTGTCATTCCATTTGTAATTTCTTCATTTTTATTTTACTACCCCATAAAGTATACATAACTATTCTGCATCGTTATAGATAGCGGAGTCGAGATGACCATTCCCGTCTGTCCGTCTGTATGTTGAAATAAACTTTCCGTAGCCCCCAAATAACTTATATACATGAATTATACATCAACATTCCCGCTATAGTACCGGTTCGGTAGCTATTTAAAATAGAGAAAATACGACCACAAAACATTACGACTACCTCGAACTTTTACCTATTTTTTATATATATCTGGACTACTAAGTCATTAATATAGACAGTAATGATAGATATTTCAAAATACTTTCCTACAATTGGTCAAAATCGGGAAATAATGTTTTTTAAACCGGGTTTTTTTTTCACGAAAATAATTTTTTTTTATTTTATTGGGTGTATGACTTAAAAATTCGGAATTTACAATATATTCACACTTAGTTATTGAACATTATAGTGTAAACAACTAAGTTTTTGTTGGGTTCGAAAATGTTGAATTTTGTACCAACAGATCGTCATATGCGGTAAGTTTTGCTTTACTTATTTAATTTGAAAAAAGTACCGCTAAAGCACACCGATTGCTCACCAAAGCTTATAATGAATGTGTTGCATCGGTGGTGAGAGACTAAGGTTGCGCAGGCACCCAAAAGGGTTTGAAGACCAAGAATTGGAGGTGTCATACGAATTGAAGCTAAGAAACCTTGAAAGACGTTTTTGTATGACTGAAATGCTGCTTGAACACAATAAAAGAAAATAATTTTTGCACCGGATCATTATTTGTGATGAAAAATGGATCCATTGCAATAACCCGAAGCGTAAGCGATCGTATGTGAAGTCAGGCTAACCAGCCGAATCGTTACCAAAGACAAATATCCATGGCGCTAAGGTAATACTCTGTGTTTGGTGGTAGCAAAAGAGTCCTATCTATTATGAGATGATGAAATCTCACCATACCATCACAAGAAACCTGTAGCGAATGCAACTGATTCGTTTGAAGGGAGCATTTGCCAACAGACATGATGCTATAAAATCCCATCATGACAACGCTTGACAACAAGTTGCAATACCTTTTCACAACTATTTAGAAAAAAGTGGCTGAGAAGTTTTGCCTCACTTGCTCTATAGTCCTGACCGCTCCCAGTCCAACTGCTATTTGTTTTGATCGATGCAGAACGCTCTCTCTAGGATACGCGTCACTTCAGAACAATGTATCAGAAATTGGCTTGATTCGTTTTTGGCCTCAAAAGATGAGCTGTTCTTTGGGCTCGGAATCCATATGTTGCCAGAAAGATGGAAAATTGTCATAGCTAATGGCCAATACTTTGAATAAATTTATCATTAATATTTCTTTATCATTTAAAAATACAAACTTGAAATGTACTATTTATTGTACACTGGAAATTTTTATTTAAAAAAATTAATTCCGAAATACTTTTTCAAAATCCCAATTAACTGGAAACCATATCTAATTTCGGGATAGTTGCAATTTTTAATTTTGAAACATTTTTCAATAAATATTATTCCTTCATTTAATAATGGTAATTTAACCTACAGTTTTAAAATTCCGAATTATTTTGCGGTGAAACAAAATTTTGTTTTAGAGAAAATTCAAATTTGTATTTTCGGTACTAACAATTTCGAAAAATTTGTTAAACAATTCTTAATTTTTAATTTTAAAATTATTAGTTTTTTTTCTAATTCCTTAAATTTTAAAAAATTCTTTTTCGGGGACCTTTTTTTATCAGGTTATCCTTTCTTATTTACATAAATAGTAATTTTTGAATTAAAAATAATAATTCCCAAATATTTTTAAAAAATCCCCTTTAACGGGGAAACCAAATTTTATTTATAGGATAGTGGAAATAAAATTTGTTTTAAACATTTCGTTAATAAATGTTAATCTTTCATTTTAAAAGTGGTCATTTTGCATTCTGTTATACAATTCCGAAATATTTTTTTCAAAATCCCCATTAACGGGGAAATCAAATTTGATTTTGGAGAAACTGGAAATTAATATTTTAAAACCTTTATTTATTAAATTAAAGTCTTTCATTTAAAAATAGTTGTTTTGCGTTATACAATACCAAAATATTTTTTCAAAATCCCTATTTACAGGCAAAATAAGTTGGATTTTAGTGATAATGGAATATGGAAATGGATAATGGAAATTTAAATTTTGAAAGCATTCTTTAATATATATATGCAATTTGGTCTTCATTTGTACAACTCCCAAATTATTTTTAAATATCCCCGTTTACGGGGAAACCAAATTTGATTTAACAAAACTAGAAATTAAATTGTTGAAACAGTTCATTAGTAAATAACATGTACTCGTATTTTGTGTTAAATTGTTGAGTCTTTTAAGTTTTCGTTTTTTTTTTTTTTTTTTTTTAATTTTAAATTTTTGTAAAATTATTATTATTTAGTAGTAATTTCTATGTATTTTTATTGAGTGAAATATAAGTACAATAATATTGAAATTGAGATTTGCCATTAATTTCAATAATGACGGGTTTGTTTCATATCTATATAAAATAAAATTCCAATCATTACTTAATTACTTCTAAGTAATTTAGATGGAGGAATACAGAAGTCAATCATTGAATAATTTGCCGAGTTTTAGCTGGTTTATTCTTATATATTGTGTTAAATCTATAAACATATACAAATTAATTGTTAGATTTAAACAAATATTTGTTAAATGTTAAGCATACAAATTAAGTTTGGTATTTAAACAAAATTTAAACATTTTTACTTAATACAAACTAAATGAGCAACGTTTTTAGCTTTTCCCAAACAAAAAATTTATTCTCCCACTTTTCCATTAAATTGCATTTAAATTCTCCCCCAAGTATGCTACAAAATATAAAAAAACAGTACAAATTTTGTTGTTAATCTCATCCAAAAAAGAAGCAAATAAAAAAACTGCGTTAACTTAAGCGTGTGTGAGTCTGATTTTAATTCATTTTTTTGTAACTTCAGTTCTGTTTTAAAAAAAGATAGGTGTGTTTGTCAGTTAAGTGCAGCAATTGCCAGTTTTTTTTTTTGTTTGCATACAAACGCTTCCTTATGACCAACATTCCAGGCCCCGCTATTTTCCTTTACAGCTGCATCATTTATAATTTATGTTACCATAGCAAAAATTGTGTTCTTGTTATTTTTGCTAAAAAAAGAATAAAATCAAGCTAAAGTTTTGTTATATTATTTTTACAGCAGCCTCCTATAAATAGGCTTTAGTTTTTTTTTCTCGTCTTTGTAATGTTGTGTTGATTTTTATATACTTATGCATATATGTACATATGTATGTAAGTCTCCACATATGCGCAGCTTTTACTACGTGCAGTACATCCATACATTTGAGGATGTGTGTATATAATTCTATAAAAAGAAAACGTAAAAGTATTTGTTGTGCTTACTTGTGCTTATGCTTCGTCGTTGCTGATTGGTAGTGTTCCTATTCGCTTTTTTTTTTTTTTTTGTTATATTTTTCTGTTGTTGTTACTTTTTTTTTTAGCTCATAGTGTGTGCTACTAGTGATATTTGCCACATCACATGTGAGCATGGTACAGCAACATAAGGACATGTTTTATGTGTGAGAGTGCACAGAATTTGGTTTTATTTTTAGTTTTTTATAAGTATGTATTCCTTATTTTTTTTGTGTTGTTATTTGAAGGAGTGTTGTTAGTGCCAGAATGTTTAATAATCTTGTTATATTTATTTGTTGTAATGCATGAAAATTATTGCTTGATATTATGGTGGTTTAATAAGATACTTGATAATAAATATGTATAGCCAAAAATCTAAAACATAGCTTCAGGGAAATATGTTTTCTTAACTTTTTTAGTTTTCAACATTGGTTTGGGAATTATATATCGAAATGCAAAATTACTATTTTAAATAGAAACTAAAGAAATCTTTCAACATTTAAATTTGTAGTTTCCCTTAATCATATTTGATTTCCCTCTAAATGGAAATTTAAAAAAAAAAAATACTATTTTAAATGAATGATTAATATTAATTACATAGATATTTCAAAATCTATATTTCTAGATTCCTTAAAATCGAATTTGATTTCCCCGTAAATGGGGATTATGAAAAAAAAGTTCGGAATTGCCAATTTTGCATGAAAAATTTGTATTTGTTTAAAAGATGTTTCAAAAATTATATTTTCAGGTTCCGTACAAACAAATTTGGTTTCCCCGAAAATGGGGATTTTAAACAAATATTTGGTAATTTTTGAACTGAAGGCAAAATTATTATTTTAAATGAAAATTTAATATTTATAAAGGAAATGTTTCAAAATTTTAATTTCCTGTTTACTTGAAATCAAATTTGGTTTCCCCGTAAATGGGGATTTTGATAAAAATATTTGGAAATCCCCAATTTTGTATGATAAAGTTGTATTTGTTTAAAAAATTTTCAAAAATTATATTTTCAGTTTCCCTAAAATCAATCTTGGTTTCCCCGTAAATGGGGATTTTAAAAAAATATTTGGGAATTTTAGAACTGAAGACAAAATTATTATTTTTAAATGAAATATTAATATTTACTTAAGAAATGTTTAAAAAGTTAAATTTTCTGTTTACCTAAAATCAAATTTGAATTCCCCGTAAATGGGGATTTTGAGAAAAAATTTCGGAATTATCATTTTGACAAGGAATATCCATATTTATTTAAAAAATGTATAGTTTAGAATAAATGCTGCAAAATATGTTGGCAAACATTTTGTGTCAGAAAAGGATACACCATAAAACAACTTATAACTATAGGTTTGAAATTATAGCGATCATAAAACCTAGATTTACTAAAAACTAATTGTTACAAATTATAACTACCTCCAAATATTGTTGAACAAGTTGAATATTTGAAAGTATCGAAAATAAAATCTGACGATTCCTTACATTCATGTATCGTAATAAACTTTATTCAAATTTCGAGAAATAGGTTTGAAACATTTTTTAAATAAAAAAATATTTAAATTTTTTTGGAAATTTTTAAATATTTTTTTTCAAAATTTTTAAATTTTTTTGTTTAAAGAAATTTTCAAGATTTTCTTTAAAAAATTTAGCTAGGTAAATTTTGTTGATGACTTTAAATTTAATCTTATGAATTTCTATTATCTTTATATATTAGACGTTCATTATTTTCATGAAAATAACATTTCAATTTAAAAAAATACATAATTTAAAACATCCTCATGTTAATTAAATTTATTTAAATCGTAAAACAATTATCTACCTCCCATATACATACTGCATAATAAATTCAATTCAACATCCTAAAACTATACTTTAGATATTGTTCTTATACGAGAGCATGGTATATAATTTCAAGGCTTTTGCCAGCTATGATTATTTTATGGTAGCAACAACTAAACAATTGCATTGTCTACATATGTATGCATGTATGTATGTACATAAGTGTATGTATAACAAACACTCAGGCATTTATATGGTTGGCATTTCACTCACTAACAATAAAAGGCAATTCAATTAACCTCATTAAAAAGTAACAACTTTTTTTTGTAAAAGAAACTCTTACCATTTATATTCTGTTAAAACACATGCACAAAACTTTAACTACCCAAACATAAACTGAACAAAAATAACAAGAAAGAAAAAAAAAAAAACAACAAAAATTTTACAATTGCATTAAGTAACATGGTGAAATGAGAAGAGAAAGAAAAGAAAATCCTAGACGATTGACGGGCGACATGCTATTATCCTTTCAATCTAATTAACAATACATACGTCTAAGGTAAGTAACTAACAAAATTTTGCTTAAATGATACTTGTAGGAAGACACAATATTAGCAAAAGTAAGCTCTGGTAGTTTTTAAGACGGTAATAAAAATCAATATTTAAATTAAATAAATAAAGGTGTTTAGAAAGAAAGGTTTATGGTGACAGTCAAAGAGAGCTACTTAATACCAGACAATGACACAATGCTGTAAGAAGGGGCAGTGTATTACTCTTAGCTTCTCAATAAGAATGACAAATGTCTCATTTTTATATGCCATACAAATAATTTAAACTTTAAACCAAGTGTTTCGCATTGGTACCTCTGACTAATGTAGTGAACTTGTAAAATTAATTAAACTTTCACATATGAACAACCTGTATCACTATATGACTTTTTAGTTAAATAAAAATGAAAGGCATACAATTGCATGCATGTGTCATTTAAATAATAAAGTATTTTGTTAAGAAAATAATTACAAAAAATGAAAAATAATAAAAATTAGAACACTCACAAAGAAATAAATGAAAAAAAAAAAGAAAAGAAAATATAATAATAAATGATTATTAAAGTTTCAATTATATAAAGAACAAAAAAAGAAAAGAACTAAAGCATAAAATAAGGCGTATAAGAAAAATGCTTACAACTAAACTTATCATTTGCTTGGGTACAAAAAAAAAGTAAATAAAAAGTTGTCGTTGTTGTAGTTGTTGTTGTTATTATTATAGTAGTTCTGACACATGATAATTGTGTTAACCATTCATTCTGTATTTATTTATATAACAGCTAAAAACAGCAACAAACTCATTGCATACAAAAAAACACTTGCAAGTTTGTTGCAACTTTAAAGCATAAACTTAGGCTGTATACGTTACAGTTATTTGTTTATATGTATGGGTACGTTTGTATATATAGCTGTGTAAGTATAGTTATAATTAAAATAAATTTTCAATACAATGCAGTCATGTTTTTAGTTTTTCTTCGTTTTTTTTTTTTTTGTGTGTGTGTTTATTTTCTTGTTCAAAACCAACAACCCTTTTTGTTTCACTCTTACTGCCTCAACGTCTTACGTCTTGTTTTTCTATACATGTAATTACTTTTCCTCAATTTCATGCTCCTCGTCCCTATAGCGAAATCTTCTAGAAGTTGTGGTGTTGGTTGGTTGTTAGTTTTTACATGTCCATGTACATGTTATATTCGTAATCAGACTGCCAAATACAATAAATGCAACTATTCATTTATGTCAACGATAATGACATTTATACATTGGCTGTTAGGGCTGTTTGGAAGTTTGTGTGTGTGTCTGTGTAATGTAATGAACCAAAACATTTGCAAATGTAATATACATTTAAATATGGCTCAGGAGTCGATGGTATGTGTTAGTTGTTGGTTTTAGTGTTGGTGTTGCTAGTTGGATACTAAAATTATATTTAGCTAAATTGTTGGTGTTTTTTTTTTTATTTGTTAAGACGCAGTATACAATTTCATGAGAAAATAATTAGAAAACTAGGCATGGCAGCATGTCTAGTGGTGAAAAGCACTCACAAATTAGTAGAGAAGTCAAAAAATATAAATAAATTTAATGGTGGCACATTAGGAATATGTTAGGAGTGTAATGCCTAGATGTAGGCAATAGTTTTTATAAACAAAATACTTGTTTAATCTTTTAAATTATACAATGTACTATGTAAAGTTTCCATTAATCTCTCTTTTAACGGTTTTTAATTATTTTATGAAGATAATTTATTTCGTAAAATTAATGAAAAAAGTAAAGATGAAATTTTTCAGGTGAAAAAATAAAATTTGGGTGGAAAAAAATTTGCTAAAAAAATTGGGTGGAAAAAAATTTGTTGAAACAAATTGGGGAAAAAAAATTTGTTGGTGAAAAATAGTAATCTAAGTTGGACTATAGCGTATATATTGGTATATTAATCATGTAAAGGGTTTTCCAACATGAGGTGTTACAGCCCATCGTCAATTCAAGATCTCAAAGAGAGAATTCGTGAGGCTATCGGGGACATGGGCAGCCACTTTGCGATTTGGTTATGGAAAATTTCATGAAAAGGATCTGTAAGCGTGGTATCCATTTGGCTGATGTTGTTTTTCATTATTGTCCTCATACCTTCCTCTTTATTATGAAATAAACATCCGATCATTTATCTCAAAAATGCCATTTTTCTTCGAATACCGAAGTAACACCTCTTGTTGGAAAACTCTGTATTTAAGTTACCTGATAGCTTCGGAAAGTTGATTTCAACATACAAAAAGACAGACGGAGAAAATGTGGAAATTAAAAACGGAATGGCAAACCCTTACCACATAGGTTATCATGTTTAAATAGTTTCACCCCAATGTGCATTCTGAGCCTTTTACTGGGGCAAGTTCTAATTTTTATTTGAAAGTTCCTCATTCTGGGATCAAAAATAACTAAGCTTTGTGTAAATGAAATAAAAATATGTTTCAAAATTTTATTTCTCAATTTCATTCCTGTTATAACAATTTATAATATCTTTAGCATTTAATCTAAAAACAATATACATAAATATATATTGAAAGTTATGAGAAAAATATAAGAAGTACATTTAAGCTACAAATTTGACCACAATAATTCAATTAAACAAATAAAATATATCCTTTTTTGCTCAACAATCAAACCACAAAGAATACAGGTATATAAAAATGGTTTTATATGTACAATAAGTACATTATTTAACTAAAGTATATAACAGAGAGTATATAGAAATTTAAAAGTATGAGAAAACTGCACAAACATCCCACTTCATTTCTAGAAGACAATAAATCGTTTAAATTAAAAAAATATATAAAAAATCAAACTCAATTTACTTGCTATAATCTATAGAAATAAGGGAAATAAATATAATGTTTTCAATTATGCATTCTGTGTATGCAAATGTAAAAGAACTTATTTTATGTAGTACATATATATTAAGGGGTTAGGTTTTATATAAAAAACCAGACAACAGAATTTTGCAGAGAAATTCTTCTATCGTTTAGTATATTAAACTAGTTCCATTTAATTTTTATATTGTTACGTTTTAACCTTTTTAAAAAAAGCCGTTTAGTAGTTTTAAATTGTAACAACTCTTTATTTATTTAATATGTACAACAACAATAGTTCAAAAAGTCACTCAGTGTCTTTATACATGTTTATCATTTCACAGAAATGCACACACACTTTATAATGTACAAGCTTAAATGTACAAGACAGTTGATGTTAACTCTAACAACGCCTATGATAAACTCCACTCACGACTGCAACCTCTGCCACTATTTATACACACGCCATCTTTCGTGAATCTTCTACAATGCTCTTAGCAGACAAACTAGTATGTTCGAATTCTAGAGCTTTCGATGTCAATGTTAGCAGCTTAAACATTTAGTGTTGCCATAGTTATAAATAATGCTAATAACCGCATGCTATCAACATTGTTGATAAGTAGAAGCTGATGGACATGTTTATAAACATAACGAATGCTGCAGGCAGTCGTTACTGACCGTTAAATTCAAATCGCTATTGCAAATTCGTAACAATATATATAGTATATAGATATACTTGGAATTATGAGGTCTCTATTAATAACCATTGCCTACTTTTGGGCTCAATACCCCAGTAAATTAATTTTTTGAAACAATAAAATTTTTGATTTGAGAGATTATTTCTAAATTTCTTAGCAAATTAAGGCTCTATTTATACATATTTTTCAACGATTATCATATTTTTTACAAATCGTTTGCAGATTTCAATTTACTTCGATTTTAGTTAAAAGATAAATGACTTCTACAATACTGTGTCTTAAATTACACCAATGATTTTTTGTTTAAGTCCTAGCTCTTTTTTTAAAGAGGTTATACAAAAATTAGATAACAAATGTTACCACCCTGGTTTGCTAAATTTTAGTACAGGCACGAATTTAGGTTAACTCTTTGTGGGGGTTGGGCAGGGGTCGATACAAATCCAGGGGTCGATACAAGCCCTCAAATATCTTACAAACATAATTGATAAATCAATATAGCGGGAATTCTTCCGGCTCATTCGCTATTTAGAAACGAGAAAATCGCCCCGCAAATGGCTGAAATATAAGGAAAATACCGGCACAACATCGATTTTTGGCCTGGATTGGGAAAAATATTTTTTTACCCGAATTTTTTTTTAACAAAAAAATTTTTTTGTCACTAATAAATTTTAAAAAATTTGGATAAAATTAAAAAAAAACAATTTCGAAAAAAAATTTTTCTTTAAATTTTGAAAAAGTGTTGAAAAACAATTTTGAAAATAAAATTTGGCCTATTTTTTATCTATATCTGGGTTACTAAGTCATTAATATAGACAATATGGATATCTAATGATAGATATATCAAAGTCCATTGCAACGATGTATGGGTCAAAATCGGGAAAATATTTTTTAACCCGAATTTTTTTACCAAAAAAATTTTTTTGTCACAATTTTATTTTTTCACTAATAAAGTTTAAAAAAAATTTGGATAAATTAAAAAAAAAAACTATTTCGAAAAAAAAAAAATTTTAATTTTGAAAAAAGTGTTGAAAAACAATTTTGAAAATAAATTTTTTTTTTTAAATTTTAAAAAACAATTTTGAATAAAAAACAATATTGTTTACTTAAAAATATTTAAAATTTTTATTTTAAATTATAATCTGGTGAAGGGTATATAAGATTCGGCACAGACGAATATAGGTCTGTTACTTGTTTCTTAAATGATTGTAAATTTTTATAGCTCTATTTAAGACAGACTATTCTAATGTAAAAAGTTAAAACATTTTTATTCATTACTTTATAATTTGTATTAATTTTTCGCTATTATTTTTTTCACTTTTAACTGCCGTTAGCGGATGCAGGAAACATGTGTAGAAATAACTAATGATGGGATTATATAGAGAAATGTCGTATCGGCCTGATGGAATAATTGTTTTTTTTCCAAAATCGTCTTCTTCATATAAATGCTCCAAATTGCAATGTCTAAGAAATGGTCTCATAAAAACTCTAAGATCTCTCTGATCGATCCATAGCAGGTTCTGAGATTTAACCCGGGACAGATTACTGAACCAGTTTCCCTCTCAGAGCCCAGTTAAATCAAATCAAAACTCGCATTCAACCCAAAAACAAATCACAATAATTGTTTTCCTTTACATTAGTAATGACATTTTTATAATAATTTATTATGTACTACCTTTTGGACAATACGATACAGCAAATGTTTCGTTAAATTCCCGCATCATTATTTTCATAACTAGCAGACATAATATTGATTTTATCCCATTAACATTTAAAAATTCTAACTCATCAGATACTTACATTTTTTTTGGGGAACAATTAAAAAGAATCTCTTCATAAACAAATATTTTCATTGCCTATATTAAGGCTTAGATTTTAGCACAATAATAGAGTATTATACTTTAACTCAATACAGATGTTGCATTTAACTGTAGCATACCTCATTGTCTAAAATTTTGATTTTTGCAAACTATGTTTTGTGAAAAACAGTTTACAGGTTTTGTTATTGAAAATATTAGTGTTTGAATTTTTTTTCTTGGAAACAAAAGCTTTAAGGCTTAAGATTTATGTATAATTTAAAACACCCTTTACATTTGAGCAATTTCCAAACAGAAATCTAAAAATGATTTTGGTATGCTTGTACAAATGTATAAGAGTGTGTTGGAAAAGAAATGATCAAAAAACAATCTAATAAGAGGCCTCATCATCAGGTATATATGTATGTATATACAACTAAGCATAGCTATTATATGTATGTCTATAACTATATGTCTACTAACTTACACTTATTTTCTACAATGTTCGAGAATGACTTTTAATTTATGCAACAAATCAGAGTATACCGTAAGGCTAAATAGCCACATACATACATACATCTATACAAACAAAGTCGATTTATACAAACACTAGCATGTCTTCATAGATCGGTATGTATACATATGTTTGTTACATAGATTTCTCCAATATAAGGATTTTCCAAGTATTTGTTATTGTATATAGTTTTTTTTTTTTTGTTTTTGTTTGGGTTGCAGAACAATAGCCCAAGTATTGTAGAGAATTAAGGTGGCATTCGAAATGTTTGGATATTTAAGACACTTGCATAAATGTAAAATTTTGTTAGTGTTTAAATACATACAAACAGTATAATGTTCATTGTTGGGTTTCCACAAAGACATTTATGCACGCACACACTCATAATGATATATACTTATATATATATATATTAATACATATAGATTCTAATGATATTCTCATATTTTTGACATTTAAAAGACAAGGACATGACTGAGGTTTAGTGCAATAAAAAGTGATGAACAAAATCATGTTACGTTTTTAAATTTTAATAAATCGTATTCTTTTAATTGCAAATAAAATCGATCAATAGTTTAAACATTATAACAACTCTAATTTCTTAGCAAAACAAAACTATATTTATACAATTTATTTATAAAAATTTACACAACAATTCAAATAGTTATGCTATCTTAATACACATACTTATATTACACTCTTTAAAAACACACTGGTAATATGGTTGATGCTAGTTTTAACCCTCTGAAGGTTGAGTCATCCGTTGCCCTTATGCGAAGTACAAGGTACCTATTTCTATTTGTATAGAATTTTATATGATTTTTTTTGATTTATTATTATTTACTAATTATACATGTATAATGAATGTTTATTGTTCAAACAATAAAATAAGCCAAAAAGACAGTGCATTTATTAACGATTTCTTGAAATTTCAGTACTAGATCCCAGCGGTTCCCGTACTAAACACATTTAAATCTCAATAGAAACTAAACTATTGGTCGGATCGCTTTGATTTTTTTGTAAACGATTGTATATAAAATCGTTACATGTTGGGGGGCGGGTATACTTCCTATGGACCATCAAGGAGTGATTTCAGTTTGAAAATTAAAAAGGTCCCCTTCTCACCCGCCGGAGGGTTAACAGCGCCTATGATATACTGACTTCACTCTGTAACTTCCTGTTACTATTTATAATGACAGTGACATCTTCTAGTAGTTTAATGAATTATCTAACGGACAAAACTAGAATGGTATATGATCACCTATAGCTTTTAGCAGCTTTAACAGTTAATGTCGTCATACTAATAAACAATGTTAATAACAAAGTGATATCAACATTGTTGACAAGTAGAAGTTTCTACTGATGAAAATGTTTATAAACATGATGAATGTTTCAAGCAGCGGTTACAGACCGTTAAATTCAAATTGATAATGCAATTTCATAACAATAGTATAAGTAAGAAATCTTTTTGATCAAATAGACAACATACTGGATTACGGAAACGTGACTCATTAGATTTTTTGTGCAGTCTTTAACTTAAGCAGACTCTAGTTATGAAGGCAAGAGAAAAAACGTATTCACAGGTGCAACTAAAGCCCTTTCGAGCCTCTTTCATCTGAATAGAACAATCTCAGAGAGCTCACATTGTGTAACACTGTTTTGACTTAACATTGCCCAAAGAAAACTGATTGTATTTATATAGAATGCACATTGATTTGAAACTTGACGTTAAATAAATCACAAGATTTTGGCACAATAGTTTAGTATAGCTGAAAAGAGACGACCCCAATGTAGAATAATCAGAAAGTACGTGCTTTGAGATCACATCGTATATCTCGTAAAATCTAGAATGTTTTGACTCAGCTGTGCCCAAAGATGGGGTGAAACTACATAAAACCTGGCATAAAATATAACACACAATTTTGGCACTAGTGTTTGGTATTGCTATAAATTACAATAATAGAACAGCCAAGGGTTCAAGCTAAAAAACGCCATTTAAATTTATTTTATATCTTATTTCTACACCCAGATATAAACATTTGAACTTTATTAATGCAAAATTCAATTTGAGAGCGAACCTTGTTCAAGATTTCCTAAGATTTTAAGTTATAACTTTTTTTCCATTTAATCGATTTATTTGATTTTTAATAACAAGCTACCTAGGATAATGGCAACTATTCTAGGTGAGTTTCCTTAAAATTGGTCTTGAATTTTGAAAGTGAGAATGTTTTACACACACACATAATAATATATATAGCTAAGAGCCATTATTAGAAATTGGCTTTATGTTCGTAATAGTAAAAGGTAACTTTAAGTAATAGAAAAAGGTAGCTTTAAAGTTAACTTTTACTATTACGAACATGTTATAATTTCATATTTATCTAGAATACCATTTATATTAAAAAGTACAGTGGGGAGAAAAAACACACAAAATTGTAAATGTTTTTTTTTTTTTTGTTTCAGAATATTTAAGATTTTTTTCCAAAACTCTTAAAGAAAATAAAAGTTTTTATTGTTTTATCAATCACTGTTAATGTGGTTAAATATATGCTCATATACATTTAACAAAGCAAGTAAGTATGTCTATATGAATGTCTCTACATACCCCTGTCGTATAGTTGTCATCATCCAAAATGAATCTCATTTACATTTAAATTAAGATTGAAAGCAGCAACAATAAATAGAGAGCGAGTAAAGGACACACACAGAGAGAGAGAGAAAGCAAAACTAAAACAAAATTTTTTTCTTCTGTTTTTTTTTAGGAAAACTATTTACGTTTGGCATAAGAATCTGGTCAAATATTAGAGTAAAAAGGTTTATACTCATAGTATCCTTAAACTTTTCATATTTGATGTTTGTATGTATATGTGTATAAGCTCTGCAAGAGTGTGGGTAAATATACAGACTTACTGCAAGTTTTTGTATATATTTTTTTTTTGTTAGTGTGTAAAATGTTAGAGTGTTAATATTTTTGGAATTTTAAACTTCTCTAAACATTCCCCTAAGGATATTTTTATTATTGTTATTATTTGTTTGTCTAAATGTATGGCATATGTATGTATATAGAAATATGTGTTTGGATTTTATTGTTTTAATTTCTTTTGTATTCTTTTTTTTTTTTTTTTGCAATAAATAATTGTTTTATGTTTTGTAGAGAATCAATAATTTGTAGATGAAAATTATAACAAATATCTTTGGAACTAAAATCTAGAGAGAAAAATTTTTCAACTGGGGAAACCTGATATTATGCCCTGAACTTTTAAGAATTTTAACAAATATGAGTAGTTATGACATAAATCTGCATTTTATAGTGCAGAAGCAAAGTGTGTTCTGCAACTTTAGTGCACAAAGAAAACAGAATCGTTTTAGCAACCAAATTTGTTGCCAATCGTATGATTCGGTTGCATACATATAATTTTTCGGTTCTATCAACAGAAAGTCAGTTGATAAAGAAGAATTACGGTTGAACCAAACATATGTTACCTCTTCCAAAATTTTGTAGCCACAACTGTAAAATTTGGTCACTAAGGCAGAATCATTCGATTGGCAATAAATTCGGTTGCTATCACGAATCTGTTTTCTCTGTGTGACAACCTGCTGATTTTTCTTTGATGATTGATATGAAACTCATGAACTCTCAGAAGTACTATTTTCAACAATTGCTTGAAGTAGGTGCACCTTTACAATTGAGTTCCATTTTTGTTTTTGGAGTTTTTTTCACGACTGTGAAGATTTAGATTTTGCAAAACAAATGTCTAAGTATATTTTTGGAGTTTATTTCAAATAAAATGATATTTTTTAAAGAAATTCTAGAAAACTATTAAGAAGATATCTTCAAACATCAAATCAAGATAAGAAATAAGAATTTAAAATTTGACTTCGACACCCTGTATCTAACCGTGCATTCTAAAAGGGTGGTCACAAATTACATTTTCTGTAAGCTTATGCCGTCCTCTACGATATGTTCTACATTTTGGTTGTGCCGAATCTTATATACGGTATTTGGTGAAAAAAACCAATCAGTTAAACAAATTTCTTGGAAAAAAAATTTTTTGAAAAAGTACTTTAAATGAAAAAATGTTGAAAAAAATTTTAGTAAAAAAAAAAAAATAAAATTAAAAAAACCTTTCCTTTATGAAAGCTAGTGTGAGAAGTCAGTTATTATTTATGTAAGGGTTTTTCAACAAGATCTTTGTTTTCTAAAACAAAAAATTCAAATTTTTATTGTATTACGAAGAGAAAAGTTCGGCAATTATGAATGAAAAATGAAATCTGGCAAATGCCCTTCACGACCAGAAGCCCAAATTTTGTTTGCTCACATACCCTTACAAGTGAAAATGGGCTTCATCTGAAAAAATTATTTTTTCAGAAAAATCAGCGGGTTGTTCCTGAATGAATTAAGCGAATCTTCAAATCCTGCAACAGTTGAAGGCTTCAAAGCTAAATCCTTACGCAAAATTCACCATGTTGCGAATTTTACGAAATGAAACTTTAACAGAACCAGCATTTTCATAGTGGATGGGACTTTCAAGCGAAATTGAATTCATTGTAACAATTGCCATTGCATCTAAAAGGGTTTTCCAACAAGAGGTGTTATTTTGAATAACCCGGTATTTCGGTAGCTGTTACATTTGAAGCTTTTATTCTTTGACATTTGACAAGTAGAAACTACGCCATTACTAAAAATGGAACGATACACGCCTTAACAACGCATTGAAATTATTAAAATTCACTACAAAAACTATGAAAATCTTGCAGTCACAGTTCGCAAACTTAAAGCATTTCTGGGTCGTCGTGAAGCACCTTGTCGGACCGCAATACAGAAATTAGTGGAAAAATTCGAGCTGTTGGAACAAGTTAGTGATGTGAAGAATAAAACCCGTGCACGTAGCTCAAGAACAACTGAAAATATTGCTGCTGTAGGCCAAAGTGTTGAAGAAAACCCAGGTTTGTCCATTCCTCGTCGTTTATAGGAATTGGGCATTCCACAAACGTCATTACACCGTATTTTTCATAAAGCCTTGGGTCTTAAGGCTTATAAAGTTCGGTAAACACAAGAACTCAAGCCGGCCGATCATCAACAACGTCGTGTCTTTGCTGATTGGGTCCTTGTTATTATCTCTCGAAGAGGTGATCACAATTGGGCACCGAGATCTTGTGATTTAACACCTTGTGACTTCTTCCTTTGAGGCCACGTGAAAGATAAGGTCTACGCCATCAGCCCAGCGTCGATTCAAGACCTCAAACATAGAATTCGTGAGGCTATCGAGGACATAGGGCAGCCACTTTGCGATTTGGTTATTGAAAATTTCATGAAAAGGATATGATACTGTAAGCGTGCTCATGGTGGCCATTTGGCTGATGTTGTTTTTCATTATTAACGGCATATTTTCCTCTTTATTATGAAATAAACATCCGATCATTTATCTAAAAAAAATTCAATTTTTCTTTAAATACCAAAATAGCACCTCTTGTTGGAAAACCCTTTGCTACGAATACGTCAAAAAACTATATGTCAAAACTATCATATTGTTGGTGTTGCCACAATTAAAAAGTTTTTTTGAAATACCCTTTACAATGTTTGGCTTCATACATGGTAAAAACAACAATATATCGAGGTAGTTTTAGTTTTCTTCTTATACAAGGTGGCCAAAAGTAATACTCCTATCAGAAAATGCTATAAATTTTGCGGTTGGCTCCTAATGTCAGTCCTGTTTTGACATTTGTGTAGTAAACACATGCGAAATACACGTTAATAAACAATGTTACGCTACACTGCTCCAGAACGCGGAATATTGCTGACTATTTATTTGACCAATAATCGGCAAAATTTATAGCATTTTCTGATAGGAGGATTACTTTTGCGCCACCTGTTATCTTAGCCATTTATGGGCCGATTTTTTAGAGTTGATTTTAATAGAAAGATGGACAGACGGACCCTTGGTGCAGGCGCGGATCCAGGGGGGTAAAGAAAGAAAATCTCACCTAAAACCGAAAAGTTTTAATATAAAGGAGGAAAAAAGAAAAAAAGTAAAATAAATTTTAATTTATTACACCCCTCCCAAATGGTTGACCAGGATTCGCTGTCGACTGGACAGTGGATCGCGCAACACATTACAGGAAAAATTCGTTCATTAGCTGTACTGACTTTTTGTGGAATAAACTTCCTCCTGAAGTCTTTCCTGCACAACCGAATATAGCACCCTTACTGGTTTTTTAGAGAGACAAATAAATACAGGATTTTGTGAAATTTTGTTTTATAAAATCAACCTTGATTTGATAATTGTTTTATTTTCTCTAATGTTAGCAAAATCTGAAGGAAATCTTAGTGATTTATATTGTTACGAATGTGCAATGACGATTTGAATTCAACGGTCTGTAACGACTGCCTGCAACATTCATCAATGTCGATAGCATGCGGTAGTTGGCATTGTTTGTAGGTGTGGCAACACTGAATGTTTGATCGAAGTCTCTGGAATTCGAATGTACTAGCATGTCCGTTAAGAGCATTGTAGAAGATTCCCGATAGATGGCGCGTGTATAAATAGTGGCAGAGCTGGCAGTCGTGAGTGGAGTTGATCATTGGCGGAGTTAGAGTTAACATCAACTGTCTTGTACGTGTATACTTGTACGTTATAAAGTGTGTGTGTGTATTTCTGCGAATTCATATATGTGTATAAAGATACTGAGTGACTATTTAATTCTGTTGTTGTTGTACATTCTAAATAAATAAAGAGTTGTTAGAATTTTAAACTACTAAAACTGCTTTATCTTTGCAATCAAAAGTATCCGGTTTATTTAAAGGAAATAAACCCACGTTTTTAAAAGGTAAAAACGTAACAGTATCTTTATAACTTTAAGGTTAAGACCAGAAAGAGTGAAACTGCATTTTGTTAAAAAGGCAAAAAAGTCCACAGTTATTCACGAATATTATTAAATAAGTATTTAAATCCTCAAAAAATTTATACAAAATTGTGAAAATCTATTTAAATTCCAAAGTGAAATTTAAAATGGTCGCCTGATTTTGACATGTTTTGCCTAAACAAAATGCTAATTTATAATATCTTAACAATATACCACAACTTTATTTCTCTACAATAAATACAAACTAATTTAAATAGTAATATGTAGTAAAGAAAATGTAGACATCTAATGCCCACAAAACCCTTTTTTCAAACGCAAATTATATGTTAAAATGTAGGTATGTATGTGTATACTTATTGCAAAATATATTCAAAACATATTCAATATTATGCAACGGACCATAAGGATAATTAGAAAGCTTACCCCCGGCCAACTCAAACCTTTTATTAGACAAACAAACCAACAACAACAACACCTTACTAAGATGTTGTAGCAAGAAAACAACTAATAAATTGAGACGTGTTTGTTGTATGTAAAAAAAAACAATAACAACAACAACAAACTTTTCCAAAACTTAAGATACATTTTTGTTGTAGGTATTAAGTAGCAAGTAAGTATGTGTAGTATACATTTGGGCAGATTGTATGGTTGTATTACAGTTTGTCTTACAACATGGCAACAGCAAGACAAAATTGAAAATTTTCTTATTTAAATATTCTGTGTAACAAATACACGCACTCCCAGCTAAACAAACTTTAAAATCTAAAGTAGATGGTTAAGATATTGAAGAATTATATATTTTTGTATAATGAATGATGTTATTTAAAACTACCCACAAACACTCTCCGGCAGACAAACACATACTCATTATATTTAAGGATAATATTGAAGGGAAAACATTATCCACATACATGTAGAAAATTAAACAAAATAAGGATCAACATGCTCACATACTTACTTACTAACACATACTATTGTACTTTTAAGTAACCAAACTAGCCTCTTGAACTGTAGACTCCAAACTCCCTTTACCATTTATATGGCAATAAACCTACCACAATTTCTTGCTACTACTACCTCTAACCCTGGCTAAAGTATACTTAGAAAATCCCCGTAAGGTAAGACGAAGGAACAAAAATTAACTCATACCCCAACTGTGGTCTAAATCTTTATACAATATTTGTAAATATATGGTAAATTGAACTCTAATACACCCACACACACACACACACACTTATTTTAAAAGACATGTAGGAAACCCTGCAGTTTTAAAGGTAGGAAAAGTAATTAAAAAAACTATTTAATAGTCGGTACTTAGACAAGTTTCAACGCGAAATGTTTGGTTACATTTGTAAGACAAAATTATTACAGGCTTTATAAATTATTTAGTGGCTAACTAATTAAAGTTAAGTCAACTGCTGGTATGTCCCAGCACTGCAGGGTATATTAACATATGCATATATTTAAATATATGTAAGTATTAACAACACATACACTTTCATCCACATATACGCCCAAATAATCTTCAACATTTAATTAGTATTTCAATATAATTTACATACATTTCTATAGACCAGTCAGTAACCCAATAGAAAAAAAAAATTACCAAAACCTAAGGCCAAGATGAAGATGAAGACGTACATGATGTAGGTAAATTTTAAGAAAATTTGAGTAGTAAAAGGATTTATAAACATCTTTATTATGTATGTATACATTTTAAAGTACATAAACATATACTTATTTTGTAGATACACATACATATTTAAGTAACTAATGCATATAATATGTATATATACTATGGACGTTAGAGAATACAGGGTGATAATGTTGTTACTTTTATATGGAATGCTTTTTTCATATGAAGTTCCTAATAAAGAGAACTGAGCCTTGACGTGGAATACAGTTCTCATGTATGGGCCGGTGCTTCGATGACAGTAGGGAATCCAGCTCTATTGACTCACTGAAATATCGTCGCAATGTGGGTTGTGTTTCACTGTTCTACTGAAGTCTCTCCTGTCACTTTCAATATAGGAAATATCAAATCAAGAAGGCGACATTCGTACCCATTTGAAGTGAAATCTTAAGTGGTTTTTTTCTATCCATATTTCGAAAGGATTTGAGTAGAACTAATTGAGAAAAAATATATTTGGGGGATTCACACTGTCTTCTATTAGGTCATATTGTCATAATGTCCAAATATATTTAGTAAGATCCCTTGCCTCAAATGCCATTCATTATTTCAGTTTGAATGAGGCCTTCACACGAATGGCAGACTACCGTAGAAAATATCGACTAGTAAGAGCTTCCGTTAAACACGTGTCAAAGTTTTTGTAATCAAGCAAATCAAATGAAACAAAATGTATTCTACAGCTGAATATAAGTACAATAAGCAAAATTTAAATCTGAATGTAAATTTCTAAATAGTAAATTGCCAGAAAAAGATATGTAAGGACTACTTTATTTTTTTATTTTTTCAAACATAATGGATATTATTGAGTGAATCCAGTTTTATCTTGCTAGATCCTGTTCGCTAAGTGAACTCATGGAATCAGCTCTCAGCGTTCCAGAGAAAACGGTTTAAGTGTCAACCCTGCCAAAACCGAACTGGTTCTTTTCACCAGGAGATACAAAATCCCAGAATTCAGACCTCCACGACTGAATGGTACTTTTATAAAGATTTCAAGCGAAGCCAAATATCTAGGCATAATTTTGGACTCTAAGCTGTCGCGGAAACGTAATGGTGAGAGTTGAATGAAGAAGGCACTATGTGTCTTCTATATATGTAAGAAAACCTTTGGGAAGAGATGAGGTATTAAACCATCCACCGCGGTCATAAGACCTATTTTGATTTATGGGGCTCTTGTTTGGTGGAGAGCGGTAGACACCAAGACTCACCTCTCCACTCTAAATAAGGTACAAAGACTTGCATGTCTTGCAATTACTGGCTCTATGAATTCCACCCCTAAGCCAGTCTAGAGACGATGCTAAATATAACTCCCCTCTATATATATATCAAATGCATTTCTGCTAAGTCTGCTCTACGACTCAAACAGTCGAGAGGACTGAAGCATGATCGTATTGGCCACGGCACCATCCTGCAGAAGATAGGCAGGCCATACGGATTACTTGGTACCTACACCGAATTTTGATAGGACGTTTAGGATGTAGATACCGACAAGGGATGACACGGTCTTAAGGGACGACGTGATCTCAGTCCACACTGATGGTTCAAAGACAGAAGGAGGCACGGGCTCAGGAATTTTCTCCGATGAACTGGACATTTTGCTGTCTCTTCGATTCGATTTTCTCTTGTGCAAAGGGACATTCATACTCCCTTGGTGAACGTATCAAAATTGATAAATGAATGGGCTTAGAGTGAGACGGAACTCAGGTGGTCAAATATTATCACTTGTAGAATATTCAGATTGCTCTGGCCCACTCTGACAGTAGAAATTCGATTAGGCTTCTTACGGGTATAACCACTGGGCACTGTACGATTGGACGTATGTCGGAACGTATGGGTTACCCACGTTACAGCTATTGTAGAAGTTTTTTGGATGAGGAGGAGGAAGAATTGGTACAACACCTTCTATGTGACTGCCCAACCTTACAAGAGCATAGACTACTACATCATGGTTCTTTCCATGATCTGGACTGTCTCAGAGATTTGTCACTAGTAAATATGATCAGATTTATTAGAAGTACCGGCTGGTTCTCACAGGGATCACGAGAAGTATATAGTCAACGAAATTCGGGTGGGCAACCATTCTCCCTTTATGTATGAAATTTGAGGCCACAAGGCCTCCGAGTGCACTCGCTAACTTGCGAGCAACCCACGTAACCTAACCTAGGTCCTGTTCGCTAAGCTAGTGGAGGTAGTAAGTAAAAGTATTATGTAACGAATAAAATAAAACTCAGCTGCATGTAACTGCACGTTGAATATTTTTACAAGCTGCAAAAATAACAGGAATTGACGAAGATATTTTATATTATGCTATCTAAAACCCGGTGTACTTCGCTACCCGTATCGTAATGAAATAAAAAGTATGATTTTCGAGGCATTTAGAAATAACTGTGTACTTTGTATGGGAGGTGTCTCACCACATGTTCCGATCCGTCCCAATTTTTGGTTTAACTTCATGCAGTGATATGAAATTGGTTCGTATAAAGTTTGAACAATGGCATAATAGGTCTACAGATATTTGAAAACATATATTTACTTGGTATAGGTGGTGCCATGCCCATTTTTCTAGCCAAGAAGCAAATTCCGCGAAGTTTTGCCACTTTCACAGTTATAGTTCAACAGATATTCCATAATAACTATTTAATTTTTATGGGAAGTGCCACGCCCACTTGAAATTTCAAAATAAAAAGCATCTTATTGTTCCTTCCAGATATAGAGGAACACACACACAGTACAAATTTCAAGAGGATCGGCAAACAAACAAATAATTAAACAGACATAAGTACATACATTAATTTTTTATCATGTTTAATAAAAATTTACAATAATAATATTTTTGATTTTTTTAGTATGTAAAATCGCCATAGTGCATTCCAATATCTTAAGTTTGTTTAGTTTTAGTAAATATTTCAATTATATACCCTAATAATATCAAAACAAAAACTTTTAATCAATTAGCAAATTCATTTATAAGTTTTTTTCGTATAACAGGAAGTTATATTAGGTCGACCATTTTGAATTTGCTAATTCTGATAACGGATTCATAATCAGCGACACCAAAAATCCCCATAAACCAATGTAATGATAATTTTCTATATTTTAAGACTTTTGGCCGCATGAAGGGGCCTATGGCCGCACTGGGAATCGTCGAAAATAGTGTTTTTTAATATTGTATTAAAACAATGTTACATCGACTGTTTAAATTTTCTTTACAAAATTTAATAAAAATATTTATTTAAATTGATCCTTTAAACGCTACATGTCCTCTCAAGAACGTGGACAGGGAACAAATTTTGTTAAAGTTTCAGTAGCATTTTATTAAATTGCATAAAAAGTAATTAAAATTAATTTTTTCAAAATTATTTTTTTATATTATTAATTTAAAACATAAAAATCTGCTTAAATTTCAAAACTCGCGATACCAAACACTTGTGCCTTCATCTTATGATTTATTAAGTATGTGTACTTTTCAAAACTTCTTAAAAAATAAATAAAAAATAATACTCGGGGACTATGGTTCGTATGAGTGATATTTAATTTAATTACAAATATTTATTAAGTAGGCAACCTGTGATACAGAGCTGAAAACCGATATAACTCAGGAACGGTAAATGCAAATTCAAAAATTGTTGTTTCTATATTATTAAGAATTAATTGATCTTTCAAACTGCATTGTTATTTTTTTCATTTTCATAAATATTTTAAAAGTTATAAAGCGTTATTTACAAAATTTATGGAAAAATTACGAAAATTTTTAATGTTCGGGGACTACGGTTCGTATGAGTAATATTTAATTTAATTACAAATATTTATTAATTAGACAACCTGTGGTACAGACCTGAAAACCGATATAACTCAGGAACGGTAAAAGCAAATTCAAAATTTTTTGTTCCTATATTATTAAGAATTAATTGATGTTTCAAACTGCATTGTTAGTTTTTTAATTTTTATACAAATTTTAAACGTTATTAAGCGTTATTTACAAAATTTATGGAAAAATTACCAGAATTTTTAATGTAGGGCAGCTTAATGAGCCAATTCATTGTAAAAAATAATAGTTTTTGCATACAAAAATAAAGCTTGGACATTTTTCTTTTAAAATGTTTCCTCAAAAGTAAAGAAACTCGAGGGTTTTGACAAAGTTATGAAGAAAACTAAAAAAAAGACCGAAAAATCCGATTTTTGGCAAAAACTCGACTTGACTGACCTGTAACCTCTTCCGAAAAATCTGAAAAAAATCTCAAAAATACTTTACCCTATAAGCTTTTAAATTGAGCTTCAGCACTCCTGAAAATAAAAAAAATGTGGGGCACACTAATGAACAAGTGCGATTCGAATTGGATAATTTTGAACTAATGTTAAATACCCTGCACCCAAAACTAGCTTGCTGTCTCCAAACAGGTGTTTCCCTCATCCATGTAACTTATTACCTATTGTTCTTAGCAAAATTTGTCTCAAACAGTATAGATAGCTTTTTATTTAATCTTTCGTGGCGGAACTAGTTCAATGAACTGCAGGGAGGTCATACTTTTGATGCCCCATAGTGGCCATAATTTTCATTTGCAAAAATATTTATTTATTAAACAAACATTAATTTAGAAAATAGCGCAGTGGTAGATTATTTTTTGAAATTTTTTACAAATTTATGTAGAAGAAATTAAAAATTAGCAAAAAAGTGACAATGCGAACTGTCCTTAACAAGGAAGTATCTTTTAACTTATGATGAAAAATTTTGAAATTCATTAACATACCCTGTATGGTTAAATCTATCTTTACAATGTATATATATCTTTGTTAAGTTTTAATCATTTTCTTCAAAGACCCCACCAAAATAACAAAATTTTAAGACTTCTACTTCCAACTACTACTTATAAAATCTAGAAAATGAATTTAAATTTCTTATGCAGGACATGTTATGGTTTCACACAATAACAACAACAACAAAATATAGACATCCCTATACACATGCCAAGCAAAAACAAACAAGCCTTGAATGTTCTGCTATGTAGGAAAATTCAATTTGGAAAATGTTATTTAAAGGTATGAGTGCTAATACACTCAAAAACATACACTCACATATACGTACATAAAATATATGAAACTATGAACTAATTGTAAATGTAAGTGTTTTTGTGTGAAGGTTTAGATTATTTTGAGTTGTTGCTTTTGTTGTATACATTAAACGTTATGCAAATTCCTTGCCAACACCTTTAACAAATACATATACACTTGCACTCTAACACACATACACAAATACACTTGCACTTGTATACATTTATAATTTAAAACATTTACTCTCTCATACAAACGCAATTGCCTTTTATAATTAATTTTATAGTTAAAATGTACAAGACAGTACATGCACACACAATCTATACACATATGTATGTATATTGTTTAGAGAAATTTCTAAGAAAATTTTAAAATACACATTCTAGGTACACACATATTTACGTAGCTCTATATATATTACTAAATGTCTGAATCTTTATTATTATGTTAGAATAAAACAACAATAACTAGAAGAAATTGTTAGTTAGAATAAACTTAGTTATAATATTCTTAATAATGCAATGGGTTTTCAATACTATTTTAAATAATAAATATACTCATACACACACAGACATACTTATATACAGTGTTGGTCAAAACACATAGGACCAAATTGATTCAATAATGTTGAAAACAAATTCGGTTGCTGTTTAGAACAAAATATATATGATACAAATAGCTAACTCTGATTTAACTAAAAAGCACAAAACGATAAATATTTTTGTACTTAATAAAACAATAAAAATCAATCTAATAAGCAGGTGACAAAACATATTTGATATAATTGGTTATGTATGAAAAATTCCATAAAGACCAGCTTCTATAGTAATAGATTGCCTCAAACTAGAGTTAAGTGCAGGGCTATCAGATGTGGCGATTTTTAAACGTCTTAAGCGATGAAAACTTGTGTTTGGCGAATGACGATTTTTATGACTTAAAAAAAGTGGGATTTACAATAGACGACGTATTTTTTAACGCGGTTTTTGTTTTAAACAACTCATATGTTATACAATGTAAAATGAAATATTGAATGAATATATTAAGGTTGATCACGGTTGCCTCTTTATCAGGTTATCTGGTCAAAAAAATAACCTCTGTCTACCGTGAACACCCTTTTAAGTTGGTTATTTTTAAATATTGAAATACTTAAAATATAGTTTATTGAATGTATATAATTTGCTCTTCATTATATGTAAATTTTAAATGTTTTCACAGTGCCGAATAGTGTCATAAATCTTCTGAAAATATATTTTCAAAGGATTTAATTTTTAAAGTTAGATCGAATTTACAACTGCCCGTGGATTGGAAATCGCCATCATCTTTACCATCTAGGCAAGTCGTTATAGAGTGCTTCAGTACGAAAAATTGCAACAATATATGAAGTTGCAGATTGTGGTACTCTGAATAAAATTACCGAAAGACTAGTTTAAAAGAAATTACAGGAATTGAACTAATACGGCAGTGCGTTGGCGACTTTGCTAAGATATTTGAAGATTTCCGCTAACAAATTTACTCCAATAAGTTTCATGTTGTCTATACTAAGCATATTACTCGCATATGTGGGTAGCCCAAGAAGCTATCACGATTCCACAGTATTTATATAGTGGGGAAGAATGAATTGTAGATGATTCCAATCTCATTTTCATTCAAGATTTTCATTACAAAACTAAAAATAGAATAAACATAAAATAAAAATAAAAAAATAAATAAATTTTTTGAAATAAATTTTTATTATTTTCCAACAATGTTACACTCAGCTTACTCTATGATTATAGTGTAAGCAAGTTTGTTTTTGCTTCGAAAATGTTGAATTTTGTACCAACCAATCGTCATATAGTCGAGAGATTGTTTGTGCGGTTCAAAAGTGGTGATTTCGATACGGAAGATAAAGATCGCCCAGACCAGCCAAAAAAGTTCGAAAAACAAGAATTGAAGGCATTACTTATGGAAGATTGTTGTAAAACATAACAAGAGCAATTTCAAAACATTTGCAAGCAGCAGGATTCGTCAAAAAGTAGGGAAATTGTATACCATACGAATTGAAGTCGAGAGAAAGATGATTTTGCATGCCCGAAATGATGCTTGAACGCTACAAAAGAAAATAATTTTTGCACTCAATCATTACTTGCGATGAAAAATGGATACATTTCAATAAGCCGAAGCGTAAGAGATCGTATGTAAAGCCGGTCAACTAGTATTTGGTTGGAGCAAAAGGACCCTATCTATTATAAGCCGCAGAATTCTGACCAGACTATCACAGCGAACCTCTACCGATCGCAAGTGATTCATTTAAAGCGACAATTGGCCGAAAAACGCCCAAATTTTGTGGCCAGATATGAAATCGTAATAATCCATCATGACAAGTCTCGGACACATGTTGAAATACCTGTTAAAAAGTATTCATAATGAATTCGTTGGGATTCATTATAGTGAGACAGAGCACTCTCTCTGGAATACGCTTCACTTTGAAACAAATTATCCGATATAAGCTTGATTCGTTCTTGGCCACAAAAGATGAGAAGTTCTTTTGGCGCGGAATCCATATGTTGCCAGAAAGATGGGAAACGGTTACAGCTAACAATGACCAATACTTTGAATAAATTTTTATTGTTAAAAAATTCCGTATTTTTAACTCATACACACAATAATTTGGCGATGATGGTGAAAAATTTGACATCCCTGATTAAGTATACGAAGAACATCAGTTCCAGATGAAAGTGGTAAAAGTCTCCTTAAATTATCTCAATAACACTTGGACTGAATTGTTGCACAATGGAATACCGTTTTATTTCCTCATGATTCTTAATTTGATTTTGTGTATTCTGATGAAATAACAGACTAAATCTCAAATACTGTACTGGAACAGTTAAGCATGGCTCATGAGTCTAAATTTTATTTTGTGTATTCTGATGGAATGGTAGACTAAATTCCAAATACTGTATTGGAACAGTTAAGCATGGAGGTTGCTTTTCTGATGAAAGCTTAGAACTTTTACACAAAATTGCCTACGATATGGAAAAATAAGTTTATAAAAATATAATTGCAGGATAAGATGCTGAAACATGTCCATGATATTTCAATATAACAATGACCGTTAACACATATCCAAATTGGTGAATGAATTTTTAAAATGGGCAGCAGAGTCACCCAACCTTAACCATATAGAATATGATGGGAAGTAGTAAATAGAAATGTAAATCGGGAATCCAAACATCGAGATCCAAACAAATTGTATCAAGCTTTAAATGAGGCATGGTCATCTAATGATAAAATGACCACAATGTAGAGACTCTTATTAGTTATATGCCTAAAAGATATGCTGCAGTTTTGAAGAATGGCGGTTATACAATATTAAATATTAGTATGTGTTAATCCAATATGTTTTGTCTCTGATTTTTCGTATCTTTTTTACATTATGCAAATTAAATTTCGTTGCTAATAATACTGAGGATCAAAAGTTATTTTTAGGTATCTAAAATTTACTTTTGATTAAGATTCAGTTTAAATGTGATAAATTCCCAATTTAATTATTGATAAATTCATTTATTGTTGGGAGATAAGCTAGTTCCTATGCTCATTTCACTGATTGCTTAGGCCAGATCATCAGGAAACATTTTCCAAAGACTTTAGGAAACATAAAAATGTTATAGAAATATAACTTTATTCGTAAAAATATCAAAGCTTAGACAAAACACCAACAACAAACAGTGATTTTATCTTTTTATACATTCCCCAGAGGATGTATTTTTATTCTAGAGTGCATTTGATGTTTATAAAATCTTAACTTGCTTTGGAATTTGAAATAAAGTTATAACAAGAATTTTGTTCAATATGTTTTGCTCGATACTGTACATACATATATATAGATTTTAAAATGTTAGAGTATGTATGGGTATCAATTATTGTTAGCTAGATGTATGTATACATGTGTGTGTGCATTAGTAAGTCTGTATATGTTTGCTTAAAGTCAAATTGTAGTGTATTGGTTTTAGTTTCCTTTTTGTTGTTTAGCTATATTATTGTATATGAGTGTGTGTGTGTGTGTGTATATGTTTGTTTGTATTGAGTTAAAATTATAAGGAAGGAAGTTTAAATTTATGGTTTGCAATTATTAGACATTTAGTAAGAAATTTTTATATAATAAAACAATGAATGATGTTGGTATATACATACATATATAAATATGTATGTATATCGAAATTAATTTATTGTATATACTATATACAAGTATTTGTAAGGTATTGAACATAATTTTGTATATGTTGTGTATAAATTTTTGAGGTACATATTTTTTTAAGAAATATCATGCTCAATTTATAAACTGTCCAAAATAAATCAGAGTCAATTTGAAACCAATTTCTGAATGGTTGTAAAAGTTTGATTTTATTGAAAAACATATATACTTATGTAAGAAACTTATAGAGAAGGTCCTAAGCATTCAGAAAATTAATCGTAAAGCCAGTTTGTTGATATACAAGCTACTTGCTGAGATACTCGGTGTACAAATGTGAATCGAATAGCCTAATTTCTTAACTTATCTTGCGAACATACCATCTAAAGCTGATGTCTTAAATGAAACCTTTTATACTTATTGTGCAATTGTATGATATATTTAATAAATCGATATTTGACAATAAAGACATGTGTTGAGACATGTTTAGAGATCTAGAATAATTGACAACGCACTTGTTTCTGAAAACTCCCTGTAACTATTTAAAATTTTATTTCCATACACATAGAACAATCGACATAGAGGTGGAAGTATAGTCCCCACGTATTAACAATACGTTCTCAGTTTTTATTGAGCGGGTGTCCTTTTAAATTTACAAACTGATTATCAAATAAATGCTAAAATGTTCAACAGTTTGTTTAGAAAACATCACAATATATGTTAATTTTTATGTTGTTATACGTTATTATCTGTTAAAAAGTCATCTATTAGCAAATAAAAAATCACTACTTTTTTTCGTCAAATATTTGATCAATGTGAACGTTTCTTTATAAAGTTACATATTTTCCCCTTGAATCAAAAATAGGCATTACAAGAGTGAACATCACGCTTTCATTGTTGAACAATATTCTAAAGTGTCAAAGGTGTTTGCCAACAACCCTTGCATTGAAGGAAGCTACATTTACGGAAACTACACATGAATATTTTGCACTCTTGTAATAAATATCCCGATCATTTGCTATTTATAGTAAATTTCTCTATAATTTACTATTCAGTGTATGACTTAAAAATACTAAGAACGAAGCAAACCAATATCGGATACTCTACTCCAAAGTGAAGCGTATCCCATTGATCGAAACCAACAGTATTGGGACGGGGCCAGGTCTGTCTGGCCGCATATTCTGGGCGTTTTGCGTCAAATGCTCGCTTCTAACGAATCACATAAATGCCATCGATAAAGCCGCGAGAAGAATCCGGGAACTGAATCTCGAAAATTCAACTATACATATTTACTTGGACAGCCTTGCAACAATCAAAGCTCTTAACTCCAACTTTATTAAGTCCAAATGACTTCTCAACTGCATCCAATCACTGGCACAACTGACACAACATCCCGTCGAGTTGATATGGGTCCCAGGACATGAGGGCATCCGGGGAAATGAAGTATCCGAAGAATGCGCAACGAACGGGTCGTCCCTGGACGTATCTCTTGCGAAAAGGGATATTCACACTACCTTGGTGAGCGTATCGAAATTGATAAATGAATGGGCTTTGAGTGAGACGGAACTCAGGTGGTCAAATATCATCACTTGTAGAATATCCAGATTGCTCTGGCCCACTCTGACAGAGAATAGGACTAAGACTCTTTTGTCTCTTATTAGGAATTCGATCAGGCTTCTTACGGGTATAATCACTGGGCACTGTATGATTGGACGCATGTCGGAACGTATGGGTTACCCACGTTAAGCTATTGTAGAAGTTGTTTGGATGAGGAGGATGAAGAATCGGTACAACACCTACTACGTGACTGCCCAGCCTTACAAGAGCATAGACTACTACATCTTGGTAGAGCTCTTTTCCATAATCTGGACTGTCTCAGAGATGTGCCACTAGTAAATATGATCAGATTTATTAGAAGCAACGGCTGTTTCTCACGGGGATCACAAGAAGCACATAGTCAACGAAATTAGAGTGGGAAACTATTCTTTCTTTATGTATGAAATTTCAAAATAAGAGAATGGTAATTCTAAGGGTATCACAATGGGCCACAAGGCCTCCGAGTGAACTCGCTAACTTGCGAGCAACCCACGTAACCTAACCGAACGGATCAGTTGCATTCGATACAGGTTCCCTGTGATGGTCTGATGAAATTTCAGCAGCTTATAATATATAGACTCTTTTGGTCCCACCAAATATAGAGCATTACTTTAGCGTCACAGAGATTTTTGGCTTTGGTATCGAATCGGCTGGTTGACCGGGCCTCACATACGGTCTCTTTCGCTTCGGGTTATAGTAATGGATCCAGTTTTTGTCGCGAGTAATGATTCGGTGCAAAACATTATTTTCTTTTATGTCGTTCAAGAAGCATTTCAGACATGCAAAATTATTCTTCAAGGTCTCTGCTTCAATTCGTATGTGACCCAATTTCCCTGCTTTTGGATGCTGCTAGCAATCGTTTTTAAATTGATGGTTGAGTAGCTCCCAATTATGTTGCATGCTCTTGTTAAGTTTGACTACAATCTTTATTGAGTAATGCCTGCAATTTTTGGTCTTCAAACTTTTCAGGCTTGTTAGTAATTAAGAGAAGCTATTACAATATGTTCATCCAAAAAAAAAAAAAAACAACGGACACATTTTCAATTGATGTTAAGTTCAGTGTCCTTTAAGGCATATTCATGCTAAACATTTAATCTATTAATTTCTATATGACATTAATTAAATCTCAGTCTTCTGAAAGAAAAAAGACACTACAAATAGTTATAACTTATAAACATCTCTGTTAAAAATATGACAAGCAATAGAGACAGACAATTAGAAATACATAATTTAAGCAAAGCAAACCTAAAAGAAATAAAAAGAAAAAAAAAAGAAACTAAAAAACACCCACACTTGAAAAATAAATTTCCATAGTAACAAATTCTACAGCTACAAAACCACATTATGTTTTACGACCAATAACAATTCTAGCTAAGAAACAGAACAGACATCTTTGGATGGAAGACATCTCTAGAAAACTTCTTAGATAAATGTCTAAAGGCCTGGAACTGTTTGTCAGGTACAAATACTAACACACATACACATATATACACTTAATTAATACAACAGCCTAAAGAGATTTATAAAACGGACATACATATATTAATAAAACTCTTAATTTACAAAAACACTTTTCAGTATCTGTAATATTAAAGGTTTGCGTGTGAGTGTGTTTAAATAAATATAAAACTGTCTGGCAGATATTTTAGTTATCCACTTTTTTTGGTAATAATAATTTTAAAGGTTTTGGTTTTCTATAAAATAATTAGAAATTATAATGAAGACAAGGATTTAGTAAAACAGTTTCGAACAAGATACTGTTTGCCAAGGTTTGCTTAAGATAAATATTTAAGGGATTTCCTGGAAGAGTTTTTTTTTTTTTTTGTATACAACAACTAATTTAATTTGCATACTTTGTGCTATAGCTGGAGGAGGATGAAAATAAATGGTTTTATAAGATAGTGATAGGTTAGAAAGTATGTTTTGGTTACAGCTACAAACTGTACTAATTTTTGGGTTTAGAAATTTGAAGACAATAGTAGAGTATGCAGCAAAAAAACTCTAAATATATATTGAAATTTTGTAACCAGTTTGATTTAAATCTTAAGTAGTGTACTTTTCAGTCATACATGCCTAACAAGATACATATTTTAAATATCTTGTATTTTAATCTATTCATTACTCAATCAAAAAATTATGGATTTGTAATAAAAAAGAATATTAGCAAGTTTAAGCAACTTTTTTTTTGCTGCAAAAAAATAAAAACTACAATCTGTATAGAATGAATAGCTCGTTTTTCGTCATAATATTACTAAAAAGATATTAAACATTATTTATTAAAGACATTAAAACTCAGTTAATATATTCTTTAAGATATCGAAGCTTAGAATGTAAAAGACTACGTACAAAAAAAGTAAGAATAAAAATCGAAGCAGAAAAAGAAAAAATTTTATGTAAATTAGTCACTCATGCTGTTGGTTGATCTTCATAAATAATGCGTACGCTGAATGATGTTGTTCATTAGGCATGCATGCATGAATGCATGAACATAAAATATCGTATACTTTAAGAATGTTTTACATGTTTGTATCTCTCTCTGCGTATGATGAGTGTGTGTATATGATCGTCTGTCTGTTTTTATGTCTGTCTTTTATGTTAATGTTAAAGAAGTTACCAAGATCTTTAGATAATACAGAGTATAAGAAAAAAATAAATAAATAACAAAAAATAGTATGATGTATGTAAAAAGCTGGTAAAATGTTTCTTGATCTCAGAAAACAAGATCAACATTTTGTCAATCATTGTGTGAGTTTTAATGTGGTATTGAATTTATTTCAATCTTTTTTTGTTTTTCTTTTGCAGATTATTTTGGTTTATGTATTTATGTTGGATAACAGAAGGCAGGGTTGTGATAAGTTAAAATAATGAAAATAATAAAAAATAGTAAAATCTACAGTAAATTTCTCGATAATTTACTACCTAAAGAAAATGTCTCCATAATTCACTGGCTGTAGTACATTATCCTAGAAAGTTGTGGTATCTTACTGGTCTTGATATTTAATTTTACCTAAAACTCACGCTAGAGGGCGCTGCACAGTGGTATAAAAACAAAATGAAAATAAATCTGCTACATCTTAACGGCTAGGCAAATTTGACTAAAATTTTACATGCGCAAAGAGGAAGTGTTATGGAGTTTATGTTTTGAATTTGGACTATATAGCTCACCAGAGGCGCGGCTAGGGCTATCTAAATTAGGACACCTCATATATGTTAAGTTTTTAAAACGATCCTATTTCTTCTTTTGTATTCCGAATTGCAAAAAATTACATTTATAGAATTTCCTAGTCGAGCACTATAAAAAACCATGAATTATCTGTTATAGCTTAGAAGATATTCACATTTGAAAATTAAATTTTCAAAATTTTTACCCACCCTAATCCAGCTTTTTTTTATAACACCGTATCCAAATATTTCCCGATTTTCTCTATTTTTCCTATTTTGGACCAACAATAAATGAATGTGTTAAATCAAAAAAGAATTGTTTAAAAATCATGTCTGGATCCAATGTTATATGCAGTTAAATGGCTCAATATGAAAATTTACTATTCCAAGTAAATTTCTCGACAATTGATTATCTGTAGTGAATTTCTTGATAATTTAGAAACTTAGTATAATATTTCAAGATTATTTAATATCTATTGTAAATTTCTCTACAATTTACTATTTATAGTAAATTTCTCAATTATTTATTGTACTATCCATAGTAAATTTCTTTCTTCTATCAACTTATCTACACAGATTCGTAGTAGCATACGAATTTGTTGTACACATAAAATTGTTCGGTTCTATCAACAGAAAGTCAATTGATAAAGAATTTCGGTTGAAGAAACCAAACTTTTGTTATCTCTTCTAAAATGTTATACACGCAGAGAAAAAATATAGTTGTATATACTTAGAGTAACCATTTCCACATTTTTAAAAGTTTTTTAGCAATATTATGTCACAGTAACTATTTACATGGTTGTGGTAACAATAATATGGTTAACTTACGACTCGCATGGTTGTATCAACCATATATATGATTACTGTAAACAAGTATATGTTTGTGACAACAATTTTTATGATTAAGGTTTTATCATATTATGTTGCTCTCGGCTAATTGGTATCATAATCTGAGAAAGATTCATCATAACAATGGTTGTCACAAACATATACTTGTTTACTGTAACCATATATATATTTGGTACAAATATGTGAATCGTAATTTAACCATATTTTGGTTACAACAATCATGTAAATAGTTACTGTGACTATAATATTGTTAAGAAATCGTTTAAAAATGTTGAAATGGTTACTGTTAACATGTACCACAATATTTTTGCTGTGCGTGCACAACTGTAAAATTCGCTCACGGTTACTACCACGAATCTGTTTTCTCGTAACTATTTCTCCGAAATTTACTATCTATAGTAAACTTATCGATTATTTATTATATATCTATCTACTATACATAAAATAGATGGTAAATGTAATATACATTTGGGTGTATGACTTAAAAATGCGGGATTTACAATAGATGGCGTTTCTTTCAAATATTTGTTTCAAATAACTTATATGACATTTGTAAGGGTACATATGTGTCATATATTCTCACTTAATTATTGATCATTGTATAGTGTAAACAACAACGTTTTTTTTGCTTCCAAAATGTCGGCTTCATATAAGGGAAGTTTTGCTTTACTTCTTGAATTTGAAAAAAGTGCTGCTGAACCACACCGATTGCTCACAAAAATTTATGATGAATGTGTTTTATGGGTTTCAGGCCACCCAAAAAAGTTTGAAAACCACGAATTGGAGTCATTACTCCATGAAGATTGTTTTCAAACTCAACAGGAGCTTGCAAAATCACTGGGAGCTACTCAAGCGATTTAAAAACATTTGCGAGCAGAAGGATTCATTCAAGAGCAGGGAAATTTCATACCATACGCATTAAGGCTGCGAGACCTTGAAAAACGATTTTGAATATCCCGGAATGCTTGAAGGCTATTTAAGGAAATTAATTTTGCACTATATCATTACTTGCGATGAAAACTGGATCCATTACGATAACCTGAAGCGTAAGATATCGTGTGTGAGGCCCGGCTCACCAGTAGAATCGACACCAAAGCCAAATATCCATGGTTCTAAAGTAATGCTCTGTATTTGAAGGGACCAAGAGGGTCATATCTATTATGAGCTGCTGATATCTGACGAGACCATCACAGGGAACCTATACCGAATACAACTGATTTTTTTGAAGCGAGCATTGGCCGAAAAAGGCACAGAATATGCGGCCAGACATGAAACTGTAATATTCAATCATGGCAACACTCGGTCATATGTTGCAATACCTGTTAAAAACTATTTAAAATAAAGTGGTTGGGAAGTTTTGCCTCACCCGCTTTAAAGTTCATACCTTTCTCCGTTCGACTACTAATTGTTTCGATCGATGCAGATCACATTGTAACAGAGTATCCAATATTTGCTTGACTCGTTCTTGACCTTAAAAAATGAGCAGTTCTTTTGGCTCGGAATCTATATGTTACCAGAAAGATGGGAAAAGTTCATAGCTAGCAATGCGCAAACTTTGAATAAACTTATAACCCCTTATTCATAATCAATTTTAATTTTATAAAAGGTACAAAATTTCTATTATAAACCTGTAATAAATTTAAAAATTGATTATGAAAAAGGCCCATATTGTACAAAAGTTTAAAAATAAAAATTAAATATTTGAAGAAATCTTGAAATTTTTAAATTTTTTAGGAGAGCGTAAAAACTTTGAATTGGTCAAGAATTTCGAAAGCTTAGTATAGTTCTTTGAGACCAACAATAGAGTTCTTCAAGGACAAATACAGTTTTTACGCTTTCCTGAAAAATTTTAAAATTCCACTTAAGTTGTTTTGTCAAAAGGCCACAGATATTGAATAGCTCATCGAGCCAATGGCCTCCAAGCACTCTTTTGACATAATTTTGCGCTACCATTTTCCATAAAAGTGGATGTGATATTATTGGCATACAGAGTTGTTCTCAAATAATCTCATATGGTGTTAAACCATATGATCTAGGAGACCAATTGTGATTACCAAAACGAGAAAGTAATCAACCAGGAAGTATCTCAAGCAGTAATTGAAGTGTTGCATATGTTGTACTGTCTCTTAGAAACTACATATCATATCAATAGCATCCAATTGTGGTAGAAAAATCTCTGTTATGATGTCGGGATTTGGAACATCAGTCACTGCTTGCCTAACCTTATTTTCGAAGAATTATGGTTCTGTGATGCTTCCAGCCCAAAATTTCCACCAAACGGTGACAAATTGTGGATGCATTTACCTTTGCATCTGAATTTTAAATTTAAATTTTCAAATTCATCAAGGTGAAAATGTGCTCGTCGCAAAACTTTCATTATATTGGATATATTGTTCAACAATTCTCTTATTACTTTTAATAACTCTAAATTGTTAGCTCTCAAACTGTTTTTTTTTTTTTGGTTGGCAATCTTTTTTGGTACATGAATCTTTATATCAGATTTTAGTTAGTTCTAAATCTAACTACGTCTGGGTAATGTTGATGGTATTTAGTAGTCATTTCGAAGTATGTTAATCACAAACACGGCATTACTCCATTTTTAATGGAAAATAATAGACCTGTCTTTAAATTACTCATCTTTACTAAAAAATTTAGTACATCTTTGATATAAATATTATCAATTCAAGTATTTTGCTGTACCATGCTAACTTTACAACTCTATTTAACTCCTATTAATTTTTCGATTTCCTTTAACCAGAGATTCGAATTATTATTTAATTAATTAAATTTCAGCTTAATTCACTAAAATCTTAATTGGGAATTAAAAAATATCAGTCAATCACTCCAGAGATCCACTCCAAAAATCAAATGAATTTGAATAGAAGCTTCATTCAAAGGCTTCTATTCATATTCATTCATCGTTGAATTAATTCATAATGGAATCAATTCATAACAGAATGCATTCAACCTTTGAATGATTAAATTTTTGTTAATTTAAATCTAATAATAACCTTCTCCATGAGTGCCAAGGGTATATATATGTTTGTAATTTAAATTTTTTTCATGCGCGGATCCATATGAAATGAAAAAGGAATTCCCCCCCCCCCAAAACCGAAAAGTTTTCATATAAAAAAAGAAAAATGTAGAACAAATTTTATTATCTGACCCCCCCAATGGTTCTACTGGATCCACGCTTGCAATAAAGTATATATATTTAGGATCGTTGTAAATACTGGAGTCGATATAGTCATGTATGTTGAAATCTACTTTCCATAGTCTCCAACTAACTTACATACATAGTTCATACATCAATATATCCGCAATAGTACCAGTTTGGTTGATACTTAAAATCGAGAAAATCATCCCACAAATGGCTAAGATATAAGCAAAAACCCGCGGCTACAATCGAATAATATTTGTCTACCAAAAAAAAAAAAAATCACCAGAAATATTTTTCAATCTACGGTGGTATGGTATACTTTGGTGAAGGGTATATAAGATTTGAATATAAGAACAATGTAATTCAATACATTTTTAAAGCTCTATTGTAATGAATTGGAATTGGACTTTAAATAAAACTTAATTGGTTCAACAGGAAAATTATTCTATAAATAATGAATTCTTAAAGGAATTCAATACATTTACAGTTCTAAGGAATTAAGACTGTGAATTGTTCAGAGAATATATTTAATTTGATTTTGAAAATTTAAATTAAGAATTAATTCCTTTGAACCCTTGCCTTTAACTAAGTTTCTTTTGAATATAGTTTTTCTTTCCACTCATTTCATTTTGTCTTAACATTTTCATAATACCTTAAGATTACCCCTTTAGTTTTTTTTTTGTTTCGTTTTTATGCACAAAAACTTTGCAGCTATTTTGCATTGGTAATTTGTTTAAACGACGACTTTAATCATTCAAAAACATTTCAAACTAAAAAAAATCATCCGCTGTTGGCTGCTGCTACATCTTCCAAAACGGAATGACAATCATACATGAATAATATAAATCAATGTTTAACAATATCATTATGCGAATGAATAACAAAATAATGTGGATGAAACATTATACAGTTTTTTTTTTGTTTGTTTTTTGTTAAGTGTATGCATATAAGATGCTAACACACAAACAAACATACATACATTAAAGCTAAGGTATTTTTTCCTTAAACATACACTTGAAGAAAGATATAATAAAAATTCGTATGTTTATGCTGATTTATACGTAAAGAATACAGTTTATTTGTTACTTTTTATAACCATCAACATGAGTGGCAAGGGTATATATAAGTTTAACATTCCGTTTTTAATTTTTCTTTTGCGATCACATAAAGTACACATAAAGTAAAGATATAGCCATCTCCGTCTGTATGTTGAAATCAACTTTTCGTGGCCCCCAAATAACTAACAAAGATGATTCAAACATCATTATATTCGCTATTGTCCCGGTTCGGTTGCTATTTAAAATCGAAAAAATCGGTCCACAAATGGCTGAGATATAAGCAAGAAACCACTACTACCTTGATTTTTGATCTATTGTTGATCTATATTTGGATTACTTTATTAAGAGAGACAATATGGATATCTAATGATAGATATTTCAAAAATCTAACCAACGGCGTATATAACCCCATAGTAATTTGGACCTACAATGGGTCAACTCGGGAAAAATATTTTTTAACTCGAGTTTTTTTTCTATTCTATTTCCATTAATAAATAATTTTCAGCTAAAAAAATTTATATACAATTTTTTTTTAAATAAAAAGTATTTTTAATATTCTTCTTAAAGTATTCAGAAGCGTATCTTAGATTCGGCTCTTGCTTTCTGTTGTTTTGATAAAACCAAAAATTTGTATATTATTTTGCTTAAAAATGTTATGGTAGTCTTATAATTTTGGTTTGGTTTATTTTGTTAACGAAAATCATTGTGTTGTTTACCATATTTTATAGTGATTTCTTTTTTGTGAAAAAAATTATGCAAAATTTTTCAACAGTTTTGACATGCTGTCATGAATCAACCATTAAATGTATAAAAGGAAATCATACTTTATAAAATCAATAAGACTTTTTTTTAATAAGTTTTACGTTAACTCAAAAAACTAAACTTTTGTTTAGCATACTAAATTCAATTATAAATACCTTTTTTGCTAAAAAAAAAACTGTATATTACTTTAAAATAAACTAATTATAACAAAATATGTAGTTTTTTTTCATTCTTTTTAGTAATTTAACTTAAAATCCTTTTTAGTGCTTAAAATACCAGGTCTAAAAGGGCTGTTTAAAATGTTCTTGTATTTAACACAAGTTTTGTTAAATGTATTCTTGTGTGTTTGCCTTAGAAATTAAGGACATTATTAGAATGTATGTTATTTTACTTACATCTATATATGCTAACACAAATATACTTAATTTAAATATGGTTACCCCAGACGTTTTGTGTTTGGTTTCTTTACCTCTTTGCCTGTGCTAACCCTCTCCTAGCTTCACCCCTTTATAAATTTAATGTGGATAGTTTTCAAAAAGGATATTTAGTTGTTAGTTAAGGATATTTGGTTTGTTCAAACTTATTCACACACAGACACACATAAAAACATTTATACAGGAAGCGTCACACAGCAAAACTATTTGGCCAACCATACAGGAATTTTGTTTGCCCAAAGAAGCATTTACATTTATATTAAATGTTAATGAAACGCTAATATATGAATTTGTAGTTTTGGGGAATGGTAAATGGTTTAATGTGGAAAATTTAACACAAAAAGGGTTTGGAGTTAAATTTTAAAAGTATCTTTAATGAAAATAATGTAGAAAGAATTTTGAATTAGTCATAAATTAAGAAATTCGTATGGGTCAAGGTCTTGACTATAAGACTGGATTGATATCATAGTGGAAGTTTGAATAAGAGCTGGACGAGAAGAAACAACTATACAAATACTTACACTCATTTGTAAAAACAAAGTTGAAATTTAATCTTGGGTTTTTGTGTTAACAGTATTTAAGATATTTCCATACACAGAGAAAACAGATTCGTATTCACAACCGAATTTGGCGCCAATCGAATTTTGTCGGTTGCATGAACTATCCCATAATTCGATTCAGACTACTGTTTATATGGTAATCACAACTGTTAATTAAAAAATAATTCGGTTGGAATAATCAGCAATTTATATATACTTACATTAGACTGGCCCAATGAAAAAATATTTTTTTTTTTATTATTATTAAATATGTATTATAATTTATTTATTGCAATTTTTATATCATACATTAATATAGATAAATATGTTTAATAATTTACTATACGTTTTTTTTATGTCGTAATTCAGATAACATTTGATTTACTTGAATGCTGCAGTTCATTCACTACACATACATGCTCCTGGACACCGGTGCACAAATTACCAAATAATTCAGATTATACCACATATCAACACTGAGACTTGACGGCGAATGGCCACGTACCATAACGATATTGATCTTTACGAAAGAAATGCTAAAGAGAATTTACAAAATAATTAAATCATTAAATAAGTGAATGATTGTAACAAAACGGTTAATTATATTGTAAATTCATAATTTCCTTACCGATATTCGTCCTTTCATCTCTTGGACACCTGTCAGACATTTAACTTCCAGACATTAAAACATGAAGAAGCACTTGGAAGTATGTATAACTACCTCCTTTAGTGAGGAATTCTCAAACTGGATAATTTTGATTATCACATGACCATAATTCATTGGTAAACATGGGAAAGGAACGTGTTTTTGTTGAATTAAGTAAATTTTGTTTACTATTTAGAAGAAGGATTATGATTAAGTCTACCTTACCGCAGATCTACCGATAAATCATAAAAAATTGGCCATTTTGCGTTAGTCCATAAAATCTGTAAAAAAAAATGCAGTGAAAAATTTTAAATTCATATTTCATAAATTATCCACTTACCGGCTTACTTATCATCCTAAGACCGAATGTTACTGCGCTCTGTTTTTTATTAATATTTCACTTTTAAGTGTGTGTACAAAATTTTTCTTTAATTTATTATTTATTTTTCGAAAACTGTCAAACAAATTTTATAATTTCTATAACCAACATAATCATTTGTCGGTTGGTATCACCGAATGTGTTTTTTTGATTTTGTAACCGAATTTATTGGTTATTGTAACTGAAAACGTCAGCCATCTTTACCGAATTCCTTAATTTAATATTTACCAGACGCAAATTGATTATGTTAACTAATAATACAATTATAGGAACCTCAATTTTATTACAATTATGATTTTTCACTTACAAATAAAGATAATCTGTTGAATTTATGAATAATGACTACAACACAATATTGATTAATTCTACTAAATTTTCATAGTTGCAACTGATTTCCAACCAATCCTTTTTCTGTGTGTATATTTTTTTTTTTGTAATGACTGATATTTTCTTTGTGCAGCGGTCTTGTGATATTTTGGTAGCTGAAAGATTTTTTTGTAAAATCAACAAACATCAATGAAACATTATATGA